>JARQOC010000006.1:191012528-192212528 GCA_033576535.1 Allobates femoralis | reverse complement strand
CTCTCCCCTCCAGCCTCCGCTCTCCCCTCCAGCCTCCGCTCTCCCCTCCAGCCTCCGCTCTCCCCTCCAGCCTCCGCTCTCCCCTCCAGCCTCCGCTCTCTCCTCCAGCCTCCGCTCTCCCCTCCAGCCTCCGCTCTCCCCTCCAGCCTCCGCTCTCCCCTCCAGCCTCCGCTCTCCCCTCTAGCCTCTGCTCTCCCCTCCATCCTCCGCCCTCCAGCCTCCCCTCCAGCCACCGCTCTCCCCTCCAGCCACCGCTCTCCCCTCCAGCCACCGCTCTCCCCTCCAGCCACCGCTCTCCCCTCTAGCCTCTGCTCTCCCCTCCAGCCTCCGCCCTCCAGCCTCCGCTCTCCCCACCAGCCTCTGCCCTCCAGCCTCCGCTCTCCCCTCCAGCCTCCGCCCTCCAGCCTCCGCTCTCCCCTCCAGCCTCTGCTCTCCCCTCCAGCCTCTGCTCTCCCCTCCAGCCACCGCTATCCCCTCCAGCCTCTCCCCTCCCGCCTCCCCTCTCACCTCCCGCCTCCCCTCTCACCTCCCGCCTCCCCTCTCACCTCTGCTCTCCCCTCCAGCCTCCCCTCCAGCCTCCACTCTCCCCTCCACCCTCCGCACTCCCCTCCACCCTCCCCTCCAGCCTCCCCTCCAGCCTCCGCCCTCCCCTCCAGCCTCCGCCCTCCCCTCCAGCCACCGCTCTCCCCTCCAGCCTCTGCCCTCCAGCCTCCGCTCTCCCCTCCAGCCTCTGCCCTCCAGCCTCCGCTCTCCTCTCCAGCCTCTGCCCTCCTGCCTCCGCTCTCCCCTCCAGCCTCTGCCCTCCAGCCTCCGCTCTCCCCTCCAGCCTCTGCCCTCCAGCCTCCGCTCTCCCCTCCAGCCTCTGCCCTCCAGCCTCCGCTCTCCCCTCCAGCCTCTGCCCTCCAGCCTCCGCTCCCTCTCCCTCCAGCCTCTGCCCTCCAGCCTCCCCTCTCCCCTCCAGGCTCTCCCCTCCCCGCCTCCCCTCCAGCCTCCAGCCACCGCTCTCCCCTCCACCCTCCCCTCTCCACCCTCCCCTCCAGCCTCTCCCCTCCAGCCTCCGCTCTCCCCTCCAGCCTCCGCTCTCCCCTCCAGCCTCCGCTCTCCCCTCCAGCCTCTGCTCTCCCCTCCACCTCCCCTCTGCCCTCCGCCCTCCCCTGTCCTCTGCCCTCCAGCCTCCCCTGTCATCTGCCCTCCAGCCTCCCCTGTCCTCTGCCCTCCACCCTCCCCTGTCCTCTGCTCTCCAGCCTCCCCTGTCCTCTGCTCTCCAGCCTCCCCTGTCCTCTGCCCTCCAGCCTCCCCTCTCCTCTGCCCTCCAGCCTCCGCTCTCCCCTCCAGCCTCTGCTCTCCCCTCCAGCCTCTCCCCTCCAGCCTCTGCTCTCCCCTCCAGCCTCTCCCCTCCAGCCTCTGCTCTCCCCTCCAGCCTCTCCCCTCCAGCCTCTGCTCTCCCCTCCAGCCTCTCCCCTCCAGCCTCTCCCCTCCAGCCTCTGCTCTCCCCTCCAGCCTCGCCCCTCCAGCCTCCCCTCTCCCCTCCAGGCTCGCCCCTCCAGCCTCCCCTCCAGCCACCGCTCTCCCCTCCAGCCTCTCCCCTCCACCCTCCCCTCCAGCCTCTCCCCTCCAGCCTCCGCTCTCCCCTCCAGCCTCCGCTCTCCCCTCCAGCCTCCGCTCTCCCCTCCAGCCTCCGCTCTCCCCTCCAGCCTCCGCTCTCCCCTCCAGCCTCCGCTCTCCCCTCCAGCCTCCGCTCTCCCCCCCAGCCTCCGCTCTCCCCCCCAGCCTCCGCTCCCCCCTCCAGCCTCCGCTCCAGCCTCCGCTCCACCCTCCGCACTCCCCTCCACCCTCCGCACTCCCCTCCAGCCTCCGCACTCCCCTCCAGCCTCCGCACTCCCCTCCAGCCTCCGCACTCCCCTCCAGCCTCCAGCCTCTGCTCTCCCCTCCAGCCACCGCTCTCCCCTCCAGCCTCTGCCCTCCAGCCTCCCCTGTCCTCACCCCTCCTCACCCCTCCAGCCTCCCCTGTCCTCACCTCTCCTCACCCCTCCAGCCTCCCCTCTCCTCACCCCTCCTCACCCCTCCAGCCTCCGCTCTCCTCACCCCTCCATATGCAATGTACACTATGTGTATATATGTGTGTATGTAGTCACTTCCCTCACTTTGTCCGCACTTCCCTCACTTTGTCCGCCACACATACACACACACACACACACACACACACACTTCGCTATACTTACCACCGGCCCTGCATCAGCCGCCTAGATCCTGAGTCGACATGTCGCCACCCCCAAACTACTGGATCCAATATAGCGTCCAAGAAGTCTCCCCAAACTTCCCGAACGCCATATTGGATCCAGTCGTCCGCGGGCGGCGACATGTCAACTCAGGATCCAGCCGGCGGGAAGATGCAGGGTCGGTGCTAACTATAGCGGAGTCTGTGTGTGTGTGTGTGTATGTATGTATGTGTGTGCTGACCACTCTGCCCACGGCGCTGCCCTGCCGACTCTGCCCACGCCACTGTGCTGACCAATCTCACCGCACTCACTGCTAACCACTCAGCCACGGCACTCACTGCTAACCACTGAGCCACCGCACTCACTGCTAACCACTGAGCCACCGCACTCACTGCTAACCACTGAGCCACCACACTCACTGCTAACCACTGAGCCACCGCACTCACTGCTAACCACTGAGCCACCGTATACTCTGCTACCCACTGAGCCACCTGTATACACACAATTCATTTCACCGCACTCCCCTAACTATTAGTAAGTCAACTATATATGGATTCTAGACTACCCGATTCTTTAGAATCGGGCCGCCATCTAGTAATACATATTTGATGAGACAAGTTAAGGAATCATAGGACTCCCTTTGACTACTGTGCATGGTTCAGCTTATTGTGAGAATACCGGAGCATTCATTTAGTAAACTCTCTGTAAGAACTTTCTAACTTGGCTGCAAGTGACATCTGTTTTTTTGGTTCATAGGCAAATCTTCAAGCAGTTCTTAACCAACCGAGTTTTGAAAGACCCGAAGCAGAGGCGCTTTTTCAAATCCAATGATCTGTATGAGTTATTTACCCTTTCCAGTCCAGATGCAAACCAGGGAACAGAAACTAGTGCTATTTTTGCAGGTATGATATGTTTTTAATAGTCATATTTGTGGACTCGGCCATGAAGATGATAGTGTTAAAGGATATGTCCAAGACGTCTACATTGATGGCTTATACATAGTATTGGTTATCAATATTTGATTGTTGGGGGATGACACGGCACTTCAACTGATCAGCTATTTCCAGAGATGGCTAAATGTGCTGCTTTGTGGAACCACACTTCACAACTCCATTAACGGTATAGAGGTTGCAGCTGGATACACCACATTCACGTGATGCTAATAAGGAGTGGTTGTGCAGTACCCAGCCACTATACCATAGACGGGGTTTGTAATGTGAGCGCCACAGCTCTGCTCATCCTGTCACCTTCGGCACTGGAAATCGATACTTTACCAATTGGGTATATTGGTGACCCATACTGAGGATAAGCAATCTGTTTTAAAGTCCTGGACACCCCATTTAATCCTGAAAAGAACCTTAGCATATTTGATATATAGTTAGAATTTGTTTAGTGTTACATCTGTGCCGGAGCACATATTGTATCATCTGTCATCATCATCCTTACCTCTTAATCACTTACATGGAATTGTTTCTTGTTTCTTTGGAGGAATTGGATCCGATGTTAAACTGTCAAAGTATCCTAAAAAACAGATGACAACTAAAACCAATGGTGTTTCTGAAGAGGTTTCCTGCAATACAATGAAAAGTGAGCACTCTGTGCCCGGTATGCCCTCAACATCTGGATGTGCCACACAATCATACAGCAACAAGACCTCGGAGTCAGCCAATATGCCAGACAAGTCCCATCCAGCTAGAAGTCCAGACTCTCTTGGATCACTCAATGAAAGTGTGGAGTCCCATTCTGTGGCTCTTGCACAGCCCCATCACAAACACAAAGCCAAAACCAAACACCAAGATAAAGAAAAAAGAAGGAAGAAAGGAGCCAAGTATGAGGGGGAAAGGATCTCCCATCTTGTCAAGCTAAAGCCATTCACTAACAATGTGAAAGAGGATCAGGAGGGAGACCGGAAGACAAGCGATGAGTATGTCCTGGAGAAACTGTTCAAAAAGTCTGGTAGGGGTTTTCCTATATTGTGTATTGTGTTCTGCACAGTCTGAATTGTTCCCATCTATAGAAGACTGGCTGGGGATTTAAGTCTAGTTTGGCATTAAGTTAACAGTCCTTTTTAAAAGAGTTGCTGAGAGCACTGAAGTACATAGACAACTTGTAAAGGAATGCCATAGTTAAGGGGAACCTGCCAGCTGCTTCATGATGCTTAAACCATGGGAGCATAAATCGTGTTCTACATCTATGATTTACAAAGTGTCAATGCCAAGTCTGCGAGGGTCGTATCACATTGTTATGCCACATGAGCACTGCAGCCCATCAGCAACCTCTAATGGACAACAACTCTCATACTTCCTTCAGATTTTTGAGGTTTATCTAAAAGAAGTGTGAGTGAAGGAGATCATTAGTGGCCGCTGATTGTTATGTGAGCCCTAGTAAATCTAATGCAGAGAGGGAGTGGGTGTAATTTTTATTTAGAAATGTGAGACAACTGCGCAATAGGGTCTTATCTCTAAGATATAGAGAGATAAATGTATAGCGGCTGAACCTGCTCACCTGATGTGGTTGTGTAAACCCACAACCAGTTTGATCGCTTAGTAGGTAGCTGCTGCTGGATCCACACATCCACGGGTAACCGTGGTCAGAAACAGCATACAAGGACTAAGTGTTGTTTGATCCGCGCTGCTACCAAGAAAGACCAGGACAATGGAACGTCTGGTTGAAGTTATCTTTTTAATCCGACGCATTTCGGAGCTATTTCCCAGCTCCTTCCTCAGGGACATTACAAAGTATTGCATACAATCTGCTTTTATATACTGAAAAAGGCATCAAATACTATTGCTGCTGAATCACTGTGACATCACAGTGATTCAGCAGCAATTGTATTTGGCGCCTTTTCCAGTATATAAAAGCAAATTGTATGTAATACTTTGTAATGTCCCTGAGGAAGGAGTTGGGAAATAGCTCCGAAATGCGTCGGATTAAAAAGATAACTTCAACCAGACGTTCCATTGTCCTGGTCTTTCTTGGTAGCAGCGCGGATCAAACGACACTTAGTCCTTGTATGCTGTAATTTTTATTTGACACTGGGGAATATAGTGTTTAAAAAGATCTTGTTCAAATAGTGGACAATCCCTAAAAGATTAATTGCTTTAACCAAATATGTCTTCCCTAGGTGTTCACAGTGTGATGAAACATGATGTCATTATGGACTCCTCTAACCCAGATTATGTGCTTGTTGAAGAAGAAGCAAGTAGAGTCGCCCAGGAGGCTTTGCGAGTTTTAAAGGTTTCTCGCCTACGATGCAATGCTGCCTCTTCTGGGATCCCAACATGGACTGGGAGCAATGGGGGTACTGGAGCTAGGTGGGTAAAAATATAATGAATACGATAGTTTTCTGTCATTTTTATCTATTTAAAAGAGAAACCTGTTCTGTCATTTTGGTATGAAATGTTCACTTCAGTGTAGTGTAGTGTACATGAAAGGAAAATGGAGGAGTAGGTTTATGGCTTCTTTTTTTAATCAGATAATTTTTATTAATAATAAAACAAAGGCACACATGTAAACAGACATCCAAAAGTTGTACACAAGTTTCACATTTCGTATTGATACGAATGAATGACACAAAATCCCCAACCCCACCCCCCCATTCCACCCTCCCCCATAGACAGCAAGCGTGACACTAAGCCATTAAACATATACAAAATTATATCCAGCAAAGCTACATTAAGTACAGTATACCTGCGCTCTAGGCCAACAATCTTGACAATTCCCCTTACTGCAACTATGAACCATAATCCATCCACGGAGACCATATCTTTTCATACAGCCCAGATTTCCCCCTTTTAAAGTATATCCCTTTTTCCAATCTGGATATGAATCTAGCTTGCGCTAAAAATTCACTTCTAGTCGGTGGCTCCTCCCTCACCCAGTGTCTGGCAATAAGTTTCCTAGCTATGTATAACAGCCGTGCAATTGCTAGCTTCTTGCTGTCATCCACAGAGAGTTCGTCCACATACCCCAGGAGGCATACCACCGGTTCCCTTGGAATGGCACATCCATATGCCCCCTCAATTCTAGTCAACACCAACAACCAGAATGTTGATTATCGAGCATGTCCACATCATGTGGAGTATGCCTGCATCCTCTGATCGACATCTAGGGAATTCCGAGGTGGGCCTCAGGTTCACTCTGAACAAAAACTCTGGTGATCTGTACACCCTATGTAGTAGGTATAACTGAGACAACCTGCCCAGTTCACTCAGAGACAGATTAGGCACCCACTCCAGTATAGAAGACCAGGTATCCTCAGACATGTCATCCACCTCCGCCTCCCATCTCGCTCTTGCACGAGGTGTATACCGAAGCAAGAATGTATGCAAAAGGTCTCTATAGGTAGTGGAAATCACCCCCCTCGTGGCTCCCCCACCACACACATAATCCAAAACTATATCATGTTGTATACCTATCTTCCTCCGTTTATACTGGGCCCCAAAGACATGGACCACTTGTGCATACTGGAACATCCCCGTGTCCCGAAGACCAAACTCCTCCTTCAGCTGAGTGAATGATTTCAGTCCCCTTCCATCCCATATCTGAGATACCTGAGCGATCCCCCTGGTCCTCCACTCCGTCAAGCAGCCCATCACCCTTATTTCAGGCAAATTCATATTGTCCCACAGAGGAGAATATTTAGTCAATAGAGTCACCCCTCGTACCTGCTTCAATTTTGCCCACAAATTGTGTAGCAAACACATGGTCGGATAAGGTCTACCCACCAGTCCCATTGAGCCGTCTTCCAAACTCCGCACCAGAGGGCACCTTTTCGTCAAGTTCTCCAGTACCCTTTGAATGGATGGACAAGTGTCCGGTTGCGCCCACCCCCTCACATGTTGACTCTGGGCCGCCAAGTAATAAATGTACGGGTTTGGAAGGGCTAATCCCCCTTCGTCCTTGGGGCGCTGCAGTAGCTCCAACCTCAGACGCGCCTGTTTTTTCCCCCCATATTAAACTTCTGAACAGAGAATTGATCTGCTTAAACCTTCTCTGAGGTATCCAAATAGGTGTATTGTGCATCACATATAGCAATTTGGGCATCAGGATCATTTTTATCAGGTTAATACGGCCCACCACTGACAGGCGCAGCTTATTCCAAGCCCGCACTTTCACCGTGAGTAGTCCCAAAATTGGGGTCAGATTCTCTGTGAGATATTCCGAAATCGGCCGGGATATCGAGATGCCCAAATATTTAAATTTGTCCACCAGTCGAAGACCTCCCGTATCAATCCCTGTCGGTGCTGCCGCATCTAACGCGAACAGAGTGGATTTGTGCCAGTGTATCCGTAGACCAGACCGACAGCCAAAGCTTTTTATGTGTCTCACAGCCTCACTCAGAGAGTCTGTCGGGTTTTTCAAAAATAACAGAATGTCGTCTGCATAGAGCGCGACCTTTTCTTCAATCTGTCCATATTTAAACCCCTCCACCTCCCGTGCTCCTCTAAGTGTAACTGCCAATGGTTCCATTGCTATAGCAAACAAAAGAGGGGACAGTGGGCACCCCTGTCTTGTTCCCCTACAAAGTTCTATGGGCCGGGACAATGTACCATTAACCCTTACTCTTGCGAGCGGCCGAGTATACAGCAGCCGCACCCACGAGAGAAACTGTGGCCCAAATCCCATCCTCTCCATCACTGCCCACAGATACTCCCACTCCACACTGTCGAACGCCTTATGGGCATCCAAAGATGCGATGACCCTCTGTCCGTCGCCGTCGCCCGGCAGTTGCATATTCATAAATAGTCTCCTCAAATTAACTTCCGTCGATCTGCCCGGCATAAAACCAGATTGGTCCGGATGTATCAGAGTGGCGACGACACCAGCCAGGCGGCTCGACAGCACCCTTGCCAATAGCTTAACGTCCGTCGACAGCAGAGAAATGGGCCTGTACGATTCTGGGAGTCTTACATCCTTGTCTTCCTTAGGAAGCACTATAATGATTGCCTCTCTCATGGATGCGGGCAGCACCCCCCCCCTCCCTTGACCTTTCCAAAACGTCTTTAAGTCTCGGCACCAACAATTCCTCCATTTGTTTATATATTTCTATCGGTAGCCCATCGGATCCCGGTGCCTTGTCATTAGCCATGGAGGCCAGAGCCACACTCAACTCCTCACATGTCAGAGGGCCTTCCAGACTATCTCTGTCCGCGTCTGACAACTTTGGCAACCGTATGTCCCCCAGATAGTTCAAAAGTGCCTCACTGTCCGCCTTCACCCCAGAGGAATAGAGCTCCCTATAGAAGTCTGTAAAAACAGAGCCAATTGCCATGTTATCTGAGGTTAACTCACCCCTTCCATTATAAATGGAAAGGAAAAAAGGAGTTTTCCTCTGGGCGGAAGCCACCAACGAAAGCATATGACCCACTTTCTCTCCTTCCTCAAAGAATGCCAACTGCCGAAACTCCCCCCTCTTCTGAGCTCTGTCCATCTGAAACTGGTCCACAGACCCCTGTGCATCCCGCAACCTCTTCTGAGCCTCCGGCATACCCCTCCTAACCATGTCTTCCTCCGCCGTGCACAACTGCCTTAACATATCCTGTTCCTTCCGTCTCATTGGATTTACACTGGCTAATTTGTCTAATGAGTAGTCCCCGTAAGTACGCCTTCATTGCGTCCCAAGTTACCAGTGGCCCTGCACTGCCCTCGTTTATACTAAAATATTCCTCCATATTTTTGGATATATTTCCCATATTAATGCTACGTAGCCACGCGGGGTGTACCCTCCAACCTCCCCTCCTCCCACTCTGCATCTCCATCAACGAAAAGTGTATACATATTGGTCTGTGGTCCGATATTACTCTTGGTAGGTACTCAAATTGGACATTGCCCAGCGTCATGTCAATGCGAGATAAGGCATTGTAAGAGGTTGAATAGCAAGAGAAGCACCGACTCCAACATTCCTCTCCCTCCAAAGATCTCTCAGACCCATCTCCTCTATATATCAAATGATGTTATATGACTACTTGACCACACCGGATTAGTTTTGTGCCTGTCCCAAAATTCGTCCTGCACGTTGTTAAAGTCACCCACCAGTAATATAGGAATATTCCCCCATCGACCCGTCCTCTCCATTATTTCCCTAATTGTTTTGCTTGAATATGGCGGTGGTATATAGACAGCAATAACAGCCATCAATACCCCAAACAGTCTACACACTAAAATCACATATTGCCCCTCATCATCCAAAACAGTCTCTACTTGCTCAAATTTAGTGTATCTCGGAATAAGTATGGACACCCCCCCTGGAATATGTGGAGTACGTGGCATGGAAGGACTCCTGCACCCACCTCCTCTGTAGGACCTCAATTGTCTCTTTAACCAAGTGTGTCTCCATTAAGCATATAACTGCCGGTTTCTGGTCCAGTATATATTGTAAAACTGCCGCCCTCCAGGGAGAATATATCTCTTAGGGTTGGTTCCTCTGTGGGCACCGGCTCCGCCTGGTCTCCCCCAGCCTCCTTCACTCCAGAGCCTGCTGCCACTAGCTCTTCTGCCTCCCACTCTGAGCCGGTGTCCTCCTCCTCTATGTCCCGCTCACCCTTACCACCTGCACAGACCTGCGAGGTTGCGGTCTGTGTGGCGAACCGCTCCAGCTTAGCGGCCGCCGCCATCCTCTTCTGGCAGGCCGCATTCTCCTGTGCCGCTGCTTCTCTTGCAGCGGCTCCATCTTGGGAGCCTCCTCCAGCACCCGCTCCCACATCTTGCTGCCTCCTGCGGGTCATAACAGCGTCTCCGGGACTCAGACTGACTGCGCTGGTCCCCAGGAGCACTTCCCACCAGACTGGGATGGAAGGGGTCTCAAACGCCGGTATGTGCCGGTGGGCAGCGAATCGGTCGGCAGGAGAACTCCTCGCTGCGTCCTCTCACATCCCTTGCTAGGCCACGCCCCTAGGTTTATGTTTTCTTCCTTTGCCATGTAATTAGTATCTTGTTGAGCGCATGGATTGCGTCCAGCAGAATAAACATATAGCTGATACCCTGCCTGGACGTCTGCCGCTGCTCCCGCCTCTGGTATTAGCTGCAGTAGTGAGTACAAGAGTGCAGCATACATGACCACTGCAGCCAATCACAGCTCAGCAGCAGAGCTCGTCAGCTCATTGATTGGCTGCAGCGATAAAATGCCCTGTGTTTGGGATGTCACAACAGTCTTATATCTCTTCTTTACCTATTAATGCATGTGACCCGCTGTATTTTTTTTCTTCTGATCTATTGGATCCGCTGCTCTTCAGAGTGCTGGATTCAAATGTAAGGTGACAGGCATCCCAGGAGGAGACTATGTAGTGTAAATCCTATCTGCCAAAATATAACATGAATGAACCTGTATGGTATATATTACAAGGATATAAAATCATAGTGCACCATGCTTGTAGTTTTTCATTCACCACATGTCCCTAAAAATATAATAAAAAGTGATCAAAGTGGTCTATATACCCCAAAATAGTACTAATAAAGTGTCAGCTCGCCACTCTAAAAACAAGCCCTCATACAGCGCTTGATCTGGCGGTACAAGTCCTGTAAAAGGGACTACTACACAAAACAAGCACTTTCTCTTATTTTAACAAACTATTCAATTTTTTCTCATCACTTCAATAAAACAAATTCATATGGTTTGCCTCACCATAATCTTGACCTGGCGAGGTGACCAGAGCTGATGTAGGGGTAATGCAAGCCTTCTGGAGAACCCAATGTACTCCTCCTTGCTGTGGAACTCCGATTTTCATTGTGCAATTCCCAATTTTGAGCTGTAGATGGTGCTGGGTGTGTATGCTTTCTTTTTCTGTGTGTGACATTCACACGCACACTTCTGTCAGCGAGTATATTGTGCATTATTTGTACACGCTATGTAAATTTGTCTTTTTTTTTTAACATAATTTGTCTTTTGTTCTAATATTTTTATGTAGACGATTTGGTCAGAAAAAGAACCCTCTGTTACGTGGTGCAGATGTGCCCAAAGCCAAACTCCCCCAGGACAAGTGCAAGGTAGACCAGCTGAGTTCTGGGCGGTCCCCTCATATGTATGAGCAATGTGCAATGTGTTGGAAGTCGTGTACTGTGTACTTATTGGTTATATGTTCAGAAATATACATGAGATCACTTTGTGCTTACTGATAACATGCGGGGAGATCAGAGGACGGCTGCACAGAAACCATCATACATCGACCTCTTCCCACTACTGTGATCTCTGCTGGGCAAGGATCAAGAATTAATGTGACAGCCCAAATTGCCTCAAAGTCAAACTGCCAGTGATCTTTGGGCTTGAAGCTGCCCCAGAGTCATCACAGTGCCGGGAAGTGATTGTTGCCTCCTAGGAATCTATTTTTTTTTTTTTTTTTTCCGTAAGGTTTACAT
The DNA here is from genome assembly GCA_033576535.1 of Allobates femoralis. NCBI lineage: Eukaryota > Metazoa > Chordata > Amphibia > Anura > Aromobatidae > Allobates > Allobates femoralis. The sequence goes on along the minus strand of JARQOC010000006.1, from coordinate 192,200,955 downwards.
CTAATTGATGTCAATGAAGCCAGCTACATATGTCTTTTAATTGCACTCTAGTGATTGCATCCCTTTACATGAATGAAAGCTGCCAGTAATTATGTAATAGGCGTTCATTATGTGGAAATCTCGCTTGTAGCTGTTTAAGGATTGGCTGTTTACAGAGAGCAAGACCATTGATTTTTAAACTCAGAACCTCATTTGCCAACCTATTTGTTGAACAGTAAGGAGACGATTGCACTCAGCATCTCCGTGAACAAGGAGGAGAATTTCTTGTGACTTCCATCAGCTAATGTATGTGCATTTCTATTATTGTAATTGCAGTAGCTGGCAAGGATCAATTTAGATCAACCCTGACAGGGCACAGATGGATAAAATAAGCACTTTTCAAGTATTTTTTAACTAAACACAATAGCAGATTGAAAATATATTTCTCATTATATATTCAGTGAACATCTACTATACATTTTAACTTCAATTATAACTTGAAGACACTAGTACCTACTGCAATTTTTTTCATATAAAGATTACATCCATGACAAAAATTGCTCATCTGCACTTGCTGAGCGATTCAAGAAGCACTGCCATCAAACTTTGTATCCTCTTAATGTATTTCAGTTAACATATTATATAGTACTGTATAGTTACTATTGCTCATTTTGCCCTTCTACCCAGTTTATTCTTCTCTCTTCCATTAAATCTATTACATCAAATTATTTAAAAAAAAAGACTAGCTGAATCCTTCTAACCTCTGTAGAAGCATAACAATCCTACAAAACCAAGGAACTCTATATATGTATATATGTATATAAAATTATGAATCTAAAATTGAAAACTCTTTTAGTGCAGATTTAAACAAATATATTACAAAATATAGTCTAGTTTGCCGGAAAATATTAGCATTTCTCCTTTGCATCATTGGGGAACACAGGATCATGGGGTGTATGCTTTCCTGACACTAGTAGGTGACGTTAAGTAGAAAAAATTAAGTCCTCCTCCCTGCAGTATACACCTATACGTAGGTGTAGTTAGTCAGTTTTAGCTTAGTGTCGCAAGAAGGCACATGTGATCTGTATCTGAGACCACATCTACCCTTTTATTGTTTATTTTTTGTTCATTTTTTTCTCTTTTGAACCTTCAGTTTTTAACCAAGCAATGGCTTCCCTGAGGGCGCCGCACTCTTCCTAACAGGGGGATCGTGCAAGGCGCGCACTCCCCCTTGGAGCGACTGACTCCTCAAGGGCTTGTTCTCCCCACTTGACCTCAGGACTAACCCTGGGGTCGACGGTCTCCCCAGATGGACAGCAGTCTAGTGCATCCCCAGGGCTCAACTCCAGGGCATCCGCAGACATATAGCTGCCAGTCGCAGACATCCCACTACATCCCCCTACATAACAGGGGAATGCAAGGAGTGTACCATGATTCTCTCACCTCCTCCACCCAAGGAGCAAGTGATTGAGAACCCTAACAATACCAGCAACAGAGACCCTACAGGCACCAACCGACCATGCGCGGGCTCAGGGGCGAGCCCCGCTGGAAGCAGCAGGACTGCACACAGGGTGCTCAATAAAGAGCCCCTGCTACAAATAGGCACCAGGCAACCAGAGCCGGCGCCCAATGAAGCAGATACGGTGCACACCCGGCCCACGGTGGCTCAATGCTGGGACACACATCACTGGTAAGTGTGGGGTGCTCGTCTACAGGATGGGACTTCGGGGCGTGGATGGCGCACAAGCGCAGGGCAGCCATGGGTATCGTGGGCTCCTCCACCACTCAGGGATATCCTCTAATCGAGGCCCCGGTCTGGGCCTTTACGCTGGCTCCGCCCACCACCAATCACAACGCGGCCTTAGACCGCGTTATTTCGCCCTATGATGCATGGCCCCATAGTGACGCGAGCCAATCGCACACTCCACCCACAGCCTTTGATAGGCAGCATGGGATGCAGCACCCCTTGATGACGTGCGCGTACTCAATTATAACAAGGCAGGCTCCATAGCCACGCCCTCCTCACAGTGGCACGAAATTTAACAAAGACAAAGGCCACACATGTGGCCAGGTACGAACCTGTGGTACAACTCCCTGGTCCCCACCGTTATTTGGCTCTACATTCCCACCCTCACCTGGCCCTCCCTCCACAACAAGGGGGGCCGTACAGAGCTCACACACACATTAGCCAGCGGGCTGGTGCTTCAATGCCCCCTTTGTTCCTGCACTTCCAAAGAGAAAGCACATCCAGCCAGCTCCTCTGCATCCACAAGGGGACACAAGATCCGGGTAAGCTCCATTTGGAGACACCTTTCCCTGCAATACCCACCCTAACCTGTGCCTGCCCCCTTTTGTCCTTCCATACAAAACTGCAGTACCACTTTTAATTGTAATTTGGTACACGATACCAGACCCCAAGTCATCCAAAAGGGATAACAAAACCCACACAAGGACCAATGCATCATGCACCAACTGCCAGACTGCACTCCCATGCGGACACGCTTTCCATGTTTGCCAAAATTGTCAACTACAATGCCCCAAAGAGCCTATCACTGACCCAGCACCCAGTACGTCTGACATCCCTGCATGGGCCCTGGCACTGACGCAACGAGTAGACTCATTAGCCACATTGATGCAATCACTCCCCGCTTCCCATATAACCAGTACCACCTGCCCATACAGGTCCGTCCCAGGAACCGATGTTCACCCTAGACGATGCACCTAGCTCGCCGTCACCCGAAGGCCAGCCTGAGTTACTCTCTGAAGTGGAACTATCTGATCCAGAGTGGTCCCAGGACCTGGACACGTCAGACACCCGGTTGATGGTCGACAGCCTCATCGAAGCCGTTAACAAGACTCTAAAAGTCGGGGCGTGTCCTGACACAGAGGATGCAGGACGCTTAAGCTGGGAGCTCTGACACCAGAGCCCTGTTACCGGCAATTACCGACCTCCAAGTGCCTTCCACACTGTCACAGGAGAGGGGAACCTTCCTAGAACATCTTGAGATGCCGGGAAATCGACAAGACGCCGGGATCCGGTACAAAAGGTGACTGACTTCTTCCCCCAAGATAGACCAGCAGCTACTCGCTCTAAGATGGCGGATCCTGCTCCTCCAACTTTGTCTCCTCCACATACAGCACCGTCCCCCCGCTCTTCTTATAGCCCTAAGGACTGGGCTGACAGGGAGGATGATTCATCCCCTGTTACACAGAAGTGCCTTCGCTCCTTCCTGGACTCCCTCCGCAGATCATTACAGGGAGACATGAAGGGGATGGTGAGGGAGATAAGGGAGGAAATGGCGGCCCTGGGGAGAGGACACAACACCTCGAGTCAAAAATGTGTGAATTTGCGACTGCTCATAATGAGCTTGCTGATAGCTATCAGCATGTAGAGGAAGAGATAAAGTCCATGAAAGCTACTATATGGGACTTGCAGGATAAGCTCAGACAGAGCAATGTGAAACTGAGAGGTGTTCCTGAGACTGTGGGGGAGGAAGATGTTATTAACTCTGTGACTGCCTTTCTGCAAACTGTCCTGCCTGAGTCACCTCCACTGGATCTGACCATAGATAATGCATATAGACTGCCAAAGCCTACCCACATCCGAAGGGATCTGCCCAGGGACATACTCGTGAGCTTTGCATACCCCAAACTAAGGGATCACCTCCTTCAGGCTCTGCGGCTCAACCCCATTACATCTGGGGACTATAAGGAATGGAAGGTTTTCCCAGATCTTTGCCCGGGCACCCTTGCCCGTAGACGGGACTTTGCTCAACACTGTCAGATCCTTCGTGACAAAGGAATCCAGTACTCGTGGGGGACCCCGGTCAAGGTCCGATTCCGCTATAAAGGAGTGAAACACTCTTTTCCCTCTCCTTCCCAACTTAAGGCTGCACTTAAGTCCTGGAACTTATGGTCGTCCCCAGCTCACTCACCCTCTAGCCCACGCCGACGAGTTAACGGAGAGGATTCCCCTAGAAACCAAGACGTTCGGTAGCTTGGAGGACCCTGAACTTACGCAGGATGCAGGCTCTGGTGTTTCTTGTTTTCCCGAACAGTGAGAACTGTGGATTATTGCACGGATTCTGGCTGATTGTGAGCCTTCTGCCGCTGAACTTCTCCATCTTCCGGCAGGATTTCCCTCTCCTCTCTGTCAGGAGTGGGATCAGTACGCTCGCTTCTCCCCTTTTGTTTCCCCTCGAATGAGACTCTGAGGGGTGAATTTTTCTTTTTTGATTTGTGTTCTTTTTCTGTCTGTGTGTACCTTTCCTATCTTTCTTACTTTCCCCCTCTGAACACACTCTTCTATTACTCCCCCCCTCCCAGCTGAGTTTCTTCTCCTTTTTTCACCCTCCCTTCTCTCTTATCTCTGCTCTACCTGCCCTCACCCTCATCTGATTTACCCTCTTGAGACCATTTTTTTTTTTTTTTCTTTACTTTCCATTCTCCTGTCAGAAACCCTCCTTCTTTCACTCTTTTCCTTACTCTTCTCAATTCCGGTACTGTTTATGTGTTTATTTGTTTTGTAGTGTTACCCCAACCCCTTCCACCCCTCCCCCGCCTCCCGGTGTTCCTCATATCTCTCCTCCCCTTCACCCTGCCCTCCTCTTTCCCCTAATTGGCCTCATTGAGGTTGGTATCCACTCTATTGCATAAGGCCATTGCGGATGGTCGCCATGAGTCTCTCTATGATGACTTTAAATGTGAATGGACTCAACTCACCCGCAAAGCGGGGCCTTCTAAGGCAACAACTGAAAAGGCTTCGATGCGATGTTATTTTCTTGCAGGAAACTCATTTACTCGAAAAGGACAATGTCCGGGTGGCTTCAAAAGATTACCCAGTCCAGTACTTTGCAAACGCTACCGCTAAATCAGCAGGTGTCGCCATCTTTGTTCACAGGGCTGTGGAATTTCAGTTACTAGATGTCATGTCGGATCCGGCAGGCAGATTTTTGTTGCTAAATGCTTGTATTAATAATGTGAACTATTCATTGCTATCTGTTTACGGTCCCAACACGGGTCAAATTAAGTACTTTAGACAGCTGCTTGACAAATTTGACCCGTTATTGACAGGGCGTAGGATAATTGCAGGTGATTTCAACCTTCCTCCTGACAGACGTATGGACTGTTCCTCCCCCAGACCCTTCCGTGGTGACCTATCTACGCTACTACCAACCCATCATTTACATGACGTGTGGCGCTATTTCCATGGAGACGAACGTGACTATACATACCTATCCCCACGCTTTCGTACGTATAGTCGTATTGACTATTTTTTGGTGGAGGACTCACTCCTCTCGATCTGTGAGTCGACTGAACTTGGAGACATTACTTGGTCGGACCACGCCCCTGTCTTCTTGACACTCAGTGACCCCTCTAATATACGACCGCCCTCGCAATGGAGACTTAATGACCACTTACTAGTTCCGCCTGCGAATGTGGACCACATCACAGCCTGCCTGAAGGACTTCTTTGTACAGAATGACACTCCTGATGTTCAGCCTGACATTTTATGGTTCGCCCACAAAGCGGTGCTGCGGGGGAGACTTCTCCAATTGGCCTCCCGGCTAAAGAGGGAGAGGGACTTGGCCTTTAAAACCCTGACTATCAGACTTAGATCTCTGGAACGGCAACACAGGTCTGCCCCATCCCAAGCGGTCTATAGTGCCCTATCGGACTGTAGACATCAATTACGAACACTCCTTTTAAGCAAAGTGGAACACAACCTGAGAAAGATGAGAGCACGATTCTATGCTATGGGCGATAAAGCGGGAACTCTGCTCTCCAGGCGCATTAAAAAACGACAGATCCAGACTAGGATTTCTCATATTGTTAAGCTGTCGGGGGACAAAATACGTAACCCCCTCCAAATTGCGGACGAGTTTCGTAAATATTACTCAGCACTATATAATCTTAAGGACTCCACTGATGTCCCCCAACCTACACCGACCTCGATACAGTCTTTTCTAGCTAAAGCGAAACTCCCCAGGCTCACTTCTTCACAACTAGCCTATCTGAACGCCCCCTTTGCGGAACGAGAGGTTCTAGACATTATTCGCTCTGCCAAAAAATGTTCGGCCCCAGGCCCGGATGGCTTTCCCTTCTCGTACTACGGCACCTTCGCCCCCCTGCTCTCTCCATTCCTCCTCCGACTTTTTAACGGCTGGAGGAGTGATGGTGTGATTCGGAGCGAGGGCTTGGAGGCGATTATCACCACCATACCTAAACCAGGCAAGGCCCCTACCTCCCCTGGTAATTTTCGACCGATCGCGCTCCTCAACTGTGATGTGAAGATCTTTGCCAAGCTTCTCGCCACCAGGATTGCAACGGTTCTGCCGTCCCTGGTGGGCCTAGATCAGGTGGGCTTTGTTCCCAATAGGCAGGCCTCTGATGGTACGAGAAGAATGGTGGACCTTTTGGAGTTGTTGGAGCGCGATTCGGCCCCCAGTGCACTCCTTTCTTTGGACGCTGAGAAGGCGTTTGATAGGGTGCACTGGGGATACCTGGGGGAGGTCCTGCGGAGGTTTGGATTTGAGGGCGACATTGCCAGATCGGTTATGGCCCTGTACTCGTCACCAAGTGCCTCGGTCAGAGCTGCAGGATTCTTGTCCGCTAGATTTGACATCACCAACGGCACGAGACAGGGCTGTCCGCTGTCTCCCCTCATTTTTGCCCTGGTGATGGAGCCTCTAGCGGCGATAGTGCGTGGGGATCCAGACATTCGGGGCCTTAGGGTGGGTTCGGTAGACCATAAGATTGGCTTATACGCAGACGATGTCATCTTTGTCTGCACGGACCTCGCCACCACAATCCCCCGCATAATGGACCTCCTAGAAGAATTTTCTGCAGCGTCTCTATATAAACTAAACCTTTCCAAGTCTTCCATCTATCCTGTCAACTTCACCCCACAAATGCGAGCAGAGCTTCTAGATAAATTTCCCTTTCAGTGGGCTGCTGAGGGTATAACCTACTTAGGTGTACGCCTCACGCAGACGTCTAAAATTGTTCAGACTAACTGTGATGCATTGCTGGCAGATATCAAGCGTGATCTATCAGCTCAGAATGGTCTTTTCCTGTCCTGGATGGCGAGGATTCAGGTTGTCAAAATGGTTTATCTACCTAAAATACTCTACATACTCAGATGTTTGCCCCTTACGTTCCCAAAAAGGTGTATTAACGCCTTCCAGACGTGTTTATCTAGATTCATATGGAACCACAAACCCCCGAGGGTCCGTTTTCATGTTCTGACCCTTCCTCACTCCCAGGGGGGTGTGGGAGTGCCGGACATTCACTCTTATCACATAGCTGTCCATATTGTAGCAGCAAAGCTCTGGTGGGATGACTCCGGGGGCCCTCTGTGGGTACAGATTGAATCCTCTCTCGCCTTACGGGCATCAACTAGACTTCTTCTTGAAGTTAATCTTCTGCAGCTGACAGTTCCCTCTACGTATCTCCGCTCAATGGTTGCCCTTCTGAAGATCTGGTCCCGCATGGGGAGAACTTACTTCCCCTTCTTATACAGATACATCTCCTTGACGGCGGTGGAGTGTTCGGTCGAGTCCCTCTCCCTTGCACACTGGAAGGCTTGTGGTTTGACGACTTTGGAGCAGGCCTGGGACCAACATGGACTGACGGACTTTACGACACTAGCCTCCAAGTTTGACCTCCCCCATCACACGTTTTTTCGCTATCTACAGCTACGCCACTACCTTAGCCGTGTCCAACTCCCTGACATAACTGCTATACATTTTCAAGACACTCTACAGAGATTTTTTAAACCTCGGACTGTCACGGACAGAGGGGTTGCTACGGTTTACAGGGCTCTGGTAGGCGAGAGGAATAGTGCCAAACTTCCCTACATGTTTAAGTGGGAAGAGCGTTTGGACTTCTCGTCCTCTCTGGATCAATGGCGATTAGCTGCGGTACATGCGGCCAAGTACTCAACCTGTATCAACCATCTGGAGCAAGCAAAAAAGCTTCAGTTGGACTGGTATCTTTCACCTATCAGGATTGCAAAGTTTGCTTCTGGCTTGTCTGCGGCTTCTTCCCTTTGTTGGAAGGGCTGTGGACAACCTGGGACTATCCAACATGTATGGTGGCACTGCCCTCGCCTTCAGAGCTTTTGGGCTTCTGTGGCGTCTCTGATCACATCTGTAATGGGAGTTGACTGTATCCTCACACCCCAATTAGCTCTTTTAGGCATTGATCTGGCAGACTGGCCCTCTCCCCTCCGACCTATATTAACTAATATTCTGGTGGCCGCTAGGCAGTGCATCACGAAATATTGGAAATCTTCTTCCATACCTGACAAAGATGAACTAGTTGCACGTGTCAACTTACACCTTCTGTATGAAGCAACTTTGGCTCATGACGTGAAGGGAAGGAGGAGGCTGGCCATGTGGTGGGATCCGTGGATCTCTTCACCATTCAACACTCTCCCCTGGCAACTGTAGATGGGCTTAATCTCTTCCTACCACTGTTTAATTTTAGCACTACACTACACTGCATAATTGCTGAATCATTTCACCTATGATGCTATGGAATGGCGAACGTTATTTGTGTGATATTTCTCTGAGGCCTTTTCACACTTTTCACCCTTCCCCATTTACCCCCCCCCTCTTCCCTTTTCTTCCCCAACCCCTTCCTGTATACCCCCTTCCCCCCCCCCAGTAGGTTATATGTCATTTTAATGTATTGGTACAGGTACCTGGCTACGATTTTTTTTTTGCATATGGCTTGTTGCTGCAAATGTTTACCTGCTGCTCAGGTTTCTTTGTTCCTTGTTGTATACGTGGTACAAGTTATACTTGTTTGTTTGAATAAATCTCAATAAAAATTTATTGTCAAAAGACTCTAAAAGTCAATCATGACCCTACCTCCACCCCGAAGCATGCAGTGTCCTTTACAAAGCAAAACGCACCCGCAGAGTCTGCTCAAATCATCCCGATTTTTAGGGCTTAATCCAACGACATTGGGAGCACCCAGACAAGCACTTCGCAGTCCACAGACCTATCAAAGCTAAATATCCCTTCGCATGTAAAACAAAAAGGAAAAGGGGCGCAAATGTGTAGGATCCCCTTATTAAAAACGTCTAAGTGGCGTGGATAGGTGGCCACTCACCTTATCGGGTTGTGCAATTCCTGCACAACCCGTTTTAACAGCCTCCGCCGCCGGCGGTATATGCAATGCCTCTCCGCTCTCCTCTCTCCTGTTCAAGGCAGATTGTTTGTGCTGTTCCTGAGCTGCTCCAGCCGGCAGTCCCTCAAAAAGGGAGTAGTTTTCATGCAAAAAATAGTAATGGCGGTCTAATTAGGAGCGCTCTAAGGAACAAGCAGACATGTAAGATGTTTTCATAAATGTCAAACCTTTTATTAACTTCTTAGCTCCCCTCACAGCTCCACTACGCGTTTCAACTGCATACAAACAGTCTTCATCAGGTGGTGTCAAACCACCTGATGAAGACTGTTTGTATGCAGTTGAAACGCGTAGTGGAGCTGTGAGGGGAGCTAAGAAGTTAATAAAAGGTTTGACATTTATGAAAACATCTTACATGTCTGCTTGTTCCTTAGAGCACTCCTAATTAGACCGCCATTACTATTTTTTGCATGAAATATCCCTTCGCGTCAGCCCTACTTAAAGATTGGACTGAATCGCCAGTCGTCGATCCCCCAGAATCGCGGCTAGCTAGCAGAACTTTCCTAACTCTCTCAGATAGCTCCTCTAACAAAGACCCTAACGACCGCCAAATTGATAACCAAGCGCGCTCGGTCTTCGAAGCCTCAGGGGCAGCTCTTCCACCCTCTTTTGCAGCGGCTTGGGTCGCAAAATCCTTGCAATCCTGGCTAGTTACCCTACGCGCACTTCTACAAGACTTCAACATCCCACAAGAGATAACGGATGTATTTGATTTTCTCTCAATGGCCGGGCAGTACCTCTTGCTAGCGTCCATAGACACGGCCAACTGCTCCGTGTTGGCAGTAGCTAATGCCATCTCCATCTGCTGAACACTCTGGCTCAGGGGATGGCACGCATACTTCGCATCTAAAAGATCCCTAATAACCCCACCCTACCAAGGCGGTCGCCTATTTGGGGAAAAGCTAGACCAGCTCATCTCCAAAGCCATGGGAGTAAAAAGCAAGTTTCTTCCCCAGCAAAAGTTCAAGCGGCCCTTTCTCTGCCCACAGCAACAGTCACAATTTTGCAACTCTCACAGGACAACAGGATGGCCCGCCTCAACCGCTAACGCAGGCACGGGTGGCCTACCCGCGGAAACAGAAATATTGCATTCGCATTCAAGACCCACTCCACCTGGAAAAGCCTCTTGAAACAGGCATAAGGAGTTTGACGGCTTAGTCCAACGACACTGGGACCAGCCCGACAAGCGCTTCGCAGGCCGCAAGGCCATCGAAGCCAAATATCCCTTTGCCCCAGACCAAGACAGAAAATGGGCTGAATCGCCAGCCGTAGACCCCCTAGGGTTGCGGCTAGGTAACAAAACACTACTTACTATCCGATAGCTCGTCTATCAAAGACTTTAACAACCACCAGCTTGACAGTCTAGCACGCTCAATTTTTGAGGCCTCAGGAGCGTCCCTCTCTCCCTTGTTCGTTATAGCATGGGTAGCCAAAGCAGCGGGATCCTGGATTCAGGACATACAACAGACGCTGCAAGACCCCGACCAGAACCCGAAGAATACGGTACATCTATAGTGTGTTGTTAGATCCATCTCCTTGTCACACTGTAACATTGTTTTTAGATGCTTTTATGTATTTTTTGGCTCTAGTTTTTTTCTGGTTGATTACTCAATAAAGATACTGGTTTTCACCAATATACAGTGTGCGCCTCCAGTACAGAAGTTCTTTTCTCACCTTTTTTTTTTGACACATTCCCCACTTCTGTGTGACGATGCACCTGTTCCTTACCGCTGTCTTTTGTTTCATAAAGAAGAAAGCTATCTCTCTAGTGCCCTCTATCTTCTCCGTAATATATAAGTTTCTCCTCTCCCCTCTTTTAGCTGTCCCTCCCCTTATGCATTACTTATCTGAGAAAATGGAGGTAGTCCAGCTTCGGGTCCTCAATAAGCCTCCAGGGAGCAGCAGGGCTGTGGAGTTAGAGTTGTCGAGTCAGAGTCGGTGTCCATTTTGGTGGAGTCGAAGTGGGTCTAAAATGGACCAATTCTGATTCCTAAAATAAATAATAAATTGGGTACAGTACCTCAATGCAGTATGTGCTGAATATTATTCTTATTAATTTTCTAAATAGCTTGGTTATTGTATCATCGTAGTGTTTAAAAGTCTAATGTTCACATTGTGCTACAATAAATTTATCACTTAAACATGAGCCATGTATGAGGGAGTCGGAGTCAGGGAAATTGAAGCGTTGGAGTCGGTTATTTGGCTTCCCGACTACACAGACCTGACTGGGGGCAGTGAGATGATGTAGCTTCGGAGAATTGGCTCCACATTCAGATGGATTAGAGAGGTTGTCCAGGTCTAGGATATTGATGACCCATCCATAAGATTGATGCAGATGGATCGAGTTCTGACACAGTACCCCAGGTCTCTCATCTGTCAGCAAACTACAGCTTCCTTCACTGTAATGGCTTTATATTTGGTACACTATAGCTCATTTCTGTAAATGCCATACTTGAGAACATCCACTACACTTTTTGCAGCAGTGACAGCTGCAGGCAGGGCCGGCGTCAGTACCAGGCGTACCCGGGCATGTGCTGGGCCTTCACCTGACACAGGGGCCCACCGCCGCTGCCGTCACCCACACACTTTGCACCAGAATAATTATTTTCCATTAGCTTCTAAGACCAGCTGCCCGCCCCCTCCTCTTGCCCTTTCACTTCCTTTTTGGGCCTCCTCTATTTGCGTCCCCCTGTGAAACGCATATCAGAGGAGGAAGTGTTCACCCTCCTATATGCGTCCCACAGTGCATGTCGCCCGGCTCCGCCTCTGAAGTGAAGATTGTGCGTGGAGGCAGTGTGAGATGAAGCACATTGTTTCACTAACGAGGTACATAATCACCCACCAAGTCCGGCATCAGTCACCTGGCCATGATGCTTCTCCTGCAGCTGCACTGTCTGCAGACTGAGTACTTCTGTGCTGCTGCACCATTCACCCGCCCGTCTCTTTCAAGTAGTAAGATCAGAAGTCACTTTCATACAGGCTGCCTGCTTCCACTGTGGAAAACTGGTGCCTCCTGCTCCTCAACATAATTACCAGGAGGAGACTGACATGTCCTCTTATGTGTTTCACTCACTGTGGAAATGTCTGCAGTTTGCAGTCTGGACTGGCTTCATTCAGTTCAGGCTATTTATAGTAATTATAAGAATTAATGATTCTGATCACTTCTTTACATGGACATCATTCTAAGATGCAATTGCTTGTAGCCAGTGATCAATCCAAATTGTACAGTCATTGTACCCAAATGACTGTAGGGGGGCTGTGGGGTCACCCCATGATTGGCTCAGCTGAAGAATGAGACAAGAGCCATGATCATCCATTATCCATGAACCATCAATCACATAGCCAGGTAGGACATACATCCTATTTGATCCACAAAAAGCACAAGTTTTTAACCATGAGCATGAGTTATTACTAGTTTGGTAAATACCATACTAAGGCCCCTTTCACATGTCCGTGCAAAAAACATACTTGTGCAAGGGTAGGTTTTATCCGTCTGTATGTCATCTCATCTGTCATTCATGTCCTGTCTGTGTGCTATCTGTGTGACAGCTGGATAGCCCGCGGACAGCATGAAGTTTTATACTTGCCAGTCTCCAGTGATGCTGCCTGTTTCACTTGCTTCTGGTTCTGCTGTTGGAGTCAGTGCAGTACATTCATAAGCTTAATGACCGGGGACCTGGAAGAGAGCAAGACAGGCAGCATCACCAATGACTGGTAAGTATAAAAATTATTTATTTCAGTGACATGCCTTTGATCCAGTACATGTCCCACGTTGTCACAGGGATAACATCACTGTGTTGTCTGTGTGGCATCCATGCTGTCGGCTAAAACCAAACATTTTGCAGTGTGGCACAGACAGACATGTTAAAATGGCTATTGATTAACATTGATTTCCGTGTCTCCAATGTGTGGCAAACGGATGTGACACGTACCAGACGCCAGAACATGTAAAATGGGCCTAACTAAGTGCTGGTGATAAAACCCATTCTAAGGCCTCTTTCACATGTTTTTTTTCACCTGTGTCCAACATCATGTATCACCTGTGTGCTGTCCATGCCACATCTGCCATATCAGTGCGTCTTATGAATCATGGTACATATTAAAGGGGACTACTGAGACTCTTTCACCCGGGGCCCACAAAAACATGGAGCCGGCCCTGGCTGCAGGTCTGCTGACAGCTAATCCCTGGGGTTTTTCGTTGTGGGAGCTGTATCATTTCATATTGGTGATTTATCTTAAGGAACCTCAACTTAGACAATACCTGTAAGGAGGTGACCTGACGCTACCACAATATAATGGTGGGGCATAATCTATTTTATAGAGATTATTTAGAAGGTCCCTTAATTTTTCATTTTGAAACATTGTGATAAGAAAAAACCCTGAAAAATGAATATCCTGTTCATACTGTTTGTATTGATTTTTTTTTTGCTATTTCTATGCTATTTTTTCAGGACTTCAAGACCACTAAACAACAACAGTGCAAGACTGTTACTCCCTCTCACTTCAGTGGAGAGACCAAAACCTCCGATTCGAGTGCTTCTGCTCTCTCCTCATCCAATTTGCTTGCTCGTATGAAGGCAAGAAATCATTTAATTCTTCCATCCAGAGAAGTCAGTGAAATAGGAAGTGGCCCTCTGACAGCAGACCCTACTGAGCATGACGAGCTTCTAGCAGATATGAGAAACTTTATAGCATTCCAAACACAGCAGGATGGAGAAGCGACCACCCAAGAGCTGCTCCAGGAGTTTGAGGCTAGGCTGTCTTCCTCACAATCCTGTGTCTTCCGAGAACTGCTGCGCAAACTGTGTACCTTTCACAGAAAGCCTGATGGTGCTGGAGTATGGAGACTTCGTTCTGAATTCCATTGAGTTCTTCTAACCTCTAATGCACTTTGTTGTGACTTATATAATTGTGGAGCCAAGTACTAGGACCACTCCATGTTTTCTTCAGGACACAGTGTTAGCCTGAGCAACACAAAAAAGTGAGACATTTTCCACATCTACAATATTTGTAATTTGGGATATGTTTTAAACAGAAAATGGTCCATGTGCTGCATTTTATATATATACTAGTAAAAAGGCCCGATGCAATTGCATCGGGAGCAGGGTGAAATGAATTGTGTGTATACAGGCGGGCCAGTGGGTAGCAGAGTATACAGGGGGCTCTGTGGGTAGCAGAGTATACAGACGGCTCTGAGGGTAGGAGATTATACAGGTGACTCTGTGGGTAGTAAAGTATACAGGCGGCTCTGTGGGTAGCAGAGTATACAGGTGGGTCTGTGGGTAGTGGAGTATACAGGCGTGTGTGGTGGTGGTGGCAGAGTATACAGGTGTGTGTGGTGGTGGTGGCAGAGTATATAGGTGTCTGTGGTGGCATAGTATACAGGCATCTGTGTGGTGGCAGAGTATACAGGTGTCTGTGGTGGTGGCGGCAGAGTATACAGGCGTGTGTGGTGGTGGCAGAGTGTACAGGCGTGTGTGGTGGTGGCAGAGTGTACAGGCGTGTGTGGTGGTGGCAGAGTGTACAGGCGTGTGTGGTGGTGGCAGAGTATAGAGGCATGTGTGGTGGTGGCAGAGTATACAGGCGTGTGTGGTGGTGGCAGAGTGTACAGGCGTGTGTGGTGGTGGCAGAGTGTACAGGCGTGTGTGGTGGTGGCAGAGTATACAGGCATGTGTGGTGGTGGCAGAGTATACAGGCGTGTGTGTGGTGGCAGAGTGTACAGGCGTGTGTGGTGGTGGGAGAGTATACAGGCGTGTGTGGTGGTGGCAGAGTATACAGGCGTGTGTGGTGGTGGCAGAGTATACAGGCGTGTGTGGTGGTGGCAGAGTATACAGGCGTGTGTGGTGGTGGCAGAGTATACAGGCGTGTGTGGTGGTGGCAGAGTATACAGGCGTGTGTGGTGATGGCAGAGTATACAGGCGTGTGTGGTGGTGGCAGAGTATACAGGCGTGTGTGGTGGTGGCGGCAGAGTATACAGGCGTGTGTGGTGGTGGCGGCAGAGTATACAGGCGTGTGTGGTGGTGGGAGAGTATACCGGCGTGTGTGGTGGTGGCAGAGTGTACAGGGGTGTGTGGTGGCGGCAGAGTGTACAGGCGTGTGTGGTGGCGGCAGAGTATACAGGCGTGTGTGGTGGCGGCAGAGTATACAGGCTGTGTGGTGGCGGCAGAGTGTACAGGCGTGTGTGGTGGCGGCAGAGTGTACAGGGTGTGTGGTGGCGGCAGAGTGTACAGGCGTGTGTGGTGGCGGCAGAGTGTACAGGGGTGTGTGGTGGCGGCAGAGTGTACAGGCGTGTGTGGTGGTGGCGGCAGAGTGTACAGGCGTGTGTGGTGGTGGCGGCAGAGTGTACAGGCGTGTGTGGTGGTGGCGGAAGAGTGTACAGGCTTGTGTGGTGGTGGCGGCAGAGTGTACAGGCGTGTGTGGTGGTGGCGGCAGAGTGTACAGGCGTGTGTGGTGGTGCGGCAGAGTGTACAGGCGTGTGTGGTGGTGGCGGCAGAGTGTACAGGCGTGTGTGGTGGTGGCGGCAGAGTGTACAGGCGTGTGTGGTGGTGGCGGCAGAGTGTACAGGCGTGTGTGGTGGTGGCGGCAGAGTGTACAGGCGTGTGTGGTGGTGGCGGCAGAGTGTACAGGCGTGTGTGGTGGTGGCGGCAGAGTGTACAGGCGTGTGTGGTGGTGGCGGCAGAGTGTACAGGCGTGTGTTGGTGGTGGCGGCAGAGTGTACAGGCGTGTGTGTGTGGGAGTATACAGGCGTGTGTGGTGGTGGAGTATACAGGCGTCTGTGGTGGTGGAGTATACAGGCGTCTGTGGTGGTGGGAGAGTGTACAGGCGTGTGTGGTGGCAGAGTATACAGGCGTGTGTGGTGGTGGAGTATACAGGCGTGTGTGGTGGTGGAGTATACAGGCGTCTGTGGTGGTGGCAGAGTGTACAGGCGTGTGTGGTGGTGGAGTATACAGGCGTGTGTGGTGGTGGAGTATACAGGCGTCTGTGGTGGTGGAGTATACAGGCGTCTGTGGTGGTGGCAGAGTGTACAGGCGTGTGTGGTGGCAGAGTATACAGGGTTGTGGTGGTGTGAGTATACAGGCGTGTGTGGTGGTGGAGTATACAGGCGTCTGTGGTGGTGGAGTATACAGGCGTCTGTGGTGGTGGCAGAGTGTACAGGCGTGTGTGGTGGCAGAGTATACAGGCGTGTGTGGTGGTGGAGTATACAGGCGTGTGTGGTGGTGGAGTATACAGGCGTCTGTGGTGGTGGCAGAGTGTACAGGCGTGTGTGGTGGTGGAGTATACAGGCGTCTGTGGTGGTGGCAGAGTGTACAGGCGTGTGTGGTGGTGGAGTATACAGGTGTCTGTGGTGCGCTCGTGCAAGGCAGGGGTTAAAAAAAATAAAAAAAGATTATGCTCACCTCACCCCGAGCCCCCGCCGTCTTCTGGCGTGTTCCGCTAGGCTCCCGGTGGCTGTGCAGGCTCCCGGTGCTTGCAGTGATCTTCTATCTACTGAGACTGAAGGACCTGTGGTGATGTCAGAGTCACGTGACACCAGCTTACTCCAGGCAAATCGCGGGTCAGGTGACTCTGACATCACCACAGGTCCTTCAGTCTCAGTAGATAGAAGATCACTGCAGGCACCGGGAGCCTGCAGAGCCACCGGGAGCCTAGCGGAACACGGCAGAAGACGGCGGGAGACGGCGGGAGACAGCGCGGGCTCGGGTAGAGGTGAGGATTTTTTTTTTTTAGAGTAGTGCGGGTCTGCGGCTCGTGATGACGCTGCGCGTCATCACTCGCAGTCCCGCGCAAAGCATGTTGGGATTGGGCTACAGTGCCCAACTCCCGATTATATAAGTAGATATATATATATAATGATTTGATATATATAGAATTGGACTGGTACAGTTTATGTAAGAAATTTCATTTATGCCACAATAAACCTTTAGAACTTAAAACATATAGGACCATTAAACCCCTTAGGCTGCTTTCACATTACGATTTTGTTAAATCCGATGCTGTCCGATAAAAATCAGACAGCATCGGATCCGATTTAGGCTGCTTTCACACAGCGTTTTTGTGCTGTCCGAGGGGATCAGACTTTTTGCAACTCCCCTCGGACAGCAACGGATCCAAACTGATGACTGCAATCGGATGCCAAATAGGCATCCGATCCCGATATTTAGCAGCATCCATTTGGATCCTCTCTCCTATCCCTGCTCCTCCTGTCACCTTTCTCCCCTCCTCTCTCTGCTCCCTCTTTGTCCCCTCTGTCTCCCCTCTTTGCCCCCTCTGTCTCCCCTCTTTGCCCCCTCTTTCGACCCCTCTTTGTCCCCTATGTCTTCCCTCTTTGTCCCCTATGTCTCCCCTCTTTGTCCCCTATTTCACCCCTTCTTTGTCCCCTCTTTCGCCCCCTCTTTGCCCCCTCTGTCTCCCCTCTTTGCCCCCTCTTTCGACCCCTCTTTGTCCCCTATGTCTCCCCTCTTTGTCTCCTATTTCACCCCCTCTTTGTCCCCTCTTTCACCCCCTCTTTCTCCCCTCTTTGTTCCCCTCTTTCCAGGCCTTTAAAAATAAAAAAAATCTTCATTCTCACCTATCCAGGAGGCCCGCGGTACTTCAGCTCTCTTCTTCTGATGCACTGGACCTGGCGTGATGTCACAGTCACATGACCGGTTACCGCGGTAACCGGTCATGTGACTGCACTGTGACGTCAGGCCAGGTCCTGTGCATCAGAAGAAGAGAGCTGAAGTACCGCGGGCCTCCTGGATAGGTGAAAATGAAGATTTTTTTATTTTTAACTCTTTATTTTCACTAGATTTCACTTCTGCAATGTATGAATATACATTGCAGAAGTGAAATGAGATGGCACAGAGCGATTTTAGTGTACTGAGCATGCTCAGTACACTACAATCGGGTCAGAGGAGACATCAGCTGTTTCCTCGGACCCGCTCTCCCTAGGCCCCATGTTATTTGGCGCGGATCAGGTCGGATCCAACTCGGTCCGATTTGACCCGCTGTGCCAAAAATCACAGCAGGCTGCGATTTTGGGCACAGCAAAAAATTGGCCAGAATCGGATCCGACAAAAATCGGATGCCAATAAGGCCAAATCCGATGTGATCCGTGCCCATAGACTAACATGGGGCCAAAATCAAATCCGTGGCTGTCCGTTTTACAAAGGACAGCCACGGATCACAGAAAAACGCTGTGTGAAAGCACCCTTAGGCCCCATGTTTTCCAATGGTGATCAGATCAGATGTGCACTTAATGGCATCTGTCCGATTTTTTTCAGGAGCCAAAATAGGAGACTGCTCCGATTTTGGTATCAGATTCAAAAAATCGGATCCGATGCAATCCGATTAAAATATGGGAGTCTAGGGGGGATCGGATCGAATAGAAAATTGGATCCGATATCTGATCCGATTTTCTGTATTGAGCATGCTCAATACCCTAGACCACTCCCAAAACCTCCCACTGCCCTTCCCCAGCCATTTAAATTGGATCGGATAGCATCCGATTTTGAGCATCCGATGCTGTCCGATTTTCATCGGATTTAACATAATCGTAATGTGAAAGCAGCCTTAATAGGGAATCAGGCAGCATAAATCAGACACTGGCTGTGTAATTGCAGCCAGGTTACGTTTTACTAGGAAACGCCGTTTTACTATTGAATTTTTGTAATCCACTCCAATCTTTCGATTGCAGGTGTGAATAGTAATAGCAACATATCTATTACTATAAGTTCCTAGTGTCACTCAGAGAAACAGTCTTGTCATCATCAAAGTAAGGCTGGATCACCGAGCTATGCTTTACTTCTTACTGTGCTGCTTCTGGACAGAAAGTCACTGACTCCTGTAATTTACTGTCATACATATTCTGCCACAAGTGAGAAGTACAATCATATACTGTAGGACAAGCTAAATTTGCTAGTTTCTAATGTGAAGGGAATCTCTTGCTTATTCTATAAGGACTTAATGCAATACTATTTATCTACCTCATTGGTGCTAAAACAAATTACACATTGTAATTTATTTAATAAAATCCAAACCTGGAGAGAATTTGGGGGTGCATGTATTCTGCTACTATCTTTTCTCTGGTGACAGCAGAAAGCAGTATCTGCTTAAAGGGAACCTGTCATGTCCTTTTGTTACCAAGCCACCACCAATATTATTTAAATCATGTAGTGTTCATTTGTAACTTTATTTAAATTGTTGTATTTATCTAAAAAAAAAAAAAGCATTTGAGATACTTACATGTTTTCATTAGCTATGTGACAATAACAGTAATTAAGTCATCTGGGCAGTTATCAGACACTAGATGTGGGCCCGATGCTATCGCATTGGGAGGTCGATAACATCACGATTGGGGCGGGCTCTGTGGCATTGGACGTGGCAGCTGTCTACCTCCTGTGCACAATTCCCCCATGTGATCTCTCTCTCTCCCCGTGCTGTCTTCTCCCCTTCTGTGTTTTCTCCTTTGACCTGTCTCCACCCTGTGCGCTCTCCCCCTGTGTGCTGTCTTCTCACCCCTGTGCTGTCTTCTCCCTTCATGTGCTCTCTCGTTTGAGCTGTCTCCCACTGAGTGCTCTCCCCCATATTTGGTCTTTCTCCGTTCTGTCTTCTCCCCTCTGAGCTGTCTCCCCCCTGTATGCTCTCTTTCTCCCTGTGCTTGCCCCTCCCCTTGTGCACTTTCTCTGCCCCCCGTGTGCGCTCTCTTTGCCCCACCCTGCAATCGTTCCTCTGTGCTTTGTCCCCTCCCCCTCGTTCTCTCTCCCCCCCCCCCCCCCCCCCCCCCCCCCCCGTGGTGTCCAAAGATGGCAGTGGCGTGAGGGAAGTGTACATGCATGGGGTCATCTTTGTATACCTAGGTGTACAAAGATGGCAGCCACTTGAGTAAGTGTGGATGTGCGCCAGGTATACACATGCGCACTTGCTCAGGTGGTGATGTGTCAGCTGCTGCCGGTGGCAGTTTTGGGTGGTGGCAGCACCGTACTACAGCAAAGTCTGTAGCCAGGTGATTGATTTCTCCCAACATGGGTTTCTACCATAAATAGGCTTTGATAAGCCAACCGAATCCTAAACTAAACTCCTGCAGAAAATAATACAGTTTTGGTGCTACTCTAGTCTAGATTGAAGCCACAAAGCATATGAATCCCTAGTGTCAGAAGCAGGCCCTTTTTATATATCCTGAGCACTCATCTCAGGGTATTGTGGTCTTAAAGGATTGGTGAAATAAGGCTGTGCTCTTATTAGCTTGCATTTCATGCTGAATGCTTAATTCTCCTGTGAGTGATGTAGATAGAGGGGGTGAGGTAATTCAATTTGCAATGCACAACCTCAGACAATAAAGGTTCCAAATCATCTGTCAAGAAACAATGTCTTGGCAAACATGAGAAAACCAACAAAAGACCTATACGTCTGGCCAAATTAAGAAAATTGAACCCATGCCATGTATTGAAAAAAGCTGTGTTGTCACACTTTATAAAGAGCATAAAATGAATTTCTGCATTGCTGCAGGTAAGTGACATATCTGTTAACTCTAAACCACTAGCTACAGGAAACCCCTTTCTACAAGATGCACTCCTGGTTCATACAGAATAAATAATGTAAACATATATTTACTACTGATTAAAACTTTGCTGGTGAGGTGAAGAATTGTAGTTGTCAATATCACAAACTAAATGGGAATCCCGATGCTGTCGCATCAGGTGGGCGGGGACATGACAATAGGAGGGGCCCTGTGGCAATGGGAGCAGCGGCCATCTCTCCCCCACCCCCCATGCACACTCTCTGTCCTCCCCTGTGCACACTCTGTGGTTGCTCTCGGGCCATTCCCTGTGGTCACTATCTGCCCCACCCCCCTGTGGTCGGCCTGCCCCCACCTCTGATGTCTTTCTGACCCCCTGTGGTCGTTCTCTGACCTCCCCCTGTGTTGTCTCTCTCTGCTTCCCCTGTGGTCCCTCTCTGACCTCCCCCTGTGTTGTCTCTCTCTGCTCCCCCCTGTTGTCGCTGTGACTCCCTTTGGTGGATCTGCCCCCCTGCGGTGGTCGCTTTCTTCCCTGCCACCGGGAGGGGGTGAGCGGAGGAAACTGGAGCAGAGTGGGGAGAGCAAAGGTTAGCAGGGGTGAGTAGGGCAGACCGGAGGAAGAGTGGGCAGAGCAACCAGAGTGGAGGTGAGTGGGGCAGAGCCGGGGTTGAGCAGGGGAAACCTGAGCAGAATAGAGGGGGAGAGTGCAGGAGGAGAGCGGGGGGGACAGGTGAGAGCGGAGCAGAGTGACAGAGCAGGGCGAGATAGTGAAGCAGAGCGGGGGACAATGGAGCAGAGCAGGGGTGAGTGGAGCAGACCGGAGAAGAGTGGGGAACAGCAAGGGTGAGGGGGAGACAGTGGAGCAGATCAGGGGGGCAGCAGAGCAAGGTGCAATGGAGTACAGTGGGGGGGGAACAGCGCAGCAGAGCAGGGGGACAGTGGAGCAGAGCAAAGGGCAGCACAGCAGACCAGGGAGGCAGTGAAGCATTGTGGGGGGGGCAGCACAGCAAAGCAGAGAGGGGGGCACCACAGCACAGCAGTGGGCAGTGGAGCATTGTGGGTGTGCAGTGGAGCATTGTGGAGACCAGAGCAGGGTGCAGTGAGGCAGTGTGGGGGCGCAACACAGTAGAGCAGGGGGACAGTGGAGCAGAGTGGGGGGGACACAGCGCAGCAGAGCACGGGGACAGTGGAGCATTGTGGGGGGCAGTGGAGCATTGTGGGGGCAGTGGATCATTGTGGGGGCAGCGCAGCAGTGCGGGCTGAAGTGAAGCAGAGAGGAGCAGAACAGGGGTGCAGTGGTGCATTGGGGGTGCAGCACAACAGAGTGGGGGGCAGTGGAGCATTGTGGGAGGGCAGCACAGCAGAGCAGGGGGCAGCGCAGCAGAGCAGGGAAAAGTGGAGGAGAGTAGGGGGCAACGCAGCAGAGCAGGGGGGCAATGGAGCATTGTGGGAAGTGTAGCAGTGCGGAGTGCAGTGGAGCATTGTGGGGGGCAGCACAGCAGAATGAGGTGTAGTGGAGCATTGTGGGGAACAGCGCAGCAAAGCGGGGGGGGCAGTGGAGCAGAGAGAGAGTGCAGTGCAGCAGAGTGGGGGGGCAGTGGAGCTCAGGGGGGCAGAGAAGGGGGGAAGTGCAGCAGAGCTGGGTGCAGTGAAGCTGAGTGGGGGGCAGCAGAACAGGGGGCAGAGCAAGGTGCAGTGAAGCAGATTGGGGGGCAGCGCAGCAGAGCAGGGGGACAGGGGAGCAGAGTGGGGGGCAATGCAGCAGAGCAGGGGGGCAGCGCAGCAGAGCAGGGGGACAGTGGAGCAGTGTGGAGGGCAATGCAGCAGAGCAGGGGGGCAACGCAGCAGAGCAGGGGGACAGTGGAGCAGAGTGTGGGGAAATGCAGCAGAGCAGGGGGGCAGTGGAGCATTGGGGGAAGTGCAGCAGAGCAGGGGGGTAGTGGAGCATTGTGGGGGGGCAGTGGAGCAGAGTGGGGGGCAATGCAGCAGAGCAGGGGGGCAGTTGAGCATTGGGGGAAGTTCAGCAGAGCAGGGGTGCAGTGGAGCATTGTAAGGGGGCAACGCAGCAGAGCAGGGGGACTAGAGCAGAGTGGGGGGAAACACAGCAGAGCAGGGGGGCAGTGGAGCATTGGGGGAAGTGCAGCAGAGCAGGGGTACAGTAGAGCATTGTGAGGGGGCAATGCAGCAGAGCGGGGGTTAGTGGAGCATTGTGGGAGGGCGGCACAGCAGAGTGGGGGGCAGTGGAGCATTTTGGGGGGGCTGTGAAGCAGAGCGGGGGGCAGTGGAGCAGAGTGGGGGACAACGCAGCAGAGCAGGGGGGGGCAGTGGAGCATTGGGGGGTCAGTGCAGCAGAACGGGGAGGCAGTGGAGCAGTGTGGGGGGGCAGTGCAGTAGAGCAAAGGGGGAAGAACAGGGGGGGCAGTGCAGCTGAGCGGGGTGCAGTGGAGCATTGCGGGAGAGCAGTGGACCAGAGGGGTGCAGTGGAGCATTGTCGGGGCAGCGCAGCAGAGTGGGGTGCAGTGGAGCAGAGTGGGAGGCCAGCGCTGCAGAGCAGGGGGCAGCACAGTAACTTTGAGGGGCCTATGTGACAGAACATACCAGAAAGTTACACCATTCTACAAACTGCACCCCTCAGACTGCTCAACATTATATCCAAAAAATAAAAATAGAGAAAATGCTAATGTGTTGACCCCAAAACGTGACCTCCTTTATCTACAGTGAATGTCTCTCACCTTAGTGAGTTGCATGTATAGAAAGGAAAGAAGTCCGGCTTTCAGGATCGCGCTGTTCCAGTTCACAAGGAGTTAATCCAAGGACCAAGCAGTGATCATAACTTTCTTTTTATTCTAGAAAACTCTACGCGTTTCGTGTACACGCTGTACACTTCCTCAGGAGCAAAGTTACACTGTCATC
Source organism: Allobates femoralis (assembly GCA_033576535.1). NCBI lineage: Eukaryota > Metazoa > Chordata > Amphibia > Anura > Aromobatidae > Allobates > Allobates femoralis. The sequence continues at coordinate 192,177,368 of JARQOC010000006.1, read as the reverse complement.
ACATTCCATTCTCCTTATATACTAGCTCCCCCCAGGAAATGAGGTAGATGCTACATTATTGCACATAAAAAATTTTTTACACATAGCTATCAATATAATATAAAATCACAAAGTTCATATGTAAAACACACTCCTATAAAAACACATATATATATATATAAAACAACACACTAGAAACAATTTAAAACATTATAATTAATTTGTGATTATACTCAAAAAAAATTTAAAATTTCTGCGTACATCAATTCGCAGGACAACCTTCACAAATCTCTTTCATAATAGCACTTATATTTTCCTTTCAGTATTGACCCTTCCTTCAACAAAAACTTTTACTTATCTTATATTTCAGATAGATGATCATATTCTAATATACTAATTAATGTATGTACTCCTATATGGATTTGATCCTACACAGCAGAATCATGCTCTGCACTTCAGGAAATTTTCCTGTTCTCTCAGCCAAAGGCTCCACATCTCCAGAGTGAAAATCTTTAAATTATTTAAAGATATCAGATATTTCATTTAAACCATATGGTTGTAGCGTCTGCAAACTATGAATCCAATAAATTTCCTTTCTCATCAGAATGACACTCCTGTTCACAGAATCTTCTGATACATGATCAATTGGAGCTACTTTAATACATGGTTTCTTCCCATGTTTTATAGTACAATGTTTTGATGCTCCATGGGACATAAAACCTTCAATTATATTGTGTCTGTGCGAATTCATGCGGTTATGCAGCTCTTGTGTGGTTTTTCCCACATACTGCAAACCACATTCGCATTCTATCAGATATATCACAAAACTACTTTTACAATTCAGGGAAAACTTTATATCAAACACCTTATTATTCTGCATTGATCTGAATGTGGTCATATTATGCATAATCATGCCACAACACAGACACCGAGCGGTATTACATTTAAAGACTCCTGGTTTTTTGCATTGTTCAGCCCTAATTTTTTCTTTTTTCAGGCAACTGGGGGCAAGTATATTTCTCAGAGTAGAGGATCTTTTAAAGGTTAGTCCTGGTTTATTCGGTAGCATACTCCCCAACACTGGATCATATTTAGAAGAACAGACCAATGATCCTGTAAAATATTCCTAATTTTTTGGTTTTGTTTAGTAAAATTAGTTAAAAAATTTAAGGAGAACCTATCATTCTCCTTTCCTTTTTTCTTAGGGTTTACTAGGTCCATCTGTTCCAAACCTGCGCAATCATTATATGCTTTTTCTAGCAGTCTTTTCGGGTAGTTTTTCTCAATAAACCTATTTCTCAATTCCTTGGCTTGTGATATAAAATCTGACTCCAAACTACAATTTTTCTTAATCCTTTTATACTGGTTCCCGGGGACATTGATTAACCATTTATGATAATGGCCACTATTAAAATCTAAAAGACTGTTTGCATCACACTTCTTAAAAAAAAGTTTTAGTAAAAATTTTCCCTTCTGAATGGAAAATTGTCAGATCCAAATAATCTATACTCTCCATATTATATACCCATGAAAAGGTGAGACCCCAATCATTCCTCTGAATGCTCTCCAGAAATTGTTCTATGTTTTTACATTTATTATCATAGATAATCATTAGGTCATCTATGTATCTTTTAAAAAATATAAGGTTTGCGCAGGTTTGGAACAGATGGACCTAGTAAACCCTAAGAAAAAAGGAAAGGAGAATGATAGGTTCTGCTTAAATTTTTTAACTAATTTTACTAAACAAAACCAAAAAATTAGGAATATTTTACAGGATCATTGGTCTGTTCTTCTAAATGATCCAGTGTTGGGGAGTATGCTACCGAATAAACCAGGACTAACCTTTAAAAGATCCTCTACTCTGAGAAATATACTTGCTTCCAGTTGCCTGAAAAAAGAGAAAATTAGGGCTGAACAATGCAAAAAACCAGGAGTCTTTAAATGTAATACCGCTCGGTGTCTGTGTTGTGGCATGATTATGCATAATATGACCACATTCAGATCAATGCAGAATAATAAGGTGTTTGATATAAAGTTTTCCCTGAATTGTAAAAGTAGTTTTGTGATATATCTGATAGAATGCGAATGTGGTTTGCAGTATGTGGGAAAAACCACACAAGAGCTGCATAACCGCATGAATTCGCACAGACACAATATAATTGAAGGTTTTATGTCCCATGGAGTATCAAAACATTGTACTATAAAACATGGGAAGAAACCATGTATTAAAGTAGCTCCAATTGATCATGTATCAGAAGATTCTGTGAACAGGAGTGTCATTCTGATGAGAAAGGAAATTTATTGGATTCATAGTTTGCAGACTCTACAACCATATGGTTTAAATGAAATATCTGATATCTTTAAATAATTTAAAGATTTTCACTCTGGAGATGTGGAGCCTTTGGCTGAGAGAACAGGAAAATTTCCTGAAGTGCAGAGCATGAGTCTGCTGTGTAGGATCAAATCCACATAGGAGTACATACATTAATTAGTATATTAGAATATGATCATCTATCTGAAATATAAGATAAGTAAAAGTATATGTTGAAGGAAGGGTTAATACTGAAAGTATATATAAGTGCTATTATGAAAGAGATTTGTGAAGGTTGTCCTGCGAATTGATGTACGCAGAAATTTTAAATTTTTTTTGAGTATAATCACAAATTAATTATAATGTTTTAGGCTGGCTTCACACTTGCAGATGCATCTGCAGCGTTTTGCAGATGCATCTGCAAGTATCAGCATGCAGACCGCGGCCGCGGTCTGAAAGCACTCATTCATTCCTATATGTGAAGCGTCCGCAGGCGGATGCCTGCTTACAGATCACACACTCCCGCCCGCACCATGGACGCGACATCTCGCGTCCATGGTGCGGGCGGGAGTGTGTGATCTGTAAGCAGGCATCCGCCTGCGGACGCTTCACATATAGGAATGAATGAGTGCTTTCAGACCGCGGTGCGCCCCATTATAAACATAGGCACCCCGGTCTGCATGCTGATACTTGCAGATGCATCTGCAAAACGCTGCAGATGCATCTGCAAGTGTGAAGGCAGCCTTAAATTGTTTCTAGTGTGTTGTTTTATATATATGTGTTTTTATAGGAGTGTGTTTTACATATGAACTTTGTGATTTTATATTATATTGATAGCTATGTGTAAAAACTTTTTATGTGCAATGATGTAGCATCTACCTCATTTCCTGGGGGGAGCTAGTATATAAGGAGAATGGAATGTGATGACAGTGTAACTTTGCTCCTGAGGAAGTGTACAGCGTGTACACGAAACGCGTAGAGTTTTCTAGAATAAAAAGAAAGTTATGATCACTGCTTGGTCCTTGGATTAACTCCTTGTGAACTGTAATAGCGTGATCCTGAAAGCCGGACTTCTTTCCTTTCTATACATGCAATTCTAGTGACCGGCTGATTGCTGCAGTTCATCGGATCCTACCCATTTGTGCTTATGGTTGTTGTGTTCCACACAACTAAACCAGGTGAGTGGATCCATATCTGTGAAACGATTTTACCATTGGATAAGACCCTATTGTGCGCTTCTGTCTCCCCCTTTTCTTAGTGAGTTGTGCAGATCAGGTAGAACACTGTGAAGTGTTTAACACAGGTAGACACCAGGTATCACCATTGAACTCCTGCTTTCCTCACGGCTCCGCTTGTTCTGATCCTCCTGCCTCAAAGCCACTGTCACATCGCCATTGGACTCGGTGGCTGGTGTTCCTGCCTCGGCCGCTGGGAGGAGCCGGATTCCTTCGGCTGGTGGCGCCGGTGATAGGAGGGCCTTGTCCTCATATGGAACTGCTCCCGCGACGTCTGCCTCTGTCGCTGAGCGCCGCTGTGTTTCCCCTCTGGGTGGTGTTGGTCGCAGAGGAGCGGGCCCTGCAGAGGTGTCCGTTAGGCGCAGCCTGCGTTCTTCTGTCAGAGGTGGCGTGGGTGGAGCCAGTCGTGCATCTCCATCTGGCCTGGATCTAGGGGCGGTCCGGATGAGGTCATCAGGTTGTGAGCTCCAGCCTATGGGAGGTAGCCGTGCCCTTCAAGTACATTGGAGCCTGGCTTGCAGGCCGCCAGATATAGTTTTGGTTCCCCAGTGATAGTGTGTTTAGTTTCGTGTCTGACCTTGCCTGGATTTCTGACTCTGCCTCTGCCTATTGATTTTGTACCTCAGCTGCCCTCTTGGTTTTTGCCCTTGACATTTGCCTGGATTTTTGACTCTGCTACTGCCTGACGATTTTGTACCTTCGCTGCCCTCTCGGTTTTGACTCGGACTTCTGACTTCGTTTTTCGGGTCTTGATTTTCCCCTGGCGACCTCCCCGGCTCTGTTGCTCATATAGGCAGCTACCCCCTGGGCTCTGCTATAATTCCAGATCCCTGTATAGGGGTTAAGGGTCTTGGGGTTTCTCGGGGTGCTGCCTACCAGCAGCTCGGCCTCACGGTGGATGGTCGTCACATTATATCTGGCCATACCATTCTTTATATATATATAGATAGACTATATACATATAAAGCATTCCTTTTACCTTTTTTTTTTCTCTCATCTCCTTTTCCCAATGGTTTTTTTTCTTTTCTCTGAGCTGTGTCTGCTGTGATTGCTCCCTCAAAGCACCTGTGTTTCCAGCTTCTCAGTCCTGTGGAGGAACACTCCCATCATCTCATTCAAACATGCTGTACAAGCCACAAGCTGGAGTCCTCTGCATGACCACTGGAGATCAGAAGGCCTCATACCCTGGATGTCAGCACCTGGGGGCTCTGGCTCTGCCTGCCCGGGTAACATAGTAACATAGTTTTTAAGGTTGAAGGAAGACTTTAAGTCCATCTAGTTCAACCCATAGCCTAACATGTTGATCCAGAGGAAGGCAAAAAAAACCCCATGTGGCAACACTAATCTCCACATTGGGGGAAAAAATTCCTTCCTGACTCCAGATACGGCAATCAGACTAATTCCCTGGATCAACGCCCTATCAAAGAATCTAGTATATATAACCGGTAATATTATAGTTTTCAAGAAAGGCATCCAGGCCCTTCTTAAATGTTAGTAGTGACTCACTCATTACAACATCATGTGGTAGAGAGTTCCATAGTCTCACTGCTCTTACAGTAAAGAATCCGCGTCTGTGATTATGATTAAACCTTCTTCCCTCCAGGGGGAAGAAGGTTTAATCATAATCACAGACGCGGATTCTTTACTGTAAGAGCAGTGAGACTATGGAACTCTCTACCACATGATGTTGTAATGAGTGAGTCACTACTAACATTTAAGAAGGGCCTGGATGCCTTTCTTGAAAACTATAATATTACCGGTTATATATACTAGATTCTTTGATAGGGCGTTGATCCAGGGAATTAGTCTGATTGCCGTATCTGGAGTCAGGAAGGAATTTTTTCCCCCAATGTGGAGATTAGTGTTGCCACATGGGGTTTTTTTTGCCTTCCTCTGGATCAACATGTTAGGCTATGGGTTGAACTAGATGGACTTAAAGTCTTCCTTCAACCTTAAAAACTATGTTACTATGTTACCCGGGCAGGCAGAGCCAGAGCCCCCCAGGTGCTGACATCCAGGGTATGAGGCCTTCTGATCTCCAGTGGTCATGCAGAGGACTCCAGCTTGTGGCTTGTACAGCATGTTTGAATGAGATGATGGGAGTGTTCCTCCCATGCACAGGTGCACAGGTATTGCCAGCGGATGCTGCCAAAGTTTTATTACCTATTTCTTTATTTTACCTTAAGAAATCTGTGTGTTTAGAGGCTTATGTTGACAGTGGTTCAGAGGGGAATTTCATAGATCTCCATGCAGTGAGAACTCTGGGTGTCCCACTACTAAGGCTTAATGCCCCCATTAGAACCACTGCAGTTAATGGCACCCCCCTCATCCAGGGTGGAGTGGAATTTGTCACTAAGGAAGTGTCAATGCTGGTGGGGTCGTTACATGCTGAAAATGTGTCATTTTTTGCTATCAATAATCTATCATCTGCAGTAATCCTTGGCATGCCATGGTTACGTAAACATAACCCAGTCATAGACTGGCACTTGGGTGATATTGTGCGCTGGAGCCCAAAGTGTCAGGAAAATTGTATCTCGCTATCTGTAAACCAAGTGAAGGTCAAGACTCCTCCATTTGTGCCATATGCCTTTAGAGATTTTGAGGATGTGTTTTCTATTCAGGAATCAGAGAAATTACCCCCTCACAGAAAGTATGATTGCGCCATAGATTTGATACCTGCTTCTCGTCTCCCAAAGGGGAGAATATTTAACCTCTCTGGTCCTGAACGTCAGGCTATGAATGATTACATAGCAGACAGTCTGAGAAAAGGGTATATTAGACCATCCACCTCACCAGTAGGGGCCGGTTTCTTTTTTGTGGGAAAGAAAGATGGCGGCCTCAGACCTTGCATTGATTACCGCGAATTGAACGCGATCACTGTAAAAAACCAGTATCCTCTTCCACTCATCCCTGATCTTTATAATCAGCTGTTGGGAGCCAAGTATTTCACCAAACTGGACCTCAGGGGAGCATATAACCTGGTCCGTATAAAAGAAGGCGATGAGTGGAAGACCGCGTTCAATACGCCTCTCGGCCATTTTGAGTATCTCGTAATGCCGTTCGGGTTAAGTAACGCACCTGCAGTGTTTCAGAATTTTGTCAATGATATTTTCAGAGACATCAGTGGTGTATATGTGGTAGTGTATTTGGACGACATTCTGGTCTTTTCTCCTGGTCTTTGGTCACACGTCCGACATGTCCGTACTGTACTTCAGAGACTCAGAGAGCATTCTCTATTCGCCAAATTAGAGAAATGTGTCTTCATGGAGGAAGAGATAAATTTTTTGGGATATATTATATCGGCTAAAGGTTTTCGCATGGATCCTGCCAAAATTAAACCCATTAAGGAATGGGTACAACCCAAGTCTCTGAAGGCACTGCAGCGATTCTTGGGTTTCGCTAACTATTATCGTAAATTTATTAAAGGGTTTTCAGAGATAGCCAAACCTCTCACTGATTTGACACGTAAAGGGGCGGATGTGGTTAATTGGAAGCCTGAAGCCATTCATGCGTTTTCTAAGTTAAAAGAGTGTTTCTCCGCGGATCCAATATTGGTGCAGCCTGATTTGGACCGCCCCTTCATTGTAGAGGTAGATGCCTCTGAAGTTGGAGTGGGAGCAGTGCTATCACAAGGCACCGCATCTCTCACTCAACTTCGTCCGTGTGCCTTCTTTTCCCGAAAATTTTCCTCTACAGAGATGAATTATGATGTAGGTAATCGGGAATTGTTGGCAATCAAATGGGCCTTCGAGGAATGGCGCCACTTCCTCGAAGGCGCCAAACATAGGATTACCGTAATTACTGATCACAAAAATCTAACCTATTTGGAGTCAGCGAAAAGACTGAATCCTAGACAGGCTAGATGGGCCTTGTTCTTCTCCAGATTCGATTTTGTGATCACTTTCAGACCGGGTACTAAAAATGTGAGGGCTGATGCCCTGTCTCGAAGTTTTTGCCCCTTACAGGTCGAGGACGTGGAACCGACTCCCATTTTAGCCAAGGGGATTATTGTCTCGGCTGTGTCTTTGGATCTTCTGGAAGAGATTCGTAGATCTCCAGAACAGGCCCCAGACACTACTCCTGCCCAGAAACTATTTGTCCCTACCAAATTCCGCCTCCAAGTTCTTAAGGAATCTCATGATTCCGTCCTCGCAGGGCATCCTGGTATCAATAAACCATCAGACTTGTAACCAGGAGTTTGTGGTGGCCAACCATAGTAAAGGACTGTAAGGAATATGTACTGGCTTGTGAAACCTGTGCTCGCGCTAAGTCTCCCCGCAACCGCCCTGCCGGGTTGCTCCAGTCCTTGCCTACCCCTGAGGGTCCTTGGACTCATATCTCCATGGATTTTATTACTGACCTGCCACTCTCAGAAGGGAAGACTTGTATCTGGGTAGTGGTAGACAGATTCAGCAAGCAGTGTCATTTTGTTCCGCTGTCCTGGTTACCTAATTCCGAGACCCTGAGCAAAGTATTCATTAATCATGTTGTGCGATTGCATGGTGTTCCTGTGAATATTGTTTCTGACAGGGGCACCCAGTTCGTTTCTAAGTTTTGGAGGGCATTCTGTAAACGGATTGGAATTGACTATTCCTTTTCTTCTGCCTATCACCCTGAAACCAATGGTCAAACCGAGCGCGCAAATCAAGCTCTCGAACAGTATCTACGTTGTTATGTCTCTGAGCATCAATCTGATTGGGTGGAACATCTGCCACTAGCAGAATTTGCCATGAATAACCAGTACCAGGAGTCCATCAAGACTACCCCTTTCTACTGTAATCATGGGCTGCACCCGCGCTTTTGTTCATTTTCTTCTAGGCTTTCTGACGTCCCTGGGGTAGAAAGGTCCGTAGATCAGTTAAAGACTATCTGGTCTGAAGTGAACAAAAACTTAAAGGGGGCTCAGACTAGGCAGGCGTCTTCTGCTAATAAACGGCGCTCCAAGGGTCCGGACCTGGGAGTTGGGGACAAAGTTTGGTTGTCTACGAAAAATATCAAGCTCAAAGTGCCGTCTGCAAAACTAGGTCCCAGGTTTATTGGTCCGTATGAAATAATTGACGTGATTAACCCTGTAGCCTTTCGTCTGAAGCTCCCTCAATCATTCAAACTGCCCAATGTATTCCATAAATCCCTTCTCAAATTGTACCGATCTCCGATTCGTCCTGTCCGATCCCCTCCTCCTCCGGTCTTGGTCGGGGGTGCCGTGGAATACGAAATTCAACGGATCCTTGATTCCCGTTTAGTGAGAGGATCCGTGCAGTATCTGGTACATTGGAAGGGCTATGGTCCGGAGGAGAGGTCCTGGGTGCCTGCCAGTAATATCCATGCCAAGGGTTTGATCAGGAAGTTTCATCTTCTTCATCCCAATAAACCGGGTTTTGTGGGTCCGGAGGCCCCTCGTAGAGGGGGGGGTACTGTCACATCGCCATTGGACTCGGTGGCTGGTGTTCCTGCCTCGGCCGCTGGGAGGAGCCGGATTCCTTCGGCTGGTGGCGCCGGTGATAGGAGGGCCTTGTCCTCATATGGAACTGCTCCCGCGACGTCTGCCTCTGTCGCTGAGCGCCGCTGTGTTTCCCCTCTGGGTGGTGTTGGTCGCAGAGGAGCGGGCCCTGCAGAGGTGTCCGTTAGGCGCAGCCTGCGTTCTTCTGTCAGAGGTGGCGTGGGTGGAGCCAGTCGTGCATCTCCATCTGGCCTGGATCTAGGGGCGGTCCGGATGAGGTCATCAGGTTGTGAGCTCCAGCCTATGGGAGGTAGCCGTGCCCTTCAAGTACATTGGAGCCTGGCTTGCAGGCCGCCAGATATAGTTTTGGTTCCCCAGTGATAGTGTGTTTAGTTTCGTGTCTGACCTTGCCTGGATTTCTGACTCTGCCTCTGCCTATTGATTTTGTACCTCAGCTGCCCTCTTGGTTTTTGCCCTTGACATTTGCCTGGATTTTTGACTCTGCTACTGCCTGACGATTTTGTACCTTCGCTGCCCTCTCGGTTTTGACTCGGACTTCTGACTTCGTTTTTCGGGTCTTGATTTTCCCCTGGCGACCTCCCCGGCTCTGTTGCTCATATAGGCAGCTACCCCCTGGGCTCCGCTATAATTCCAGATCCCTGTATAGGGGTTAAGGGTCTCGGGGTTTCTCGGGTGCTGCCTACCAGCAGCTCGGCCTCACGGTGGATGGTCGTCACAGCCACAGTTCGGTGACTTGAATGGTCAGTTTGCTGTTTATGACTCTCACAGAGCCATCCTGAGACATAAAATTATGGTGTGTTCAGGGTATCTCAACTTGCCCCAATTAGATTGCAGGCGTCTGCAGGGACAGTTTCCAATTTGTCACCGGGACTTGCCTTCTGGACTCGTGGACCCTCGTTCTCCCGACCTGCAAATTGACTTGGGGCTATAACCTGATGCACCACAGCTGCACCTCCGCTTTACTCCCAAAGATTGAGAGTAATAGATATAAAAGACGATGGTTGAAAACTTGACGGTTTCGGGTGCTGTGCATTTAAAAATGAATTCTAGATATTATTTAAAAAAATAACTATTTCATCAATTGAAAAATTAATACACTCACAACGTGTTTCTAGGGGAATCTCCCCTCTTCTTCAGGTGAATAAAAAAGTGAAAATTTTCACTTTTAGTTTGTTTATTCACCTGAAGAAGAGGGGAGATTCCCCTAGAAACACGTTGTGAGTGTATTAATTTTTCAATTGATGATAGTTATTTTTTTAAATAATATCTAGAATTCATTTTTAAATGCACAGCACCCGAAACCGCAAGTTTTCAACCATCGTCTTCTACAACATTATATCCAAGAAGTTTATTAACCCTTCAGTTGCTTTACAGGAACTAAAGCAATGTTTGATAATGAAAATGTTACTTTTTCCAACAAAAATGTTACTTTAGCCCTAAATTTAGCTTTAGGAGAAAATGGACCCTAAAATTTGTTATGCAATTTCTCCTAAGTACGCTGGTACCATATGTGGTGGAAAACTATTGTTAGGGCACATGGCAAAGCTCAGAAGGGAAGGAACACCATTTGCCAAAACACGTCACGTTAGGAGAGCTCCTGATGTTCCTAAGCAATGGAAACCCCCCACAAGTGACCCCATTTTGGAAACTAGACCCCTGAAGGAATATATCTAGATGTGTGGTGAGCATTTTGAACTCCCAGGTATTAACAGAATTTTATAACCTTTGTATTTTCACAAGGATACCAGGAGAAAATGCACAATACAGTTTATTCTTCAATCTCTCTTGAGTACACCAATACTCCATATGTGTTGGAAAACTACCCTTGAGACACAGTTCAAAGCTCCGAAAGGGAAGGAGCACCATATTGAAGTTCAGATTTACCGGTAGTTTGAATGGTTTTGGAGTGCCATGCTGCATTGGCAGAGCCACTGACAATCTAGAAAATCTCCCCCCAGAAGCGCCCCCATTTTACAAACTACACTCCACAAGGGGTGCAGTAAACATATTGACAGATGTGTCACTGAATTTTATACCATTGGGTTGTAAAGAAAGAGTAATTACATTGTTGTCACTAAAACGTTTTAATACTATGCCTAAGATCCATCAGAAAAGTAGTAGAACTTGCTCAAATTTGGTATGATGTCAGTTTTTGTCACTGAAATCATTTTTTTTTTGAGCAAATGAACAACTATTGAATCATCAAGTAAACACTCAGATTATCATGACACTTGTATTTTATTTCAACACTCCTGCTGCAATAAACCACAGAAGGGTGGACTGTTGATTTTTCACTGTTCCAATAAAATGACTGCCTCATTTTGAACAACAAAGTTGTGCTGTCAACTGATGCGGTGTGAGGTGCACAGCGCATGACCGTGACATTGCTGTGCACAATGCTAACACACTATCAGCGTCCCATGAAAATACAGGAGGACGTCACATGCTGCAGGGGGAGCAATAGGAGGTGAGTATGATCGTTTATTTTTTAAGTGTACGTAGTAATGGGGGATCATATGCCAGGTTGATGGACAAATACCAGGATATGGAGCACATCAACCAGGATGAGGGATCATGTACTAGGATATGGGCACATACCAGGATGGGGGAACATGTACCAGGATATGGGGTATATACCATGATATGGGTTAATACCAGGAAGGGGCATCATGTACCAGAATATGGGGCACATACCAGGATGGGGGAGATCATGTTCAAGGATGTGGGCACATACCAGGAAAGGGAATCATGTACCAGGATGTGGGCACATACTAAGATGGAGGATCATGTACCAGGATATGGGGCTCATACCATGATATGGGCACATACCAGGAAGGGGGCTCATGTACCAGGATGTGGGGGCACATACCATGATATGGTCACATACCAGGATATGGGGCATATGTATCAGGATGGGGGATCATATACCAGGATATGAGGCATATAACAGGATATGGGTTTTCTTACCTTTCACTTACATGGACACAATTTTTCTTGGCAGGCAAACTTCGGCTCACTTCATCACTATTGTAAAAATCTTTTGCTTTATCCAAAATAAATTTATCCAATGCAGATCTGAGTTCAAGATTTTCAAATTGTCACTGTTTATATACGGAGTTTTTTTGTTATTTTTTAAGTATGGATCACTGGAGACGCATGTGTTTTTTTTTTTGCAAATTTAATATAGATTTATCAGACATGAAATTTTGCGTTTGATGAAATATGGGTAAAATATTAAGAAAGATATTCTTGTGACATACAGGTGCATCTTAATGAATTAGAATATCATTAAAAAGTTCATTTATTTCAGTAATTCAATACATGAAGTATAATGCATATATAATATAGAGTCATTACAAACAGAGTGATCTATTTCAAGTATTTATTTCTGTGAATCTTGATGATTTTGGCTTGTACCGAATGAAAACCTAAAGGTCATTATGTCAGAAAATTAAAGTAGGGAGGACGAAGGGTCTGAGAGATAAAATATTACCTAAATAGGAATCAGAGGCTTCAGCGTCTGTGGTTCTGAGAGTCACTATAAAAAGCATATCACAGCTATATACAGTAGGGAGGATGAAGAGTTAAAAACCACGCTGCCATATTCCACGAGACGTCAAAGGGTGAATATAATATTCTTTTATTAGTCAACACATTTCAGGACTCCCTGGTCCTTTCTTCAGGACAAATCAATATCATATTGCCATGTTTAAGGGAGCCCTGAAATGCATTGACTAATAAATCAATATTATATTCACCCATGTCTCATGGAATACGGCAGCACGGTTTTTAGTCCTTCATCCTCCCTACTTTAATTTTCTGAGATAATTACCTTTGGGTTTTCATTGGTTGTAAGCCATAATCATCAATATTATCAGAAATGTACACTTAAAATAGATCACTCTGTTTGTAATGACTCTATATAATAGATGCATTTCAATTTTTGTATTGAATTAATTAAATAGATTAACTTTTTGTTTATATTCTAATTCATTGAGATGCACCTGTATCTGTTAAAAGCCTGTGTTTCTCCTATTTTTCCATTGTGTCTCTTGTTTGATTTATCAGGAGAAACATAGAGGCATGCAACACAGAAAAGATAAAAATTTACGTACTCGAAATTTTCATTTCCTGGAGTCCGTAGACAGCACAGAATGGCTTAACACCTTAATCTCTAGTCAGAACAGAAGACATGTTGACATGTTAATTAGCAATACCAAATAATTAACCAATTGATACCTCCTGTGTTCTCCCCCCCGCCCCTCTTCTATGAAGGTATGAGGGGGGAAGACACCACACAACATGTGTCATTTACAAGCAATAATGGATTTTAATGGGAGGGAAGTCTGTGCTGCCTACGGACTCCAGGAAATGAAAATTTCTCCTTCGCCTCATTGGGGGACACAGACCGTGGGTGTTATGCTGCTGTCCACTAGGAGGCGACACTAGGCACAATCTGAAAAAGATTAACAGTGACTCCTCCTCTGCAGCATTACACCCCTGGAAGAGGAAGTGCTTCTCCAGTTTTTGCTTAGTGTCTTGTAGGAGGCACACACAAATTTTATTGCTCCTAAAATTTTTCACTTTTTGATGTTTTACCTCAAGAAGAAGAAAAGTGGGTCTCTAACGAGACTCCCGGCATGGTCCCTCCTCGGCCACCCACTGTTGGGGCGCCTGGTTAAGGTAGACTTTTTCCCCTAATATGCCGCTCCTTCCTCGGCCCCCCAATGTTGGGGCGCTGGGTTGAAGTTGAGACAACGGTCCTCCCTCCCCATTTCACCACTGTTGGGGTCACTGGGTTGAGGTCGAGGTGACAGACAAGGCCTCTGACGGTGGAGCAGCATCCCTCCCTAAATACCCCTTTGGGGTTCATTTAGGTTGAGACACCACAGGTAGAGCCAGCAGGTGCAGCACTCAGAGCACCCCAGGAGTCCTCAGCCCTGCTGAGCCACTCCATGGACTTCAGCGGCAGCGTGTTCGCCGCAGTACACCCAGGACTCACAGCCTCGCTGTGTACTCCTGAGGGTGCCAAGGGACCAGCAGCGGGGCAGCCAGCATCCCTCCCTAATCACCCCTGTGGGACCATTAGGTTGAGGCACCACAGGTCACAGGCTGCAGGTCGACTGCAGTGTAATCCAGAAGCCTCAGCCATGCTGAGTGCTTCTGATGGGCTGCACATCCCAGGGCTGCATATCCCAGGAGCCCCAGCCCTGCTGTGTGCTCCTGGTGGGGCCGGAGGACATCATGTCCGGCAGTACAGGCACCTATTACACGGAGCACAGACTCCCTGTGTCCCTGCAGGCCAGCACCATGCCCCTGGAAGCCGGCACCTGCATATATGGCCATATCCCAGGAGACCCTGACCTAGGGTTCTCCGGCGGGAGCCGCCACCACAATGGCGCCATAATGCCCGGGGGTCCAGCAGCTGCCTCTGAATGCCGGCAGCTGTATGTCAGGCCGAGCTCCAGGAGACCCAGTACCTGGGTTCTCCTGTGAGGGACAGCGCCGCACTATACCTGGGGACCGCGGGGATCCGGGTCAGTTCCGGTCCCTCCGCGGGTCTCCGCGCCGGCCGAGCACCATCTGCGGCATGGGTACATTACTAGAGGCCGCGGCTTCGGCCTAGAGAACGAGGCCGCCGCCTCTTTCCCCGCCCCCGGCCCGCCCCCGGATGACGCGATCAGCATCATGGAGGGGGCGGAACGGAGCGTGCAGGCCACTGTGGAGCAGAGTTTCATTTCCCTGCACGCTCCGCCCCCTCCTGGTCTCTTCTACAGACCTCTCCTGCAGCCATGCTGGGGACATCTGATGTATCATGGCAAAGCCATGTAATAAAGCTATGTTGGGGCATCAAGTAATCCCTGCATCTAGTAATGAATGCACTGATCCCTGCACTTCACATACAAGTGCAGGGTACTCTGTACAGCCCCTCACGATGCTCGGAACCCCACTATTATGGCCCGTATGCACTGGGAGCCCCACAGGACCTGTTCCCGGCTGCAGCATGCAGGCACACAGGGGAATGGGGCTGTACAGTAGCCTGCCCGGGGGGTACCGGTCTGCGGTGTCCGCAGTGCCCTCATCGATGTCATGGGAACTGACATGCTTCATCCCCGACTCCCACTGTAGGGTGGCACGGTTGAGGTCGAGACTCCATGTCATATGCCGCCCCCCTTCACCAGATTTCCCTGGGAAAACTGGGTTGAGGAGTCCTCCCCGAATCCTCCAGCCATGCTGTCCAGCAGTACTGGCGGCGCAGGATCTCGCACTGCACACACTCTGCAATGAAGCCAAGCAGGGCTCCCTCCCTGCTGCGGCTCGGCATGTTTTTTCCCCTGCAGCACAAAGCATTGTAGCCTGGAGGATAGTGATCTGGACCTTGCACCTGCGGGTTGCCAAGTTCAAATCCTCTACACCTGTGTGTGTATATATAGATACATATGTATGTATTTCTTGATGTATGTAAAGTGCTATGGAATTAATAGCGCTATATAAATGGATAAATAATATTATAATTATTATCAGAGGCTCGGCATACTTTCTCCCGACTGTGGCTCCACACAGGACATAGGACATAATGTGGACAATACTGCCTCAGTAAAGGCGCTACAGGCAGCAGACCAGTCCTGCCCTCAGAAGGCCATTTTGACCACGACTCAGATCTCGACACGTCCTTAGTCCTAGAGCCGCCAGGCTGACTCTCTATTGGAAGTTCTAAGATATTCTGTAGCCTCAGTCTATCACAGGCCTCCCATATCCAGGGACGTCTGTCCAGAAGACAACTGGTCACATTGTTTTCAGATGCCATGGGAGACCAAAGCATTTCCCTCCCTCAGTGCACAGCCAGGCGGTCCTTCAAGCGCCGTCAGCAAACTGCATTCCAACCGGAATTCATTCGGCCAGTTCACATCTAGACTGACACGGACACAATTCGCTTCAGTCAGGGCAGCGACAGCCATCACAGCATTAGCAGGTCAACCAATATTGAAGGCCTCGTCCGCCGCCCTACTCTGACGACCCAAACAACTCGAGTCGCCACCTCAGCTGACTACCTAATGTGCGCAGCCCTGCATGCTGCCAGTTGCTCAGCAATAGCAGCTCACAATGCCATTCCCTTAGACGTGCCCTCTGAATACGGGAAGGGAAGAATGGACGTGGTCTCCAAGAAGCCCCTCACAGTTTTTTCCATTCCTCAGAGGACACCTGTTCAAAGAACAGTTGCACAAGTTAACTTCAGATGCTACGAGACGCAAGGGCACTCCCTCCCTCAGTGCAAACCTGGACGACCGTTCCTTTTAGAATTTATTAAGGTCGGTCAAGACTTAGACCAACACTGACGAGTACTCGGTCGCCACGCAGGTACCTGTCCCAGGATACCCAGACGGGTAGCTCATCCTGACAGAGTCAGTCTCACCAATCCGAGACCAAATCGTCTCCACTGCCTAAAGACTCAAGTACTTTTCCACGCTGTAAAGCCTCTCCTCATTTCAGGAGTCGCTGTAACCGTATCACGCAAAGAGCGTTTTCCAACCTATCTGTGGTCCAATCAGGAAGGTACAGTACGATCCGTACTGGACCTAAAACAACTAAACTAACATGTCCGGATAATTTATCCCACATGGTATCTCCACTCCAAGTTGCTTCCAAAGAACAATAAATATTCCTTGCGCCCATAGATATACAGGACACCTACCCGTATATTCTTATGCAGATACTGACAGAAAGTTCCATCAGATTTGTATTCAAACAGGAATGCTATTAATTAGTGGCACTCCCGTTTCGACTTAACTACAGCTCCTTCAGTGCTCACAAAGGTCAGGGCAGACGTCATGACTACCCCTCACTCCAGGGGTGTCATCATCCTTCCGTCCTTGGACGTTCTGCCTATCCAAAACTCTGGTCCTCGTGGACTGCGAACATAGTGTCTCAATGCTGTAGACACTATAACAACCTCCACAATTATACTCCGGTTCCAACAGTTTAATATTTCACAGCTGCATCTCAGACCGACTTCACACTCTCTCTATTCTCAATTCAAGGAACAAGAACCTCAATCACTCGACAGGAGTTTTCACCTGTCCTCTGAAAGTAGGCGGTCTCCCCCCCCCCCCCCCCCGGTGGCTCTGACCACTCTTTCTATCATACGGGGAAGGTTTTTTTCGTTCCACCACGCTGAACAGTTTAACCACTATCACGAGCCTGACGCGATGGGGTGCAGCGTCCCCCATCACAGTACACAAGGCGAGTGATCCCGCCCGGAGTCAAAAATGCCCATGAATATACGGAAGATTCCGGAAATAGTCCTAGCACTGAAGTCCTTTAGCCAATGCCACGGTTGTGACATATGTCAGTCGCTAGGGCGGAACCCAGAAGTCTCCAGGCAACGGATGAAGTTCATCATGTACTTCACCGGGTGGAATCCACAAACTCGGCACTATAAGCCGGTCACATGCTGGCTGTAGATGACCGGGAAGTGGTTTTCTTCGCCCGCAAGGGGACTACCTCAAGGGAGTGTTTCCCACACCCTCACGTTGTCCCATGAATCTACCGATGCTAGGAAACCCCGGATGAGGTAATCGTGATTCCAGCCTTCAGGACCAGGTCTTATGACCCACAGTCATTGGGACCACACACACACCAGTCCAGGGATGGATCCGTTTCCGTCTCTCACTCATAGCAGCCGTATCATGGCGCTTGCCGGACTGTCCAACCAGACAGTCCAGACTCACTCTCTCAAGACAGGTTATACCGTCAGAATTCATCAACTCTGTATTGACGGCATGTCTGTTGAGACCTGGGTCTTAACCAAGCTGGGTTTTCTTGGGATATTGTGGCGAACATATGAGAGCGAGGAAACCAGCCTCCTCAAACATTTACCTCGCACATTTGTTTTTGGTTGATTGGTGCACCTCTAGAGGCCATTCACTTTGGCCCCTATCCCTGCCAAGAATTCTCAGTTTCCTCAATTCGGGCCTGGACTCAGGCCTGTCCTTGGGTTCTTTCAAGGGGCAGTTTTCAGCCCTTTCCACCTTCTTCCACAAGCGTTTTTGCTCCCAGTCCTCAAGGAAATCCTTCCTTCGAGGGGTCTGCCATTTGATTTCCCCATTCAACAGGCCGCTACACCCGTGGGACCTAAACCTTCTCCTCACGGCTGTACAAGAACCATCCTTTAAGCCTCTATGGGTCACTCCCCTGAGCATTCTCATACTAACAGTGGTGGTTTTTTGGTGGCAATTAGTTTTTCCTGCAGAGTATCGGAACTTACAGCACTCTCAGGTAAATCTCCTTGTCTGGTCTTCCACCAAGACAATGTTGCCCTTCGCCGGTCCCATCCTTTCTTCCACTGGCGAGGTTATTCTTTCGCCTAAATGAAGACCTCTCTCTGCAAGCTCTGTGCCTGGTTCCAGTCCATTGGGTCGTGAAGGCTTTACATTGTAGGACCTCGTCAGGGCCCTACGCATCTATGTATCCAGGACAGCACCTTTTTAGGAAGTTGGATTCTCTCTTCCTTCTTCCAGAGGTCCGATATAAAGACACGTCAGTCTCTAAGGCTACTATAGCTAGATGGATTCCACCAACCATCCAGGACGCTTATACCTTCAAAAAGCCGCCCCTTCCTGCTGGTGTCGGGGCACATTCTACTACAGCCGTGGGGGCCTCCTAGGCCGTCCGGCCCCAGGCGTCAGCACATTGGTGTCATAGGCAACCAGGTGGCTCAGCCTACACACATCTACAAGTCACTGCAGTGCTCACAATCAGGCCTTGGCAGACGCAGGTCTGGGTAGATGTGTCTTCCAGGAGGCAGCAGCCCTCCTGTAGGTACATAGTTTTTTCGCTGACCATGTTCGGCATTACTAGTTCCATCGTTTTTCCCACCCAGGGACTGCTTTGGGACGTCCCACGGTCTGTGTCCCCCAATGAGGCGAAGGAGAAAAGGAGATTTTTGTGTACTCACCGTAAAATCCTTTTCTCTTAGCCTCTAATTGGGGGACACAGCACCCACCCTATTGCCCTTGTGGGCCTTTTTCTACAGTTCTCACATAGCTTCTCAGCTGTTACATGGTTAACATGTTTACTCATGTTTGCCTATTATCACTCTGTTAACTGTTTAAACTTGTGCCTGTTTAGTTCCAGGCCTTGTAGTTCTGTGAGCCTGTTTAGTTACAGGCCTTGTTATATGATTATTACTTCGTTATCTCTTCACTGTTTTCCACATGCACCTGCTTAGTTACAGGCCTTGTGGTACTAGTGTTACTCTGCTAACCCTTAACTGTTTACACACGTGCCTGTTTGGATTCAGGCCTTGTTACACTGTTATTACTTTGTTAACTATATTTGTTTACACAGGTTGCCTGCGTAGACTTCCTGTGTCACTGTTATTATCTGTTAACTCTCCTACTGCTTTAGCACAAAACTGGAGAAGCACTTCCTCTTCCAGGGGTGTAATGCTGCAGAGGAGGAGTCACTGTTAATCTTTTTCAGATTCTGCCTAGTGTCGCCTCCTAGTGGACAGCAGCATAACACCCACGGTCTGTGTCCCCCAATTAGAGGCTAAGAGAAAAGGATTTTACGGTGAGTACACAAAAATCTCCTTTTCGAGTTAGTGAATTTTTATCTTTCCTGGTCGTCCTCCAGCAACACAGAATGGGAATAAGCAAGCAATACCCCACTTAGGGTCGGGAATCAGTCCTTGACACCTGTTGAAGTACTCGTTTGCTGAAGGCTGAGATGTCTAGCCGTTAATGTTTCATGAATGTAGATGAAGATGACTATGTTGTAGCTCTACAGATGTGATCCAGGGGAACGTGTGTCCTTTCAGCCCATGAGGCAGATGGAGCGCGAGTAGAATGAGCTCTAACGGACAACGATGGTTCCAGTTGATTTGTTACGTAGGTTTCGCAGATTACCGATCGGATCCATCTAGCTAGAGTTCTTTTGCTAGCTTTTCAGCTGCGATTCAGCCCTGTAAACTGATAAACAGGTTTTCGTCATCATCCATACCTCAAATAAGGTGAGACCTTGTTCATTAGCATCGTCGCCGAGTACTGGAAGAATAACCTCATGGATGATGACGTTCAATGCAGAACTTCCATTTCGCAAGAGCCCTGACATGAGTCTCAATGCTATATAATCTGACGCAATGCGGAGATATGGGTCCCTGGAAGACAATGCCTGGAATTCTCCTAGCTGATGAACGTACTACCAGAAACAGTCTTCCAGGAGATGTGTGAGATCAAAGCCTGTTCTGCTGGCTTGAGAGGAGGTCCTTGAAGAGCTTTAAGAAGGAGCGAGAAGTCCCAGGAATGAACTAGTGAAGCAAAAGGGAGGTCTCAAATTCTTCACTGCTTAAAGAATCGAGCAAGTTGGCCTTGATCGCTGAAAAGGGAGTCTTCAGGCCTTTATCAAACCGTGCTTGTAGGGACTGTAGAACAGAAGCCATAGTATTCCTGTCATGACCTTGTGAGGAAAACCATGAGTTGTAGATGTTCCATAATCTGGAGTACGCTTCAAACATACTGATGATGTCATCTAAGAACCTGTAGGTGATTAAAGTCTTACTGACCATCTCCATGTTGTCAGGTGCAACCTGGCTGAGTACGGGTAGTAAATATTCCCTTATGACATGAGATCTGGTCTGATTTTAAGCTTCCAGAATCTTTTCTCTAGTCACCTTCCACGACAGCATAGGAGGTTGCCTTTCCACACCCTAATAGGGACAGGAAGCACAAGAGAGGTTAAAAGTCCCCTCCCACTTGTCAGTGTCTTTCCTGTCCCCATGGGGCATGGAGAGGTTTTTTCTTCTATGCTGTGGTGGCCAGCGAGCTGCAGCATACCTTTTTTTGTGTTTTTTTCCCAGCCGGGAAGTGTTGGTCGGGCCCTGCTCCTCCTCCTGCTGCTCCCATCTGCCTCGGTGGTGGGACCGTGGCCCTGGCCCTCTGGATCCCCTTCTGGGGTGATTCGGGCTGGTGGCTACCTGGACGGCAGCCTCCTCCACTGACATAGCCTGTCGGCCGCTTCCTGTACTTGCGCGCTGCCCTGCGCCACCAGAAGTGGTGCTAGTGGGCGGAACTTCTGATCACACGCTCTCCCGGCGGGAGCATGGCGCTTCCGGGTCCCAACAGGCAGGACCCAGTGAAGGCAGCGTGCGGGCTCGCCACCACGATGCGGCGGCCTGCCAAGCCCGGTGCAGGAAGTGGGGACCATGATGGAGACACCGGGGGGCAGGCCTTTGGACATTAAGGCTGCCCTGAAGACTACTGACCACGGTAAGTGCCTGCTGTACAGTGGTAACTTCCTGTCTTCCCCTGCATCTGCAGGGCCCAGTGTTTCCCCTGCCACAGTGATTCTGTTGGAGGGGGGGGGTACCACTTTTTCCTGCATATAGGGCAGTGTCTGTGTGGTGATTGTACTGTGCTTTCTTCTGGGGAGCCCCAGCTGCCCCCTAGACACCATCTGGGATCTCTGCTAAATGGTCTATTTGCACTGGGGAGTTCCTCCTTGGATGAGACACAGTGCTATGTCAGTACTGCACAGTCTAATTCGTCAGGGCTGCGCACCACAGTCTGGTGGATGACTTAAGAATTGGCTGGGCCTTCTCCCCCTAAGAAGCAGAAGCTCCAGGCTGCCCTTTCGGACTCTGCAGAGGTCCTGGAATCAGACTCTGATAGGCCTGAATATGCCTCCGCCTCCTGACAGGCTGCGGTTAGGCTTTTCCTGTTGTCCTCAGATGACATGGGGGTGCTGATTGGGACCATTTGGAGTCCTATGGGGTTAAACGAGGAGCAGGCCCTCCCCTCGGTCCAGGTTGACATGGTTGTTGGCCTTCCATCGGCCAAGCAGATTGGTGTTCAGGTTCAGTCTACCATTTTGAATCTGATTTCTCAAGAGTGAGATTTTCCTGAGAAATGATCCACAAGTGATTCTTGTCGTCAGTTCCCTGTTGAAAACCGTGTGAGTCACTGGGATGTCCCAAAGGTGGATTTGCAGGTTGCCTGTGTGGCAATAGCCTCGGCTCCCCTTTGAGGATACATCCCCACTTAGAGTCCAGATGGACCGTAAGCTTTAGAGCAACGGTTCCCGAGTTCCTTCACTCTTCTGTCATCTCGGCTGTCCCAAGCCTCGGGGGGGGGGGGATGGCTTTGTCACTAGGTCTCTTGACCGGCTCTTCCTGGTCAAGTACCATCGGGATGGTCTGGTGTATTCATCATATTGAAAACGTCTCAAACCATTTACTGATGGAGTCAATCAGATCCGCTCTTTCGTTGATAGGACTACACCTCCAGATGGCTTCAATAGACTTGACAGACACTCCTGTGCAAGGGGGATGTCCTCCATTTTCAATTCTCTGTCCTTCCCTTCGGGATCTCCTTGACTCACAGACTCTTCTCCAATGTTATGGTGGAAGTCGTTGCCTTCCTGCAGGGTCGCGGCATCTCCCTGGTGCCTTATCTGGTCAACTTCCTTCTCATCGCTCCTTCACCTCAGTCCCTCGGGAGCTGTGTAGGGGAGTCTCTGCCCATTCTTCACTCTCTGGGCTGGTTCCCGACCCTCCAGAAGTCCCAGCTGCAACCCTCTTCCACACGACTGTTTCTGTGGGTGTTGTGGGTTTCCACCAGGCAAGTGTCTTTTCCTCCAGCAGCCCACTGGGTGGCCCTTCTGGCCAAGCTTTCAGCTGGGCAACGTCAAGCGTCTCCCACCCTTCGGGCAGCTATGTTGGTTCTGGCATCCTGCCTCCCGACGGTCTTGTGGGCTTCAGCTCGCTCTCAGGACCATGTACCGTCCTGTGGGGATGGTCTGCCTTCGTCTCTGTATCGACGGGTTCGCCTTTTGGGGTCTATCTCCTCATCCCTCCTCTAGGGGTTGGATCCCACAAACCTGCCGAAAAGGGGTGGCGTGGGATCAGGCTCCCCTAGTCATTCTGACTGGGGATGCCGGCCGGAGTGGATGGGGGCTGTGGTGGGCCACACCCCGCTTAAGGGGATCTGGAGATGTGCCAGGGGTTCCCGGTCCTCCAAATTGCTGGGAACTAACAGAGGTAGACGTGTCCTTTCTTGCTGCTTGAGCTCCAGTACGGGTTCTCGCATCCTTGTGTACTTGGTCATTGTCACCACTTTGCGTGCCTCCGTCTTTGGGGCGGTACAAGGTCCGGCTCCCTGAAGTCACGGTCCTCCCGGATCTTCCTCTGAGCCGAGCAGTTCCTCCTGTCCCTTTCAGCAGTCCACCTGAAGGGGTCCCTATCCCTTCGGGCAGCTTTTCTCAAGCGCCGGGATATCCACACGGGGGAATGGTGCCTGGGCTGGGCGGTCTTCTGCTCCCTGATCGCAAGAGGGGGCTCCCTGGAGATCGACCTCTTCGCCTCCGGCGCAGCTTGAAAGGTCGCAACATATAACATATAACATAAGGTCGAACCCTCAGGACTCGGCCGTGGGGTGGACGTCTTCTCCCAGTCCTGGGCCTTTAATCTGGCTTATGCTTTCCGCCTGTCCCCCTTCTGGCAAGAACTCTGAGGACGATCAGGGTGGAAGGAGTCCCCACGATCCTGTTTTCCGTCTATGGCCGAGAAGGAATTGATACATCCTTATCGTGGTGCTCAAAATCGAGGAACCGGTCATTTTGAGTCTGGACCCCAGAAAGCTGTCTCGGGGTCCTCTGTTCCATCCGGATCCGCATTAACTGAACTTCGCTGCAGGGTTCTGAGGTCCAGGTGCTGAGGGCTCAGGCCCTGTCCGAATAGGTGGTGGCCACCTTGAAACAACACTGCAATCCTGTCACTCCTGTGATTCTACTATGATTTGGAAGAGATTTTCCTCCTAGGGTGGTTCCCTTCCACCTGACCCACTCCAGCCCTCTATCTCCGTAATTTAGGGTTTCTTCGGAATGGGTTGCACCTGGGTCTCAAACCCAGCTCATTGTCTGTGCAGGTCTCAGCTCTATGTTCGTGATTGTCTCGGCTTTGGCACCTCACCGTTGTTTTTGGCGATTCAGGGTATCTGCTAGTCGTCTTTGTCCACGTACTATGGTCCTTCCACCCTCCTGTGACGTCCTTGTAGTCCTCACTGGGCTTTCTCGCCTTCTGGACCGCTGTCGTCTTGTGAGGGTCTGATTGTTGTCTCACATGACCTAATTTCTGGGGGTAATTTCTTCTGCCCGGAGTGTTGGAGTTTCTGGTTTTCTCCATTCGGGAATCTTGCCTGACAGTCTGGGATGACAGCATTGTTCTTCCCCTAGACCAGGGGTCTCAAACTCGGCTGGGTTGGTGGACCGCACATAGAGAAACATTTATAGCGGGGGGCCGCATTGCTTGTAGGACTAAGTGATATTTTTAGTAATACCAGAATTTTTTGCTCAATGTAGTAAAGTACAAATCCTGATCCCTTTCTTGTAGTAATGTCCCCATCCTGTAGTAATGTCCTTTTCTACTGATTTCCCCCATCCTGATCCCTTTTTCTAGTGATGATCCCTATCCTGATTCCTTTTTATAGTGATGTCCCCCATCGATCTTGATCCCCTTTTGTAGTGATGTTCCCATACTGATCTCCTTTTGTAGTGATGTCCCCCATCCTGATCTCCTTTTCTAGTGATGTCCCCAATGTCATTCCCCTTTAGTAGTGTTGTCCCCATCTTGATCCCCTTTTATAGTGATGTCCCCCATCCTGATCTACTATTATAGTGATTCCCCCCATCCTGCTTTACCTTCTTTTTACACAAATTCACACTCTATCACACTCACACACAAACCCACACACACTCACATACTCTCACACACACTCTCACACATCCTCATACACACTCTTACACTCACACTCATACACACACTGAAACTCGCACACACTTATACACATTTACACATTTCCTCACTCACCCTCACACACACACCCTCTCACACACACTCACACTTTTCTCACTTTAATGATGCATCGCTCCAGTGCAGGGGGCCGCCGCGGTCCCCGCTGTGCTGGCTTCCAGCCTCCACTGTGCTATGACTTCCTCCAGCCGCTGCGCAGACAAGCTCTGTTGCAGGTGACATTGATCTTGCTGAGTGGCAGAGCTTGTTAGTGCTGCGGACAGAAGTCATCACACAGCGGGGACTGCAGCGGTCTCCTGCACTGGGGCGATGCATCATTAAGTTGTCCAAGGTGCCGAGGGCCGCATATTGAAGCCTCAGGGCCGCATGCGGCCCCCGGGCCGCGAGTTTGAGACCCCTGCCCTAGACCCTTCGTTTCTTCCCAGGGTGGTCTCGGGCTTCCATCACTCCCAGTCAATTGTTCTTCCTTTTATCTCCTTCCACGAACTCCATGGGGAGAAGATTTTCCATTCTTTGGATGTCTGTAGGACAGTGCTCCGTTCTCTTGATGTGACTACACCCCTGGCGTGTGGATCACAATCTCTTTGTGGAGCCTTTGATCAGCCTATGGGCGACGACGTGGCTAACATGTGCTATGGCTAATCGGCTTTCACGGCGGTTACAGGCGACTTCTGGGTTTCCTGCTCCTTCTACCTGCTCTACCTCTGTCTCCTGAGCGGAACGGGCAGGGGCTTCTCCGGAGCAGATTTGCTTGGCTGCTTCCTGGTCTTCAATGCATACTTTCATGACACACTACCGTCTGGACCTGGCTTCCCATAGGGATTTGGCTTTTGGCAGGAAAGTCCTGCAGGCTGTAGTCCCACCCTAGGTATTAATTTGTTGGTATTCCTCCTATGCTGTTGTGGAAGGTGACTAGAGAAAATAGAATTATTCTTACCGTTAATTCGGTTTCTAGGAACCTTCCACGACAGCACTTAATTCCCTCTCTATATTCCTCGATTTTTCCTGGAATGTGTTATGGTTATTGTTACTCTGATGCTATGGTTCATTGTAAGACACTGGCTAGTGGGAGGGGCCTTTTAACCTCTCTTGTGCTTCCTGTCCCTATTAGGGTGTGGAGAGGCAACCTCCTATGCTGTCGTGGAAGGTTCCTAGAAACCGAATTAACGGTAAGAATAATTCTATTTTCGAAAGCTTCCACACGAGCTGAAACCAATTTCTTCAAAGCCAGAATGGAATGACTGCCCTGTTTGTCCCGAATCTTGCAGAGTACCGGGATGATCATCGGAACCGGGTAAAAGGCATACACCATCAATCTCTTCCATGAGAGAGCTAGACCATCCAGGGCCCAAGGCTAATCATGACTCTGAAGGGAGGTGAAGCAGGGACACTTCATGTTAAGACGGGTAGACATCGCGTCTAAGTTGGGTCTCCCATAATCCATGTGATTTGATAAACACTTTGATGATGAGGCTTCAGTCTGCTGGTAGTATTTGATTGTGGCTGAGCCAATCGGCCATGGTGTTGAAGACCCCCGGTATGTGGACCTACTGTCATACTGTGAAGGCTACTCTCTGCTCAAACAAATATCCTGTGGCACTCTGAAGCATTGAATGACTCCTCGTCCCACCTTGTTTGTTGGGGCAGACCACTGCCACCAGGTTGTCGATTCGGACTATCACAGCTTGCTGGAACAGCTGCTGTTGGAAGTGAAGAGCGAGACTTATCGCCATCAGTTCCCTAAGAGTGGACGACATCGACATCTAGGCTTCCATCTTCGCCAGGGTCTCTTGAACCTGAGTTCTCCTACATGAGCACCACATGCGTGTTCTGAGGCACCCGTCTGTGAAAAAAGAATGCGCATATAGGTTCTTATCTCAATTATACACTTTCTCTTTATGATGTGGAATTGCTCACCTTTTTCAGTTGTGAAACCCACAACTGGTAGAAAAACGTTAAAGCAGCTGCCGCAGGGACCGCACTCCCACAGGTAACCGTGGTTGTGATGTAGATATTCTTGGACGAAGTGCCTCAATGTCCACGCTGCTGCTCCAGGACCAAAGGAACCAAGACACAGGGATGTCTGGATCAGCTTAAGCTTTTTATTATCCGACGCGTTTCAGAGCCACATACCGAGAGAACGTCTTCCCTGAGGAAGGACCCTGAGGAAGGAGCTTAGTATGTGGCTCTGAAACGCGTTGGATAATAAAAAGCTTAAGCTGATCCAGACATCCCTGTGTCTTGGTTCCTTTGGTCCTGGAGCGGCAGCGCGGACATTGAGGCACTTCATCCAAGAATATCTGAGGCACCCGTCATCAGAATGACTATTTGATCTTGTGCAAATGACCTGCCCAAACTCAAATGAGCTGGAACCAGCTACCAACACAGGTCCTGCTTGATAACCTGAGGTATAGAGATTAGAGATGTTAGTGGCTGATGGAGTAGACATGATGTTAGGATGTCTGCTTGCAGCATTCGAGCAAGATATTTGGCCCTTGGAACTGCTTCTGTGGTTGAAGTAAGCTTCTCCAAGACCCTCATTGCCGTTCTGATTGATACGGGAAGAACTCCAATAAGATGAGATACGCTGTCTTGACGACTTCGGATTCTCTCACTGGTCAATGTCACCGTCATGTCTTTGGAGTTGCTCATGCATCCAAGAATTTATTCTCTCTGGAAGGTGATAGCCATGATTTCTCTCTGTTGATCAGGAACCGTGGGAGATCAGCAGATTCAGGGTCGCCTGTAGGTGATCCAGTAACTGAGCTTTGTAGGAGGCTTTCAGTAACCAGTTGTCTATGTAGAGTATGATGTAAATGCCCTGATGTCTGAGAGCAGCTACCAGGACTAATGTTGTCTTAGCAAAGACTCTTGGGCCCACCGAGATCCCACACAGTAGACAAGTAAATTGAAAATGGTGAAGAGGACCACCTTGCTGTACTGTGACTTGTAAGAACCCGTGATGGAACATAAGAATTGGGAGATGCGGATAAGCACCCTGCAGATCTATGGTTGTACACCAGCTGCCTTTGTACAGAATCGACTGGACCGATCAAAGATTCTTCATTTTGAATTTCCTCTTCTTCTAGAGGAAGGTGTTCAAGTAAGTGAGATCTATTACTTGACATCATCTTTCTCCAGACTTGGGAACTGGAGATAGCGGGAGGCACACTCCTAGCCCTCTTTGATGAGGTGGCATCTCTTCTAGTGCCCCTTCCTGTAGGAAGTCTTGTAGTAGATTCCAACTGTTGTATTCCTGTCCTGATTTGTCCCAGAGCTTCTGGATATCTTATAGTTGGGAACCGAACAAACTTGAAGGCTGCAAAACTGCATCATCACTGGCCCATTAGTCGAGCCATAGCACTTTGTTGGAGGCGTCTTTAGTGATCAGAGAGTTAGCCCCCTTTCCGTGTAATAAGTGAAGCATCGCATAACAATTCATTATGTAATATTGTGCGAGTTGTTGGTCAGGGTGATAGGACCGCAGAGTCAGCCATATCTTCAGGCCCTGGCCACTGGCACTGACGTTGTGAACATCTTAAGTGCTGGGGTGGCTGCCATATCACTCCTCTTTAGGAGAGAATCTGGTTTTATGACTGCAGGGTCTGTTAAGGCGAGCTAACTTTTCTGTAGAAAAAAAAAATATATTTTTTTTAAATAGCCTAGCTACATCCAGCTCCACCTAGGGTGGGTGTTCCCAGGCCTGGATTTGTGAAGGATCAATCCTATAACCAGTTCTAAGTCTGGCTCCAGATCCAGAATTTTCTCAGATCCACACCAATCATGCTGCAGACATATATTCAGCAGCAAGTGCACTGAGAGTGCCTCCTCCTTTAAGGCACAGAATAAGCTTTCTTTTCTTCCCTCTTTGCCTTTATTATGCGCGTTGCAATGCTGCACAGACAAACCGCTGTGTTTGAAGAGAAAGTTGTTCCCTGTAATACATGGAACATGGCTGACAACTGCCCTACAACAAGATATAAGGGCTGCAGCCTGTGACTGCAGAGCAGGATCCATCTGTGCAGGAAGCAATATATCCTGCAGGCTTTTGTGAGTGGAGCAATGCTGTGCACCTGAAGGTAACACATTATAGCCATATTGTGTAAATGGATAATCTGTCAGGAGTGCACCAACACTTTAGATCCCAGACAGCTCTGCTTCTTAGTAAAAGTGAGAGACTTAAGGTACTGTCACACGCGGCAATATTGCTTGCAATTTCACTGGCAATTTGCTGGTTGCAGTGAAATCATAGACACAT
The DNA here is from genome assembly GCA_033576535.1 of Allobates femoralis. NCBI lineage: Eukaryota > Metazoa > Chordata > Amphibia > Anura > Aromobatidae > Allobates > Allobates femoralis. The sequence goes on along the minus strand of JARQOC010000006.1, from coordinate 192,148,319 downwards.
TGTTCCATTTGTACACGGTAACAAAATAGAACAATGTGTCCATGATTTCCCTGCAACCAGCAAATTGCCAGTGAAATTGCAAGCAATATTGCAGTGTGTGACGGTATCTTTACAGTGCCAGTTTTATTTAGTTATGTAATCTACAAACCGGTCTTCGTTAGTGAACCAGTGCAGTCGTGCGATGCAAGCAGAGCATGCCAAGAGGTCCTGCATGTTGCGGTGAACCTTAGTGCCGGGATGCTGCCATCTCTCCTCCATGGCACATGAAAGAAGAAATGGACGAAAAACATCTGAAATAGTAAAAGAGACATCAGTCTAATGACCTCATGCAAGGTTAGTCCCAGGAACGTACAATACGTGTTGTGTGGTGTCTTCCCCCCCCCCACCCCCCCATTATAGGGGAAGGGTGGGGGGAACAGGAGCTGTCAATTGGTTAATTATTTGGTATTGCTAATTAACTTGTCTTCTGTTCCGACTAGGGATTAAGGGTTTAACCCATTCTGTGCTGCCGGAGGAAGATCAGGAATTAAAATTTTTTCACAACTTTGAAAATTAATTAAAAAAATTATAGAATTTTTTCATCATATTTTGCATCCTCTAACACAGTATTACTAAAGAAAAAATTCTCCAAAGAATTAAAAATATACTAGTAATATTCATTGGTTCACTTGACATGGTTAATTGCAAGTTATGCCTAGTTTCCTTTCACTTCCCTAGTTCAGATGGCAACTATCCATATTTTAGATACACATTCAGAGGCAAATCTTTCAGCTGGGGTAAAAATTCAGTTTACCCCTTCCTTCTATACACAGCTTACGTGGTTTTATTAGTCATCTTCTGAACTCTTCTATGCGGTTATACTTTTAGTCACACTACCAGAATTACCAAAAGATCAAATCACCATAGCAACAGTGGCGATCAAAATTGGAGAACAACACACAATTTCCTTAATATTAAGGTCATTATATTGTCCTTTTTTTTTTTTTTTTATTTCCAAATATATTTATTACAAATTTTTAAGAACAAAGTGAAAAGGGGAGGGGGGGAAGAAGGGGAAGATCAAATCCACAATACAAACATTTAAGGGACAAATTACAATGATGGTCATACACAGATATCGATAATATTGGAAAAACAGAAAGGAAAAGAAAGAAAAAATCAAAATGATCAAGTAATCAGATAAGTATTCTGAGCACGATGGATTAGTAATAATAAAACAATTATAAAGAAAAACAGAACTTGGTTAGAGAAAAAGAGGAGAGGGATGTTAAAGTATGTCAATTGCCCTGTTGAGTAAGTCTGGTGAGTAAGCAATGAGCCAAGTATCCCAATGTTCCAGATATTTGGCAAAGTTAGTATTTCTGATGGCAAAGTTGTGTTCATACACACTATGATGGGATATGCGTTCAATCAGATGTTATAGTTGGAGGTTCCTTTTTATTCCATCTAGATGCAATAAGAATCTTGGTGGTGAGAAGGATATGTGAGATAATATATCTCAAACTTTTTGGGAGGTCTTCAATCCCAATAGAAAGCAAGGCCATCTGTGGTAAAATAGTAATATTAAATCCTGTGGTATCAATTATAAGAGATTTTACATCAGACCAAAATGTAAGTAACTTGGAGCAGTCCCAAAAGATATGAGATAATGTACCTATACTCCCGCAATCTCTCCAGCAAGTGGGAGGAAGAGAAGGATTAATACGGTTCAATTTTTTGGGAGTCCAGTACCACCTTGATAATAATTTATAGAATGATTCATGCATAGTAGCACATACTGAGGAAGAGTAAGTGATGGCAATGGTTTTAGTCATTTTCTGAAGGTCCAAACAGATCCCCAATTCCTGCTCCCATGCAGTAAAAAAGGAAAGATTAGTAGTGATGAGTGAGTACTAAAATGCTCGGGTGCTCGAAGCTCGGGCCGAGCATCCCGAGATACTCGTGTACTCGGCCCGAGTAACGAGCCCAATGTTATCCTATGGGAGACACGAGTATTTTTTATGAAATGACTGCCGGCAGCATGGAAAAACCCTAAAAATGTCACAAAAGTCTCAGAAGAGTGCCGAAATGATATGGCAACACCATGGGGAAGACCCCTGGAAGCATTTCTCACTCAAAAGTCACAGCTGTGAACAATGTTGTCCGAGATTCACGCCAATTTTACGGAGTGTCCAGAAAACCTTCCAAAATGATACCAAAATGAATATTTATGGTGGAAATGTTAAGGGCACATACCCAATAGTGAGATACAGCTGGTGTATGTCACTTTTTGTGATTACATAAAAGATTTGACGTGAAAACATTGTGCGACACTCCGATGACCCTGACAAGAGACGTACCTGAAGCCCTGTCTACAAATAAAGTGCCCATTTTGAGGAACTGGGTGTATTGTAGTATCTTCCATTGCAAGGGCAGTCAAAAATTTGGAGGTTCACCAATGCCCCTGGATACAGACATGCAGGATGGCCTGTAAACAAGAACTGGGTGTATTGTAGTATAGCCCTTTGGTCAGGGCAGCCAAAAATTGGGAGGTTCAACAATGACCCATGCTTACAGACATGTAGTAGGGCCTGTAACCCTCAAGTGGGTGTATTTAAGTATAGCCCTTTGGTCAGGGCAGCCAAAAATTGGGAGGCTCCTCTTTGTCCCTGGATAGAGACGTGCAGGAGGGCCTGTAACCCTCAAGTGGGTGTATTGTAGTATAGCCCTTTTGTCAGGGCAGCCAAAAATTGGGAGGTTCAACAATGACCCATGCTTACAGACATGTAGTAGGGCCTGTAACCCTCAAGTGGGTGTATTTAAGTATAGCCCTTTGGTCAGGGCAGCCAAAAATTGGGAGGTTCAACAATGACCCATGCTTACAGACATGTAGTAGGGCCTGTAACCCTCAAATGGGTGTATTGTAGTATAGCCCTTTTGTCAGGGCAGCCAAAAATTGGGAGGTTCAACAATGACCCATGCTTACAGACATGTAGTAGGGCCTGTAACCCTCAAATGGGTGTATTGTAGTATAGCCCTTTGGTCAGGGCAGCCAAAAATTGGGAGGTTCAACAATGACCCATGCTTACAGACATGTAGTAGGGCCTGTAACCCTCAAGTGGGTGTATTTAAGTATAGCCCTTTGGTCAGGGCAGCCAAAAATTGGGAGGCTCCTCTTTGTCCCTGGATAGAGACGTGCAGGAGGGCCTGTAACCCTCAAGTGGGTGTATTGTAGTATAGCCCTTTTGTCAGGGCAGCCAAAAATTGGGAGGTTCAACAATGACCCATGCTTACAGACATGTAGTAGGGCCTGTAACCCTCAAGTGGGTGTATTTAAGTATAGCCCTTTGGTCAGGGCAGCCAAAAATTGGGAGGCTCCTCTTTGTCCCTGGATAGAGACGTGCAGGAGGGCCTGTAACCCTCAAGTGGGTGTATTGTAGTATAGCCCTTTTATCAGGGCAGCCAAAAATTGGGAGGTTCAACAATGACCCATGCTTACAGACATGTAGTAGGGCCTGTAACCCTCAAGTGGGTGTATTGTAGTATAGCCCTTTGGTCAGGGCAGCCAAAAATTGGGAGGTTCAACAATGACCCATGCTTACAGACATGTAGTAGGGCCTGTAACCCTCAAATGGGTGTATTGTAGTATAGCCCTTTTGTCAGGGCAGCCAAAAATTGGGAGGTTCAACAATGACCCATGCTTACAGACATCTAGTAGGGCCTGTAACCCTCAAATGGGTGTATTGTAGTATAGCCCTTTGGTCAGGGCAGCCAAAAATTGGGAGGTTCAACAATGACCCATGCTTACAGACATGTAGTAGGGCCTGTAACCCTCAAATGGGTGTATTGTAGTATAGCCCTTTGGTCAGGGCAGCCAAAAATTGGGAGGCTCCTCTTTGTCCCTGGATAGAGACGTGCAGGAGGGCCTGTAACCCTCAAGTGGGTGTATTCTAGTATAGCCCTTTGGTCAGGGCAGCCAAAAATTGGGAGGCTCCTCTTTGTCCCTGGATAGAGACGTGCTGGAGGGCCTCAAAACATTTTTCACATTGAAAAGATGCGGGTATCCTGTCTTTGTAATGCCCATTCAAAAAGAATGGGCGTAAGAATTAACCACTGGGGTATAGCTGAAACTACAGCCAAACTATTGTAACGGTCATCATGGTGGCACATGAGGAGAAGGAGGAGCAGTCCAGCGAGTAGCCAAGGAATAGGAAGACAACGTGGTGGATGATCCAGTAGCTTACCCAACCTGGCAGGAGTATATGCAGAGCGAGGACAGCAGTGCACAGGAGGAGGGAGGCATAGCATCCCAACAGGCAGTACGAAGCAGGGTCGGGTACGCAGGCATAAGGCAGGCAACCGTTCCCCGGAACAACAACACGACACAAGGTGCCTGTGCAAATGTTAGGTCTTTCCGAGTCTGGCAGTATTTTCAGTTGGCTCCAGATGACTCTAAAAAGGCCATTTGCAACACCTGCCATGCCAGCATCAGCAGGGGTACGAAAAGTAGCAGCCTGACCACCACCAGCATGATCAGGCACATGTCAGCCAAGCACCCGACTTTGTGGAAACTACAACAGAGTCGAGGAGCGGTGCTTGCTGATGTCAGTGCTAGGTCTTTGCCTGTTGTGCGTGCGAGCCAATCCCCTGTCCATGCTGGCCGCGAACAAGCCTCCGGCCCTGCACCTGAAGTTGCCCACGTACAAATTACACCACCATCAAGCACGTCCTTGTCCCATCGCAGTGTTCAATTATCCATTCAGCAAACATTTGAACGCAGGCGCAAATACGCTGCCAACGCCCCACATGCCACAGTCATGAATGATCACATTTCGCGACTCATTGCGCTACAAATGTTGCCTTTGCGGCTGGTGTAGACGTAAGCATTCCGCGACCTAATGCTGGCTGCTGTCCCACGTTACTCGGTCCCCAGCCGCCACTATTTGTCCAGATGTGCCGTCCCCGCATTGCATAACCACGTGTCCAACAGCATCACACGTGCCCTGAACCACGCTGTTTCAGCCAAAGTCCACCTAATAATAATAATAATACAGCTTTATTTATATAGCGCCAACATATTACGCAGCGCTTCACAATGTAGGGTTAGAGTACAGAAAATATAATACAGTAAGTAATTACAGTAGAGAACAAATACAGTAGAATAATTGGATACAAAACACTAGGCATAGAATCAATGTAAAAAAGAAAATACAAAGAATAAAGCAAGAAATGAAGATGACCCTCCTCAAAAGAGCTTACAATCTACAACGGGATAGGGGTTGCACAAGGTACAGGGGCTTATTGCACTGATGGTCCAGGCATCTTGAGGAAATGGGGCATAGAACTAAGCTTACATGGATGGTCATTATACAGTCTGTGTAGACCTTTTTGGTTTGGTGGAGTTTGTAGAAGAGTAATGTCCAGAGGGATAGCCCACTATCTACCGTACAAAGGACTTCTATTAGGGAGTATGATAGGCCGCCTTAAAAAGATGCGTTTTTAGGGATCGTCTGAAGCCATGCAAGTTGTGGATAGTCCTGATTTCTTTTGGTAAAGCATTCCAGAGGTTTGGTGCAGCTCTGGAGAAGTCTTGGAGCCGGGAGTGGGAGGATGGGATTATTACCGATGTCAGTAGAAGGTCATTTGAGGAACGTAGAGCGCGAGTGGGGTGATAGACAGAGATGAGGGAGGAGAGGTAGGGGGGTGCTGCACTGTGAATAGCTTTGTGGGTGATAAGAAGCACTTTGAATTTGATGCTGTAGTATACGGGCAGCCAGTGCAATGACTGGCACAGAGCAGAGGCATCTGAGTAACGATTGGCCAGATGGGTGATCCTGGCTGCTGCATTAAGGATGGACTGGAGAGGAGAAACTCTGGTGAGGGGGAGGCCGCTTAATAGAGAATTGCAATAGTCAAGGCGGTAATGGATTAGGGCCACGGTGAGGGTTTTTGTTGTTTACAGGGTCAGAAAGGGACGGACTCTGGAGATATTCTTCAAGTGTAATTGACATGAGCGGACGAGACATTGTGTGTGGGAGGAGAAGGAGAGAGCGGTGTCAAACATAACACCCAGACAACGAGCCTGCTGCCTAGGCATTATCGTGGTGCCACAAACTGAGAGAGAGATGTCCGATTTAGGGAGGTTAGTGGATGGGTGGAGCAGAAGAAGTTCAGTTTTGGAAAGGTTTAGTTTCAAATAGAGAGTGGACATGATATTGGAAACTGCAGGTAGACAGTCATTGCTGTTCTTTAATACCGCAGGGGTAAGGTCAGGGGCTGAAGTGTATAACCACAGACACGTGGACAAGTGCTTGTGGGCAAGGCCGCTACATCTCCTTGACAAAACACTGGGTTAATATTGTGGAGGCTCTGACACAGTCTGATCGAGGGACGGAACACGTCCTTCCCACACCAAGGATAGCAGGCCCTACCTCTGTCAGGGTTTCACCGACACTCTACAGCTCCGGAATGTCATGCTCTTCCTCCTCCTCCTCCTCCTCCTGCTCATACTCATCCACTGTACCCTCCACACCAGTCCCAAGCTGGAAGCACTGCCTCTGCGAAGCGGCAACAGGCTGTGCTGAAGCCAGTCTTCATAGGTGACAAACCCCACAATGCAGAAGAGGTGTGGACAGCTCTGAAACAGCAGGCAGATCACTGGCTCACACCTCTGAACCTAAAGCCAGGAAAGGTCGTGTGTGACAATGGACAGTACTTGGTGTCAGCTTTGAGGCGAGGCCAGCCGACGCATGTTCCATGCGTGGCCCACGTGTTCAACCTGGTGTTTCAGAGGTTTCTAAAGTCATACCCAGAGCTGTCTGAACTGCTGGTAAAAGTTTGCCGTCTGTATGCACATTTTCGCAAGTCACCTGCTGCTTCAGCCGACCTTTGCGGATTTCAGCTTTGTTAGCGTCTTACGGCCCACAGACTGGTGTGTGATGTCCCCACGCGTTGGAATTCAACTCTGCACATGTTGGTCAGGATATGTGAGCAGAAGAGGGCAGTTGTTGACTACCTGCATCACCTAAGCCGTCGGGAAATGGTTCAAACTCCACACATAACACCTGAGGAGTGGAGATGGATGTCCGACCTATCTACCGTCCTCCAAAACTTTTAGGACTCCACCCAGATGGTGAGCTGCGATGACGCCATTATTAGCGTCACCATACCACTACTCTGCCTTCTAAAAACGGTCTCTGCTGAAAAACAAAGAGGATGCATTGCAGGCCGAGCGCGATGACTTGGAGCAAGAAACAGTAGTGGGTGTGGGTGAAAACACAGAGTCCAGCCTCATCGCATCACAACGTGCAGTGGAGGACTATGACGAGGAGGAGGAGGATGAAGACATGGAGCAACTCTCTGGCCAAATTGAGGATATGACATGCACACCAGTGATACCCTCGATTCAGCGTGGCTGGCCAGAGGACAGGGGAGATGAGGAGGAGGAGGAGGACAGCATGTTCAGTCATCGTGTTGGTCTGGATACTAAAGTCTGGCGCACATGGCTGACTTTATGGTAAGCTGCCTGCCTCGTGACCCTCGCGTTCAGAACATCTTGGCCGACAATCAGTACTGGTTGGCAACACTGTTAGACCCATGGTACAAGGAGAAATTTATGTCTGTCATTCCTGAGGCGGAGAGGTCAGCCAAAACGCAGCAGTTCCAGAAGGCCATAGTCACGGAAGTAGGCTAATCATTCCCCTCACAAAACGCTAGCGGCATAGGTCAGGAATCGGTGGACAACCAAGGCGTTCGGCCGAGAGGGGCGCAAGTCCAATCCGCCAAAGGTAGGGGAACATTCTTTACGAGGTGGGACAGTTTTCTCAGCCCCTCACGTACCACAGCCCCTGAGGTGCGGGGTAGTGACACAAGAAATGCTAAGTTTGGCCAGATGCTGAAGGAGTACCTTGCCGATCGAACAACTGTACTGCGAGATTCCTCTGTGCCTTACAATTATTGGGTCTCGAAGCTGGACACGTGGCATGAATTGGCTCTCTACGCCTTGGAAGTCCTGGCCTGCACTGCCGCTAGCATTTTGTCACAGCGTGTTTTCAGTGCCGCAGGTGGAATCATTACTGATAAACGCAACCGCCTGTCAACTGAAAATGCTGACAGGCTGACTGAGAGCAAGATGAACAAGGGTTGGATTGGGCCAGACTTCACCACACCACCAACAAATGACAACTGAATTTAAATTTTGTAATGGGAATTTGCCATGTACCTCCACTGACCCATGGGTACACACTTCTGGACTTCCGAGTGTCCAAGTGTGGGATCAGTAATGTCCATGGACGTGCACTCAGCCAGTTAGTAGGAAGGAGGATCAGGTTGGGAAATGTGCGGTGCAGTATCACGGCTACTAACAATTGACCGTGTGGAAGACAGGGTGTTTGTGGAGGTGCCGATGAGACTTGAAGCATTATCCGCTATCCAAGTAACAAGCTGTTGACACTAGTGTTGGTTCAACAGCGTAGTACTGCAGCGGGCCCCAACAATTTGGGACAGGACGTGTGAGCGAGTAGATGTGCCACTTTCTTGTTGCGAAATTAGTGCTTGCACACGACCTTGGCCTCTGCCTGCACCACCATCACGTTCACCTCCTTGTTCCTTGCCAACGCCCTTGCGCATTTTGCTTGTATACTGCGACAACAGTCACAGGAGAGGATTTTAGTCCCTAACCTGTATCAAGGTATGACGTACAACAATCTGCTGACTTGAATGGTTTTAGGAGAGGATTTTAGTCCCTATCCCGAATAAAGGTATGACTTACAACAGTGTTGTGACTGTTGAGATGCCAAGAGTTAGGATTTTAGTTCCCTAACCTGTATAAAGGGTATGACGTACAACAGTGTGGTGACTGTTGAGATGACAAGAGTTAGGATTTTATTTCCCTAACCTGTATAAACGTATGACGTACAACAGTGTGGTGACTGTTGAGATGACAAGAGATAGGATTTTAGTTCCCTAACCTGTATAAAGGGTATGACGTACAACAGTGTGGTGACTGTTGAGATGACAAGAGTTAGGCTTTTAGTTCCCTAACCTGTATAAAGGGTATGACGTACAACAGTGTGGTGACTGTTGAGATGACAAGAGTTAGGCTTTTAGTTCCGTAACCTGTATAAAGGGTATGACGTACAACAGTGTGGTGACTGTTGAGATGACAATAGTTAGGATTTTAGTTCCCTAACCTGTATAAACGTATGACGTACAACAGTGTGGTGACTGTTGAGATGACAAGAGTTAGGCTTTTAGTTCCGTAACCTGTATAAAGGGTATGACGTACAACAGTGTGGTGACTGTTGAGATGACAATATTAGGATTTTAGTTCCCTAACCTGTATTAAGGTAGCACGTACACCTGTCTGGTGACTGTAATGGTTTGAAGAGAGGATTTTAGTCCCTAACCTGTATTAAGGTAGTACGTACACCTGTCTGGTGACTGTTTTGATGACAAGAGTTAGGATTTTAGTTCCCTAACCTGTATTAAGGTAGTACGTACACCTGTCTGGTGACTGTAATGGTTTGAAGAGAGGATTTTAGTCCCTAACCTGTATTAAGGTAGTACGTACACCTGTCTGGTGACTGTAATGGTTTCAGGAGAGGATTTTAGTCCCTAACCTGTATTAAGGTAGTACGTACACCTGTCTGGTGACTGTAATGGTTTCAGGAGAGGATTTTAGTCCCTAACCTGTATTTAGGTAGTACGTACACCTGTCTGGTGACTGTAATGGTTTGAAGAGAGGATTTTAGTCCCTAACCTGTATTAAGGTAGTACGTACACCTGTCTGGTGACTGTAATGGTTTCAGGAGAGGATTTTAGTCCCTAACCTGTATTAAGGTAGTACGTACACCTGTCTGGTGACTGTAATGGTTTCAGGAGAGGATTTTAGTCCCTAACCTGTATTTAGGTAGTACGTACACCTGTCTGGTGACTGTAATGGTTTGAAGAGAGGATTTTAGTCCCTAACCTGTATTAAGGTAGTACGTACACCTGTCTGGTGACTGTTTTGATGGCAAGAGTTAGGATTTTAGTTCCCTAACCTGTATTAAGGTAGTACGTACACCTGTCTGGTGACTGTAATGGTTTGAAGAGAGGATTTTAGTCCCTAACCTGTATTAAGGTACTAAGTACAAGAGTGTGGTGACTCTAATGGTCACAGAAAAGCTTGGATTCCAATCTGTATCACCCTGCCTATATCCTCCTACATTAGTCCTGAGAAGGACTGTTCTGGTCACTGGAAATCTTGGACTCCGATCTGGATCACCCTGCCTATGTCCTCCTAGATTAGTCCTGAGAAGGACTGTTGTGGTCAGCAGCAGTTTGCAGCCCTGATCCGGATCTACCTATGAGGGCCGCAAATCTGTCCCTAATCAGCAGCAGACACTCTCCCTACACTCACTGTCTGGATGGCTGTGTGCCGAGCACAGCGCGCCGGGAGTTATAAAGGATCGGTGACGCTGTGCAGGGCGGCCAATCACTGCTATGTCACAACTAACAGGGCTGTGGCATTGCAGTGGTCTGTCAGCCAATCCCTGCACGTGGGCTGGCTCTCAAAAGAGCGCCAACATGGAGAGATGACGACCACGAGCACAGCACGAGTATCGCGAGATTACTCGGTGCTCGGCGAGTCGCCCGAGTACAGTGATACTCGTGCGAGTACCGAGTAGTGGCGAGCATGCTCGCTCATCACTAAAGATTAGATAATTTGATTTCCTCATTAAGGATTTTGTAAAATTTGTTTGTTTTCCAATTGAGTACTTTCCCAGGGGAATCTATTAGATCCGATAAAATTTGTGGGAGAGCAAGTTTAGGTGAAAATTTAATAAAGTATTCAGAAATAAGTTTCCATTTAGATCTTTCATCTCTATGAAGAGAAAATTTGTTCTGTAACAAATAAAATGAAGAGAAAGAATCACCTATAAGTAAGTCGTTTATATAATGAATTCCCTTGTCCGACCAATCTGAAAGATCAAGTTTGGGGATTAAAAGTTCCAAAACATCTATCGGGATTTTTTGAGGAACTACCGTAGGATAATATTTTGTAGCTTTAAGAGAAAATTGTCTCCAGGTGGAGAGTGTTGCCTTCAGAGTAGGATAACTGGGAAGGGTTTTAGATGGATTTATTAAATAGGTCACAATCAATGCCAGTAAGTTCTTATTTTTTATAATAGCTTTTTCTGTGTTTATCCATGGTACATTAAGCGGATCTAAGATCCATCCTTGTGACAGTTTAAGAATTGAAGCTAGATAATAATTATAAAGGTTAGGAACTCCCAAACCTCCCATCTTTTTATGTTTTTCAAGAGAAGTCTTAGCAACCCTAGGTTTTTTATGATTCCAAATAAAAGTTCTTAGTTGGGATTGGAATTTCCCAAACCAACCCTTTGGTATAAAGAAGGGGATTGCCTTAATTGTGTAGAGAAATTTTGGGAGCAAAATCATTTTAAAGGTTTCAATCCTGCTTAACCATGAAAGTTCAATTTTGCCCAGATGTAAATAGTCGTTATGGAATGATTTAAATAAGAGTGTGAAATTTTCTTGGATAGTGGCCTAGGAAGGTTTTGTAATAAAAATTCCTAAATATGAAATCTTTTTATCCACCCAAGTGTAATCAAATTCTTCTTTGAGATAAAGAAGAAGGGTTTCATCAATACTGAACTCCAAAATTTGTGACTTCAATCTATTAACTTTATAAAAAGAGAGTTGGGAAAATTCTTCGATAGATAGTGATAGATGCCTAAGGGACTTGAGCGGATTAGAAATGGTGACTAAAATATCGTCGGCAAAGAGAGCAATTTTGAGCTGTTGTTGATCTGCAAGGATTCCTTTGATGTTATTGTTTCTAATACTACTAGCGAGGGGTTCAATAAACAGCGAAAAGAATCGGTGAAAGCGGACATCCTTGTCTAGTTCCGTTGGTTAATGGAAATTTTTGGGAAAGATAATTATTAGAATAAACCCTCGCTGAAGGTTCGGAATTGATTTAATACTTCCAAGTATGTTTCCGTGGAACCCGAACTCCTCCAAAGTACAAAAAAGAAATGACCACTGGACTCTATCGAAAGCCTTCTTGGCGTCTAAGGCCAGGAAGGCTGAAGGTTGTCTAGACTTCTCCACCAAAGTTACTAGGTCCAGAGCTCTCCTAGTAGCATCAGATGTGGTACGGCCAGGGATAAATCCCGTTTGGTCGGGGTGGATTAATTTACTAATATAGTTTCTAATTCTATTGGCCGCTAGTTTTGCTAGAATCTTAGTATCACAATTTAATAGAGAAATTGGTCTATAATTCTTGGCCTCTGCCGGATCTCCTTTATCTTTGGGTATAACTATAATAATAGTCTCTAACATGTCTTGTGGGAGAAAACCCTGAGATGCCGAGCGGTTAGCTAATTTAGTAATGAAAGGAGATAGTTTTTCTTCAAAGGTCTTACATAACTCATTTTGAAAACCATCAGGGCCTGGTGATTTACCATTTTTTAAGAGTTTAATCACATCTGATATCTCTGAAAGGTTATAAGGTGAGTTAAGATTGCTCAAGTCAAGTTCATTCAGAGATGGCAAATTAAGCTTTTTCAGATAGTTAATAGTGTCTTGGTCCGAAAATTTTGGTAAGGTGGGGTTATCTTTTAGATTATAAAGTGAGGGATATAATTGGGCGAAAATATTGGTTATATCTTTGGGATGTTTAAATGAGTTACCTAGAGGGTCTTTGATTTCCTTAATCCTGGATTTAAGGTTATGGTGTTTGATTTTTGCGGCAAGTAATTTGGAAGGTCTGTCATCTGAAAAATAATAGCTGGCTTAGAGTGTTTGGGAGACTTTATCATACTCTGATGTTAAAAGAGATTTTAAGTCTATCCTCAACTTCAAAATCTCGGCCTAGAGATCCACTAGAGGGTTAGTAGTGTGAAGTTTTTCCAAATTGTGTATTTGATTTACCAAATTTTTTGTTTTATCTCTGTTATATCTGTTAAGCCGAGAATTGAGTTGAATCAGTTTACCTCTCAGGACTGCTTTAAACGCGGACCAGAGGGTAAAAATCGAGATGTTGTTAATGTCATTTTCCTCAAAATAATTTTTAATTGTACACTCAATTTCTTTTTTATATATTGGATGGTTATATAAATAGCTGTTATTTCTCCAGATTTTTTCGGTGAGAAAATTGGGTCCAGAGCTTATTTCAAAGAATACCGGAGAATGGTCAGACCAGGTTCTAGAGCCTATAGAAATCTTTTTAAATTTTGGGAGCGTGAAGATATTAGTGAGTACTAGGTCGATTCTTGCAAAAGATTGATGATGCTTGAGAAGTGCGTAAATTCTATAGAGGAGGAGTTCAGGCAGCGGAAAACATTATACAAGTCAGATTTTTGTAATCAGGGATCTAAAGCCTCAAAATGCTGTCTAGATTTAGTCGAAGAGTCCAATGCGCCGTTAGGGACGATATTAAAATCACCAAGTAGGATTAGATCTCCTTTTTTATGGAGATTAACTAACCTCATAACTTTATTTAAAAAAGAAATTTGTCCCTTATTGGGGGCATATATGTTAACCAAGGTAAATAAATTATTATTCAATTTACAAAGAAGGATGATGAATCTACCATATGGGTCTTCAATTTGGGAAATATTTCAAAAGATATTGAGTTCCTGATTAAAAAAGCTACCCCCCACTTTTTATTTGTATTATTAACACAGAAAATGTTTTGGTAATTTTTATTTGTAAATGTTGGAGGTTTAGAGGCAGAGAATTTAGTCTCTTGTAAGGCAACCACATCCGCTCTGGATTCGTTAATCAATTTCCACACAAAATACCGCCTCTGTGGGGAATTAAGGCCATTGACGTTTTTTGTAAAAAAATTTAAGTGACATGTCCTATTTGAGATTTAAATTTTGGTTTGCTCAGAATACAGTAGCACAAAGGTGAGATTGTTCCTTCCAGTAACATATTTAGCCAGGAAGAAGAAATAGGGGAGAAAAAAAAAAATACTTCCGGGAGATTCACTACTAATAAAACTACTGATTAACTCAGAAAAACCGTGTACCACCCAGTAAATCCCTATAAGAGGGGCTAAACTCGATGGGGAAAAAAAAAAAACCTCCTTTGAGGGGCTAAAGTTCTGGCCTAACGCCTCAGCCCAATTATGGGTCCTAAATCCTTAAGAATTCTTTCTCCACCTTCTACATCAGATATTCCAAAATTTTTTCCCTGATGGTGAATGAGGACTTTCGTAGGGTTGCAACCCCATCTGTACTGAATTTGCCTTTGTCTGAGGACATCAGTAATTTTTGATAAAATTTTCCTCTGATTCATCGTCTCCCTGGATAAATCCGCAAAGATTTTAATATTCTCAAAAGGCTGTGGGAGGGTTTTGTTGGTGCGCAAGTACTCCATGAGAAGATCTTTGGTATGGAAAAAGTGAAACTTGGAGATCACATCTCTGGGTAACTCGGGTTTAAGATGTCTTAGTTTAGGTAAACAATGAGTTCTGGTTAACGTTACATCAAGGTCCGTTAGTGACAGGATAGCTGTTTTTAAAAGATCTTTTATGTAGGGGCCTAGTTGTTCGGTTTTTATAGATTCTGGGATAGCCCTAAATTTCACATTCTGCCTTCTATCCCTATCTTCTACGTCAGTCAGCTTGTTCTTCACAGCCTTAAGTTCCTCTTTAAGGAGTTTATTTTCTTTCTCTAACTATCTTTTTTTTGTTTAAATCAAAAATTTCTGATTCGTTTTTGTCCGTTCTGAGATTGAGTGATTCTACTGAGTTTTGAAGTCTATCAAAATCGAGTCTAAGAGACTTCTTGAGGGTAGAAAAGACACCTTTAAAAAAGGAATTATCTATTGGTTGATTCCAGTCAAAATTTGACAGGGGGTCAATACCTTCCATGCGACTGGGGCTCTCAGTTCTCATACGTTGCTTAGCTGGGCTAACCGTAGGGGATAAGTCTCCCTCAGATTCAGAACTTTCATGAACAGTTGGGTTTTGACTAGAGGATGATTTAGAGGTTGGGTCTTTTCTTTTTTCCCTTCTTTGTTTTGGAAGGACCAGGTCTGAGTTTGCAGAATTTTCCGCTTTTGCACCTCGATTACCTGACCATGAGTCGCCATCGGTATGTTTTGCAGGAGATCTAGAATGATCTTTTTGGGTGTTTCCAGATTGATTAGATTCTTTATGACTAAGTTTAGTCTTATCAGATTTTCCTCTTTGAGAGGCCATGTTCTCAAACATTGGACACAAGTTTTATTTACTTTTGTTTAAATTAAATTGTTTAAAGATTATCCACCTAGGTAATTATCCAAGTATACTGAGGTTCACCAAACCTAATTTTTTTTATATAACCAATAAGATAGAGAATTGTTGGGTAGTTATGTGTTGGCTCAGTGTGAACACCAAGTTAGTAGAGATGTACGTGCCTATGGTGATGTATACTAAGGCGAATGAAAAAAATCTCAAGGAGTTGAGGATTTGTATGTTAGTTATAGAACAGGGGTCAACACTTGCTATAGAACTTCTAAAATAGTTTCAGAATGGGTTATGTCTATCCAGAATGCTGTATACCAATATTAAAATTAAAGTTTGCACAAAACTGTAACACTCAGACAAGATTAAACAGTAGGATCTAAGTACACCCTATCTGTATCTATTATTAAATAGTGAGATTTTCCTTAAATGCGGTAATTAAACAAGAGTCCAAGTAATTTGAGAAAACAAAACACAGTACACCTATTACACTAGAACAGGTTGCGGGCAGCCAATCAGCACCCCAGTATATATGTGTCCTTCAAATTATTTTAAGACTATTGTACTATAGGGAGGTTATGGGGTAGATTAGCATTATAAGGCAAACAAATAGGTAAGCAGTCTTGTATTGGTAAGTATATTGTTCTAATAGGCAGGGACAGTATAATTAGTCTACAACAACCTATATCAACCACCCAATAATAGTCTGATTAAGATATCAGACAAGGTAATAATATAGACAAAAATCACTATCTCCACTATAAATATAGTTATAGTTAGTATAGTTAGTTAACAGTAAGCCTTTCAATAGTCAAAGTGACTGTATAAAATATATTTAGTAAGAGTTAAAGTTGCAGAGGGAAAAATAGAGAGAGCGCCCTTCACCTATATACAAACCTACAATATGAGAACTTTCTTGAAATGGGTCTCCGCGCCTGCACAGTGGGTACAGTACACTACCAAGGAGGAGAGAAGGTAAATCAGTAGTCCTGGTGCAGAGAAGTCAATTCACAGATGGACCAGGGGGCACCAGACCCGGAAGGGCCGATGTGCCTCACCACCACCGCTGACAGCAGACAAGGAATCCGGAGATGAGAAGCGCCGCTGACATCAATCAATCAGTCCATCAGAGCTTGGTGACCAGAGTCCAGGTAGCCGCCACTCAGAGGCAATAGGATCGTAGCATCAAATATCCCAGGATCGCCAGAGCACCGCCAGTCACTAGTTCAAATGCTGCTGCCCCGAGCACACCACCGCCGCTGACAAGCGACAGGGGGGGGGGCACAGATGAGAGGTGCCGCTGACAGGAGTCTCCAGGATAATGCACAGCTGCTCAGGAGATTAACACTCCTGCAGAGTGTCCCAAATAGGCTTGAAGCTGAGTCTCTCCCAGAAAGACACCCCCTCTGATGCTTCACTGTCGCTGCTAACAGGAGGCAGGGGACCGCAGATAAATGACACCACTGACAGCAGCTTCAGCAGAGCACGGTGATCAAACCACTCAAATTAAGTAAATCCCAGCAAAGGATCTCTTCAATAGCCCCTGCAGCCACAGATTCAAACCTCCAGGTATAATAGTCAACGGCAGGGCCGGGACGACAGCTAGGCGAACCTAGGCGGTCACCTAGGGCGCCATCTTCTGCAGGGCGCATTCTCGCCTGACCGGAGTCCGGTCACCGCCGCCTGGCCCTGGCGTTGCGGGGAGAAGCTGCGGCAGGGAGCGGTGGGCGCCGCCATGTTCTTTGTGGCTGGCGCCCACTAACTGTACAGCCGGTCAATAGAGGTTGAGACCTCTACACAATGGCCGCGGTCTACAATTAGCCGCGGCCATTTTGTTGAAGTCTCAGATTCCACCGACCGGCTGTACTGTTAGTGGGCGCCGGCCTCAAAGAACATGGCGGCGCCCACCGCTAGCTGCCGCAGGCCCGCAGCTACTCCTCGCAGGCCGCGTCCTGCAGATGTGCCCTCCGGACTCCGGCACCCCTGCTCCGCATCCACAGCTCCCCACAATGGTAAGTTATGCTGGAGGCTGTGGGGGAGACAGGGGGGCTGTGTGGGGAGACAGGGAGGCTGAGGGGGAGACTGTGGGAGACAGGGGGGCTGTGTGGGGAGACAGGGAGGCTGAGGGGGAGACTGTGGGGAGACAGGGGGGCTGTGTGGGGAGACAGGGAGGCTGAGGGGGAGGCTGTGGGGGAGACAGGGAGGCTGAGAGGGAGGCTGTGGGGGAGACAGGGAGGCTGAGGGGGAGACTGTGGGGAGACAGGGAGGCTGAGGGGGAGACTGTGGGGAGACAGGGGGGCTGTGTGGGGAGACAGGGAGGCTGAGGGGGAGACTGTGGGGAGACAGGGAGGCTGTGGGGGAGACAGGGAGGCTGAGGGGGAGACTGTGGGGGAGACAGGGAGGCTGAGGGGGAGACTGTGGGGAGACAGGGGGGCTGTGTGGGGAGACGGGGAGGCTGAGGGGGAGACTGTGGGGGAGACAGGGAGGCTGAGGGGGAGACAGGGAGGCTGAGAGGGAGGCTGTGGGGGAGACAGGGAGGCTGAGGGGGAGACTGTGGGGAGACAGGGAGGCTGAGGGGGAGACTGTGGGGAGACAGGGGGGCTGTGTGGGGAGACAGGGAGGCTGAGGGGGAGACTGTGGGGAGACAGGGAGGCTGTGGGGGAGACAGGGAGGCTGAGGGGGAGACTGTGGGGAGACAGGGAGGCTGAGGGGGAGACTGTGGGGAGACAGGGGGGCTGTGTGGGGAGACAGGGAGGCTGTGGGGGAGACTGTGGGGGAGACAGGGAGGCTGTGGGGGAGACAGGGAGGCTGAGGGGAGACTGTGGGGGAGACAGGGAGGCTGTGGGGGAGACAGGGAGGCTGAGGGGGAGACTGTGGGGAGACAGGGAGGCTGTGGGGGAGACAGGGAGGCTGTGGGGGAGAGTGTGGGGAGACAGGGAGGCTGTGGGGGAGACAGGGAGGCTGAGGGGGATACAGGGAGGCTGTGGGGGAGACAGGGAGGCTGTGGGGGAGACTGTGGGAGACAGGGAGGCTGAGGGGGAGACAGGGAGGCTGAGGGGGAGACAGGGAGGCTGTGGGGGAGACAGGGAGGCTGAGGGGGAGACAGGGAGGCTGAGGGGGAGACTGTGGGGGAGACAGGGAGGCTGTGGGGGAGACAGGGAGGCTGTGGGGGAGACTGTGGGGAGACAGGGAGGCTGTGGGGGAGACAGGGAGGCTGAGGGGGATACAGGGAGGCTGTGGGGGAGACAGGGAGGCTGTGGGGGAGACTGTGGGGAGACAGGGAGGCTGAGGGGGAGACAGGGAGGCTGAGGGGGAGACAGGGAGGCTGTGGGGGAGACAGGGAGGCTGAGGGGGAGACAGGGAGGCTGAGGGGGAGACTGTGGGGAGACAGGGAGGCTGTGGGGGAGACAGGGAGGCTGAGGGGGAGACTGTGGGGAGACTGTGGGGAGACAGGGAGGCTGAGGGGGAGACTGTGGGGAGACAGGGGGGCTGTGTGGGGAGACAGGGAGGCTGGGGGGAGGCTGTGGGGGAGACAGGGAGGCTGTGGGGGAGACAGGGAGGCTGAGGGGGAGACAGGGAGGCTGAAGGGGAGACTGTGGGGGAGACAGGGAGGCTGAGGGGGAGACTGTGGGGAGACAGGGAGGCTGAGGGGGAGACTGTGGGGGAGACAGGGAGGCTGTGGGGGAGGCTGTGGGGGAGACAGGGAGGCTGTGGGGGAGACAGGGAGGCTGTGGGGGAGACAGGGAGGCTGTGGGGGAGACTGTGGGGAGACAGGGAGGCTGTGGGGGAGACAGGGAGGCTGTGGGGGAGACTGTGGGGAGACAGGGAGGCTGTGGGGGAGACAGGGAGGCTGAGGGGGAGACTGTGGGGGAGACAGGGAGGCTGTGGGGGAGACAGGGAGGCTGTGGGGAGACAGGGAGGCTGGAGGGAGGCTGTTGGTATTGAGGAAGGATGGAGAGAGGCTGTCAGGATGGAATAGGCTATTGGGATAGAGGGAGGCTATCAGGATGGAGGATCGCTGTTGGGATGGCGGAAGTATGGAGGGAGGCTGTCGGGATGGAAGGAGGCTGTCAGGATGGAGGAAAGAAGGAGGGAGGCCGTCAGGATGGAGGGAGGCTGTCGGAATGGAGGGAAGCTGTTGGGATGTTGTCTATATGGCTGGCAGCCATCTCTATTGCGTACGGCCAGCAGTAGTCTCTATTGTGTATTCTCTATTGCGTACGGCCAGCAGTAGTCTCTATTGTGTATTCTCTATTGTGTATGGCCAGCAGCAGTTTCTATTGTGTATTCTCTATTGTATGTATAGCCAGCAGCAGTCTCCATTGTGTATACGGTCCGCAGCCATCTCTATTGTGTATACAGGTAGCAGCTGTCTCTATTCTGTATTCTCTATTGTATATACAGCTATTGTGTTTAACGTTATAGAAAAGAAGTTGCAACACACAATCAGCGGTGTTTATTCACTCTTTGTGGGGTGGCGCTTCAACAGGCATATAGTCAACAGGCATATGGTGGACTATATGCCTGTTGAAGCGCCACTTGCGGTGTGAAACGGCCATCGCCTTTGAGAACCCCCCCCCGTCCTCCCACCCGCATGTAAGACCACACGAAGAGGGAATAAACACCGTTGATCCTACGATGTTGCAACTTCATTTCTATAACGCTAACCGGAAGTGATGAACCGCTAACTGGAAGTGTGGACTGGGTTGTTTGAGTGCTCAGCAGGCTGAATGCCGGAGCGCTGGTGATCAGGAAGGGGGCACCCTGAAGCAATCTGCAAGCTGCAGCTCTCCAGAAACACCGTGGACAGATTGGTGCTGGCACCAAGAATCGTCAGAACCGTGACTGATACAGCTATTGTGTATTCAGCCCACAGCAGTCTCAAGTGTGTGTGTAATATATAATAGAGAGAGTGTAAAAAAAGGAAAAACAGCACAAAAATAGAAAAAAGTGGACTTTATTGCCCAATGCGTGGCCACGGGGGGGGCGCCGTTTGCCTTACCTGCCTAGGGCACCAAAATGCCTTGTCCCGGCACTGGTCAACGGGACTGACTGAGGAATAACCGGAGGTGCAGGAAGCCGGCGGCAGCCGTTTCGGCTGTGTGTCAGACAGCTCAGCTCTAGACCTTAGTGCAGGAGATAGTAAAGGTCTAGTGGGTAATCCCGGGGTCTTTCAAAAGTCAAGGGTCCTCTTCAGATAAAATAAATCAGGGTTAATCTGTGGAGATCCTTTAGTTATGCAAGGATAAAATAGATAAAGTTTAGGTTGCTGCAGCTCAGTGAAGCCAAGGTGGTTGCCTAGGCAACCCTCCGTTGTCTGATTTCCAGACAGCTGCTCCAGTGGTGGGAAAAAACATACAGTATGTCTGGAGGTTCTGTTGGGCCCATCCAGCCTCCTGTGGGCAATAAAATGCGGTATAAAGGGTACAAAAAGTTCTTCAGAGCCTCAAGGGTGATCAGGGAGACCTGCAAAGGCGGGATTGGTTGTTTGCCACTACAGAAGGAGTCCAAAACGATATTCCAAGGGAGAAAGAAGATTCCAAGAAATTCCAGGTGGTCCAGAAGGATCAGAGAGGAAAACCTGATGGATCCACACGCTTTGGTAGGATTTATAGCCCAAAAAAGGCTAAAATCCTGTTGATTTTGCTGAGGAGCAAGAGCCTCAGCTAATCGTGACCCTACATTATGTTGCAAAATTTGTTGGTAGTCTTCAGACTTCATAATGCCATGCACACGGTCAAGCAGTCCAGTGCCAGAGGAAGCAAATTAGCCCCATAACATCAGGGAACCTCCGCCATGTTTGACTGTAGGGACCGTGTTCTTTTCTTTGAATGCCTCTTTTTTTCTCCTGTAAACTCTATGTTGATGCCTGTGCCCAAAAAGCTCTACTTTTGTCTCATCTGACCAGAGAACATTCTTCCAAAATGCTTTCTAAGGTAAGTTTTGGCAAACTGCAACCTGGCTTTTTTATGTCTCGAGGTAAGAAGTGGGGTCTTCCTGGGTATCCTACCATACAGTCCCTTTTCATTCAGACGCCGACGGATTGTACGGGTTGACACTGTTGTGCCCTCGGACTGCAGGGCAGCTTGAACTTGTTAGGATGTTAGTCGAGGTTCTTTATCCACCATCCGCACAATCTTGTGTTGAAATCTCTCGTCAATTTTTCTTTTCCGTCCACATCTAGGGAGGTTAGCCACAGTGCCATGGGCTTTAAACTTCTTGATGGCACTGCACACGGTAGACACAGGAACATTCAGGTCTTTGAAGATGGACTTGTAGCCTTGAGATTGCTTATGCTTTCTCACAATTTGGTTTCTCAAGTCCTCAGACAGTTCTTTGGTCTTCTTTCTTTTCTCCATGCTCAATGTGGTACACACAAGGACACAGGACAGAGGTTGAGTCAACTTTAATCCATGTGAACTGGCTGCAAGTGTGATTTAGTTATTGCCAACACCTGTTAGGTGCCACAGGTAAGTTACAGGTGCTGTTAATTACACAAATTAGAGAAGCATCACATGATTTTTCTAAGGGTGCCAATACTTTTGTCCACCCCCTTTTTATGTGTGGCGTGGAATTAGATCCAATTTGGCTTTAGGACAATTCTTTTTGTGTTTTTTCATTGAAGACAAATTAAATGAAGATAATAATACCAAAGAATTTGTGATTGCAATCATTTTAAAGAAGAAACTGAGTATTATCTGACAGAATTGCAGGGGTGTCAATACTTTTGGCCACAACTGTATATAGGACTAGCTGTACTACCCGGCTACGCCTGGGTTAATAAATAACTGCTGTTAGCTATAACAAAATAGAATTTGAATATGTCATATTAATGACCTGTAAGAAAATAGAAACTGAGCTGTGATTGGTTGCTATAGGCAGCCTAATAAATCTCCAGTCAACAGTAAACCCTACCCCCGGCCGGGCAGTATATATTACCTCACACATACACATAATAGACAACTCATGTGACTGACATCTGCCTTAACTCCCTATATGGCACAAGTGTTGCACATTGGCTGTTTTTAATCAGATGTATATTTTTGGAAATTAAAGATACCAGACGTATGAGGCGAGTTGTGTGAGGCGATTTGTGCACATCTGTGTCTGTCTGTGTGTCCCTGGGGTGTGTGCGTGTGTGTCCCTGTGGTATGTGTTCTTGTGGGGAGGAGGGGTGTCCCTGTGGTGTGTGTCCTTGTGGGGGAAAGGGGTGTCCCTGTGGTGTGTGTCAATTCCTGTGGGGTCTGTGTGTTCCTGTGGGGTGTGTGTGTGTCTCTGTGTCCCTGTGGGGTGTGTATGTGTGTATGTTCCTGTCGTGTGTGTCCCTGTGGGGTGAGTGCATGTGTCCCTATAGGGTGTGTATGTGTGTGTGTCCCTGTGGGGGGTGTCTATGTGGTGTGTGTCTCTGTGTTGTGTGTGTCTCTTTGTGGCGTGTGTTTGTGTTCGGGTGCGTGGTGAGTGTCCAATGTTGGGGCTCCACCTTAGCTGTTACTCTTTGTGTGCATGTGGTGTGTATACATGTCCCCGTGCATGGTGAATATTCCATGTCAGGGCCCCACCTTAGTGACTATATGCTGGTATATGCTGTTAGTCTTTGGCGCTGTCATTAAGCCCCTCTCATTCACAACTGTCAACTGGTAACTGTCACTTTCTCTCCATTATGTAGATAGGGCCAAAATTGTTTGGTGAATTGGAACGCACAGGGTTCAAATTTTGCCTCACAACATAGCCTATGACGCTCTCGGGGTCCAGACGTGTGACTATGCAAAATTTTGTGGCTGTAGTTGCGACGGTGTAGATGCCAATCCTGGACATACAGTCATGGCCAAAAGTTTTGAGAATGACACCAAAATTATATTTTCACATGATCTGCTGCCGTCTGGTTTTTATTTGTGTTTGTCTGATGTTTATATCACATACAGATATATAATTGCAATCATATTATGAGTACCAAAAGGTTATATTGACAGTTAGAATGAGTTAATGCAGCAAGTCAATATTTGCAGTGTTGACCCTTCTTCTTTAGGATCTCTCCAATTCTCCCTGGCATGCTCTCAATCAACTTCTGGACCAAATCCTGACTGATAGCAGTCCATTCTTGCATAATCAATGCTTGCATTTTGCCAGAATTTGTTGGGTTTTGTTTGTCCACCCGTCTCTTGATGATTGACCACAAGTTCTCAATGGGATTAAGATCTGGGGAGTTTCCAGGCCATGGACCCAAAATCTCTATGTTTTGTTCCCTGAGCCATTTAGTTATCACCTTTGCTTTATGGCAAGGTGCTCCATCATGCTGGAAAGGGCATTGTTGGACGCCAAACTGCTCTTGGACGGTTGCGAGAACTTGCTCTTGGAGGACATTCTGGTACCATTCTTTATTCATGGCTGTGTTTTTAGGCAAGACTGTGAGTGAGCCGATTCCCTTGGCTGAGAAGCAACCCCACACATGAATGGTTTCAGGATGCTTTACAGTTGGCATGACACAAGACTAGTGGTAGCGCTCACCTCTTCTTCTCCGAATAAGCTGTTTTCCAGATGTCCCAAACAATCGAAAAGGGGATTCATCAGAGAAAATGACTTTATCCCAGTCCTCAGCAGTCCACTCCCTGTACCTTTTACAGAATATCAGTCGGTCCCTGATGTTTTTTCTGAAGAGAAGTGGCTTCTTTGCTGCCCTCCTTGAAACCAGGCCTTGCTCAAAGAGTCTCCACCTCACAGTGCGTGCAGAAGCACTCACACCAGCCTGCTGCCATTCCTGAGCAAGCTCGGCACTGCTGGTAGTCCTATCCCGCAGCTGAAACAGTTTTAAGATACGGTCCTGGTGCTTGCTGGTCTTTCTTGGGCACCCTGGAGCCTTTTTGACAACAATGGAAGCTCTCTCCTTCAAGTTCTTGATGATACAATAGATTCTTGACTGAGGTGCAATCTTTCTAGCTGCGATACTCTTCCCTGTTAGGCCATTTTTGTGCAGTGCAATGATGGCTGCACGTGTTACTTTAGAGATAACCATGGTTAACTGAAGAGAAACAATGATACCAAGCACCAGCCTCCTTTTAAAGTGTCCAGTGATGTCATTCTTACTTAATCATGACTGATTATTCGCCAGCCCTGTCCTCATCAACACCCACACCTGTGTTAATAGGACAATCACTAAAACGATGTTAGCTGCTCCTTTTAAGGCAGGACTGCAATGATGTTGAAATGTGTTTTGGGGGTTAGAGTTCATTTTCTAGGCAAATATTGACTTAGCAAGTAATTGCTGTTAAGCTGAACACTTTTTATGACATTCTGGAGTATATGCAAATTGCCATTAGAAAAACTGAAGCAGTAGACTTTGTTAAAATTAATATTTGTATCATTCTGAAAACATTTGGCCATGACTGTACACACACACATACACACATTCAGCTTTATATATTAGATATGGTACATTTGTTTCTCTTGTAGTTTTGCTGATTATTAATCCGATTTATATTTTTGAAGGATAATACCAGACTTGTGTGTGTTTTAGGGCGATTATGTGGCGAGGTTAGTGCATGTGTGGTGAAATGTGTGCTGAGGGTGGTATATGTGTTCAAGCACGTGGTAGTGTGAGGCGCATTTTGTGTGTGTGTTCATATCCCCGTGTGTGGTGAGTATCCTATGTCGGGGCCCCATCTTAGCAACTGTACGGTATATACTCTTTGGCGGCATCGCTCTCATTCTTTAAGTCCCCCTTGTTCTCATCTGGTAGCTGTCAATTTGCCTATAACACATTTCCTTTCACTTTTTTCCCATTATGTAGATAGGGGCAAAATTGTTTGGTGAACTGGAACGCGCGGGGTTAAAATTTCGCCTCCCAACATAGCCTATGACGCTCTCAGGGTCCAGACGTGTGACTGTGCAAAATTTTGTGGCTGTAGTTGCGACGGTGTAGATGCCAATCCCGGACATACATACATACATACACACACACATTCAGCTTTATATATTAGATTGTTGGCAAATCTACGGTATTCACTTTCACTGCACATAACATTTTAATGGAAAAAAATCTGGAATATAGCCAGAAACAATAAAAATATTAGTAAGTATTCACAGTGATTGCCAACAAATAAGCAGACTTTATAAAATAGGAAATAAAAGGTCACAATTATTCTAAGCTTACTAATATAAAATAAAAATAAATTATATAAAGATTGAAAGATTAGAAAGATTGTGGTTCTTAAGATTGTGTGATTGGCATTTATTCCAGTATGTCCCTTTATGAAATATGACCTGGGAATGCTCCATATTTTTCCTTAGTAAATGGTCACTTCAATTGGT
Organism: Allobates femoralis; assembly: GCA_033576535.1. Classification (NCBI taxonomy): domain Eukaryota; kingdom Metazoa; phylum Chordata; class Amphibia; order Anura; family Aromobatidae; genus Allobates; species Allobates femoralis. The sequence goes on along the minus strand of JARQOC010000006.1, from coordinate 192,122,791 downwards.
TTAATTTGTGCAATACTGTATATTACCGGTGTGTTACCGGAAATACCTCTATTTAATGTGCAACAGTTTTGTATGTTCAGCATCATGATTAAGTGTGTGTGTAGCATCTGAAACGCGTAGCTGTGTTACACTCCTTTCATAGATAAACTTTCCATGTAGATATATTCTACATTTTCAAAATAAATAATCACTATTGAGAAGCTGGAATATCTTTCTTTATTTGAATTCAAGTTTCCGGGCAAGGGCAATGCCTGTATCTGTGCTCCTAGCAAGATTGAAGATCAGTAAATGGTGAGCTGGACTTATAATTTATTTATTGATTAAGCCAGCTGCTTTCCAAGTCTCCCATGCCTCTTCACTAAATACTTGTGTGGCGTCCCAGCGGTCTGGTCATCACTAGAAGTTGCAGCAACCGGGATCGGTAAGTTCAATTACCCCAAACAAACACCCAACACACTCCGATCCCAAGACTAGGGACTCTATGCCCAGCAACGGGATGGCGGGAGGAGACAAGTGGAGGGTGGGGAAGTTAGACAGGAAGCGGTCAGGGGAGGAAACAAAACCAGAAAACACCACAGCCAATTAGCAAGTTGAGGAGGAGAAGTCAGTGAGTACAGGTCAAGCAGAAGGAGAGGAGAGAACACCATCATCACACAAAACTGAAAGGACACGGACCCGGCGGCCTGTACCAGGATAAGGCTGTTACGGGTCTCGGGCTACAGACCGTCGAGAGATAGAAGGAGTCCTAGGGGAACAGGTAGTGAGCAATCCACCTGTGTGCCTGAATTAGCGGGAAAGCTGAGGGACTGGGGCAGAAACCAGGGTGCCGTCTCTGAGGTGGCCCAGACGCTCCATGCTCCAACCACGAAACCTAGCGGGGTGCGGGGTCTTTATGTCCCGCCACCCAAAACCCGGCGCAGCAAAGAGAAAGCCGCCATACTACAGACAAAGGCCCATGGCTGCTGGATCATAGCTTAGCGTGCAGAAGAGTAAGGAAGAGAGGCCCATGGAAAAGAACACAAAAGAGGGTGATCTGGACGTGCCATCCATCCTTGTTTAATTAAAGCATGGCTGAATCCACGCAGAGACAGGGCAGAGCAAAACTCCTGTTCAGCAATAGACAAAAGGATAATGATGGTGTTTATCAGGATGCAGATAGTTCTATAAAGACTATCCAAAAGCTTGCAATAAAAGAAAATAAATTGGGGTGACTGAACTACTCTTAAAAACTATGTGGAGAAATATATAATCCCAAAAGGATTTTGCATTAAGAAAATTCCATGTGATTTATTCCGATGAGTTAACAGACTGCTCCCTGAAACTCATCAGTTTAACTATTAAAAATGAAGAGGAGGATCTGGAATTAATTCAAGTTAACTTGGAAAAGTCCAAAATGAATTTAAAAAGCAATGTGTCTCAAGACAAATATAATAAGACTATGGCTACATCCACACATACTGTTGTGATCCATCTTTTTGGGATCTGCTTTTGCAGTGAAAATGCTTGAACGGATCACTCAAATGGAATCCCAGCAAAGTCAATGGGTTTTCACTTTTTGCCATTCAGACAGGGAATTTGTAATGTGATCTGTCCAAGACATGTGCGTGTTAGTTTCTGTGGCATTTTTCTCATTCGCTTTTCCCATAGGAAACCATTCAAAATGGAGAAAAAAAACCGCAGCGCCCAAAACGCAGCAAAAACGGATCACAAACGGATGATACATTTTCTGGTGTTTTTTTTTTAAAAACGCTGATCCCATTTTGCAGGAGAGAAAGACAGAAAAAAGCACCAGAAAAAAAAAAAGCAAAAACGGTGTGTGTGAATGTAAGCCTATGACTCAAATCCAAAACTCTGTGGATAAAATGGAGAAAAAAAATTATGGATATTAAAAAAAAGATGATTAAATCTTGATATCCATGATTATACTATTGATCAGGTATATGAATGTGGTAGATGGAAATTACATAATAAAAAAGGAATAAAACCTGAATTCATCTTGAAAACCCCCACTAATCCTGAACAAAAGGGTAAAAAATGACCAGTAGAGTTTCTTTTAATTCCTCAGATCCAGAAACATCAATGGACGATACTACTGATAATTCCAGTGGATGTTTATACGAAATTTTCTGACTCAAAAAAAATTCCTATTACAGAAGAGGGAAAAAGCTCCCCAAAACAAAAAGGGGAAATGTAGAAGTGGAGGAAGAAAACATAAACATAAGTCCAAAACAGAGGATGTGTTTACTACGCCAGATGAAATGTACACCTTTGATGTAATCAATCTTTTATGAGATTTTAAATCAATCTTTATTAGAAAAAAAAATCATCACTCCGATATAATTCAGGTCTTCTGTCTTCAGCTCTGCTACATTTTTGCCATCAGAAAAAGGTGTCTGCTGACAGAGATGAGCAGGCACAAAATGACAAGAGAGCACAGCTGTGAGAGAAGTGCTCACTTTACAGCTGGGCTCCAGGTGCCAACTGTTGTGTGAAAAGTTATCTGAGTTTATGTTCATCAGTGAACTGGGATAACCCCAACATCACCCGGCTGCCCCGCTGCCACCTTCAGAACATGAGCAGTTCGCATGATGAAGGCAGCAATGTAGGTGTAACTATCCTGCGCTATGCGCAGGACTGGAAATTATGTGGTCGTGCATGATTCCCAGAAGAGAGACCCGGAATTTAAAGGCAGGCAGCACAAAAAAGATTTACATTATCACGCCCACCGCGGTGTGAAAAAAAAGCGACGAGACACCAGAGAACAAAAGTGGACCGCCCACATGACGGGAAATGCCCCCAGGATAGGGCAAACTGTGAGTTATTAACATTGTTTATTAAACTTTTATAATACCCATTTAGGCCAGACAGGGATGGTTAGGCATGAAGTAGGAAGCTACAGGGACATTTAGTGATAGATTAGAAGCTCAAAACTACCTGACACGTTCCCTTTAAGAGATTTTTCAAGCATGGGAAAAGGAAATGTAAAATGTGGCAATTAACTAAGAACTGTACCAAATTTTCAGATTTGGGTGATAAATCAAATACCGCATGAAATCAATCACAAACTGCATTAGCAGTATGTTTGTATACATTATAGAATGCACAGATTGTGGTTTAAAATTAATGGAAGTACGAAGCTCAAGGCATATACACGGATAAGAGAATATGTGAGGAATGCTAAACTGGGTACAACCATAAAAAATACATCACAAGTATCTAAACATTTGGCAAATAATGGAAATTTAAATTCCTTTAAAATGTATATAGTGGAGAAAATTAAAAACTATTTCAGGGGAGGAGACAGAGAAAAAAAATGTTGCAGCATCATGAGGCCTGGTGGATCTTTCAACTAAACACCAGAATGTCGAAAGGTCTAAATTAGAGAAGGGACATTATGCTGCATTATTGAATTTATTTCATATTTCTGACATTTGAATTTCTCTCTCCTCTCTCTCCTCTGAGAATCCACTAAGCCTTGTTGTGTTACGGTCTTCTGTTTACATGACATGTCTATGTTATATTTCTTGGGCCGGCAGCATATCTGTGTGGATCTTTGGCATAAATAAAACGATTAGCGCAGATCTTGTATACATTGGGGCATTGTTTAAAAACTCGTTCGCACATGATACATAATTTGAAGCATTTTTACCTAACACGGGTTTAGATAACATATAATCAAATATCTTTGTGTAATTTTAGAATAAAAATGCCTCATTATCGAGTGTTAGACATATGTGGTTATTTAAACCATTTTCCTTATTGTGAAACTTAATAGGGAAATGGTGACACTAATAACTAATAACTTTTGTTTTACTGTAACTCCTACAAAAAGTATGTTTTCCCCTATCACAATGTAATAATTTTACATGCAGAATGGCAAAAGATTTATTCATGTAACTGAGAATATGATTGAATCTATTTTTGTATTGTAAAAATTATGAGACAACAAATTTTGATATGTTTTATTTATATATATATATGGTTCCCTGAAAAATGCCCACAGGAAAAATGCCCACAGGAAAATTGCCCACACGGAAAAATGCCCACACAGAAAATTGCCCACACGGAAAAATGCCCACACAGAAAATTGCCCACACGGAAAATTGCCCACAGGAAAATTGCCCACAGGAAAAATGCCCACACAGAAAATTGCCCACACGGAAAAATGCCCACACAGAAAATTGCCCACACGGAAAAATGCCCACACAGAAAATTGCCCACACGGAAAAATGCCCACACAGAAAATTGCCCACACAGAAAATTGCCCACACAGAAAATTGCCCACATGGAAAATTGCCCACACAGAAAACTGCCATTTGCAGCATCACAAAGTTTCAGATCTCTGATATTTGAGGTGCAAGATGAGGATTCACATGATCTGTGATCATCTTGTAAATTACAGTTGACCTAGTGTAGAAATGCTGAAGATCTGTGGTTTGTAGCAGTCGGTCATTATCTGTAATGGTACCTTTACACGCCGCTACAGGATGGTGGAAACAACCGGGTGCTTCACGTGCACGAGCACGCACAAACGGTTGAAAACGGTACCCGCATTGCCTTTACACGCCGCAACAAGGTGCGCTACAGTAGGCTACATCTATCTCTGGATACACCGCCGGGTGCCACAAGTTACCTTCTGTAGCTCACCTTACCTCATTTACACGCCGCTATAACAAGGTAATATGGGCGGAACAAAGGCAGCAGGGACAACACATAGGCGTGCCACAATTGTGGATTACGAGAATTCCGTACGCTGATAGGACAAAGCAATAACATCATGATTGGGCAGCCAGCGCAGGAGGATGACTAATACATGACGCTCAAGCAATTGTGTAGTGTGACTGGTCAGCTCCTTAAATATGCCGCCCTATGCAGCGTCTACCAATCGTAATGCAGGAGCTTCCTCCAATGATCGCTGATGGGGCGCGGTATCCCGGAGCCTGTGTCACGCCCCAGGTAGATAGCAAGGTGTAGAAACAACCCTCCTGTTCTTTATTTACACGCCGATACAGGCCGTAACCATCGCCTTGAAATCAACCTGTTTTTCAGCTCTGCTCTGAAACAGGTGCCTCAAGTGACGGGTGGCAACAACCGTCTTTACACGCCTCGACCGCAGGTTGATTTGGCGGTGCAAGATACATTTCTCTCATCTACCCGGTTGTTTCCACCATCCTGTAGCGGCGTGTGAAGGTACCATAATGGCCCCTTTACACGCAGCTACAGGTAACAGGGTTTCCACAGGTAACTTACTGGCTGCAGTGAAATCATGGAGACATGGTTCTATTTGTACACAGCAACAGGATAGAACCATGTCTCCATGATTTCACTGCAACCAGCAAGTTACCTGTGGAAAACCTGTTACCTGTAGCTGCGTGTAAAGTGGCCATAATAGATAGATCCAGTCTGCTGTCATCTCGCAGTGATTCTGCCTTACTCCTCCCTCCCACCAGCCCAAAACAGCAGAACCGAGCCAGCAGCAGATTCAGAGGAGCCATCACTGCTATCTGTACAGTACTCACAGGAGTATCACTGGATTATCTGTGGAGTTACATGGGACTGCAGGTCTAATACATTATCATCTTAGTGGGCAATTCTATGTGGGCAATTTCCGCCGGACATTCTTCTTTGCTGCACAGAATCTCACCTATAACTCTATACCATTCTTCTGCCTGACAGAACATCTCACCTATAGGGTACAGGTACACTAAAGGCCCCGTTACACATAGCGATGTTTCAACGATCCCACCAGCAATCCCACCTGACCGGGATCGCTGGAACATCGTTATGTGATCGCTGGTCTGCAGTCACACTGGGTGATCCACATACTGCGTCCCCTGACGCTCACTGGGATCGCTCAACGTCTCGGGCGCAGAATGGGGATCGCTGGTCGTTGCCCCTGTCACACATGCCAATGGATGCTGGAAAGCGAGAGACCAACGATGGGAAAATGGTCTCGGCCATACCGCAGTCAGCGAGCTCATCGTTGATTGCTGTGGCATGTCACTTGCAGCGACTTCGCTAGTGAGGTCGCTGCAACGTCACAAAACCTGTGACATTGCAGAGATATCGTTAGCGATATCGCTGTGTGTAACGCCGCCTTAAGTTATGCATTATCAGAGGGATTTTGATGATTGACAGTCGCGCGAGTGCTTTCCGTATGGTCATGCGACTGTGGTACGAGTGTGATGCAATTATGCATTTTTTTTATCAGCTACCATCAGTGTGACATCCATGTGACCTATACCTCTATACTATCCCCCTGCCCTGCAGAGCATCTCACCTACACCTCTATACTATTCCCTTGTATTGCATGACATCTCACCTATACCTCTATACTATCCCACTGCCCTGCAGAGCATGTCACCTAACCTATACTGTTCCCTGTTCTGCAGAGCATCTCACCTACACCTCTATACCATCCCCATCTTGCAGAGCATCTCACCTACACCTCTATACCATCCCCTGTCTTGCAGAGCATCTCACCTACACCTCTATACCATCCCCATCTTGCAGAGCATCTCACCTACACCTCTATACCATCCCCTGTCTTACAGAGCATCTCACCTACACCTCTATACCATCCCCATCTTGCAGAGCATCTCACCTACACCTCTATACTATCCCCCAGTTCTGCAGAGCATCTCACCTACACCTCTATACCATCCCCCATCTTGCAGAGCATCTCAGCTACACCTCTATACTATCCCACAGTTCTGCAGAGCATCTCACCTGCACATCTATACCATCCCCCATCTTGCAGAGCATCTCACCTACACATCTATACCTCCCCTGTCTTGCAGAGCATCTCACCTACACCTCTATACCATCCCCATCTTGCAGAACATCTCACCTACACCTCTATACCATCCGCTGTCTTGCAGAGCATCTCACCTACACCTCTATACCATCCCCATCTTGCAGAGCATCTCACCTACACCTCTATACCATCCCCGTCTTGCAGAGCATCTCACCTACACATCTATACCATCCCCTGTCTTGCAGAGCATCTCACCTTCACCTCTATACCATCCCCATCTTGCAGAGCATCTCACCTACACCTCTATACCATCCCCTGTCTTGCAGAGCATCTCACCTACACCTCTATACCATCCGCAGTCCTGCAAAGCATCTCACTAAGGCGGCCGTCACACGCACAGATATCTTTAGCGATATTGTAAGCGATCACGTGCACGCGCAATCGCTTACAATATCGCTCACATCGCTGGTGAGCTGTCACACAGGCAGACTCACCAGCGATGCGGAGCCGCGATCTCGCTCGTTACTATGGTACACATCGGGTAACTAGGCGCCGCGCGTCGCTTAGTTACCCGACGTGTACCATAGTTACCATCTCCCAGCATAGGCTCTGCCGCTGGGAGATCGTTCATCGTGGTGTTATACACCACGATGAAGGAGATCGTGAAATCGATCATCGCTAGATCTGAGAACCGGAGCTCAGATCTGCGATGTCACGATCAAGCGATTTAACATCGTAAATCGCTTGATTACATGCATCGATTTTAAGCCCGATATCGCTTAAGCGATCAAAAAGGAGATCGCTTAAACGATATCGGGCAAGATATCTGTGCGTGTGACGGCCCGCCTTACACCTCTATACCATTCCTCGTCTTGCAGAGCATATAACCTAAAATTCTATATTATTCTCAGCCTTGTTTTCCTGTTGGCATTCATGTCTGTGGGCATTTTTCACATGTCAGGTGAACATCCTCACCTTGCACCTCAAATATCAGAGATCTGAAACTTTGTGATACTGCAATTAGCAATTTTCCGTGTGGGCAATTTTCCGTGTGGGCAAATTTCCGTGTGGGCAAATTTCCATGTGGGCAAATTTCCGTGTGGGCAATTTTCCTGTGGGCATTTTTCTGGTCACCATATATATATATATAGGATTGTTGGCAAATCTGTTCACTTTCACTGCACATAATGGAAAAAATCTGGAATATAGCCAGAAACTATATAAAATATTGGTAATTATTCACAGTGATTGCCAACAAATAAGCAGACTTTATAAAATAGGAAATAAAAGGGTCACAATTAACCTAAAGGAACTAATATGAAATAAGAATTAATAAATCATATAAATTTATACAGAGAAATTAGGTATTAGAAAGATTGTGGTTCTTGGAATCTTGTGATTGGCATCCCAAGATTGGCATGTGCCTTTATGAAATACTAGCTGGCGGCCCGATTCTAAAGAATCGGGTGGTCTAGAATGCATATACAGTTTATTTAGTAAGAATTAACAATAATGCAATTAAGACATGATATCTATCTATCAACTACCTATGTTTGTATGGTGAATGTAATTTTTGGAAATGTAATTGTTCTGTGGTAAGGCTCTTAGTACACCTACTGGCTAATAATTGTGTATCAATTCAGTAGCTTTATTTAAGATATGAATATTCATAGTCTACATATCCGCCAGTTTGTGTTTGCCCACCAACCAAAGCGGCGACCAATGAGAATAGTGGCGCGCTGTATGGCGCCATACTTCAAATACACTGACTACAGTGTATTTCAAATATGGCGGCATAGCGCGCGCCGCTATTCTAATTGGTCGGCGCGCTGAACGCGGCGACCAATCAGAATAGCGGCGTGCTCAATGCCGCCATTTTGTGAAATACTCTGTAGTCAGTGTATTTGAAGTATGGCGCCATACAGGGCGCCGCTATTCTGATTGGTCGGCGCGCTGAACGTGGCCACCAATCAGAATAGCGGGGCATGGAGCGGCCGCGAGGTAGCCGGGAGCCGACCTCGCTTGCGAGCAACCAATCAGATTCAAGCCGCGGCACGGCGCCATGCTTTCAAATGTAAGAAGTAAAAAAAAAAAAAATTTGAAAGATGGCGCTCCTTTCATTGGTCAGCACCAGGCGCGAGCGACCAATGAGAAGAGTGGGGCGGGGCACGGCGCCATATTTGAAATCCAGCGGGAACTTTGGATTTCAAATATGGCGCCGTGCCCCGCCCCACTTTTCTCATTGGTCGCTCGCGCCTGGCGCCGACCAATGAAAAGAGCACCGTGAAACACGGCGCCATCTTTAATTTTTTTTTTTACTTCTTAGATATTAAAACATGGTGCTGTGCCGCGGCTTTAATCTGATTGGTCGCTCGCAAGCGAGCGACCAATCAGAATGGTGGCGGCGGTATTGGGCAAATCCCGGCTGGCTCGCGGCTCCCCGGAGCTGAGCCGTGGATATGCCCGGCACGGTGATCCTCAGCTCGCTCCGCCGGCGCGAGGTAGCCGGGAGCCGAGGTCGGCTCCCGGCTACCTGGCGGCCGCTCCGCCAGCGTGTGGCGGGTCGCCAGCCGGGAGACGACCTGCTAATGCCGGTCGTCTACAAGCGGGCTTGCCGCGGATCTCCGTGCCGGAGGTAGCCGCGGCTGAGCTCCGAGCAGCGGCTCACCACCCGGAAATCAACCGGCTGGCTCGCCACGGTCGTCCCGCTTAGGGCGGCCATCTTGGTCCACCCTGAGCGGGTGTACCTTGGGACAAAGTTACGGAAGTGTGTGCAAAGTGACGGAACTGACGTCACAAATCGCTTGTGGTTTTATATATTAGATGACCTGGCAATGCTCCTGGCAATGCTCCAGATGTTTCCTTTACTTAGTAAATGTTCACATCAATTGGTTTATTGTGTACATTATATTACCGGTGTGTTACCAGAAATACCTCTATTTAACGTGCAAGTTTTGTATGTTCGCATTATGATTAAGGGTGTGTATAGCATCTGTAATGCTTCAGCTGCACCTGATGCCTATCATGGATAAACCTGACTTAATGAAACATGTCGAGGATACAGCAGCAGACAGGACACATATTTACGCAGAGCGGTTTCTCCCAAAGAGTGTCTGATGGGGATACTTTGGTACATCAATGATTGTAATACGCTTTTTTTTTTTAAATGTTCCCACTATTGCAAATGTCCACTAACATTTTGTTTTTCAGATTCCTTGCTACATCATTGTACTTCCAGTTCCAACTTGGAATTTCGACTATCTCTGGGACTGTAAAGCAGGGGTCCCCAACCTTTTTTGTACTGGGGACTGGCTTCATGCAAGACCGTTCTTCCGAGGCCCGGTGGGGCGGGGTGGAGTTTACTACCCTGTTTCCTCAAAAGATGCGCTACATCTTATTTTCATATACGGTAGTATAATGCAGCGTCACAGCCCTCCACATTGTATAATGCAGCCTCACAGCTCTCCAGATAGTACAATGCAGCGTCACATCCCTCCATAAAGTATAATGCAACCTCATGTCCTTCCATATAATATAATGCAGCGTCGCATCCCACCATATAGCATAAATTCCCCCCCCACACACATTGCCCCCTGTATAACCCCCGCACACACAGACATTGCCCCTTGTATAACCCCCACACACACAGACATTGCCCCTTGTATAACCCCCCCACACACACATTGCCCCTTGTATAACCAACACACACACACATTGCCCCTTGTATAACCCCCCCACACACACACCATTGCCCCTTGTATAACCCCCCCCACACACACACATTGCCCCTTGTATAACCAACACACACACATTGCCCCTTGAATAACCCCCACTGACCCCTGAATGCCTCACACACATATTGCCCCTAAACACACACAGACATAATGCCCCCAGTACAATCCACCCCACACACACACAGACATTGCCCCTGAAACACACACTCACACACAGATGCTCTTCTGCTCACCGCTCCTGCCAGCTTCGCTCATACAGCAGCAGCTGAGGAAGAGACGTGGCTGAAGTTTTTTCATATCTCGCGGCATTTCCAAGCGCATCACGTGAAGCACACATCACTGCTGCGCTTGGAAATAGCGCGAGATATGAAACTCCGGACATGTCTCTGCCTCAGCTGCTGCTGTACGAGCGAAGCCGTCGGCCAATAACAGTGCGGCAGGGCACGGCTGCTGCACTGATTGTCCGACAGCTCCCCTCCTACATCTGTGCACGCAGCTGAGGGAGAGGCCTCGGCTCAGAGAGTCATACGATAATTCAGGAGGTGAGGGTTGCGGTGGGCGGGGACACACAGGGGGCGGGGAAGCCGGCTGCTCGCCGCGGACCGGCACAAAGACCACGATGGCTCGATCCGCGGACCAGTGGTTGGGGACCCCTGCTGTAAAGGACACCTGCCTTGCTTTGTGGGAGATTTTACAGCAAGAATTAACTCCCCATCCCACAATACAAGATTGAATTGACATTGCAGGCAAGTTTCAGAAGATCTGCAAATTTGCAAACTGTATAGGTGCTGTGGATGGAGAACATATATATTCTGAAACTTGAGGAATTGGATTTGAATATTACAATTATAAGAAGTATTTCTCCATTTTTTAATGACAATTGCAGATGCCCAATACCATTTTGTAGTAGTGGATATTGGCGCATATGAATGCTCAAATGACTCTCAGGTATTTAAAGTTTCTGCAATGGGATGTCGGGTTAATGGCAGCGAATTTGGATTTCAACCCCCAAAACCGCTTCATATCACCAAAGGACCACCAATGACTTTAGTTTTAGTTAGTGATGAAGCTTTTTAAATGTGTAAAAATCTGTTGAAGCCATACTCCAGTCGTGGATTGAGTGCAACAAAACGGATCTTCAATTACAAACTCACAAGGGCCAGAAGAAGTGTTGAGTGTGCCTTTGGACTATTGACCACTAAATGGTGAATTTTGGGCACAGCCATTAATCTGAAAACTGACAATGTGAATGAAGTTGTAAAAGCTTGTGTTGTTCTAAACAACTTCTTATTGAACAAAGGTGGCCGTCACACGGTTCAATATTGCGAACGATATCGTTTAAGCGATCTGCTTTTTGATCACTTAAGTGATATCGTTTGTGCATCGCTGTGTGCAATCAAGCGATTTTACAATGTAATATCGCTTGATCGCTAGATCGCAGATTGGTGAGCAGGAGCTCATATCAAGCGATAAACGCTTGAACAATCTGCTTCATCGTGGTGTATGACAGCACGATGAACGATCTCCCAGCGGCAGAGCCTATGCTGGGAGATGGTATCTATGGTAAACGTCGGGTTACTAAGCGCCGCGCGGCGCCTAGTAACCCGATGTGTACCATAGTTACCAGCGATCTCGCTGGCCCACATCGCTGGTGAGTCTGTCTGTGTGACAGCTCACCAGCGATGTGAGCGATATTGTTAGCGATCGCGCGTGCACGTGATCGCTTACAATATCGCTCACGATATAGATACGTGTGACGGCCGCCAAAGAAAGACTACTCTTTGACCCAGACGAAGTGTTGTAAATTCCATTGGACTACTATGAAAACATTAGTTTGAGATCGACGGTAGCGGTTTCACAAATGAGAGATCAGTTTGCAGATTATATTGTTTCTGAGGCGGGTCAAGTGCCATAGCAGAACCAAATGGTGTAATCTTTGTGTGTGTGTCCTTCAATAAAGGTGAAGCCTTGTCATTTACCCTTCCTGCACCCTTCCTCTACTCTTATGTAGCATGGGCGTACCCAAGATCAAAACTAGGGGGGGGGGCAAGCGATGGTTGTTTGGAATGTCACATCCGGCCCGGTGCATTGTGGGGGCTGATCACGTGTATTGCCGGGCTCCGGCGCATGCGCAGTGCGCATATTGAAGCAGGGCCGAGCACGTGATCAGCCCCCACAATTCACTGGGCTGGATATGACGTTCTGTCCAGCGCGTCAGAGTACCACAGGTGGTGGGAATTTCAAAAAGAGCTGACAGGTCCCCTTTAAAGTGAATCTGTTACCCTCTTTGGCCATTCTAGCCCCTGCCCACCACCTTATACATGATGTATTTGGGGTTCCTGAGACTCTATATGCCCAGTGGTCCCCCTGCTTACCTCACAAATTAACTTTTAGTATCTCCCGCGCATATGGAAATTAGCTGAAAATGATCTCAGAGGATCTGCTCAATCTGGTCCTCGCCCACCTGCTGGTTGAAATGCCCACCTCGCTCCTGTGAAATGGCTGCTCCTCCTGTGTATGTCACAATGCTCTCGTGCCTGCGCGATGGTGTGAATCTCCGTGCTCAATGCAACCACACCTATGACCGAGACTCACTAGACTTCACAAATCTCGCAAGGTCAGAACTACCGTCAGTAGATGAATGCAGTGACAGAGCCACCATCAGTAGATGAATGTATAACCATAACCACCTCAGTACATGAATGCAGGGTCAGAACCACCATCAGTAGATGAACAGAGGGCCTGAGCCAACATCAGAAGAGGAATTCAATGACAGAACCACCATCAGCAGATAAATGCAGTGACAGAATCACCATAAGCAGATGAATGCAGGGCCAGAACAACCATCAGTAGATGAATACAGAGCTAAAACCACCATCAGTAAAGGAATGCAGTGACAGAACGACCTCAGTAGATGAATGCAGTGACCGAAGCACCATCAGCAAAAGGATACAGGGCCAGAACCACCTAAGTAGATGAATGCAGAGCCAGAACAACTTTCAATACATGAAAGCAGCGTCAGAACCACCGTCAGTAGATGAATGCAGCGCCAGAACAACCATCAGGACATGAATGCAGCGCTAAACTTAGTAAAGTGATCAATTTCAGTGTCAGATCAGCCACATGATACACTTATATCGCATGAACTTAGACCTCCCAGCATATCTTTAAAAATGGTAAGGAGATGCTGGGAGTTGTTGTTACAAGTCATCATCAGACTGCGGACCATACAGGAACCACAATACAGATGAGACGCAGGTAGGATCACAAAAATTTCCATCTTGATACCTTATACTGTATATGACATCTTCTCTGATTCGAGTTCCTTTTCTTTCGTTGTATCACATGTACCATGATGAGATTAGACATCCACAGTTTGTCTCTTCTCCTTCTTCAGCAGCACTTTCCCACACGATGCCCTTAAAAATAAAAGTATCACTATACTGCCCCAGAAATATACATATTCTTCCCCAAGAAACCCACTGTATAACATAAACACACACAGCACCACTGTATAACACACACAGTTCCACTGCATAGCACACATACACACATAGGACTGCCTCCAGGTATTTGTGGGCCTTGGCCGAAATCATCTTGGTGGGCCACATACTGGCTTTAAATATATATGTATATATACAGTACAGACCAAAAGTTTGGACACACCTCATTCAAAGAGTTTTCTTTATTTTCATGACTATGAAAACTGTAGATTCACACTGAAGGCATCAAAACTATGAATTAACACATGTGGAATTATTTATTAACAAAAAAGTGTGAAACAACTGAAAATATGTTTTATATTGTAGGTTCTTCAAAGTAGCCACCTTTTGCTTTGATTACTGCTTTGCACTCTTGGCATTCTCTTGATGAGCTTCAAGAGGTAGTCACCGGAAATGGTCTTCCAACAATTTTGAAGGAGTTCCCAGAGATTCTTAGCACTTGTTGGCCCTTTTGCCTTCACTCTGCTGTCCAGCTCACCCCAAACCATCTCGATTGAGTTCAGGTCTGGTGACTGTGGAGGCCAGGTCATTTGGCGTAGCACCCCATCACTCTATTTCTTGGTCAAATAGCCCTTACACAGCCTGGAGGTGTGATTGGGGTCATTGTTCTGTTGAAAAATAAATGATGGTCCAACTAAGCGCAATCCGGGTGGAATAGCATGCCGCTGCAAGATGCTGTGGTAGCCATGCTGGTTCAGTATGCCTTCAATTTGGAATAAATTCCCAACAGTGTCATCAGCAAAGCACCCCCATACCATCACACCTCCTCCTCCATGCTTCACAGTGGGAACCAGGCATGTAGAGTCCATCTGCACAAAGTCTCCTCTTAACAGTTGTTGTATAGATGTGTCTGCTGCTAGAACTCTGTGTGGCATTGACCTGGTCTCTAATCTGAGCTGCTGTTAACCTGCGATTTCTGAGGCCGGTGACTTGGATGAACTTATCCTCCACAGCAGAGGTGACTTTTGGTCTTGCTTTCCTGAGGTGATCCTCATGTGAGCCAGTTTCTTTGTAGCGCTTGATGGTTTTTGCAACTGCACTTGGGGACACTTTCAAAGTTTTCCCAATTTTTTCAGACTGACTGACCTTCATTTCTTAAAGTAATGATGGCCACTCGTTTTTCTTTATTTGGCTGCTTCTTTCTTGCCATAATACAAATTCTAACAGTCTATTCAGTAGGACTATCATCTGTGTATCCACCAGACTTCTGCACAACACAACTGATGGTTCCAGCCCCATTTATAAGGCAAGAAATCCCACTTATGAAATCTGACAGGGCACACATGTGAAGTGAAAACCATTTCCGGTGACTACCTCTTGAAGCTCATCAAGTGAATGCCAAGAGTGTGCAAAGCAGTAATCAAAGCAAAAGGTGGCTACTTTGAAGAACCTAGAATATAAGAC
Organism: Allobates femoralis; assembly: GCA_033576535.1. Lineage (NCBI taxonomy): Eukaryota > Metazoa > Chordata > Amphibia > Anura > Aromobatidae > Allobates > Allobates femoralis. The sequence continues at coordinate 192,107,393 of JARQOC010000006.1, read as the reverse complement.
ATATTTTCAGTTGATTCACACTTTTTTGTTTTTTAAATGTTACCACTATTGCAAATGTCCACTAACATTTTGTTTTTCAGATTCCACATGTGTTAATTCATAGTTTTGATGCCTTCAGTGTGAATCTACTAGCTATGTGCTGCTAAGGTAAATATCGGGTTGCTATGGCCCCTTAGCAACCCGATGTTTACCTTAGCAGCGGTGTGCGCTGCTAAGCGGGGTTCTTTGGAGCCCCGCTTAGCAGCGTTGTGCTGCCGCTAAGATAAATATCGGGTTGCTACGGGGCCCACGGTTCCAGAAATGACGCGTTCAGCGTCATTACCACATTGCATAGGAGAGCAGAGGGAGCAAGGTTGGGGGCCCAAAATTTAATTTCAAAATCTCGCCCATGGAGCTGCAAAACAACACGCCCAGGGAGACTATTGCATATAGCCCCCGCTTCATTATCATCTTAATGAGTAATTTAAAAACGTTTTTTAGTACATTAAAAGCAGGCATTTAGCAGGGAGAGGGATAGTTATAATGGTAATAGGAAGGTGCAGAGACATGTAGGTGGTTTTTCGGAGGTGACAGGTTCCCTTTAAAGGAATTCGCACCATTGCACATCTACATTCACAAAATTTTGCACACACACCCCATTTGACTTAGGAATTATAGGGGGTGTGGATTTGGAGGGGCAGGTTTGGGGGTGCGGGTGCAGTGGGGGCAGGTTCGGAGGTCTGTGGGTTAAGTAAGGGGGGCATTTTTAGGGGGGTGGGTGCAGGTTTGGGGAGTGTGCAGGGGGGCAGGTTTGGGGGTAGAAGTTTCAGGGTGGGGGTGAGGGGTAGATTTGGGGAGGAGCGTGGGTGGATGGGGCGGGATGGGGAGAAGCAGGTTTGATATGTATAGTGGACATATAATACACACACACACAGACATACACTCAGCCTATAACTTAGAACAGTTAGTTACTTTGCCCGGACACCGCCGGGCTCTACAGCTAGCATATATATATATATATATATATTTATACTGCGGGCTGTGCCTCTCCCCCTGTGCCTCCTTGTGTGCTGTGTCTCCCTTCCTCCCTTGACAGGGAGGCCCTGTGCACTTTGCCTCTCTCCCCTGTGTGCTTTGCCTCTCCCCCCTGTGCACTGTGTCTCCCCCATCAACTGACAGGGGGGACCATAGGGCTGCTTCTCCCTTCACACTCACAGGGGAAACCTGTGGCCTGTGACTCCTCTGCCCCATTGACAAGGGGACCTGTATCCTTTCTGCCCCACTGATAGGGTGGACTGTGTCCCCTCTGTCCCACTCACAGGGTAAACTTGTGGCCTGTGTCCTCTCTGCCCCACTCACAGGGGGGACCTGTGGCCTGTGTCCCATCTGCCCACTCACAGGGTGGACCTGTGGCCTGTGATCCCACTGCCCCACTGACAGGGCGGACCTGTGAATCGTGTCCCCTCTGCCCCACTCACATGGGGGACCTGTGGCCTGTGTGACCCCTCTGCCCCACTCACAGGGGGGTCTGTGGCCTGTTACCTCTCTTCCCCAGTGACAGGGAGAACCTGTGGCTTGTGATCCCTCTGCCCCACTGACAGGGATTACCTGTGGCCCATGTCCCCACTGACACACTGACAGGGGGACCTGTGGCACATGTCCCCTCTGCCCCACTGACAGGGGGACCTGTGGTCTGTGTCCCCTCTGCCCTACTGACAGGGGGGACCTGTAGCCCATGTCCCCTCTGCTCCACTGATGGGAGAACCTGTGGCCCATGACCCCTCTACCCACTCATGGGGGAAACCTGTGACCGGTGACCCCTCTGCCCCACTGACAGGGAGGACCTGTGGCTTGTGACCCCTCTGCCCACTCTGACAAGGGGAAGTGGCCTGTGACTCTCTGCCCCACTGACAGGAATGTGCCTGTGGCCCATTTCTGGCCCACTGACAGGAGGACCTGTGGCCCTTTACCCCTTGCCCACTGACAGGAGGACCTTGGCCATGTGACCCTCTGCCCCACTGACAGGGAGGACCTTTGGCCATTGTACTCCTCTGCCCACTGACAGGGGGACCTGTGGTTTGACCCTCTGCCCACTCATAGGGGGGAGCCTGTGGCTTGTTACCCCTCTGCCCCATCAGGGGGAGCCTGTGGCTGTACCCCTCTGCCCCAGTGACAGGGAGAACCTGTGGCTTGTGACCCCTCTGCCCCACTGACAGGGAGGACCTGTGGCCTGTGTACCCTCTGCCCACTCACAGGGGGACCTGTGGCCTGTGTCTCTATTGCACCGCTGGGGCCCTCAGCGCTGTCTTTCTCCCAAAATTCCCTCCCTCCACCCTGTCTTTTACCTCCTCCATTGTGTTGTGTGCAGTGTTCCTCCCATCCGACTGCTTCTAATAACTAAGCCGGCAGCATGTCAGGAGATAATGAAAGTAAAACAAATCTGCTACCAGCTAGAAGCAGCCACAGGTGGAGAGGGAGGCTGCACACAGCACTGAAGGCACAATATTGAACACACACACATACATACATACATACATACATACATACATACACCACACACCCCTCTGTGGAGCACTGCACTCCTCACCATTCCTGCCATTCTGGGCATCCTCCAAGCAGCTGAGTCACCAACAGCGGTGTGTGGTGAGGTCAGCAGCGTGATGACCTAATCACGCACTGCTCCAGTCAGGCAGCGGGAAGATCACTGACAGGTTCCCTTCTAGGGTGGGGGCAGCTGCGACCCTGCCCCTAGCTGGGTACACCCATTTTATGTATTCAAATGTAAAGTTTAATTGTTTTTAAGTTTCATACTTATGGCTGTTAACATTGCATTGCCCCCTTTCCTTTTTGTGTGTGTCCCTTACTAAAGCTTCAGGCCTGTCATGCTTTTTATTCCGTCCACAATGTACAGGGTGGGCCATCTATATGGATACATTTCTTATGAAATTCTCAATAAGTTTGATGCGTCACATGACCCTTTTCCCATGGAAAAAAATAAAGGTGGATCCAAAATGTCCAACTTCAAAATGGCTGCCATGGTCACCACCCATCTGGAAAAGTTTTCCCCCTCCCATATACTAATGTGCCACAAACAGGAAGTTGATATCACCAACCATTCCCATTTTATTTAGGTGTTTCCATATAGATGGCCCACCCTGTATAATGTAGTATGGGTTTCCTGATATATCTATTGATCATGTGCAGGGCAGTGCAGTAGAAATGGTTGTGGCCACCCAAGTAGTTGTTTAAAACATGTACAACAAGGAATTGAAATGCTTTACAGATGACGAGTAGATATATCAGAGAAATGATGCTATATTAATTGGATATACAGTGCCTTGTGAAAGTATTTGGCCCCCTTGAACTTTTCAACCTTCTGCCACATTTCAGGCTTCAAACATAAACATATAAATTCTAATTTTTTTGTGAAGAATCAACAACAAATGGGACACAATTGTGAAGTGGAACGAAATTTATTGGATATTAACTTTTTTAACAAATAAAACTGAGCAGTGGGGCGTGCAATATTATTCAGCCCCCTTGAGTTAATACTTTGTAGCGCCACCTTTTGCTGCAATTACAGCTGCAAGTCACTTGGGGTATGTCTCTATCAGTTTAACACATCGAGAGACTGAAATTCTTGCCTATTCTTTTTTGCAAAACAGCTGGAGCTCAGTGAGGTAGGATGAAGAGCGTATGTGAACAGCAGTTTTCAGCTCTTTCCACAGATTAAAGATTGGATTCAGGTCTGGACTTTGACTTGGCCATTCTAACACTGGATACGTTATATTTTTGAACCATTGCATTGTACATTTTGCTTTATGTTTGGGATCATTGTCTTGTTCGAAGATAAAGCTCCATCCCAGTCTCAGGTCTTTTGCAGACTCCCAACAGGTTTTCTTCCATAATGGTCCTGTATTTGGCTTCGTCCATCTTCCCATCAATTTTAACCATCGTCCCTTTCCCTGCTGAAGAAAAGCAGGCCCAAACCATGATGCTGCCACCACCATTTTTGACAGTGGGGATGGTGTTTTGAGGGTGATGAGCTGTGTTGCTGTTACGCCAAACATATCGTTTTGCATTGTGGCCAAAAAGTTTGATTTTGGTTTCATCTGACCAGAGCACCTTATTCCAGATGTTTGGTGTGTCTCCCAGGTGGCTTGTGGCAAACGTCAAACGAGACTTTTTATGGATATCTTTGAGAAATGGCTTTCTTCTTGCCCCTCTTTCATAAAGTCCAGATTTGTGCAGTGTACGACTGAATGTTGTCCTATGGACAGACTCTACCACCTCAGCTGTAGATCTCTGCAGTTCATCCAGAGTGATCATGGGCCTTTTAGCTGCATCTCTGATTAGTCTTCTTCTTGTTCAAGATGAAAGTTTAGCAGCCCTCAATATCCCCATCATCCCCTTGCAGCCCCCAATATCCCCATCATCCCCTTGAAGCCCTCATCATCCCCATGCAGCCCCAAATATCCCCATCATTCCTTTGCACCCCCATCATTGAAATGCAGCTCCCAATATCCCCATCATCCCCATGCCGCCCCCAATATTCCAATTATCCCTATGCAGCCCCCAATATCCCCATTATGGAACTGTACCTGCAAAAAAAGCTCACACAAACACATACTGTACACATACAAACCTTTTTTTACCAGTCCTCCGGGCTGCACTGTTCCATATTTATTCTGGCACTGCTTTCAGCTCCCTGGTTTAGCTGCTGTAGATGTACGGTAAGCCTCTAGCCAATCAATGGCCAGCAGCCACTGGCTAATCAGAGGCCCACATGTAATGTCATGTGATTATGTTAGCTGCAGGCCTCTGCTTGGCCATCTGCTGCTGGCCTCTGATTGGCCGGCAACTTACCATATATGTACGGCAGCTGAGGCAGAGAGCTGAGAGTGATGCCACATTAAGTACAACAGCGGTAACCGGCCGCAGGCGGCGGGTTACAGTATGGCAATAACCGGTATGAATTATAGAAACATTGCCTGGTCTTCTGTTAGGTGGGCATGCTGCAGAAAAAAAATTGCTAGGTCTTATTTCCAGGGGATGCCTTATATTGGGCAGCATAGCAAAACCTCTAGTAGGTCTTATTTTCTTTTTTTTTGTAACATATTTTTATTGAGTTTTCAGTATGGTAACAAATAAATAGACCAATAAACAAATAAACAATTAAAAATCCATCCCCCCTCCCCCCAACCTCAGCCACCCTTGAGTTCAGCCGAAAGTACTAGAGTTCAGTTCAAAACATACGGCGATAAACCATGTTCATGAACAGTACTGAGTATTGACCTTGGACCTCAGTAGACGTAGTACCCCAAGAAGGTAGGTTGTCACTCCTGGTCTGCTCCATCCGGGGTTGTAGATATCTGAAGCCCACCCAAAGACCCCTGCAACTCTCCCAACAGATACCATGGTGATTGCACGAATGGAAGAACCACTGCTCGAAGCTCAGTAGGAGAGAGCTTGGTTAGTATAAACCCTCTCCATGTTTCGAAGAACTTCCCTGTCAGTGTGTTTTTATCTCTCGCAGCTTCTAGACTTTCTATATGCATTACAGCCTTCAAATCCTTGAGTATGCCTGACATACTTGGGACGTGCTCCGAGAGCCAGTTGCGGAGAAGCAATCGCTTGGTGACCATTGCCAGTATATGAAGTATTCGGGCAGATTTGCCATTCCATACCCCAGACGCCGGGAAATGGAGAAGCCAGGCCAATATGTCCATTGTGACATGTGTATTTATAATCTCCCTCGCCAGGGTTTCAACCCGCTTCCATAAATTCTGTACTTCCCCACACAACCATAGACCATGCACCATATCTGTTTTTGACTGGCCACATTTCGGGCAATTTTGTTGCCTGTCTGGAAATCCTGCAGTTGGAGGTAAAGTAAAACCATATATCGCCCTATGAATGATTCTATATTGCACATCTCTCCATCTTTCATTGATTATATTCTTCCTCATAACCTCCCATCCTCTTCTAATCACATCTCCAATATCTGATCTAGGTATATACTTGGACCACCCGCTAAATGTGGTGTCTTCCCTCATAGTTAAGGTCATTTCCCTCAAGCTGTTGTAGATGTACGACACATTAATGGTCAAAGGGTCTGATCCCAACCAGTCATCCCATACCGAGGGTCTGCATTCCTGGGAAACATTATGAAGATGGCGTAAAACATGGTGATGCAACTGCCTGTATTGTATGATGTGGAAATGACCTAACTGAAATTTCTCCAGGACCTCTAATTCCGTCATCCACCGCCCATCTGGTTTGTGGATGAGGTCTCCCAGTGTTCGAACCCCCTTCTCTGACCAGGCTGCAAATAAAGCAGGTCTTATTTTCATGGGGTGTCCTATTTTCTGGACACGGTAGTAAATGTTAGGATAGTAAATGTTGGTAATGTAATGTTAGTCATTGTAAATGTTTAGTAATAGTAATAAAATACACCTCGAACGAATCATTTAGGGTTTGTGTCGGTCTTTTTCTAATACTACGAATCCTAGGGGATTGAGTAACAGATTATTCAGAAATGCCTTATCTAGTAAAACATAAATTAAATTAATCTGATTGATAGACTGTAAATGGGGGAAAAAAAGTAAAAACGCCAAAAGTAAGTTTTTTTTTTTATCACTGCAACATTGTAATAACATGCAATACAAGGCAATCAAAACATTGCATTGTAGAATTAAAAATGTCAGCTCAAGACGCAAAAATAAGTCATCAAATTTCACTGCACTTGGAATTTTTTTTCATTATATGTACATTATATGGTAAAATGAATCATGTTGTTCAAAAGTACAACTGGTCCCAGAAAATTCAAGCCTTCATATGGCTAAATTGACTGAAAAATAAAAAAAAAGAAGGGGAGGAAAAAATAAAAAGTGTAAAATCACGTGGAGTTATTTGCAAATAGCCTATTTTTTTTTTTAAAAGAACCAGACTTCAGATTTGTTGCCAACATGTATTTGTCTCTATGAAATTGATGTATGCGTCCATCTTGAGAACAGCTTTCTTCCACAATTTTTGTTCTTTGAAAACCGTTTCTATTTGGCATTTATTTGAATTCCATATTTCAGACATAAAGCTTTTACACATCAGAAATCTGTATATACAATTGATAGGTCTATTAAAAGCCATTGCTATGTATGGAGAAGCTTTATTGCACTTAGAAATAAAATCCAGAATTCTGGTAAGCGAAAGCACTTAACTATTTCCCTCTATGACAGAGATTACAACCTTTGCCCCCACACATGCTCTTTTAGTGGAAAACAAACATTTTCTCTAATAATGGGACTTTCCATGCTAATGGATAGAAGAATATTTGCTGACCATTGATTCCAATAAGTGAATTTGTTTTCAGAGTAAAAACTCAATAATCTGAATTATCTAGCCATCTTGTTAATCATTTCAATTGGGAAAGATAGTTTACCTGACAGCTCTGTTATACATCCCCCAAATAATGCCTTCTCTGTTCAGATTAGTGAAATAGCTGAATTGCAAAAAATTACATAGTTTTGTTGATAAAACATGCTGAATTGCTATCAATTCTACATATGGTTCACATATGGAGTATTAATTCACTACATATTGGTTTCTCAATGTGTTATTGGTTTATAAAATATAAAGTAATCAAAGGTAATCAAAGTCTGTCACGTTTGTCTCCTGGAGACTTGTGACAAATTTGGGCCCAGAGTCTTTTTGCCTTGAGAGACTCTGGATTAATTTATTTTGGCACACTATGGGTTAATGTCAGTTCTGATAGCATGCCCTGTGATCAGTTCAAGTGTGACCACTCTTATCTCGTTAAAATAGTCACATGACCCATCACCAAGTGTTGGTGACTGAATTCCTTTCATTGCAAGTCACCCTGGTGTAAGGAACTCTCAGTGAACTGACTGCTGCTAAGCCGTCTGCTAGGAGTTTGGCCACAGCCGTGAAATGGCATTTATCCTTTTGGAGTTTCCCCTTTCTGTCTTTTATTTGCTTCATGTTTTATTAGTTGAGCAGTGGGACTAGAGCTCCCAACAGCCAGCTCCCAGATGAGGGATGAGAGCAGGGCCAGCGAGGGATTAGGTATATCGCTCGGTGATGGGGTGAAAGAACCCATAGACTGACGTTAGGGAGATCAGGGCACAACCGCAGGTGAGTGCAGGGGGTTCCCCTTTCCCTCTGATCCCTAGAAGCAGGGCCCTCCCTGTTGTATTTTTTCCCTTGTTTTCCCCGTTTAGTCATTCCATATTGATCTGGGCATCACTGTCACGCACTGTGTCCGGACATGTGTATAGGGAGACATCAGGGAGATCAGAGTACATCCGTAGAAATAATTTCATCTGGAACTCTGTGCAGCCAAAAAATATTCTGTATCACCAAGTTCACAGTCTCTTTAGCTGAGGGGGACCGGCACATGGGACAAAATGATCGGCCTTGGTCAAACGATCAATGGCCACCATGATTGTATTAATACCACCACATGCAGGAAGATCAACAATGAAGTCCATCAGTTAGGCCCCCAAGGGTGGGATGGAACAGGTAGCAGTTGAAGAAGACTTGATGTGAGGCACAAGGAGCACTTAAAACGAGCACTGATCTCACAAGAGAGAACATGGTCATTAGAATCCTTAATGCAAGTGTGCCACTAGAAGACTTGGCTAAGGAACTCTTGTGTCTTCTGTACCCCCTTATGATCAGTCAACTTGGAGTCATGAACCAACTTGAAGATCTGCAGTCAGAAGGCTTCAGGGATCTAAATATGTTGATCTCGGACCACATGCCACCCTTAAGGACAAGATTGATATCAACAGGTGGGTTAGGCTGGGGTCACAGTTGCCATGCGTTTTTTTAAGTGATTTAACAAAACTCATGCTTTTTTTCATGTCAGCATGAGTTTTGTAAGGTGTGTGATGGCTCCCTGCGTTTTTGGGTGCGTTTTTGAATCTGCACCTAAAAATAGTGCTTGTAGTATTTTTTTGAGCGTTTTGAAAAACGCATGCGTTTTTGTAGAAAACGCATGCGTTTTTATAACATGGGTTCCTATGGAAAACGCATGCAAAAACGCATGTACAGTTAGTACCTTTTAGTGCCATTCAAAAACGCATGCGTTTCCCATAGGAGCCCATGTTAAAAAAACGCATGCGTTTTTCCGGAAACACATGCGTTTTTTTAACATGGGCTCCTATGGGAAACGCATGCGTTTTTGAATGGCACTAAAAGGTACTAACTGTACATGCGTTTTTGCATGCGTTTTCCATAGGAACCCATGTTATAAAAACGCATGCGTTTTCTACAAAAACGCATGCGTTTTCTACAAAAACGCATGCGTTTTTGGATATGCTACAAAAACGCATGGGACAATCACACATGCTTTTTGGCTATTAGGGCATGCGTTTTTTAACATGGGGGCCTATGAGTGCGTTTTTTACATGCGTTTTTGAAAACGCAGGTCTCCAAAAATGCATGTGAAAAATGGTACTGTGACCCCAGCCTTAGCAAGAAATATATCATCGTCATAGGCTTCCTTGATCTCCTTCCACAAGTCCTGACCATGGCTGACTCCAATGAAACTGGCATTAGAAAGAATGGTCTTCAACAGGGCTCCAGCTACGGAATCTGCACCATAGATTCGGGATAAAGTGTCAGCCTTCCCATTATGAGAAACTGGACGGTACGAAATAACAAAATTAAATTGGTTCCAAAATAAGTTCCAAAATGCCTGATGTTGAGAAAGACATCTAGTGGATCTGAGAAACTCTAAATTGCAATGGTCAGTCAACAGTTCCTTGTCACCCACGTCATATTTCTTTCCTGCAGAGGTAAGCCTATGGGAAAAGAACGCACAAGGATGTAACAGAGCCTTTTCTCCAGTTCTTAGAGAGAATGGCCCCCAATGCACAAGAAGAGTTCACTTATACAATAAAGAGTTGTGATGTGTCTGGGAGGATCAAAAGAGGAGCTGAGGAGCTACATGTCTTAACCCAATCAAAAGCTTCCTGACCCTGTTGACCCTGTGAAGACTACTTAAAGGGTCTTTCCTTCTTAGTTAAAGAAGTGGTGGGATGGATAATTTCTGAAACATTTTGAATGAAAGATCTATAGATCTATAGTTTGCAAAACTGATAAAACGTTGAACTTCTTTAATGTCCTTGGGCACCGGCCAATATAAGGATTGACTGAATCTTACTGGATTCCACGTTCAACCCCTGGGGAGACATGAGATAACCTAAGAATTGTATCTCAAGGTACCGTTACACACAGAGATATTTGTGCAGACATTGCTTGCAACTCACTGGTTGCAGTGAAATCATGGACATATTGTTCCATTTTGTACACGGCAACAAAATAGAACAATGTGTCCATGATTTCACTGCAACCAGTGAGTTGCAAGCAATGTCTGCACAGATATTTCGGTGTGTAACGCTACCTTTAGAACAATGAAATTCACACTTCTCCGGCTTGATATAAAGATTGTCCTCTTTCATTCGTTTCAAAACCAAGTTGACATGTTCTTCAGGCTCCTGTAAAGAGTCAGAAAAGATTAGAATATCATTCAGATACATCACAACAAACTGGTCCAATAAATCTCTAAAAATTAAATTGGCAAGATGATGAAATGTTGCAGGGTAATTACAGTTGTGGCCAAAAGTATTGACACCCCTCAATTCTGTCAGATAATACTCAGTTTCTTCCTGAAAATGATTGCAATCACAAATTCTTTGGTATTATTATCTTCATTTAATTTGTCTTCAATGAAAAAACACAAAAGAGAATGAAGCAAAAAGCAAAACATTGATCATTTCACACAAAACTCCAAAAATGGGGCAGACAAAAGTATTGGCACCCTCAGCCTAATACTTGGTTGCACAACCTTAAGCCAAAATAACTGCGATCAACCGCTTCCCGTAACCATCAATGAGTTCCTTAAAATGCTTTGCTGGAATTTTAGACCATTCTTCTTTAGCAAACTGCTCCAGGTCCCTGATATTTGAAGGGTGCCTTCTCCAAACTGCCATTTTTAGATCTCTCCATAGGTGTTCTATGGGATTTAGGTCTGGACTCATTGCTGGCCATCTTAGAAGTCTCCAGTGCTTTCTCTCAAACCATTTTCTAGTGCTTTTTGAAGTGTGTTTTGGGTCATTGTCCTGCTGGATGACCCATGACCTCTGAGGGAGAACCAGCCTTCTCACACTGGGCCCTACATTATGCTGCAAAATTTGTTGGTAGTCTTCAGACTTCATAATGTCATGCACACTGTCAAGCAGTCCAGTGCCAGAGACAGCAAAGCAACCCCAAAACATCAGGGAACCTCCGCCATGTTTGACTGTAGGGACCGTGTTCTTTTCTTTGAATGCCTCTTTTTTTCTCCTGTAAACTCTATGTTGATGCCTTTGCCCAAAAAGCTCTACTTTTGTCTCATCTGACCAGAGAACATTCTTCCAAAACGTTTTAGGCTTTCTCAGGTAAGTTTTGGCAAACTCCAGCCTGGCTTTTTTATGTCTGGGGGTAAGAAGTGAGGTCTTCCTGGGTCTCCTACCATACAGTCCCTTTTCATTCAGATGCCGACGGATAGTACGGGTTGACACTGTTGTACCCTTGGACTGCAGGGAAGCTTGAACTTGTTTGGATGTTAGTCGAGGTTCTTTATCCACCATCCGCACAATCTTGCATTGAAATCTCTTGTCAATTTTTCTTTTCCATCCACATGTAGGAAGGTTAGCCACAGTGCCATGGGCTTTAAACTTCTTGATGACACTGCGCACAGTAGACACAGGAACATTCAGGTCTTTGGAGATGGACTTGTAGCCTTGAGATTGCTCATGCTTCCTCACAATTTGGTTTCTCAAGTCCTCAGACAGTTCTTTGGTCTTCTTTCTTTTCACCATGCTCAATGTGGTACACACAAGGACACAGGACAGAGGTTGAGTCAACTTTAATCCATGTCAACTGGCTGCAAGTGTGATTTAGTTATTGCCAACACCTGTTAGGTGCCACAGGTGAGTTACAGGTGCTGTTAATTACACAAATTAGAGAAGCATCACATGATTTTTCTAACAGTGCCAATACTTTTGTTCACCCCCTTTTTATGTTTGGTGTGGAATTATATCCAATTTGGTTTTAGGACAATCCTTTTTGTGTTTTTTTCATTGACGTAGTGATGGGCGAATCCTAAATTACTCGGAATCGCTTGACTCTAGCGAGTCCGAGCCCGGGACTCGCTACTCGTTGCGAGTCTAGCGAGTCCAATGTTAATGAATGGGGAAGCGAGTAATAGCGAGTAGTGTGCGATTTACAAATCACAGATGTGTCTCGGAAGCTTCAGCCTGAAGCAATCCTAGTTTTGCCATTGATTTGGATTGGACTCGTTTACTTTGCAAGTAATCGCTGGGAAACTCGCACAGATAAGAGTCCTGTCTGCTCTGTGTGCTGGCTGCCGCAGCACCAGGGTCCTAGAGCCCGCCTGCTGCCTGATGTATCAGAGCTGAGATTGTTCTCAGTCTGCTCATTCCCTGTGCATAGACATCTATATCTATGCACAGGGATGAGCAGAGAGGACATCGCGTTTGGACTGCGTCGGACGGAAGAGGATTTTTTTAATTAAAGATGGAGTCCCTAATGGCTTTTTTTTAAATTTCTAATAAAAAATTTTCTCTGTGTTGTGTTTTTTTTTAAAACAATTTAATAGAAATTCATGGCGGTCATGTCTAATATTGGTGTGACCGCCATAAATTTCGGGCTTAGGGCCAGCTGATAATACAAAGCTGGCCCTAACCTCTTTATTACCCAGCGTGCCACCGCCACCAGGGCCGCTGGAAGAGCGGGGTTCAGCGCCAGAGGATGGCGCTTCAATGAACGCGCCATCTTCTGGTGCGGCTGCGGGCTGCAATTTGCAGCGGGGGGTGCCCAGAAAGCTTGGGCATCCCTGCGCTGTGGATTCCAGCCCCGAGCTGCTTAGCTGTACCTGGCTAGACATAGAAATTGCGCAGAGCCCACGCATTTTTTTTTTAATTATTTCATGAAATTCATGAAATAATAAAAAAAAAGGGCTCCCCTATATTCTTGTGTCCGGCCAGGTACAAATAGGCACCTGGGGGTTGGGGGCAGCCCATCGCTGCCTGCTGGATCCGGCTGGTGCCAGAAATACGGCGAAGCCCATGTAATTTTTTTCTGAAAAATCAATAAAACAATCCTAAAAAAGGGACTGCATCTTTATTAACCTCTCGCCCATGGTCCAGGGGTTAATAAAGATGCAGTCCCTTTTATTTACATTGTTTTATGGATTTGTCAGAAAAAAATTTCACGTGGGCTTCGCCGTATTTCTGGAACCAGCCGGATCCAGCAGGCAGCGACGGGCTGCCCCCAACCCCCAGGTGCCTATTTGTACCTGGCCGGACACAAGAATATAGGGGAGCCCTTTTTTTTAATTATTTCATGAATTTCATGAAATAATAAAAAAAAAAATGCGTGGGGCTCCGTGCAATTTCTATGTCTAGCCAGGTACAGCTAAGCAGCTGGGGACTGGAATCCGCAGCGCAGGGATGCCCAAGCTTACTGGGCAACCCCCGCTGCAAATTGCAGCCCGCAGCCGCCCCAGAAGATGGCGCGTTCATTGAAGCGCCATCCTCTGGCGCTGAACCCCGCTCTTCCAGCGGCCCTGGTGGCGGTGGCACGCTGGGTAATAAAGGCGGTAATACCAGCTTTGTTATACAAGCTGGTATTAAGCCCGAGATTCTTAATGTCAGGCCACGTTTGACCCAGCCACTAAGAATCTCCAATAAAGGGTTAAAAAAACACAACACAGAGAAAAAATTTTATTTGAAATAAAAAAAAAAGCCATTAGGGACTCCATCTTTAATTAAAAAAATCCTCTTCTGTCCGACGCAGTCCAAAACGCGATGTCATCTCTGCTACATCCCCTGTGCATAGATATAGATGTCTATGCACAGGGAATGAGCAGACTGAGAACAATCTCAGCACTGCTACATCATCTCTGTGAGCAGGCGGGCTCTAGGACCCTGGAGCTGCGGCAGCCTGCACAGAGCAGACAGCTGGAGGCTCGCAAAGTAACAGCAGTTACTTTGCGAGTTTCCCTGCTATCACTGGCACAGTAGCCGAGTCTAATGCAAGACAATGGCAATCCTAGTTTTGTCAGCGTTTGCCATTGATTTGCATTGGACTCGTGCGAGTAAACGCTGGGAAACTCGCAGAGTACCGAGTCCTGCGAGTCCCTTACTACTCGCCGAGTAACGAGTCCTAGCGAGTAGATTCGCCCATCCCTACATTGACGACAAATTAAATGAAGATAAACATACCAAAGAATTTGTGATTGCAATCATTTTCAGGAAGAAACTGAGTATTATCTGACAGAATTGCAGGGGTGTCAATACTTTTGGCCACAACTGTATATCATATATAGTCCATGAACAATCAGTGGAGTTTTACATTTGTAGTATATCCTCCATTTATGCTCAGTCCATTCATCTATTTTCATGTTTTTGGGGATTCTTGTGTCCAAACATTTTGCTTCATAGGTCAAAGTGCGGGGCGTGGCTTGGACATGGCGGGGAGCAGACGCTGATTTCTGAGCTCCTGTCCCCATGCAGCCTTCGGGCTGAAACAGCCGGTGCCAGACTCTGTAAACTCCCCCACATGCCGGCTAAACGGAAGAGCAACAGACCCCTGCACACCTGGGAGCCGTCGGTGCCCCCCACTGCAAAAATATCACATTATCTCAGGAGCACATCTCAGGACTGTGTGATGGCCGTGGGAAAGATGGCGGCGGGAGCTTCCCAGGACGTGGCAGATCAAAGGGCACTCCAGGCTGCAGAGACCAGTGGAGGAGACATGAAGGCAGCTCTCACACAGCCCGGCGACGCACAGAGACACAGTGGAGACAGCCGACAGAACCCGGTAACATATGCTCCCTCACCTCCTCCCCCAATGCCTGCTGCACACGTGCAGGAACCCGCCCCAGACGCCATGAATGCTCTGGACACTGAGAAGCAGCCCGACCAGGTCATTACAGAGGCAGTCAATAACGAGGCTCAGTTACACAGCATACCGATGACCTCCCAGAGTAGCAGTGACTGGCCTCTGATATATAATAGGAGGGATCCTGCAGACATGGATCAAAGGTGCCCTCAGGCAGACATAGGAGAAGGAATGGTTAACTCTAATCAGCAAAGAGCATCAGACCCCTATAAAGACTTGGCTGGAGGAATGTGGCAGCCCCTCTCACAGACACAACAGAGAGGAGAATTGGAGGAGATGATAGTGAGAAATCCCATAGAAGCAGATTATTCAGTAGGGATTAAGGAGAGGGCCACTCAGCAATTGATCAGAGAACCTATACAGGCTGTTACATGCATCAGGGAACTCTTACCCCCTAGTAGCATTTCATTGCCCACAACATCAGGGGGCCAGGGGATATGGGACGACCTCAGGTCACGAATACAGGCAATCCCTACCAGGGAGAAAATGGAGGGCTTCATCACACAGATGGAGGCTTCCTTTAAAGCCGAGTCCTCTGAGCTAAAGGGGGAAGTCAATAAACTCAGTCTGAGGGTGGCCTTTATAGAATCGTTAACTCTAAACATGGACGAGAGATTGAGGATACTAGAAGACACTGTTTATACACACGCCTCCCATTTTGAACGAATGTTAGACTCCATGGAAGACCTGGAGAATCGGGAGAGTAGGAACAATATTAGAATCAGGGCCCTCCCCGAGAGTGTCGGACCCAAAGATCTTGACAGTACCCTCAGAAACATATTCAACTCTATTAGAGGGGCACCGACAGACTCGGTCCTGGAATTTGATAGGGCACATAGGTTCCTGGGCCCTCCACCTTTGGCGGGAGATAGACCCCGGGATGTGGTGTGCAGGATACATAAGTATAAAATAAAAGAGACTATTTTTAACAAGGCCCGAGCCAAGGGACAGGTTCGATTCCAAGATTCTCCTCTCCAATTACTGGCGGACTTATCGAGACGCACCCTGCAAAAACGGAGGGCATTTCGCCCCCTCCTGGAGATCCTAAGACATCAGGACATACCTTATACGTGGGGCTTCCCGTTCCGCCTCCAGGTGCGGAGAAACGGGGTGACCCATTTTGTCACACACCCAAGAGGAGTACCAGAATTCACAGCTGCTCTGGGACTTCCCTCGGTCTCTATTTCCCTAGAGGATTGGCCGGGATATGCTAACCGTCCAGAGTGGATGCCAACTGCCCTGGAGCCAACGAGAGAGAAAAGGAGGAGAGGGAGGGGGGCATCACGGAGAAGGAGAGATAGGGGTTGGAGAAAGGAATTGGTGGGTGAAGGTTGAAGGTTCCTTTTTCCATGGGGGGTGGGGTTAGAACAGTCAATGTAGTAGGAAGGAATAGAGGCATGGGGGGTGGGATTAGAACAGTCAATGTAGTAGGAAGGAATAGAGGTAAAGAGAGATACATAAAGTGCATGTTCACTAATGCCAGAAGCCTCACCAACAAAATGGAGGAATTAGAATTGATTTTGTTGGAAAATAATTATGACATGGTGGGGATTTCAGAGACTTGGCTGGACGAGAGCCATGACTGGGCTGTTAATTTACAGGGCTATTGTCTGTTCAGAAATGACCGTACAAATAGGCGAGGAGGAGGTGTATGTTTATACGTAAAATCATCCTTAAAACCCATCCTGCGTGATAATATAGGTGAATCTAATGGAAATGTAGAGTCCCTGTGGGTGGAGATAAGGGGAGGGGGAAAAAATAATAAATTACTGATAGGGGTTTGTTATAAGTCTCCAACAATAATGGAAGTGGAGGAGAATATCCTCATAAAGCAAATAGATGAAGCAGCGACTCAGGGAGAAGTCATTGTTATGGGGGACTTCAACTACCCTAAAATACATTGGGGATCAGAAACCTGCAGTTCCAGCAAAGGTAATAAGTTTTTGAAAACTATGAGAGACAATTACCTTTCACAACTGGTTCAGGACCCAACAAGAAGGGGGGCACTGCTGGACCTAATATTAACCAACAGGCCAGACCGCATATCAAATATACGGGTTGGAGGTCACTTGGGTAACAGTGATCATAACTTAATAAGCTTTCAAGTATCCTTTACTAAGACGTGTAGTAGAGGGGCCACAAGGACACTAAACTTCAGGAAGGCAAATTTCCAACGGTTGAGAGATGATCTTAGTGCAATAAACTGGGACGATGTCCTGAGATATAAAAGTACACAACACAAATGGGAGATGTTTATTAGCATCCTGAATAGGACCTGTGCACAATATATACCCTATGGGAATAAGCATGCTAGAAATAGGAGGAAAACACTATGGCTAAATAAAGCGGTAAGAAGTGCAATATGTGACAAAAAGAAAGCATTTAGAGAATTAAAGCAAGTAGGTAGTGATGAAGCATTAAATAAATACAGAAAATTAAATAACATTTGTAAAAAGCAAATCAAGGCAGCAAAGATTGAAACAGAGAGACTCATTGCCAGAGAAAGTAAAAAGAATCCCAAAATATTTTTTAACTACATAAATAGTAAGAAACTAAAAAATGATGGTGTTGGCCCCTTTAAAAATAGTCTAGGTGAAATGGTGGATGAGGATGAGGAAAAAGCCAATATGCTAAATGACTTTTTTTCAACAGTATTTACACAAGAAAATCCCATGACAGACAATATGATCAGTGATAACAAAAATTCTCAATTGAATGTCACCTGCTTAACCCAAGAGGAAGTACGGCATCGTCTAAAAATCACTAAAATTGACAAATCACCGGGCCCGGATGGGATACACCCCAGAGTGCTGCAGGAATTAAGTACTGTCTTAGATAGACCATTATTTTTAATATTTAAAGATTCCATAATAACAGGGTCTGTACCACAGGACTGGCGTATAGCAAATGTGGTGCCAATATTCAAAAAGGGGACAAAAACTGAACTTGGAAATTATAGGCCAGTAAGCTTAACCTCTACTGTGGGTAAAATCCTAGAGGGTTTTCTAAGAGATGCTATACTGGAGTATCTGAACAAAAATAACCTCATGACCCATTATCAACATGGTTTTACGAGGGACCGTTCCTGTCAAACTAATCTGATAAGCTTCTATGAAGAAGTAAGTTCTGGACTGGACCAAGGAAATGCAGTGGATGTGGTGTATATGGACTTTTCAAAAGCTTTTGATACGGTGCCACACAAAAGGTTGATACATAAAATGAGGGCAATGGGGATAGGGGAAAATATGTGTAAGTGGGTTAAGAACTGGCTTAGTGATAGGAAACAAAGGGTGGTTATTAATGGAACACACTCAGAATGGGTCACAGTTAACAGTGGGGTACCACAGGGGTCAGTGTTGGGCCCGCTTCTATTTAATATATTTATTAATGACCTTGTAGGGGGCATACAGAGTAGAATCTCAATATTTGCAGATGACACTAAACTCTGCAGGGTAATCAATACAGACGAGGACAATTTTATATTACAGGAGGATTTATGTAAACTAGAAGCTTGGGCTGCAAAAATGGCAAATGCGCTTTAATGGGGATAAATGTAAAGTCATGCACTTGGGCAGAGGAAACAAAAGGTATAATTATGTGCTTAATTGTAAAACACTGGGCAAAACTGTCACTGAAAAAGACCTGGGTGTATGGGTAGATGACAAACTCACATATAGTGGCCAGTGTCAGGCAGCTGCTGCAAAGGCAAATAAAATAATGGGATGCATTAAAAGAGGCATAGATGCTCATGAGGAGAACATAATTTTACCTCTATATAAGTCACTAGTGCGACCACACTTAGAATACTGTGTACAATTCTGGTCTCCGGTGTATAAGAAAGACATAGCTGAACTAGAGCGGGTCCAGAGAAGAGCGACAAAAGTCATTAGAGGACTAAGGGGTCTGCAATACCAAGACAGGTTATTAAACTTGGGGTTATTTAGCTTGGAAAAACGAAGGCTTAGGGGTGATCTTATAATAATGTAAAAATATATGAGGGGGCAGTACAGAGGCCTTTCTAATGATCTCTTTACTCTTAGGCCTGAGACTGGGACAAGGGGGCATCCTCTACGTCTGGAGGAAAGAAGGTTTAATCATAATCACAGACGCGGATTCTTTACTGTAAGAGCAGTGAGACTATGGAACTCTCTGCCACATGATGCTGTAATGAGTCACTACTAACATTTAAGAAGGGCCTGGATGCCTTTCTTGAAAACTATAATATTACCAGTTATATATACTAGATTCTTTGATAGGGCGTTGATCCAGGGATCTGGTCTGATTGCCATATCTGGAGTCAGGAAGGAATTTTTTCCCCCAATGTGGAGCTTAGTGTTGCCACATGGGGTTTTTTTTGCCTTCCTCTGGATCAACATGTTAGGCTATGGGTTGAACTAGATGGACTTAAAGTCTTCCTTCAACCTTAAAAACTATGTTACTATGTTACTATGTATATGTTGCTATATATCCCGTTCTTTTGCCTAATTGTTGTACTTTAACAGGAAGCGCTGTAGATAAGGTGGGAGTCTTTGACCACCCTGTTTTTCGTGGACAGACGTATAAAAAGACATGACCCACCGGTTATTAATTAATCCAATTTATTGTGACGTTATAAGTGTTTTTAGTTCGTGCACCGACTCAGATATTTCAGTTGCATCTGTTCATAGACCTAGGGAATTTTCTAGGTTTCTGCTAATCGAATATATGAATAGCATACACATATGATACAACTCTTTATGTGTAGGTTTAGCCCGGGGGGGCAGGGACAACCCCTAAGTGGACAGGCCACACTTCGCCGGGACATAGTCCCCTGTTCAGGGAGGACTGGTCGAATAGACCGCCCTAAACCTCTATTCCGGATTAATCTGGGAAACTTCTTTTTCTTTTCTCTATACTGTTACACTTCCTTTCCTCTGTTCTCCGCTAATTTCTATCCCCTTCATCTTAGGGTTTCTCTGTTTTCTTTCTCCTTCTCTCTCCCCTCCTACCCTTTCCCTCTTTCCTTTTTCCCCTTCGTTCTCCCCTCTGACCTCCGTGTCGACCATGTCAACTTTAAAAATCTGTTCGCTTAATGTACGGGGATTCAACACCCCCCCAGAAGAGGTCTCAGATCTTATACTCCGCTCATAAGCAGAAGTGTCAGATTCTGATGCTACAGGAGACTCATTTCAAATCAGGACATGTACCGAGTCTCCGCAACAGATACTTCTCAGTCTGGCACCACAGTACCAATCCAGAAGCAAGAACGAAAGGTGTATCCATTGCGGTACACAGGTCACTGACTCACGAGATCCTGGATGCTTGCGTTGATCCCCAGGGCCGTTATGTATTTCTTAAGATGAGAATTGCTGGATCCTTACTAACTATTGCTAATTGGTACTTACCTAATAGGTTCCAAACAAAAACGTGTAGACTGTATTTAACACGCCTGGCGGAATTTGCAGAAGGATCAACCATCATCGGTGGAGACCTCAACTTCACCCTGGACCCAACAGCTGACTCATCCGCTGGTAAGCGATCTATTCCAAACAAAAAACTTACTTTCCTGAAAAGGTTCCTTCACACTCTGAGACTCATGGACATTTGGAGGATTTTGAATCCCCTGGGGAGAGACTTTACATATTTCTCCCCAATGCATAATTCTTACAGTAGAATTGACTTATTCCTCATAAGCCACAACCTATTATCTTGGAGCCCTGAGGCAACTATAGGGGATATCTTACTTTTGGACCATGCCCCCACCTTCCTGTCCTTCACACTCCCCGACACGAATAGACGACCTTGGACTTGGAGGCTGAACGACCACTTATTAAAAGACGAACTGTGTATGTCTGAGGTGAGAGAGACTATTCAATCCTTTGGTCGGGATCATGCTTTGGACCCCACACCTCCACCCACGAAGTGGGGAACCTTAAAATGTGTTCTGAGAAGGTTTTTTATAAAGCATGGCACCCGTCTGAAGAAACATAATGCAGAAGTGGTGGAAGACCTCCTTACCCAGATACATACATTGGAAACTACGCACAAACAGAACTTATCTAGACTGACCTTATCTGACTTGACATTGAAGAAAAAAAAACTTAAAGACTTATTGGACCAACAGAGCCGCAGATACACCGAGAAATCTAGGAGTTATTTTTACTCCAACTCGGACAAATGTGGGCGACCACTGACCAGATTGCATCCATCCTCGATTAAACCCGACGTTTGTCCCGAGTATCTCAACTAAAACAGGTGGGCGAACGTTTTTACCGACCAAAATATTGGAAGTATTTAGGCAATATTATTTGGATCTATATAATATTCGAGGACACTTTTCCGACCTTTTTCCCTCAGAACTATCTGATAAGATCAAAGGGTATATAGACAGAACAGCGATTCCTTCACTGGCCAAGGAGACTATTGCAATGTTCGAGGAAGATATCTCTGAGGAGGAACTGTCACAGGCTATCCAATCTACTCCATCAGGAAAATGTCCAGGCCCAGACGGATTTTTGCCTAATTTTTATAAAATACTTAAGTCCCAGCTGGTGCCTACGATGTTGACGGCTTTTAACGCCGTTCTAAGGGGTTCAGATTTCGTGCCTCAATCCTTGGAAGCCCGTATCAGCGTCATCCCCAAGCCTGGGAAAGACCCATCTTCAGTCTCGAACTACAGGCCGATTTCGCTACTGAATGTGGATGTCAAACTCTTTTCTAAATTACTAGCTGATCGCTTAGCGCCGTTTCTCCCTTCTGTAATTAACCCGGACCAGGTGGGCTTTGTCAGGGGCCGGGAGGGAAGGGATAACACTATTATAACCCTGCTCCTTATAGCTAAGGCCAAAAACAGCTCGTCACCACTAGGCTTGATTTCTGTGGATGCTGAAAAGGCCTTTGATAGAGTCCACTGGGGGTTTATGAGAGAGGCACTGGTCCAGCTTGGTTTGGGACCACGGTTTTTGCACGGAATCCTGTCCCTGTACTCTTCCCCGTCTGCTAAGGTGAAGATTGGTGGGGCATTATCTTCTCCATTCAAGATAGCAAACGGAACCAGGCAGGGATGCCCTTTGTCTCCCCTCCTATACATTATTGTAATGGAGCATCTAGCTGCGGCGCTCAGGGCCAATGTTGATGTCCATGGGATCAAGCTGGGACAGAGCCACCACAAAACAGCACTATTTGCCGACGATCTCCTTCTATATGTCTCAGAGCCAATGATCTCCATCCCTTCTATTTTGAAAGAGTTTGAACAGTTCGGACAATTGAGTAACTTTAAAGTTAACTGCACCAAGACTGAGGCGCTTAATATTTCTCTGCCCGGAGACTTGGTATCTCATTTGTCCAGACAGTTTCCGTTCAAGTGGAGGGTGGAGGCCATTAAGTATTTGGGAGTACTTATACCGAGAGATCTTAGGCAACTGTTCAGATTTAATTATCAGCCCCTCCTGACTAGCGTGGAAACGGCATTCACTTCATATAGACAATTAAAGCTAACTTGGTTCGGGAGAATAAACGTAATCAAAATGGACGTGTTACCTTCGACTCTTATATATCTTCCAAACGGTCCCTGTTCTACCGGACAGGGCGTTTTTCACCAAATTACAATCTTTTATTATCAAATTTATATGGGGCGGAAAGAGATCTAGGTTACGGATAAATATCCTCTCCTTACCTAAATCTAGAGGAGGAGCCGGGCTACCTAATATACGGGCGTATTTCTTGGCTTCCTCTCTCACCAGAACTTTAGACTGGCATTATTGTGCATCAACCAAGAGATGGGTAGATGTGGAGCAGGAAGGCTTGGGGATTCCACTGAAGCATTTGCTCTGGATTCCTCCCGGGGACTTAAAGGAAATAGCTCCCCTGACCGACATGACTAGGACCAGGTTGACTGTTTGGCATTCTGTGACGAAAACTCTTCATTTAGACGGTAGACTGAGCGCTCTTACCCCCCTTTTTTCCAGTCCAGCTTTTCCACCTGGATTTGGTAGACAAAGATTTCTCTGTTGGCAGAGTGTGAATGATACCAGAATGGGACAAACCCTAACCAACGGCAATTTACCCTCGTTGGGGGAGCTGCAATCCAAAGACCCCACTAGGCCACTTAGATGGTTCGAGTTTTTCCAATACAGATCGTTTTTATACTCAGCTGACCAAACGTGCAGGGTGGGGTCGACGCCCGACTTTCTGGAAAGATTGTTCCAACAGGATTCTCCCCCGAGGCGCAAAATATCAGCTCTGTATCAGGCTTTAGGGTCCTTGAGAGATCAGGGTACCCTGTATTTCCAGCGTGCTTGGGAGAGGGAGATGGACAGGAAAATCTCAGATAATGATTGGCAGAAATGCTTTTTATTTACTCACAAATTGGCAAATGCTTGTATTGCACAAGAGAGAGGCTACAAGCTGCTCACCAGATGGTATCTATGTCCAGCTGCTCTTCAGCGCATGTTCCCTGGAACCACTGATAGCTGTTGGCGTTGCGGAGAGACGGCAGGGACGATGCTACATATTTGGTGGAGTTGCAGGGAAATCCAGCGGTTCTGGTCTAAGGTATTCTGTACTTATACACAGATAACGGGTAAACAGAATAAATGCTGTCCCGAAACGGCACTGCTTTCCATATTCCCTGGGCCTATTGGGCTTCACAAGAGGGATATCCTCCGTTTTTGTGTCTCGGCAGCTCGTGCATTGATCCCAAGGTTCTGGAGATCTTCTCAGATACCATCCTTGCTTGACTGGTTCAGGGAAATGATGGATATCTTCCGAATGGAGGAATTAGCTGCCGACGCATCGGGATCTCGTGATAAATTCTCAGTGGTCTGGATTGAGTGGATTCTCTTCCAAGATTCTGTTGACTTCAGGAGTACCTTCGCCAAGGTTGATATAGTGTGGACTGACTTCTGGCCGACTTGGAGTCAGGGTGACCCACATTCCCTTTCCATCTTCTGTTTAAAGCCCTTCTTTGCCTGACCCCAATTATCCTAGAACAGCCCTCCACTCTACTTACAATTCTCTTTTCCTTTCCTCCTTTCTTTCCTTTTCCTCTCTTCACTTCTTCAGTATTCCTTCACTCTTGGCTTCTGTAACTCTTCTCTTAGCTCACTCTCTTCTGAGCTTTCCAGTATCACCAGAACCGAGGTATACACACATTGGTTGAGATTTTCCATAGATGACAGGCTCTTCTCCTGGATGCACCAGATTAGGGCGAGTCCTCTAGGCCCTTGCTCTTCCGGGTCTTAACAGGTATAAGGATAAGATAGGACGAAATAATCCAATACTTGATCCCTTTTCTACAGCCAACATTATGGAGGGGGGAACGTTGACATAAACTTTTGGTGGAGTTCTCTACCTCCTCCCAGGCTGACAGCTCCAATTTCCAGAGAAGGGTCATTTGTTTTTATTTGTTTTTTTTTCCATTAGGTTTTATAAAGTAAATATTGGTCTGGTTGACCCTAACCCGTAGTGGGTGAATATAGGGGGGTTTGTTCGTATTGTAATGTTCTTGTAACTGACGTCATTATTGTGATTCTTGTACCTTTTTTTTCCTCAGGTTTATACATATATGCATACCTTTCTAATGCCTTTCAAAATTTAATAAAAAGAGATTAAGAAATACCAACTTATAAATGTTAAAAAATCTCTTTATTTGTATCAAAGATTAAAATGTGATAGACAAACCAAGGGGAATTAGACAAACATACACATTTATATACATTCCTGGGGGTTCAGCATATATAATTTCTCTAATAATAACATAGAAGGTCATAGACTTTTACCCAACAAGATAACAACTAAGTCGTCCTTAGGGTATAGTTTTATAAGTATAGACGTTTGTACTCTAGTGTCTCGTGCCCAATGTGGGAGAGGGACAACTTGTAAGAGAGAAATAATACAGATTTCAAACCCCTATATGGATTTCGAACAATGTTCTGAAACAGTTAATGAAGACCTTCCATTAGATTACTGAGCTCCCAGTATACATATGGATTAAACCTCCAACGCTTGACGCGTTTCGCCTTCTCAATGTCAGAAGGCTCATCAGAAGACTTTTGGGGTTACAGAAATAGTGTTCCGTCTAAAAGCAAAAGGATTGGCAAAACATTAGTTTACAAACAGAAAAATCTTGAAAATAGCTGCACAAGTCTAGATGGTACATAGTCAAGTACAGAGAAATAAGCATATATATATGTGCAAGGCCACCTAAATATATTACATACAATAAGTATACAAGAAATATATAATTAATCTAGCTGGACATATATGCATGTTCCCAAAATTATGTGAATAATTTTTGATGGTAAGAAAGGAATGAGGAGACATACCTTATAACCGTACATGCCAAATAAACAAATTCTTCGATAAGGCAAGAATACCCAAAAAGGTCAATAAGCAATAGATAGAAAGACCACGAAATTTTTCTGATAGAATCAAAATAAACAGAGAAATATATATTTTACCACAGGAAGATGGTGCATATCGTATATTTAAACTAAATGAAGGACTGCAGTACACATGGCAGCGTGCTTACCTAAGGTATTTGTTGTATGGTCATGAATGGGGCATCCAAAGAATTGGACATACTAGGGCATAGATAAACTGTGTGGGGACAGAGGTATATCAAGATCAAGAAAGGTATTTGACAAAAAATAGATAGAAATATCAAGAAAATCACTATTGGTAAAGAAATCATATTAAACCAAAACACAACGTCACATCAGCCTCTAAAGGCTCTAAGATCAAAACTGGGGTCGTAGTAAGAAACCCTCCAGTTGACCAATAAGTATATCTAGCCGTGCCCAGTATAGCCATGTATACAAAAGAGTGTTTCTTGATTATCAGTAAAAGTGACAATACAAGTTAATATAGATCTAGCAGTGCCCAGTATGCCTATGTATACAAAGAGTGTTCATTAACCATACATGTAGAAATAGGTCTAACAGTGCACAGTATGCCCATGTGTGCAAAGGGTGTTCATTAGTTATCAGTACCAGTAACAATACATATAGCTGTATCTTAAGAGAGGAAATAATACCTCATCTTAGTACAGCACATATGTTTAATTCATCCTTTATAACAAAAGAGTGGTCAAAAATGAAGAAATTAGCCCATAATTAGAATCAGAATGGAAAAAGGTTGACAGCATCTATAACTCACCCACTATGTAGTCATCCTGTGTCTCTGAATGCCTAGAGGAGAATGAATATACTTCTCTTTTATAGGGCAAAGCTTAGCTACTCATTGGTGATTAGTGGTAACAGGTGATGCAGGATCGCAATCACCTGTTCCTAATGCTGTCATTCTAAAGAGGCATCCACCTTAGGTGTTTGTTTGAGCTCCATGGTTACAATCACATAACACAAAAAAGGAAGATCTTGCTCTATCAGGAATCAGCGAGGAAGAACGTATATCATTGCAGGAGCTAAATGAATTGGAGTCTGAAAACCTTGGTACCCTAGGTACCGGGCCTTTCACTACTTTAAAGAGATCTAGTAAAAGGATGCCTCCAACTGATAGAACTGATTCAATTGACATCTTCTTCAAGATAGTGAGTGATGAACTTTCCAAAATACCCTCCTTCACTTCCAAAAACAAATTTAACCTCACCCGAATGGAACAAAAACATTTGGATGATTTGTCTAAAAATGACGATCTAATTATTAAGGCCTCAGATAAAGGGGGTAATGTGGTTATAATGGATCACAGCAACTATACGACTATGTGTTTGAACATTCTAGGGGATGAAACGTTTTATGGTAAATTGATAAAAGATCCAACTATCAATTTCTCAAATGAACTCTATGAAATCCTAGTCAAGGGTCTAGAGGCTCATTTAATTTCAGAAAACGAAATGAAATTTATGACCCCAGTTGCTCCAATGATACCCACGTTCTACGCACTCCCCAAGATACATAAGGGACTAGCACCTTTAAAGGGAAGACCAATAGTCTCAGGGATCAACTCTGTCACACAGAATGTGGGGGTCTATTTGGATAAGATCTTAAGACCATTTGTCCTTGCTCTACCATCATATGTAAGGGACACAAGTGACCTCCTGGTCAAACTCGATGGTATTACGATGGATGAAACAACTTATTTTGCGTCCATTGACGTCGAGTCATTATACAGTTCGATCCGACATGATCTAGGGTTGGAGGCTGTAGAATATTTCCTTAAAGCTAGAGGCAGACAATTCACCCAACATAACTCGTTCGTTATAGGTCTTTTGAAGTTCCTGCTGACACATAATTACTTTACTTTCTCTGGCCAGTTCTACCACCAGCTCAGGGGCACAGCTATGGGGAGCTCGGCTGCGCCCTCATATGCTAATTTGCTCCTGGGCTGGTGGGAAGACGTTCACGTTTTTAGCAACGCCATGCGTGAATGGACCCAGTATATTACATTTTGGGGTCGCTACGTGGATGATATCCTTCTCTTATGGGCAGGGGATAAGGAGACCTTCGTTCTCTTTGTGCAGGAACTCAACAATAACAACTTGGGACTTTTTTTCACCTATGAGTTTGGTTATAATAGACTGCCCTTTTTGGACATCCTACTTACCAAGGATGACAAAGGTGGAGTGGTTTCTAGTATCTATAGAAAGCCAACTGCAACGAATAATTTGCTGCATTGGGAAAGTTACCATCCGGAACCACAAAAAAGAGGTATCCCTAAAGGACAATACATCCGCATACGACGGAATTGTTCTACTCATGATGAGTTCCATAGACAGGCAGACCTTTTAAGGAACAGATTCCTAGATAGAGGTTACCCTCGTTCATCGTTGAGCGCAGCCTATAAGAATGCACAACAATGTAAGAGGGATACATTACTTGTTCCCAAAAAAAAGGAGGCTATTTCATCCATCACCAGACTAATTGGTACTTTTGATGCCCAAAATGAGGAAATAATGGCTATCATGAGGAAACATTGGCGTATTTTACTTGCGGACCCTGATCTAAAAGATTACATCATGCCATACGCAAGTGTTACCTACAGACGTGGACAATCAATTGGTGACAGGTTGGTCCGCAGTCACTACCAAAAACCTAAATTGCAGAATAATTGGCTGCAAAATTTGAAGACGGTAGGGACTTACAGATGTGGACACTGCAAGTTTTGCCCATGGGTACAACCGTCAAAAACTGTAACCTGTTCCAAAACTGGTATGGTTTACACCTTACGCGATTTTGCCAATTGTAGTACACAAGGTCTGGTTTATGTGATTACTTGCACATGCCCTAAAGACTACATTGGCAAAACTAAGAGAGAGCTGCGTAAAAGATTTGGGGAACACCTTGGTGACGTGAGACATGATAGAGACACCCCGATTGCCCGACATGTCCGTGAATTTCACCAAGGGGACTCCAAATCTCTAAAAGTGAGAGTTTTGGAAGTACCAAAACCTTCACCCAGAAAGGGAGACTTTGACAGAACCCTTCTTCAAAAAGAAGCAAGGTGGATCCACAACTTCAATAGTGTCCAACCAAATGGCCTTAATGAACAACAGAGTTATACTTGCTTCCTCTAGTCAACACTTGCTTTCACCAGCTTTTTGTCAGGGTAGGGTGAAATAGTGGTGCTCTGATGGATTAAAATACCGGCCCTTAAAGATGTTATTTACCCGAGAAGGGTTGTACATCATAAATTGGAACAATTAAATATATATAGTTCCTGTTATCTAGATTTTGTAGCTAAATAGGCTTTTATGTATTTTTTCTTTTAACTTTGTTTGCAACTTGTAAATCT
Source organism: Allobates femoralis (assembly GCA_033576535.1). NCBI lineage: Eukaryota > Metazoa > Chordata > Amphibia > Anura > Aromobatidae > Allobates > Allobates femoralis. The sequence goes on along the minus strand of JARQOC010000006.1, from coordinate 192,078,695 downwards.
TGATGGCTAATATGCATGCTCTTTCATCCAAAACCTTAATTTAGGTTATACATCTCTACATCACTCTTACATACATGCTAAATCAGGATGCCCTTATTTTTTCCACACTCTAGATGGTGCACAATCTTAAAGACAACAGTACAGCTTCATCCCCTCCTTTTTTTTTTTTTTCGCATAAGTGAGTTTACAGAGCTCCGTGGTGATTGTAACCATGGAGCTCAAACAAACACCTAAGGTGGATGCCTCTTTAGAATGACAGCATTAGGAACAGGTGATTGCGATCCGGCATCACCTGTTACCACTAATCACCAATGAGTAGCTAAGCTTTGCCCTATAAAAGAGAAGTATATTCATTCTCCTCTAGGCATTCAGAGACACAGGATGACTACATAGTGGGTGAGTTATAGATGCTGTCAACCTTTTTCCATTCTGATTCTAATTATGGGCTAATTTCTTCATTTTTGACCACTCTTTTGTTATAAAGGATGAATTAAACATATGTGCTGTACTAAGATGAGGTATTATTTCCTCTCTTAAGATACAGCTATATGTATTGTTACTGGTACTGATAACTAATGAACACCCTTTGCACACATGGGCATACTGTGCACTGTTAGACCTATTTCTACATGTATGGTTAATGAACACTCTTTGTATACATAGGCATACTGGGCACTGCTAGATCTATATTAACTTGTATTGTCACTTTTACTGATAATCAAGAAACACTCTTTTGTATACATGGCTATACTGGGCACGGCTAGATATACTTATTGGTCAACTGGAGGGTTTCTTACTACGACCCCAGTTTTGATCTTAGAGCCTTTAGAGGCTGATGTGACGTTGTGTTTTGGTTTAATATGATTTCTTTACCAATAGTGATTTTCTTGATATTTCTATCTATTTTTTGTCAAATACCTTTCTTGATCTTGATATACCTCTGTCCCCACACAGTTTATCTATGCCCTAGTATGTCCAATTCTTTGGATGCCCCATTCATGACCATACAACAAATACCTTAGGTAAGCACGCTGCCATGTGTACTGCAGTCCTTCATTTAGTTTAAATATACGATATGCACCATCTTCCTGTGGTAAAATATATATTTCTCTGTTTATTTTGATTCTATCAGAAAAATTTCGTGGTCTTTCTATCTATTGCTTATTGACCTTTTTGGGTATTCTTGCCTTATCGAAGAATTTGTTTATTTGGCATGTACGGTTATAAGGTATGTCTCCTCATTCCTTTCTTACCATCAAAAATTATTCACATAATTTTGGGAACATGCATATATGTCCAGCTAGATTAATTATATATTTCTTGTATACTTATTGTATGTAATATATTTAGGTGGCCTTGCACATATATATATGCTTATTTCTCTGTACTTGACTATGTACCATCTAGACTTGTGCAGCTATTTTCAAGATTTTTCTGTTTGTAAACTAATGTTTTGCCAATCCTTTTGCTTTTAGACGGAACACTATTTCTGTAACCCCAAAAGTCTTCTGATGAGCCTTCTGACATTGAGAAGGCGAAACGCGTCAAGCGTTGGAGGTTTAATCCATATGTATACTGGGAGCTCAGTAATCTAATGGAAGGTCTTCATTAACTGTTTCAGAACATTGTTCGAAATCCATATAGGGGTTTGAAATCTGTATTATTTCTCTCTTACAAGTTGTCCCTCTCCCACATTGGGCACGAGACACTAGAGTACAAACGTCTATACTTATAAAACTATACCCTAAGGACGACTTAGTTGTTATCTTGTTGGGTAAAAGTCTATGACCTTCTATGTTATTATTAGAGAAATTATATATGCTGAACCCCCAGGAATGTATATAAATGTGTATGTTTGTCTAATTCCCCTTGGTTTGTCTATCACATTTTAATCTTTGATACAAATAAAGAGATTTTTTAACATTTATAAGTTGGTATTTCCTAGTTTGAAAAATATAATAATTGGTACCTCCTAATATAACAAGTCAATCGACTGATAATAAAAAGAGATTAACCATAGGTCAAAGTGCATGCACAAAAGGGGGGATCGTTTTTAAACAGATGTGTGCTAAAAATAAAGTAAAGGACACAGATTAAAGAAACAGGAAAAACAAAGGTTAATTCTGCTAGAGGACTCAGTTTATATAGGGGGAAACCCTGTTTTTTTGGGGGGGGAAAATACTTCTAAAATTGCAAAATAACAAACAACAGTAAAAAATCTCATATTGTTGGAATACAGTGATCATTAAAGGGGTTTCTCACAAATATAAAATATACTAAAAACCATCACTCTTGTAACCTGGAGGCTTGACCGAGAGCAACAACGCAACAGGAGCACAATGGAGAAGAGAGACATGTTATAGAGAAGAGAGGGGAGAGTGGGCCAACATTTATAGAAATGGAGAGAAGCTCAGTCTCTCATTCAGCCCACTAGGGGCGAGTGTACCGAGTCTAAAAATCCATTTGCTTTCAAGTTTTGAAAGAGCACGCATCATATCGCCACCGCGTATTCCTAGTTTAAGTAAAGCAATTCCCCGTACCCTCAGGCTCTCAGGGTTGCCTTGATGACATTCTCTGAAGTGGCGGGGGGAGTGTTCTTAGGGAGCCGATGTCTTCTGTTTCAACACTCACGGATTTTATGATGTCGAGAACATGTTCTCTTGTTCTCCTACGTAGTTCTCAGGTAGTCAAACCAATATAGATCTTATTACAGCCACAAGTGGTGTAGTAGATGACTCCCGAGTACTGCAGGAGATGTAGGAACGTATATTAAATGTTCTCTTCCCATCAGCTGATAGAAAGGTCGTGGCTCTAATAATGTTTGCACATGCCACACACGAGTCACAGGGGTAGCATCCAAGCAAGGGTTGTTTATGACCGAATAGTGGGACCGTTTGGCGAATGTAATGACTATGGACTAAATGGTCTCTGAGGCTCTTGCCACGTCTTGCCGTCTTAGGGGCTTTTTGGTAGGAGACTTTGCAAGACATTCTCAGTCTGTAATACCGGCCAATGTCTAGTTAGAATATCCCTAATATCATCCCACTCTGTATTAAAAGTAGAGATGAAACAATAGTATCACCATCTGTTTTTGTTTTTATTTTATCAGGAAATAAGATAGTTCGCGGGGTATTTTTGGCTCGGTTATATCCGTTCTAAAATTTTTTACTGTTGTTTGTTATTTTGCAATTTTAGAAGTATTTTCCCCCAAAAAAGTCAGGGTTTCCACCTATATATACTGAGTCGTCTAGCAGAATTAACCTTTGTTTTTCCTGTTTTTTTTAATCTGTATCTTTACTTTGTTTTTATTTTTAACACACATCTGTTTAAAAACGATCCCCCCTTTTGTGCATGCACTTTGACTTATGAAGTAAAATGTTTGTGTCGGGCCCCTCGGGACGGGGGTACTCGGTACCGGACCGGATGGTGCCGGGGAAGTCACGGGTGGCTTGGTCCGGACCGTATCCCGGGCTCGGCAATAAAAGGGGATTATTTACAGGGGAAATGTCAGTCGTGACGCCACCCACTATATGCGGCCAGTAAGGGGGCCGCCGCTGCTGCAGAACCTCCGGGGATGATGTAGTGGCAGCATAGATGGTATAGTTCCCGTGGGTAGAACTGTATTCCCCGGGGCAGTGATGGTATAGTCTATAAGGGGTATAGATGGTGGAGAAGGGGTTAAAGGACACACACTTACGTTTGGTAGACACTGGTGCACTTCTCCTTCTCTCCTGAGGCTGCAGGGCTGACAGGCTTGTAGCAGGGGGAAGCTCTCTGTGCTGAATGTGGAGCAAAGGTCGCAATCAATACACAGACTCACAGTTTTGCTGTTTTCCAAAGCTTTACTGCTGATGTTATTGCAGATTATAGTCCACGGAGTCTGTAATGGGGCTGAGCTCTCTTCCCACCCTGTCCGGGGTCGTCAGCTTCCTTGTGCTGCATTGTGTGTGTGTCCTGGCTGCTGCTATTAGCTGAGCTGCTGGGACTTCTCACGTCTCTCTCTCTGTGTTCTGCTGGTACCACTTGGCTAGGCAACTTGAGTCCTCTGTGCTGTGCTGACCCCTCCGTGTTGCTTTGCACTGGTACTAGGGACATATAGAAATCCCACTGTTCCTGGATTCACTGTGCTGTGGGTGCCAGACACAGTACCGGATCCGGTGTCCGTTCTGTGCGTTCTTCTGGGGCGAGTGAAGGTGTCACTCCAGCTCCCAGATGTGTTCCTCAGTCTGTAGTTCTCCTGTTCCTCTGACCCTCACTAGGTCTGCACTGAGCTAACTCTGCTCTCTGTGTGCTCTTCACAGCACTACACCGTGCTGCACGGTCTCCTGAGCTGTTCTAAGCTACTTCCTCATGGGCAAGAGTATATAAGGAAGCAGGTTGTGCGCCCCCTCTTGGCCCAGAGGTACTAGCGTTTGTCAGTGTGTAGTGGGGAGAGAACCCATGTGATGTTATTGTGGCACATTAACCCATGGGGTGCCACAAAAGCATTACCCATGATCCCTGGTCCAAGAAACCAAAACAGGACAAGATGGATATCCAGTCTACTGAAGAAGAAAGCTAGGGGATGGTGGTTTCACAGCAAAGCTCAAAATGACAACAGGTGGGTGGTGCCTTACAACCCTTTGCTTGCCTGGTCCACATAAATATCGAATCTTGCAACTATGTGAAATCAATCAAGTATATCTGCAAATATGTCCACAAAGGAAGTGACCTATTATTGATGAAGTGGAGGCATTACAGATGGGCAGGTACATAAGCAGCAATTAAGCTGTTTAGAGAATACTAGGATTCTCCATTCATGAGCGCTACCCACCAGTTGTGCATCTGAGTGTGCACTTGGAAAATAGACAGAGAATTTACTTTAACCCAGCAAACTTGCAGCAGCAGCTCCTAACACCACCTAAGACCACCTTCTCGTTATTTTTTGAGCTGTGTCAACAAGACCCTTTTGCAAAAACAATCCTCTACTGTGATTTACCAAAGTACTACACTTGGAATGCCTCCAGAAAAACACTGGAATGGAGGAAACGGGGGCTTGATATTGAAGGCTATCCAGGGGCGAAAGCAACTGATACTCTTGGTCACGTCTACACTGTTCATCTGTCAAATGCAGAGTGCTTCTACCTGCGCATGTTACTTCATGTTGTCAAAGGCCCTACATCATTTTCTGACCTCAAGACCGTCGGAGGCCATGTGTGTGAAACATTCAGGGAAGCTTGACAAAGAAAAGGACTTCTGGAAAATGATGTACACTGGGACATGACCCTCAGTGAAGCTGGTTACAGTAAAGAACCCGTTACAGAGACTTACAGTGTCCGTGCCTTCTTATGAACTGCTTATCCGCATGCTAAGGTAACCGCAGCTGCCTCATAACATCTTGTGCAGCTCCTGGCTCTGGGGATCACTGCTCAGTCTGTGGGGAGCCTTCCATCTTGCTGCATTCCATCCCCCGGAGGCCCCGCAGCGTCGGTACAGTTACCGAAACTCTCATAGGTGGCGTCACGACAAATTAACCCCTTAATCTGTTCTCACAAGACGTCTCTTCTTTTTGATCTGTACCACCGGGCCCCACTACCGGCAGGCGCGGTCCATCCGTGACAAGGAGGAAGAAGTAAACGCCTGTCTAAACCGGAGTCCCGGCCACGGTGAGTCAACAGCCCCGTGTGTAATATTGCCAAGGGATCAGGACTGGCCAAATTGCTTCAGAAATGCAGTGCCATGATTTGGGATGAATGCACCATGTCACACAAAAGGGCTCTGGAAGCAGTGGACAGACTGCTGCAAGACCTGCGTAGCAACAAATATATCATGGGAGGAGTAGTTGTTGTTTTGGCAGGTGACTTCCGCCAAACACTACCTGTTATTCTAAGATCAACCCCTGCAGACAAAGGCTAGGGTCACACTTTAAAATCAAATTGCGTTCACCGCATCCAGATCCGGATGTGGTGAACGTAGTGGTGGTCCCACACATTTTTAATGAAAAATGTGTGGAGGGAACCGCATTGCAATAACCGGATTGCTCAGGATGTGCAATTTAGTTAAATCTGTGTGGAATGTCTGTGGTGTTAACACATTCTATTTTGTTAACAGCAGTTATTAACCCGGGCGAAGCCGGGTAGTACAGCTAGTGTTCACTATAGTAAGTTCTTTGGACAATATAAGTCCTTGATGTGCTGGTGCTAAGATTTTTGATTAATAAATTGTTTACTAAGCCTACCAATAGGAACAATACCCTCTATTTTACCAGGCATCACCCAAGAAAGATGGTGGAAGTCATACCTTTTGGCTAGTTTATTAGAGCAAAGTGACAAATGAGACTTATGGTACCTTTACACGCCGCTACTGGATGGTGGCAACAACCGGATACTTCACGTGCACGAGCACGCACAAACGGTTGCAAACGGTAATCTCACCACCTTTACACGCCGCAACAAGGTGCGCTACGGTAGGTTACATCTATCTCTGGATACACCGCCGGGTGTCTCAAGTTACCTTCTGCAGAGCACCTTACCTCATTTACACACCGCTACAACAAGCTAATATGGGCGGACCTGGTGCAGCAGGGACAACACATAGGCGTGCCACAATTGTGGATTACGAGACGTCCGTACGCTGATAGGACAAAGCAATAACATCATGATTGGCCAGGCAGCGCAGGAGGCTGATTAATACATGACGCTCGAGCAATTGTGTAGTGTGACTGGTCAGCTCCTTAAATATGCTGCCCTATGCAGCAACAACCAATCGTAATGCAGGAGCTTCCTCCAATGATCGCTGAAGGGGGGTGGTTTCCCGGAGGCTGTGTCACGCCCCAGGTACATACCAGGTACATAGCATGGTGTAGAAACAACCCTTCTGTTCCTTCTTTACACGCCGATACAGGTCGCTACAGTCGCCTGGGTAGCCACCTGTTTTAGGGCAGTGCTCAGAAACAGGTGCCGCTACTGGCGGGTGGCTACAACTGTCTTCACACGCCGCTACCACGGGTTGAATTGGCGGTGCAAGATACATTTCTCTCATGTACCCGGTTGTTGCCACCATCCAGTAGCGGCGTGTAAAGGTACCATTATGGGTGACTATGGAATAAAGGGTTTTTAAATTTAGGAATAAGGCTTATCCATATCAATTATTGAATAGGCACAGAAATAAATTTGATGGAATCGACAAATACATTTTGTCAAAAAGACTCTCAAACTTGTGTCAACTCTTAGTGAAGAAAGTGGTAGGATTGCCCATATTGTCAAAAAACACTGGGGTATTCTCCACAACTGTTTGCCAGATGTTGTAGAATTTAGCAGCCCTCCGATTTTCTCTTATAGATGTTATAAAAACTTAGGAGATCGTTTAGTTAGTCCATATGTGGGTTCTTTTAAGGGAACATACAGATATCCCTAACGGGAACTGAAACAAAAGGTTGTTTTCCCTGATTAATGTGTGTAAATTGCCACTATATGATAAAGGGATCCTCTTCTATGTACTGTTCTCAGAATACATACAATATCAAATATTATCTTACATGCAATTTGGTGTACGTCATTTACCTCTTATGGTACCTTTACACGCCGCAACAGGATGGTGGCAACAACCGGGTGCTTCACGTGCACGAGCACGCACAAACGGTTGCAAACGGTAAACGCACCACCTTTACACGCCGCAACAAGGTGCGCTACGGTAGGTTACAGCTATCTCTGGATACACCGCCAGGTGCCACAAGTTACCTTCTGTAGCTCACCTTACCTCATTTACACGCCGCAATAACAAGGTAATATGGGCGGAACAAAGGCAGCACGGACAACACATAGGCGTGCCACAATTGTGGATTACGAGAATTCCGTACGCTGATAGGACAAAGCAATAACATCATGATTGGCCAGGCAGCACAGGAGGCAGACTAATACATGACGCTCGAGCAATTGTGTAGTGTGAGTGGTCAGCTCCTTAAATATGCCGCCCTATGCAGCGACTACCAATCGTAACACAGGAGCTTCCTCCAATGATCGCTGAAGGGGTGTGGTTTCCCGGAGGCTGTGTCACGCCCCGGGGAGTTATCTAGGTGACGAATAAACCTTACCCTACCATATTTACACGCCTATACAGCCCGCAACCATCGCCTTGAAATCAACCTCTGCTCTGAAACAGGTGCCTCAAGTGACGGGTGGCAACAACCGTCTTCACACGCCGCTACAGCGGGTTGATTTGGCGGTGCAAGATACATTTCTCTCATGTACCCGGTTGTTGCCACCATCCTGTTGCGGCGTGTAAAGGTACCATTAGGGGTACTTCACACACTGCAACATCGCTAGCGTTGTCACGGAAATGTCACAGGTTTTGTGATGCAACAGCAACCTCTCCAGCGATGTCATAGTGTGTGATACGTAGACCAGCGATCAGCAACCTCCCAGGCTGGTAACCAAGGTAAACACCGGGTAACTAAGCAGTGTTTGCTACTTAGTTACCCCGTGTTTACCTTGGTTACCAGCGTCCTCCTGCTTACAGGCTGTGCTAAGAGGGAGGATGCTTGGTAACCATGATCAACAGGGGGTATCTAGGCAGCGCGCGCTGCCTAGATACCTGGTATCTATCATGGTTACCAGCATCCTCCCGCTTAGCATAGCCTGTAAGCGGGAGGACGCTGGTAACCATGATAAACACCGGGTATCTATGCTGTTTATCATGGTTACCAGCGTCCTCCCGCTTAGTGCTGGTAAATATGATAAACACCGGCACCATTTGAAAAAATTAGAACTCTCAGTCCCCCAGCACTTTGTAGAAATGGGGCACACTGAAAAGTATTTGAAACTTTGCCTAATTGGCCATGTTCCATTTTACAGAAGGGGAGGCAATAGGACATCATTGCTAAAATGAAAAGAGCTAGAATAGATCTTTAGATTAAAGACCCTTAAACCTAATGGGTTAAATGTGGACTTCAAAATACACTTGGTCTAAATAATAATTAGCTTGCCCTAAATCCTTGCTCTTGGAACAGTATAATTTGTACAATATATATATTTTTATGGGTGTCTTTAAATGTTTGATTTTACTATTTTTCTTTAATTTTTTTAGGAAGAATACCTTCTAACAAGCTAAACTCACCCTGGAAGGCATTACTTGTCATCATTAATACATATTTTTATAAACCGACTTTCTGCGTTGGCCCTTTCTATGATGTTTTATATATCATAGTGCGCCGGCTCATCACGGCCACACCAGTACTCGGCATGGCGGCATGGCTGTGATAGGTCCAGAGGTGCCCACAGCTGAACAACTTGTTGATTGGCTGTGATGCAGCCTTTCAACAAGTTTTATTCGGTTGCTGAACATGAACAATAACATGGACTTCCGCTTAAATGTATCTATGTTCGGAGTTCGATACAGGAACCTAGGTGTCTAGTACTGTCAAGAGTGTGCCACATACCAATGTCAACTCTGGGGGACTTGGGGTCAGGACTCAGGAGTTCTCAGTATTTAATCGATTGAAAGCCTTTTGTAGGGCTTATTTGACCGTTTTGCTGATGTACTTGTTGAAAATATGTCACACCTGTGTAGTAGGTGCAGGAGACACTGTTATGCCCCTGATGTAGGTGCTGAGTGGTGGTGTGAATTTTCTGTAGTGTTGTGAAGTTTGGCCTGTCACAATGCTCCTACCTGGTTCCTGGCACTCAAGACTTGTTCCCAGGATACATCTAGATGAGGTAGGTAAGTATGAAAGTTGCAGAACAGACCTTGGTATAAACAGTTCAAACTGTTTACTGGATAGCACATACCGTAAATTATTCACAGCTTCTTCAGCATGTAGCTACACCACTGGATTTCCATAGAGGTTCTGGCTGGATGGTAACTGGACTCTGATATGGCAAATCTATAACTGCATTTTGGCCTTACTGCAATCGGCTCTGTAAGATTGCCTGGCAATCATTAGCAGTCCTTGTAACCCCGCTCATCACCTCTTGCTGCGCATGTTTCAACTGCCAACTGTCAACTACTCTGGTTACCATAGCGACAAGGCTGGGGACAGAGATTACGCTAGAGTTCCCTAGCTTGAGGAACAGTTCAGGTAAACACTGTCTATGCTACCTTACAGTTCCGGATGTACTAGTCTTTCTCTGTATACTTGTACTGTTGTGGTTGTTGGGCTTAGCAACCTCTCTCCTGGTTCCTTAGGAGGAACATTAAATTCTCGATGGCCAATCAGAAAGCAAGGTTGTCACAATGGTCTCTCTTACTTTGGAGACTTGTGGGATTTGTGTCTCATTCCTGCATTGAGACTTCATATTAAACGTGTTTTTGTTTCCTTTTACAATTTAGGAGTTAATGTTAGTTTCTGTTGCCAGAAAACTAGCTAGTTCTTTGTCCAGGTGTGGCTGCTCTGTCATCACTCCCATCCCCTTAATATGGTCACATCGTTCCAGCATCCAGTGCTGGTGATTGAACTTCATTCCTGGCCTTGCTTCCTAAGGTGAAGGAAGTTCTTTGAAGAACCTGACCATTGCCAAGCTGTCTGCTGCCTATAAGATTATCAGCAGACGTGAAGCTGTTTTTGTTGTCCTCCTGTCTATTTCCCCTTCACTCTTGTTGTTATTATTGTAGTGGTTGGACTAATGCTCCCGCCAGGCCATTTCCCTATTGAGGGCAAGCATCAGGGCCAGCAAGGGAGTAGATATCCTGTTTGGCGATGAGTTGAAAGAACCCAGATAGGGATAGTATGGAGATCAGGGCACAGTCACAGGTGAGTGCAGTAGGTCACCTCTTCCCCACTTCCTATGAGCAGGGCCCTCCGCTGTATTTGTCCCCACCCTGGTGTTTCTTCGTCTGTTGTGATGTGTAGAGAAAAAAAAATAGCATATCGGGCACCATGATGAACTAACAATTAAACTTTCTACAATAAACAGAGGCATGCAGAGTTGTTTATCGTGGAAAAAACATGGGCAAAATTTATTCTGAAAAAAACACTCAAAAATACATACAGGAAGACAGTGATCAGTTAAAAATATTTAAAAAAACACACTGAGTGTGTATTAAGGCTATGTGCACACTGGCCGGGTTAGTGCAGGTTTAGCCGCGGAAACCGCTGGTCGGTTTCCATGAGGTTTATGCAAATTTATGTTAATCCAAAAGCGGCTTTTGGGTTAACATATAAACCTATGGAAACCGACACCCGGTGTGCACACACCGGCGGTTTCCACATGCTCATTCGTTGCTAACCCGCTGGATTCCCAGCGGGTTAGCAAAGAATGAGCATGTTCTATAATCCGGCCGGTTCTGCAGCGGCTGCAAGCAGAATCATGTGCTGCTTCCAGCCGCTGCAGAATCGCCGGCGCTAACCCGCTGTGCACCCGCCGCACACCCGCCCGTCTCCCGCAGCACGGACCCGACAGGAAGCCGATGGACGGCTCCGGAGCTTCTTGTCGGGTCCCGCCCAGCCGCCGCCGCCACTAAACCCGGCCAGTGTGCACATAGCCTAAGGGTCGTGCTCTAGGATAAAGCTAACAATGAAGCTAAAGGTATGCCACAAGGTGATCGCTGTGTATTAGAGGTACAAAAACAAGTCTATAAACATACACAAAGATATGGTTGGGAGGCATCCCAAGGAAATACACAATAAAACAATGAAGCAGTTCAGTCAAATGAATATGGATCTATAAACAAATATAATAATGTCAAGGCAAAATCTCCTTTAGAGTGAACAGGACAACATCATTGTATTAAAGTAACAAAAATGAAAAAAGACCTATGGGAACCTCTTACTGACCACTCTACAGTATAATAGAACCATATACCGTATATACTCGTGTATAAGCCGACCCGTGTATAAGCCGACCCCCTACTTTTGCCCCCAAAATCTGGGAAAACCTATTGACTCGTGTATAAGCCGAGGGTGGACCCCAGCACAGGTATACAGCCCCCAGCAGTGTGGTATACAGGCCCCCGCAGTGGTATACAGGCCTCCCCAGTGGTAGTATACAGCCCCCAGAAGTGTGGTATACAGCAGCCTCCCTAGTGGTACATACAGGCCCCAGCAGTGTTACAGCAGCCTCCCCAGTGGTATATACAGCAGCAGCCCCAGTGGTAGTATACAGCAGCCCCAGAGATATATACAGCAGCCCCAGTGGTAGTATACAGCAGCCCCAGAGGTATATACAGCAGCCTCCCCAGTGGTATATACAGCAGCAGCCCCAGTGGTAGTATACAGCAGCCCCAGAGATATATACAGCAGCCCCAGTGGTAGTATACAGCAGCCCCAGAGGTAGTATACAGAAGCCCCAGAGGTAGTATACAGAAGCCCCAGTAGTAGTATACAGCAGCCTCAGTGGTATATACAGCAGCAGCCCCAGTAGTAGTATACAGAAGCCCCAGTAGTAGTATACAGCAGCCCCAGTAGTAGTATACAGCAGCAGCCCCAGTGGTAGTATACAGCAGCAGCCCCAGGGGGTATATACAGCAGCAGCCCCAGGGGGTATATACAGCAGCAGCCCCAGTGGTAGTATACAGCAGCAGCCCCAGGGGGTATATACAGCAGCAGCCCCAGGGGGTATATACAGCAGCAGCCCCAGGGGGTATATACAGCAGCAGCCCCAGGGGTATACAGACCCCCCCCCATTAGTATACAGTGGCCCCAGCTGTATACAGCCCCCCCGTGGTATCCAGGGCCCCCCTTGCTGCACCTGTAAAGGAAGATGTCAGTATACTTATCGCTGCCGCCGCCGCCGCTCCGCTTCTCGGTCACCGCGATGCTCCGGGTCTTCATGCTTCCTGTTCCTTCTCCGACGCTCGAACAATGCCGTCATTTCCTGAGCGCCGGAGAAGGAACAGGAAGCATGAAGACCCGGAGCATCGCGGTGACCGAGAAGCGGAGCGGCGGCGGCAGCAGCGATAAGTATACTGATATCTTCCTTTACAGGTGCAGCAAGGGGGGCCCTGAATACCACGGGGGGGCTGTATATACGGGGGGGGGGAATACCACGGGGGGGGGGGCGCTGTATCATATTACCGTATATACCCGTGTAAAGGCCGAGGGGGGACTTTTCAGCACATTTTATGTGCTGAAAAACTTGGCTTATACAGGAGTATATACGGTATACTGGTGACCGAACAAGATCACCACACATTGGACCCCAGTTTATGCAGATAAAATACAGTATAACAATCATCAAATACTCATCACCCTTGGTAGTGCGCCAGACATCATTGGTCCGTGTGTCCACTATCACGCACGGTAGTCGGACACCCTCTTAGTCCAGCATGACAAAGGTCCAAGCAAATGTTGGGATAGAAGAAGTGTACCACGGTCCGTGCTGCTATGTCCAGGGGGCACCAAAACACGTTGGAGTGAAAGAATAAAGGAAAAGGAATTGCTTGTGAAACTCTGACTTCCATGTGAGTTTTATTTGGACATAGCAGTGCGGACCGTGGTACACCTCTTCTATCCCAACATTTTCTGGACAACACCACGTGCGAGTGGTCGGTGGAGGTCCTGCAGCAGCTTGCTTATTGGTGCCCTTCAAACCCGTTGTGGGTACCACAACTGAACCAGGTGAGTGGACCCATAGCACCACCTTCACATCTTAAGTGTCTCTAGTGATAGGGCACTATTGCACCTCTTGTCCCCCACCCCTCTTGTATTTGTAAAGGTCCAAGCAGTCATCTCCTTGTCCTATAGTTAGGGATATTCCAGTCTTTACAGGTGCCTTTTGGTACTGTGCAGTTGGAATTCTAGTCTGTACAGGAACCAGTTAGATGGAGGTGTAGCAACAGAAAGACTGAGCTTTCCCATCCTATGTGTGCGTGGCAGATACAAACCCCATTCTTTACTGTTGTGGTTCTCTCATCACTAGAAATGATGCCTTTTCTGAGCATGCTTTAATCTGGGCAAAAGTCATTGTGAATAGCTGGAAGGATATGATTATTCTGAATGGTGATATGCTGTGTTATCTACTCTGAGAGGCAGGCTGGGCTGGATGGCATGGGAGAATATGCCCAACAAGCTGGCCCCCAGGTGGCTGTTTGGGGCCGCTGGAGGACCGGCGCTGTTTCATGGATGCGGCTGCCAAAACTTCCCTGGGAGCCTGGAAGCTCAGTATGTCTTCATCTTGCATCCAAATGTATTTGCCTTTAACCAACGCAAATACATTTGGATGCACGATAACTAGGACTTGTGCAGCTGCAGAGCAGTTTCCATCATCCCCCAGCCCAGTGTTCAGCATCAGGGTGAGGTCATCACTCTGGGACAACATCACACTTTCTGCCTGTGATGCAGAGCTGCATGGAGGAAATGAGGATGTGGCAGCAATTTTAAGTGCTCCGTGGTGGAGCTGGAGATTATCTATACTGTATTGCCATTTGCTGGGGAGGGGGTGCAAGGGGGTGTGGGGCAGAGAGATACTACAAGGGCACATTACTTGACAAGGGGGCACAGTATTGTGAGGGGCTCTGTGTGTGTTTTACACAGAGGGCAGTGTAGGTGGGGACATTATGGAGGAGGACATTATGGAGAGGGACAGTATGGAAAACACATTTTTGAGAGGAACAGTATGTAGAGGACATGGAGAAGGACAGTATGTAGAAAACATGGAGTGGGACATTATTGAGAGGGACAGTATATAGAGGGCATGGAGAGGGAGATTATTGAGAGGGACAGTATGAAGAGGACACGGAGAGGGACAGTATGTAAAAAACATGGAGAGGGACATTATTGAGAGGAACAGTATGTAGAGGACATGGAGAGGGACATTATTGAGAGAAATGCGACATTATTAAGAGGGACAGTATGACGAGAACACTGAGAGGAACAGTATGTAAAAGACATGGAGAGGGACAGTATGGAAAGGACATGGAGAGTTTCAGTATGTAGAGGACATGGAGAGGGACAGTATGTAGAGAACATGGAGAGGGGCATTATTGAGAGGGACAGTATGTAGAGGGCATGGAGAGGGAGATTATTGAGAGAAATGGGACATTATTAAGAGGGACAGTATGTAGAGGACATGGAGAGGGAGATTATTGAGAGGGTCAGTATGAAGAGGACACGGAAAGGAACAGTATGTAAAAGACATGGAGAGGGACAGTATGTAGAGAACATGGAGATGGACAGTATGTAGAGGAAATGGAGAGGGGGTTTATTGAGAGGGACAGTATGTAGAGAACATGGAGAGGGACAGTATGTAGAGGGCATGAAGAGTTTCAGAATGTAGAAAACATGAAGAGGGACAGTATGTAGAGGACATGGAGAGTGAGATTATTGAGAGGGACAGTATGAAGAGGACACGGAGAGGGACAGTATGTAAAGGACATGGAGAGGACATTATTGAGAGGAACAATATGTAGAGGACATGGAGAGGGACATTATTGAGAGAAATGGGACATTATTGAGAGGGACAGTATGTAGAGGACATGGAGAGGGAGAGATTATTGAGAGGGATAGTATGAAGAGGACACGGAAAGGGACAGTATGCAAAGGACATAGAGAGGGACATTATTGAGAGGAACAATATGTAGAGGACATAGAGAGGGACATTATTGAGAGAAATGAGACATTGAGAGGGACAGTATGTAGAGGACATGGAGAGGGACATTACAGAGAGGGACAGTATGTAGAGGATATCAAGAGGGAGATTATTGAGAGAGACAGTATGGAAAGGACATTATTGAAAGCCACAGTATGTAGGGGACATGGAGAGGGACAGTATGTAGAGAACATAGAGATGGACAGTATGTAGAGGAAATGGAGAGGGGGTTTATTGAGAGGGACAGTATGTAGAGGACATGGAGAGGGACAGTATGTAGAGGACATGAAGAGTTTCAGTATGTAGAGGACATGGAGAAGGAAATTATTGAGAGGGACAGTATGAAGAGGACACGGAGAGGGACAGTATGTAAAAGACATGGAGAGGGACATTATTGAGAGGAACAATATGTAGAGGACATAGAGAGGGACATTATTGAGAGAAATGAGACATTGAGAGGGACAGTATGTAGAGGACATGGAGAGGGACATTACAGAGAGGGACAGTATGTAGAGGATATCAAAAGGGAGATTATTGAAAGAGACAGTATGGAAAGGACATTATTGAGAGGCACAGTATGTAGGGGACATGGAGAGGGACAGTATGTAGAGAACATGGAGAGGGGCATTATTGAGAGGGACAGTATGTAGAGGACATGGAGAGGGAGAGATTATTGAGAGGGATAGTATGAAGAGGACACGGAAAGGGACAGTATGCAAAGGACATAGAGAGGGACATTATTGAGAGGAACAATATGTAGAGGACATAGAGAGGGACATTATTGAGAGAAATGAGACATTGAGAGGGACAGTATGTAGAGGACATGGAGAGGGACATTACAGAGAGGGACAGTATGTAGAGGATATCAAGAGGGAGATTATTGAGAGAGACAGTATGGAAAGGACATTATTGAAAGCCACAGTATGTAGGGGACATGGAGAGGACAGTATGTAGAGAACATAGAGATGGACAGTATGTAGAGGAAATGGAGAGGGGGTTTATTGAGAGGGACAGTATGTAGAGGACATGGAGAGGGACAGTATGTAGAGGACATGAAGAGTTTCAGTATGTAGAGGACATGGAGAAGGAAATTATTGAGAGGGACAGTATGAAGAGGACACGGAGAGGGACAGTATGTAAAAGACATGGAGAGGGACATTATTGAGAGGAACAATATGTAGAGGACATAGAGAGGGACATTATTGAGAGAAATGAGACATTGAGAGGGACAGTATGTAGAGGACATGGAGAGGGACATTACAGAGAGGGACAGTATGTAGAGAATATCAAAAGGGAGATTATTGAAAGAGACAGTATGGAAAGGACATTATTGAGAGGCACAGTATGTAGGGGACATGGAGAGGGACAGTATGTAGAGAACATGGAGAGGGGCATTATTGAGAGGGACAGTATGTAGAGGGCATGGAGAGGGAGATTATTGAGAGAAATGGGACATTATTAAGAGGGACAGTATGTAGAGGACATGGAGAGGGAGATTATTGAGAGGGACAGTATGAAGAGGACACGGAAAGGAACAGTATGTAAAAGACATGGAGAGGGACAGTATGTAGAGAACATGGAGATGGACAGTATGTAGAGGAAATGGAGAGGGGGTTTATTGAGAGGGACAGTATGTAGAGAACATGGAGAGGGACAGTATGTAGAGGGCATGAAGAGTTTCAGAATGTAGAAAACATGAAGAGGGACAGTATGTAGAGGACATGGAGAGTGAGATTATTGAGAGGGACAGTATGAAGAGGACACGGAGAGGGACAGTATGTAAAGGACATGGAGAGGACATTATTGAGAGGAACAATATGTAGAGGACATGGAGAGGGACATTATTGAGAGAAATGGGACATTATTGAGAGGGACAGTATGTAGAGGACATGGAGAGGGAGAGATTATTGAGAGGGATAGTATGAAGAGGACACGGAAAGGGACAGTATGCAAAGGACATAGAGAGGGACATTATTGAGAGGAACAATATGTAGAGGACATAGAGAGGGACATTATTGAGAGAAATGAGACATTGAGAGGGACAGTATGTAGAGGACATGGAGAGGGACATTACAGAGAGGGACAGTATGTAGAGGATATCAAGAGGGAGATTATTGAGAGAGACAGTATGGAAAGGACATTATTGAAAGCCACAGTATGTAGGGGACATGGAGAGGGACAGTATGTAGAGAACATAGAGATGGACAGTATGTAGAGGAAATGGAGAGGGGGTTTATTGAGAGGGACAGTATGTAGAGGACATGGAGAGGGACAGTATGTAGAGGACATGAAGAGTTTCAGTATGTAGAGGACATGGAGAAGGAAATTATTGAGAGGGACAGTATGAAGAGGACACGGAGAGGGACAGTATGTAAAAGACATGGAGAGGGACATTATTGAGAGGAACAATATGTAGAGGACATAGAGAGGGACATTATTGAGAGAAATGAGACATTGAGAGGGACAGTATGTAGAGGACATGGAGAGGGACATTACAGAGAGGGACAGTATGTAGAGGATATCAAAAGGGAGATTATTGAAAGAGACAGTATGGAAAGGACATTATTGAGAGGCACAGTATGTAGGGGACATGGAGAGGGACAGTATGTAGAGAACATGGAGAGGGACAGTATGTAGAGGACATAATGAGTTTCAATATGTAGAGGACATGGAGAGGGACAGTATGAAGAGGACATGGAGAGGGAGATTAATGAGAGGGACAGTATGTACAGTCCCTGACAAATGGTATATCGCTTATCCATGTTATGTAAATAAAAGCTTATAACCTGACGTTAAATTCATCCATTGGTTTTATAAATTACTCTTTTGAAAGCTGAAACCCTCCCAAATGTGGTTTAGATTAATAAAATAATTTGGCATCAATGCTGAAATATTGATCATTTAATGAACACAGAATGGTCAGATTTTAGCAAGACAAAAGTTTTGTCGCCTGGTCATATAATGCACCCAACCCTAGTTTACATCCTCACCTGTGCTCAGTAAATGATCGGTTAATTAATCGGTGTGTATAAAAAGAAACCCAGCACCCCAGACCTTCACTTGAACTGCAACTTGAGCTCTGGAACATACCAAAAATCCTCCCTGCGATGAAAGCCTTGATTATCAACAAGCTGAAGACCAGATTAACTTGAGAGGTGGCTGGCACTTTTAATGTGTCTCAGCGTCAAGTACAAAGAATTAAAAATAGATTTGAAGAGACTGGAGATGTGTTTGACAAGCCCAGGTCCAGCAGATCCCGCAAGACAACTGCGCAGAAGGAATGTTTGTTGGTTAGAAAATCCAAACCAAGCCCCTCTTCCACTGCAGCAGAGCTCCAACAGGCCTGGTCACCACAAGTCCCTGTGTCAACTAAAACAGTTTGTAGGATTTTGTCTCAAAATGGCCTCCATGGTCGAATCAGTGCCCAGAAATCAGCACTAAACAAAAGGCAAATAAAAAACCGTGTGGCATTTGCAAAGTCCCACAGCCTGCTAAACAGATGGACGTTGGAAAAGTGGCAGAAGGTTGATTTCTCTGATGAATCTTCAGTAGAACTACACCACAGCCGCCACAAATACTGCAGGAGACCTACTGGAGCCCATATAGATCCAAATTTGGTGGTGGAAAGATTATGGTCTGGGGTTACATTCAGAATGGGGGTATGCGAAACATTTGCAAGGTGGAAGGCAATATCAATAGCCTAAAATATCAAGAAGTATTAGCTACCTCTTACATACCAAATCATAAAAGGGGTCAAATTCTGAAGCAGGATGGTGCTCCATCTCATACATTTATCTCAACAACAAAGTTCCATCAAGCAAAAAAGATCAAGGTGCTCAAGGACTGGCCAGCCCAGTCACCAGACATGAACATCATTGAGCATGTTTGGGGTAGAATGAAGGAGGAAGCTTGGAAGACAAAACCAAAGAATCTAGATGAACTCTGGGAGGCATGTAAGACTGCATTCTTTGCTATTCCTGATGACTTCATTAATAAATTGCATGAATCATTGTTGAACCACATGGATGCAGTCCTTCAAGCTCATGGAAGCCTTATAAAATATTAAATATGACTCTAATAGCACCACAACTTCATTCACCAATGTTATGCAACATATATTTGTATTTTAAGTTAATTATTTGTTTGAATATCACATTACTTTCTGTGGGCGACAAAACGTTTGTCTTGCCAAAATCTGACCATTCTGTGTTCATTAAATGATCAATATTTCAGCATTGATGCCAATTTATTTTCTTAACCTAAACCACATTTGGGAGTGTTTCAGCTTTAAAAAGAGTAATTTATAAAACCAATGGATAAGGTAAAGAATATTTATACCGTGTTAGCCAGTAGACAGAAAAATATATTGCAATCTGAGAGTCCTAAGTGGTTGATACCTTTTAATGGCTAACTGAAAAGATGGTAAACACAGCAAGCTTTCGGGACACTGTGGTCCCTTCTTCAAGCTGGTAATGACACAAATTCTGAAGACACATATACATAAGCAATTAAAAGAAAAAAAAAAAGGAAAAAAAAAAAAGGAAAACAGTGTTATATGCTCTGGTGGATATGACAGGTGACGCAGAGCAGAGTGGGGTTAGGGAGGGTGGAGGAGCAGGGACAGAGAAACCAGATTTCTAAGATAAGCGGAACCAATTGTATTAGGTAGATGGTTAGCAATCCATGGAGACATGAAAATACTTAGTTCTAAGTGAGACAGTTCACAGAAGTGTCACGAGTTCATAGTCCTATAATTTCAGTGTGTTGCAAGATGTCTCCAAATGCACTTTCATTTTGTATAAAAATGCATGAATCTGCTATCCCCAAATGTCCGTTCATTTTACATAAAATCCCATGAATCAATGTGACATATTTAATCCTGTTTTGAATGTGTCAAAGGTTGTTATCAATTTGTATTCCCAAATTCTTCTCTCTCTCTGAGATTTGAAGTTACTCTTTAAAATGAGCAGCCTCATATCGGATTCAGTGTTGTGGTCTGAGCTGCAAAAATGCTTTGCTACAGGTAGATCCATACGCTTTTCTTTTATTGAGTGACGATGAGAAATCATTCTTGTTCTGAATTGTAATCCGGTCTCCCCTATGTACATGATGCCTGTTGGGCATTTGGTACATATAATTAAATACACCACATTGCTTGTGGTGCAGCTGAAGTTACCTGGGATCTTGTAGTCCTGATCTGTCCCAGGAATCCTTATTTTGTCCGTTGTCATTATAGATGGACAGGTTTTGCACCTGTTCTGGTTGCAGGGAAAAGTTCCTGTTGCTGCTAGAGAGGACAGGGCGCTTCTCACAATGATGTTTTTTAGATTCGGAGGTTGTCTAAAACACAAGAGTGGGGGATCCGGAAATATTGATTTTAGTCGGGTATCTTTTTGTAGGAGTGGTTGCAGTTTCTCTGTGGCTCCTCTTAGCACCTCCAGACTTGGATTGTAGGTGACTACGAGAGGAACTCTGTTGTTCTCTTCTCTGGTTTTGTAATGTAGGAGGTGATTCCTTGATATTCTGGTGGCTCTTGTAATCTGGTTCTCCATTGTCCTTGGTAGCACTGGTTCAAAAAGTTCTTTCTGAGGTCCTCAAGGTGATTGTCTCTGTCTGTAGGGTTGGAACATATCTGGTTGTATCTGATGGCCTGGCTGTACATAATAGAGTTTTTTATGTGCTTTGGATGAAAAGAGTCTCTATTTCATTGTTCTGTAGCTTAATGATGGTGTCCAGAAAGCTGATTTCAGTGCAGGAGTAGTTGAGTGTTAAGTTAATGGTGGGGTGAAATTGATTAAAGTGTTCATGGAATGTCTTCAGCTGTTACTCTGACTCCGTTCAGATGATCAAAATGTCATCAATATAACGGTAGTAGGCCAGAGGCCTGATAGGGCAAGAGGATAAAAAGTCCCATTGCTGTGCCAGTCTCCTGTAAATATACGTTGTCATCAAATGTAAAGTAATTGTATGTGACGATGAATTTTGTGAGTTCTACCACAGAGTCAGCATCAATCCCTGTGTTTTCCAGGAAGGTTTTGCAGGCATTTAATCCATCCTGGTATGGGATATTGCTGTACAGAGATTCCACATCCATGGTGGCGAAGATGGTTCCTTCTTTGCATCACCTGTCATATCCACCAGAGCATATAACACTGTTTTGCCTTTTTTTTTTCTTTTTTCCTTTTTTCTTCTTTTAATTGCTTGTGTATATATATATATGTGTCTTCAGAATTTGTGTCATTATCAGCCTGAAGAAGGGACCACAGTTTCCCGAAAGCTTGCTTTGTTTACCATCTTTTCAGTTAGCCATTAAAAGTTATCAACCACTGAGGACTCTCAGATTGCAATATATTTTTCTAAGACCAAGGTATGAATTTAATGTCAAGTTATAAGCTTATATTTACATAACATGGATAAGCGACATAACTTTTGTCAAGGACTGTAGAGGACATGGGGAGGGACAGTATGTAGAGGCAATAGAGAGGGACATTATTGAGAGGGACAGTATGGAAAGGACATGGAGAGTTTCAGTATGTAGAGGACATGGAGAGTTTCAGTATGTAGAGGATGTGGAGAGGGAGATTACTGAGAGGGACAGTTTGTAGAGGACATGGAAAGGGACAGTACGTAGAAGACTGGGAGAGGGACATTATTGAGAGGCACAGTTTGTAGAGGACATTGAGAGGGACATTAGTGAGAGGAACAGTATGTAGAGGATATGGAGAGGGAGATTATTGAGAGGGACAGTATAGAAAGGATATTATGGAGAGGGTCAATATGTAAAGGACAGGGAGAGGAACATTATTGAGAGGGACAGTATGTAGAGGACACGGAGAGGGACATTATTGAGAGGGACAGTATATAGAGGATATGGAGAGGTAGATTATTGAGAGTGACAGTATGGAAAGGACATGATGAAGAGGGTCAGTATGTAGAGGACAGGAAGAGGGACATTATTGAGAGTGATAGTATGTAGAGGACATAGGGAGGGACATTATTGAGAGGGATAGTAGGTAGAGGATATGGAGATTAATGACAGGGACTGTATGGAAAGGACATTATGGAGAGAATCAGTATGTAGAAAACATGGAGAGGGACATTATTGAGAGGGGCAGTATGTAGAGGATATGGAGAGGGATATTATTGATAGGCAAAGTGTGGAAAGAACATGGAGAGGGACAGTATGAAGAGGACATGAAGTGGGACATTATTGAAAGGGACAGTATGCAGAGGACATGGAGAGGGATATTATTGAAAGGCACAGTATGTAAAGGACATGTAGAGGGACAGTATGTAGAGGACATGGAGAGGGATGTTTTTGAGATAAGACAGTATGTACAGGACTTGGAGAGGGACAGTATGTAGAGGATATGGAGAGGGACATTATTGAGAGGGTCAGTATGTAAAGGATATGAAGAGGGAGATTAAGGAGAGGGACAGTATGTAAAGGACACGTAGAGGGACAGTGTGGAAAGGACATTTTTGAGAGAGACTTTATCTACTGTAGAGTACATGGAGAGGATTAATATGGAGAGGGACAGTATGTACAGAACATGGAGACGGACATTATTGAGAGGGCAATATGTAGAGGACATGGAGAGGGACGTTATTGAGAAGCACAGTAGAGTACATAGCAATATAACATTTTGTTGTATTCCTGCCTATGATTACTATGAGACTGCTGAAAAGTAACTGAACAGTACAAGAAATGTGAGTATAGTATAGTATATTTTTAATGTACACTTCACGTTCAAAAGTGTTGGGTCATATAGAAATGTCCTTCCTTTGAGCTAGTTGAGAATCTGGAGCATTACATTTGTTTGTTCTATGAAACTCTCGAAATGGCCAGAAAAAGAGAACTTTCATGTGAAACTGGACAGTCTATTCTTGTTCTTCGAAATGAAGGCTCTTCCATGCGAGAAGTTGCCAAGAAACTGAAGATTTCCTACAATGGTGTGTACTACTCCCTTCAGAAGAGAGCACAAACAGGCTCTAACTAGAGTAGAAAGAGAAGTGGGAGGCCCCGCTGCACAACTGAGCAAAAAGACAAGTACATTAGAGTCTCTAGTTTGAGAAATCAATGCCTCACAACTTCTCAACTTTCCGCTTCACTAAGTAGTACCCGCAAAACGCCAGGTCAGCTTCTACAGTGAAGAGGCGACTCCGGGATGCTGGCCTTCAGGGCAGAGTGGCAAAGAAAAAGCCATATTTGAGACTGGCTAATAAAAGGAAAAGATTAATATGAGCAAAAGAACACAGGCATTGGACAGAGGAAGATTGGAAAAAAGTTTTATGGACAGACGAATCAAAGTTTGAGGTGTTTGGATCACACAGAAGAACATTTGTGAGATGCATAAAAACTGAAAAGATGCTGGAAGAGTGCCTGACGCCATCTGTGAAGCATGGTGGAGGTAATGTGAAGGTTTGGGGTTGCTTTGGTGCTGGTAAAGTGGGAGATTTGTAAAAGGGATTTTGAATAAGGAAGTCTATCACTCCATTTGGCAGCGCCATGCCGTACCCTGAGGACAGCGCTTGATTGGAGCCAATTTCATCCTGCAACAGGACAATGACCCAAAGCACACCTCCAAATTATGCATAGACTATTTAGGGAAGAAGCAGGCAGCTGGTATTCTATCTGTAATGGAGTGGCCAGCGCAGTCACCAGATCTCAACCCCATTGAGCTATTGTGGGAGCAGCTTGACCGTATGGTACGCAAAAAGTGCCCATCAAGCCAATCCAACTTATGGTGGGGGCTTCAGGAAGCATGGGGTGAAATTTCTCAAGATTACCTCAGCAATTTAACAGCTACAGTAGAATGCCAAAGGACTGCAATGCTGTTATTACTGCAAAGGGAGCATTCTTTGATGAAAGCAAAGTTTGAAGGTGAAAATTATTTCAAATAAAAATCATTATTTCTAACCTTTTCAATGTCTGGAGTACAGTACGTTGTGAAAGTATTTGGCCCCTTGAACTTTTCAACCTTTTGCCACATTTCAGGCTTCAAACATAAAGATATCATTTCAATTTTTTTTGTGAAGAATCAACAACAATTGGGACACTTTTACTAATCAAATGAGTTGCAAAATTAATAAAAAGTACTCAGTGCCTTGTGAAAGTATTTGGCCCCCTTGAACTTTTCAACCTTTTGCCACATTTCAGGCTACAAACATAAAGATATAAATTCACATTTTTTTGTGAAGAATCAAGAAGTGGGACACAATCGTGAAGTGGAACGAAATTTATTGGATATTTTAAACTTTTTTAACAAATAAAAATCTGAAACGTGGGGCGTGCAATATTTTTTGGCCCCTTTACTTTCAGTGCAGCAAACTTACTCCAGAAGTTCAGTGAGGATCTCTGAATGATCCAATGTTGTTCTAAATGACTGGTAATGATTAATAGAATCCACCTGTGTGTAATCAAGTCTCCGTATAAATGCACCTTCTCTGTCATAGTCTCAGGGTTCTATTTCAAGTGCAGAGAGCATCATGAAGACCAAGGAACACACCAGGCAGGTCAGAGATACTGCTGTGGCGAAGTTTAAAGCTGGATTTGGATACAAAAAGATTTCCCAAGTTTAGACATCTCAAGGAGCACTGTGCAAGCGATCATATTGTAATGGAAGGAGTATCATACCACTGCAAATCTACCAAAACCCGTCCGTCCGTCTAAACTTTCATCTCAAACAAGGAGAAGACTAATCAGAGATGCAGCCAAAAGGCCCATGATCACTCTGGATGAACTGCAGAGATCTACAGCTGAGGTGGGAGTGTCTGTCCATAGGACAACAATCAGTCGTACACTGCACACATCTGGCCGTTATGGAAGAGTGATAAGAAGAAAGCCATTTCTCAAAGATATCCATAAAAAGTCTCATTTGAAGTTTGCCACTAACCACCTGGAAGACACACCAAACATGTGGAATAAGGTGCTCTGGTCAGATGAAACCAAACTTGAACTTTTTGGCCACAATGCAAAACATATATTTGGCATAAAAGCAACACAGTTCATCACCCTCAAAACACCATCCCTACTGTCAAACATGGTGGTGACAGCATCATGGTTTGGGCCTGCTTTTATTCAGCAGGAACAGGGAAAATAGTTAAAAAGATGCACGGAGCCAAATACAGCACCATTCTGGAAGGAAATCTGTTGGAATCTGCAAAAGACCTGAGACTGGGAGATTTATCTTCCAACAAGACAATGATCCCAAACATAAAACAAAATCTACAATGAAATGGTTCAAAAATAAACATATCCTGGTGTTAGAATGGCCAACTCAAAGTCCAGACGTGAATCCAATCGAGAATCTGTGGAAAGAGCTGAAAACTGCTGTTCACAAGCGCTCTCCATTCAACCTCACTGAGCTCCAGCTGTTTTGCAAGGAAGAATGGCAAGAATTTCAGTCTCTCGATGTGCAAAACTGATAGAGACATACCCAAAGCGACTTGCAGCTGTAATCACAGCAAAAGGTGGCTCTACAAAGTATTAACTCAACGGGACCGAATAATATTGCACACCTCACTTTTCAGTTTTTTATTTGTTAAAAAAGTTTAAAATATCCAATACATTTTGTTCTACTTCACGATTGTGTCCCACTTGTTGATTCTTCACAAAAAAAATTGAATTTATATCTTTATGTTTGAAGCCTGAAATGTGGTAAAAGGTTGAAAATTTCAAGGGAGCCAAATACTTTCACAAGGCACTGTATACTTTTTATTCATTTTGCAACTCATTTGATAAGTAAAAGTATGAGTTTTCATGGAAAACACAAAATTGTTTGGGTGACCCCAAACTTTTGAACAGTAGTATAGATATTAATATGGAGAACTGAAAAAAATAATTAAAAAAAAAATTTAACTTTAAAAACCCTAATTAAACAGTGTCTTCTTCTGACTAAACTTTCACTTAAATCATATTTTTGATATTGTGTTTGAGATTTGCATTGTCTGATTTTATTTTGATAGGGTTTGCCAAACGTCCGAACCCCATTCATGTCAATGGGAGGCAAAATCAAAGGGGCCCAAAAGCTGCCAAACACAGTGAAACCCTGCTATTTTGGTGCAGCCATTAGCTTCCCACGTTATTACTTACCAAGATTAAGCGCTGCTGTCACCCTGCTTCTGTACCTACTCATGATTCTCACTGCTTCCGCCCCTTCTAGTGTTTAAAGTCAGACTTAGCTTCCTCCACCATCTCTGCTTGAATTTGTGTCTCTGAATTTGACTCGTGAGATAACTGTAAAAAATAAATGAATAATCGAAAAGATTGGATTGGGATCCCCCTTAATTTTCAAAACCAGCCAAGATAAAGCTGGGAATTGGTATTCTTACACCTTGGGACACACATAGTTATTGCCCTTCCCCCACAGGGTAAAAATAACAACCTGTAGCTGGTTCAGAATATGGCACATTATTAGAAGATGCTTCATTCTGGCTCATCCTTCTGCTCTGATGTGGTGTCAAGTGGGGTAATAGAAGGATTAATGAAAGATGGGAATTGTCAGCAGCCATCCCTGGATTGGTAATGTTGAGGCATGTATGATGCCTCAACATTACCAATCCAGTGACTAAATTGTTAAAAAGTTTAAAAACTGAGTCGCACAGAAAAATTATTAGAAATAAAATACACAGACAACCCATTTTCACCAATTTACTAAGCCCAAACATACCCAGCCCTGGACATTGCTGTGAATTATCCATCGGAGGGTATGTTTAAGCTTAAAAAATAGGTGAGAGTGGGTTGTCTGTGTGTTTTATTCATAATAAAGGAATTTTCTCCTTGTGTTTTATTGGTAATAAAGGATTTTTCTCTGTGTTTGTGTTGTTTGAATATTTAGTTGATGATAGCTGACAATACTCATCTCTCTTTAACCTCTTTTATTACCCCGACTTCACTGCATCAGGGCAGAAGGAAGAGCAAGGGTGCAGCACCAGGATTGGTGCATTTAATGGAAGTGCCAATTCTGTGGTGGCAGCGGCCTGATATTTTAAGGGTGATGAGGGCTATGAGGCAGTGAGGGGAATCATATGTGAGGGACAATATGTATCCCCCAGCAGAATGCACACAGAAACATATTGAACCCACTGGAGTGCATTGCAATCGCAGGCAAGCCTATGAGTGCAGGACAGTGGGATGGTCCACTCCCTCCTGCCCGGGCCTTGCATGTGGCTCATGGCCACAGATTCCAGGTAAAAGCCTTCAGCAAAGGTTTGGATGTGTCAGTGATTTGTTTGCAAGGTGCAGAGCTGGAAGTTCTGTGCAGGGCAAGTCTGTGTGAAGTCAGAACACAGGCCTGTGAAGACAAAGTAACTGGAACACCACAGAGGGAGACGGCGCGGCAATAGGTTTACACAGACTGTGTGAATTACCCGGCTGTGACCCGGAGGACATCTTTGGCATTTGAGTTGTGAGTTGTACAAATTAGGCCGTTTAAGTTGAACTTTCCTTGGGTCACTGCCTCATTATCACACAGCGTGAACACTGCTTCACCACAAGGCCCATGAAAGATGGCCTTTCCCACCCTGAGAATAACAGAACCAGTTGTTAGCTATCTCTTGGCTGGCAATCCAAAATGGAGGAGAAGCTATGCTGTTATTTTTAAAATTTTTATTATTTATGAATAAATAATTTGAAAAAATAGCATGGGGTGACCTCTGTCTTGGATAACCAGCCAATGTTAATCCACCAGCTTCTGTCTTCAGGCTGAAGCTGTCTGTTGTACCCTAGCTAGTGAAGAAAAATAGGGCTACCCTACGTGTTTTTATTAATCATTTATTTGTAGCTAAATACAAGGGTAAAACACCCTGTAGTGCAGAGTTGGGGAATTTCAGGCCTCTAGGGCCACCAACAGGTCTTGTTTTTGGGATTTCCTTAGTATGGCACAGGTGATAATATAATCACCTGCACTGGTGATGATTCCAAAACTGTGCATTCTGATGAAATCCTGAAAACATGACTAGTTGGCAACACTTGAGGCCTGAAGTTCCCCACTTCTGCTTTAGTGCAACATGAAAGCCACTAAAGGGTGCAACCTTACAATACATAGGGGGGACATTGATGAGAACACATTAAAAAGTGTTGAAATGTGTTGTCTGTAAGGGGAACCTCCCTATGTGGATTGACTGCTACCAGTGTGTAGATTTGACCATTTTTACCACTTACAATAAAAGTTAAGTTTTAAACGAAAAGAAGCACCATCTGGATTCCTTGCTGGACCCTTGTTCACATAGGGGGGACATTATATAGTCGTTTGACATCTATCTATCCCTAAATCTATTTCACATCGGACAGCCCTGGATCGGATTGTGCCGTGGTGTGAACCCGGCCTAACCTTTACTAGTCTGTATTAGGTGGAGAAGAGGATAAAGGCATTAGGAAACAGCCACCCCCTTTAGCACACACTAGAGGAACTCAGTTAGTCCCAACTGGCCCTTCAGGACCTCTGGCCCGTGTGGGTTTCCCGCAGCTGGCTGGCTAACAAGATCAGGTCTGGCCAGCATACAAAGCATACAATGCTCCATCCTCTCCATGTCAGCTTCCTGTTGCCAGTCTTGAATTCCTGTATGGTGATGACCCGACTTACGCCTACTGCATAATACCCCTTGCTGTCCTTCACTTTCATGAAGGTGACCACCTCCATACATAGAGGGTGCAGAGTTTTGAAGGTAGATGGTCATGCAGAAAGGTGGACCAGTTTACGTAGCACCTGTCACTAGTCCTGTCTTCAGCTAGGAACTCAAACCCTGTCTTCAGGAAGAAGATTGCCATCCAGCCCTGGGTACATTACTCCACAAAGACATTACACTTAGGCCCCTGGGGTGTTGAGGAAAATCATGTCCTTGGGGTGGATCCATCAGGTCTCCAAAGTGGGGATTGCAGGCACATGGTAGCCCAGTGTTGTTGTGTTGTACGGCAATCCCAAGATGAAGCATCATTCCTTTGCCTAGGGTTCCGCCTCTTCCAGCACCAGGACCCAATTGCTTACAGGATATTATTGTTTTCCCAATCTTGATGCTTAACTCCTTATTAAGCCCTCCATGGGGTGGGCTGCAGAAGGCCCCTGATTTTACAAATCCCATTCCACATGCAACAGGTAACACCTGGGCTTGGGGTGGAGGGATCAACCTGACATATTTGGAGGACAAATAAAAAAATGAAAACAGTTTTTCAGCTCACCTCCAATTAATCTGTAATGTTGAATAAGGCTAGACAGCAAAGCACAGATAGGTCTAATATTAATGCTATAATAACACACTTGAAAATGAATACTGTGTACAAGTGCTGGCAACTGTATTCCCCGCAGCAGAGGCCAGATGGCCTGAAACCACTGCAGAAGTACTGGCCCAGCCCGCCCTTGCACACCATTGTTGCTATGTTGCCTGTAATGAAGTAAAATAGTTTTATGAACACAACAATTAGCCTTACAATTTATAAATGGTGTTTCACTTAGGAAAAAAAAAGACATACAAATTATTAATGTATATGAAATAGTGATAAGAGCCTAAAATGTGATTTCACTACAGAACACAGAATGGGCACATTTGTGCTAACTTGCCTGATGAGTATGTTATTTATCAGCAATATTTTACTAGATGGTGAACCATAGTCTGGTTGTTGAATGGGTTAATGTCTGCTTACTCCCCCACTCTAACATCATGGATTGATAGGAAAGTTACTCTACACAGTTCTGGCAGTAATTATTTACTTCTTCCCTGCCCTGTGTGATTCTGCACCATTAAACACCGATAATTAAAGCCAATTGCTATTGTTTATTCAGTAGCTGCCAGTTATTAAGGCTGAAGAAGTACGGTACTCACTAGGCAGGATTTGTAATATGAATATTAATTACCAAACACATTTTTGGGATTGAATTTTCACAAAAATCTGAATAATATTCTTATATAAGAAAGCTGAGATACATAATATATTTATATCATATGCTTTTTGCTATTTACAATGTAATGGAAAGGGACTTCTCAGGTTAAATAGAAAACTGGTTAGAAACCTAAGTGAACACTTGGAATACGTGGGTGCTTTCACACACGCGCTTTCTTCTCTCTATAAGCGCAGGTGATGTCAGAGAGGGGAGGAAGAATCCTGGATCCTCCTCCCCTCTGTGACATCTGTGACCGCCCCTATTAGATTTCGCAGTGTATTAAAATACACTGCGAAATCAAAGTTAAATAAAGGCAAATGTATTAAAAATAATAAAGATTGAATACTTACCTGTCCTCCTGGTGTTCGAGAGCCAGGAGCAGCCACAGGTATTGACTTGATAGGATCTGTCGTGATGTCAGAGTGACGTTCCGGGCGCTGATTGGCCGCTCGCGGTCATGTGATATGAGCGAGTGGCCAATCAGCACCCATGACGTCACTCTGACATCATGCAAGGCCCTGTTGATCTGGTGTGACGCCCTGCTCACGCAGGTAACCACAGATCTCTCTAATGCACAGCTGGGTTTCCACAGCAGGTACCCACTACATACAAAACCTTCCACCCCGGCACAGTAGGGGGATCTCCACTTGCTGAGCTTAGGCAAGATCCCCTATAAATACTGCTGCTGGGGGAGGAGTTAGTCAGAGTGTGTGCAGACGCTAGAAGAGCTGCAAGGACGTCCTGGTGGTCGGTGCTGCGTTCAGGCCCGAGCCAGTGACCCGGAGTGGCCCTTCAACATTCCGCCAGCCTACGTGGGACTGAGGGCTAGGAGCAGAGAACTGGAAGGGACCAAGGAACTTGAGGGAGTTTGTCCCAGGAGAAACACCGGATATTGGGAATCCGCACCTGTGGGACACTATAGGACCACAGAAAACTGTTGCATGGTGGAGGCCTCGGCTACCCGGTTTGCCCCCCTGTGAGTCAAGAGAAGGAGCCAGACACAGCAGGGCAGAGCCGCAGTGATCAGGAGAAGGTATTCCAGAGACCGCACAGGAGGAGGGAAAGACACTACAGTGTGGAAGAGAGAGGAGGCAAGTCAGGCTGCAAGCAGGCTGTGCTTC
The DNA here is from genome assembly GCA_033576535.1 of Allobates femoralis. Classification (NCBI taxonomy): domain Eukaryota; kingdom Metazoa; phylum Chordata; class Amphibia; order Anura; family Aromobatidae; genus Allobates; species Allobates femoralis. Next base: position 192,047,195 of record JARQOC010000006.1, on the reverse strand, counting down.
AGACAAACACTACAGAGCAGAGGAGGCCTTATACCCACTTGCTGTGGGGACCCACTGTGCAACCTGTCCACCGGTCGGTGCCCTGAATTGTTTTACCTGCTTAACATCAGTAAAAGGTAAAAGAGACTTTCCTGCTTGTGTGTATCCTTCCTTTCCACTCCCAATATCCTCTATAGACTGTTCCAACTCTCCCTATACAATCTCAGCTCCACTACAACCTGTCTCTCCTCACTACGCTGCCCCGGAGGTCCCAGTCCTGCCTGCGGAGGACTGTACCATCTCAGCCGCAATACCACCGACCTCGGAGGACTGTGGCGGCGCTGGTGCTACTCACCAGAAACTGCAGGTGGCGTCACGACAAACTAACCTTGTAAATAATTCCTTGTACATAATCCCCCCCTTTTCAAGAGAATAGTCCCCAGGACACGGGATCAGGCGCGGCCACCATTCCCCGTGACACAGTTACCCTTCTGCCGCCTGATAGCCGAGTACCCCACACCCTGGGGCGACACACTGGTACCTGCCTTTCTCTCCGCACCAGATCGCACGAACAGCGCCGGGGGTGCGTATTTGATTCTTTTTTATTTTACATACATTTGCCTTTATTTAATTTAGATTTCGCATGTATATGAATACACTGCGAAATCTAATGGGGGCAGTCACACATGTCACAGAGGGGAGGAGGAACCAGGATTCTTCCTCCCTTCTGTGACATCACCTGCGCTTATGGGGAGAAGAAAGCGCAAGAGTGTGAAAGCACCCACGTATTTTTTTGCGCGGCCGAAAATCGCGGCAAAAAGCGTGCACAAAAAGAGTGCAACAAAATACACAAATGTGTGAACGTAGCCTTAAAGTTACAACTTAAAATAGGATCATGCCATGTATGGGGTCATTCTTTGCACATACAGCAAGAAAATTAACAAGAGTGCACTTTTTCAATTTTCACACTAGCAACTGGATCTTTCCAGATTGAAATGTCATTTTGCACAGTGCTGCTCACCATTATTGGCATCCCTTAATTTTTTTCATAGACTGTACAATATCTTCAGAAATAAATGGAAATGTATCAAATTTATATTCTCAAGATCCAAAGTAATGCAACAATAAAACATTGTCAATTTAAATGTTGCAAATTCAAATAAGAAACAGAATAAACAGCATGTGCAGAAATAAAGGCTCCCTAATAATAGTTGGTTGCTCACCATTTGGCATTGATAACAGCCTCCAAACAGTTTTTGTAAACATCTATAAGCTTCTTGTACTTCTCAGCTGGTATATTCTCCCTCTCTTCCTTTGCAGTTTGTTCAATCTCTTGAATGTTTGCAGAGTTCTTTTTCCCAATGGCATATTTCAGATCACCTCAACCATTATCAATAAGATTGTGGTCAGGACTCATTCCTGACTACTTTAAAACAGCCCATTTTTTTCTTTTTCAATGATTCCTGTGTACCTTTGGATATTTGCTTTTGGATCATTTTCCTGCTGAAGAACCCATGAGCTTTGACTCAAACCAAGTTTTCTAATAATAGTTAAGACATTTTGCTCCAAAATCCCTTCCTAATTCTCTGTTTTTATGATTCATGTAATACGAACAAGGCCTCCAGTACCGAAGCAGCAAAGCAACCCCAAAGTATTATGGATCCTCCACCATGCTTAACGTTGGTAGGATGTTCTTTTCCTTATAAGTTTCTTATAAGCACCTTCTGTAAACAAACTATTGCTTTGAATTGTCAAAAATGTCTATTTTTGTTTCATCTGTCCACAGAACATGTTCGCAGAAGAATTGTGGTTTGTCAAGGTACTCTTTGGCAAAGAATAGTCATTCCTTTTTATGTCTTTTCTTCAGCAATGGTTTCTTCTTCTCTGGCCTTTGCCCATAAAGTTCCACTTGGTTTATTTTGCGGTGTATGGTACTTGTTGAAACCATGACCACAACCTGCTCTAGGTTGGCCTTTTTTTCCACCATTTACACCAACTTTTGAAGACATCTCTTGTCAATTTTCCTCTTTTCCCCATGTCCAAGGAGATCTTTGATGGTTCCATGCTTGGCATACTTCTTAATAATATTGCGCACTGTTGAAACTGGGATACATAGGCCTTTGAAGATAGCCTTATACCTTTAAGAACTCTTGTGTTTGCTAATAATAGCAGTTTTGATGTCCTCAGACAACTCATTTGTCTTCACCATTGTGACAAAGGAACAGAGCCTAACATGTGGCTTTTAAAATGCTAAAGTAATCATTCATTGGCTAATTCATGTCACATGGGCACTGAAAATGTATCACAGATAATTCTCATTTCTGATTTAACAGTCAAAATGTGTTTGCATACTAATTTAGTGTAAAGAGAGTCTCAGCAAGCTTTAGGTTTTTCTATTCTTCCCTCCCATTGCTTATTGTTTTAAATTGTTGTTTATCATTTGCTCTTTTGTATTTAACATGAGTGTTCTGTACAAAAAAGCTGTTTAACTTAATTCATTTGTTTAGGAGATATTCCACATTTGTACTTAAACTTCATGGCTGCCAATAACAATGAGGAGAACTGTACCTTAGCCACAATGGTCGGACAAGAACCCTATCTGTTGTACTGAAGTGTTTAATGCAAATGTACTATATGCAAAGACAACAGGAGGAGACGCAAGGTCATTTGTGATAGGTGGATTCTGTGTTTTCAGCTGTGTATAGAGGTATTATCTGTCACTGTTTCTTGAATTTCTTTAATTTCATAGTGCAAAAAAGGTGACATTTCTTTATAGTCACGAGTGGACTGCTCTGCAGTCTGTCTCAAAAATGTTGTTCATTTCCTTTGAGACATGAAGGTTTAATGTCATTGTTTTCCTTGTTGCTGCTGAAGCCTTTTATCAGGTAATTTCCACTGTCTGTCTTAACATATTCCAGTGTTTTATTGTCTGCAGTGGCAAGGCCTCTCTGGCCAGTGCCTGAGCCAGGGTTACCCTATGTGACAGACAGGGACTAGGCACATGACGGCAGCAAGAGACCTGCTCAGGGTGTCAAGACAGAAAGGGACAGACACAGGCCAATATCAGAAGGTGTCCCTGTTAATCGCTCCCTAGTGTCTGGAGACTGGCCTGGAGAAGCACCATATCATTTTGAATTTACTAAAGAAAAAACGTGTGACATTCCCCATAAAACCACTATCGACGTTATTAAGTTAAGTGGTATTGAGAATGTTTCTTCCCCTTAGGAACCCTTATTAGGGAGACCAGGGTAAGATAAGGGTGAGCCGACGAGGTATGGAGGCACCAAAACAGTTAGGGTGAAAATCCCCCATTGATAGGTAGGTGCTAATAAATGAGGGAAATTTAGTCCCCCCCCCTATCACACCTTTCTTGGATTCAAAAATTGTCTTTATTGTGATGTCTTTCTGTGTAGGTCCTTGACCTTTTTAATGGATTGTTAATAAAGCATTTTTTAACAAAATCTAAATGTTGGTAATCCATAACTTCTTAAAAAAACTTGATATATTACCTCCTAAAAAATTGATAATTTCTAAGTAATGACTAATTGAACTATTCTGCAATACTAGATAACATAACCCATGGTCAAGATTGACGCTGTATCTGGAAAAAAATACACCATTTTCCTAATCCAATAAAGCCTCTGTAATGTCACCTTTTTTCCAGTTTGTGATAACTTTTCTATAGTGAATTCAGCTTGGCATGACATCTAATGATGACATGCATTTATGTCCTTACTTGCTTGTTTTTGATTGTTCTGGTAACCTGCTGCAATTTTCTTTAGCAAGTAGCTGATTCTTTAAGAAGTCAAATTGTAGATTATGATAGGCCCTAAACAAGGCATGCAATAAAACTAGTGGGTTGCCCCACATTATCTTCATTAAAGCAATGATCCATGCACAGAACCAATTAAGAGGGGTGGGTGGGGGTGAGGAGAGGCTACTAACTGAGACCAGTCACCTTGCTCTTCAGGGAGATATGTAGAGACCTAGACAAACATCTTCAAATAACTCAAAAGATTGTCCAAGCGAAGCAAATTTGGCTATTGAGCTAATTGCAAAATGCATTTTATTACACAGGAGTTAAATCAGATCCAGACTATTTATGGCTATTCTACACAGAGAGCATTTTCGGGAATGAATAGAAGTGAATATGGATAAGCCGACAAGGATGTTCAGGTTTGCGAAGTTCGGCCAAACTATAGTTATGTACAAAAACTTAATTTTAACCTGTACCCCAAACCCCATAAAAGTCAATGGGAACCTGAACTTTTATGCTGTAAAATGGTTGAAGTAGGAGTTAGGGGGCTGCAAAAATAAGCAAAATGGGGGTAAGAGCAAGAAAACTGCCCCGCAAACAAATGTGGATAGAAAAATGACTTAAAGGGGTTCTGTCAACATAGCAATCAAGGTTAAATAGGAAGTAAATAAAATAAAAGTAAGAGTACCGTCACAGAGATTGTTGTTAGTGTTGCTCCACAGAGCCAAAAGCGTCCTGCCACAAAGGCTGTTTACAGAGTTCCCTCACAGTCAAAATGATAAGAATGCTCCAAGTGAGACTGTGGCCAGAGTGCCCCCACAGAGCCTGTTTACTGAGTTCCCGTTTAACAAAAATTAGATCAAATGGTCCATAATCATAAGTAAACATATCAAAAATGAAGACCTTATAGTTCATAATACTAATTTTTATTAAAGGGAACCTGTCACCCGATTTTAAGCTCCTAAACTATCTCTAGCTGTCTCTACACCTTCCTAGCAGCTCCCTATCTCTCCCTTTCTTATCTAAAGTCTCCCTATGAAAGAAGTGTAAAATAAGATAAAACTTACTGCAGTCCCCGTAGTTAGGGGACTGGGTAGGCGTGGCCACGCTTCCACAGCACTCCTCCATGCTGTAATGCACGCCCCGCTGGGCGGCATTATTCAGGGCCCTCTCTGCCCCCATGTCTTTGTAATCTGCCGCCATGTTTGTAGTTCTAAGCACCGGCCGGACGTCACTTCCGGCGCAGTGCATTATGGGGCCGGTCACGTGATCGGCCCTAGTGCATTATGGGCTCCGCGCATGCGCAATGTGCTTACTGAAGCCGGGCCGGTCACGTGATCGGCCCCATAATGCACTAGGGCCGATCACGTGACCGGCCCCATAATGCACCGCGCCGGAAGTGACGTCCGGCCGGTGCTTAGAACTACAAACATGGCGGCAGATTACAAAGACATGGGGGCAGAGAGGGCCCTGAATAATGCCGCCCAGCGGGGCGTGCATTACAGCATGGAGGCGTGCTGTGTAAGCGTGGCCACGCCTACCCAGTCCCCTAACCACGGGGACTGCAGTAAGTTTTATCTTATTTTACACTTCTTTCATAGGGAGACTTTAGATAAGAAAGGGAGAGATAGGGAGCTGCTAGGAAGGTATAGGGACAGCTAGAGATAGTGTAGGGGCTTAAAATTAGGTGACAGGTTCCCTTTAAGATACAGATTAAAAAGCCTGATAAGAGCGAAGAAAATCCAACAAAGTTTGCAAAAAAAGTGAAGAATAGACATACATAAATAAATATTGATACACAGATAGTACCACTGAATACTATACCTTGATACTTGTATCCTTGCTTCTTACCGCTATCTATACAGCGGAGGTTGAAACCCTATAAATACGCCTATGGTGCCCTGCTCATCTTTGAATCTTCCTATTTCTCCCTGATGTGTCTCTTTCCTATCAATGTTATAGGTGTATGTAAGCAAAGATATCTTATTAATTAAAAAAAATTACTACCGATTCAAAAGGAGCCATGGAAAAGCACGCAGGCACAGACACTTAATTAATCCAGAACGGAAGACTAATTGAGAATAGAAACAATAGCCTAGGTTAAATAGGGAATCAGTTATATCATACCTTACCCATAAATAGTATGAAAAGGTCATATAAATATACATCACCCCCTTGAGGACTCCAATGAAAGGGATAGATTGTAGCACACATCAAAATGTATCAATATGCGAGCGGTCAAGTCAATATATATACATATCTAATATATAAAGCTGAATGTGTGTATGTGTGTGTGTGTATGTGTGTGTGTATGTGTGTATATCCGGGATTGGCATCTACACCGTCGCAACTACAGCCACAAAATTTTGCACAGTCACACGTCTCGACCCCGGGAGCGTCATAGGCTATGTTGTGAGGCGAAATTTTAACCCTGCGCATTCCAGTTCACCAAACAATTTTGGCCCTATCTACATAATGGGGAAAAAGTGAATGGAAAAATATTGGAGGAAAATCGACAGCTGTCAGCTATAGAGACAAAATTTTGCACAGTCCCACGTCTGGACCCCAGGAGCGTCATAGGCTATGTTGTGAGGCGAAATTTTAACCCTGCGCATTCCAGTTCACCAAACAATTTTGGCCCTATCTACATAATGGGGAAAATGTGAATGGAAAAATATTGGAGGAAAATCGACAGCTGTCAGCTATAGAGACAAAATTTTGCACAGTCACACGTCTGGACCCTGAGAGTGTCATAGGTTATGTTGTGAGGCGAAATTTTAACCCCGCGCGTTCCAGTTCACCAAACAATTTTGCCCCTATCTACATAATGGGGAAAAAGGGAAAGGAAACGTGTGGGAGGAAAATCGACAGCTGCCAGCTACAGCTACAAAAATTTGCACAGTCACACGTCTTGACCCCGGGAGCATCATAGTCTATGTTGTGAGCCGAAATTTTAACCCTGCGCGTTCCAGTTCACCAAAAAATTTTGCCCCTATCTACATAATGGGGAAAAAGTGAATGGAAAAGAGTTGGAGCAATATCGACAGCTGTCAGCTATAGAGACAAAATTTTGCACAGTCCCACGTCTGGACCCCAGGAGCGTCATAGGCTATGTTGTGAGGCGAAATTTTAACCCCACGCATTCCAATTCACCAAACAATTTTGCCCCTATCTACATAATGGGGAAAAAGTGACAGTTACCAGTTGACAGTTGTGAATGAGAGGGGCTTAATGACAGCGACAAAGACTAACAGCATATACCAGCATATAGTCACTAAGGTGGGGCCCCAACATGAGATATTCACCAAGTACGGGGACATGTATACACACCACACGCACACAAAGAGTAACAGCAAGTGTATAGTCGCTAAGGTGCAGCCCCAACATGGGATACTCACCACGCACCCGAACAAACACACACACACCACAAAGAGACATACACAACACAGAGACACACACACCCCCAAGGGGACACACACACACACTCTATAGCGACACATGCACTCACCCCACAGGGACACACACACACACCACAATGAGACACACATGACACAGACACACACACCACACAGACCCCCCCCACAGGGACACACACACATAGCCACCCTATAGGGACACATGCACTCACCCCACAGGGACACACACACCACAAAGAGACACACACACACCACACAGACCCCCCCACAGGGACACACACACATACACACCCTATAGGGACACATGCACTCACCCCTCAGGGACACACACACACCACAAAGAGACACACACAACACAGAGACACACACACCCCACACAGACACCCCCCCCACAGGGACACACACAACATACACACCCTATAGGGACACATGCACTCACCCCACAGGGACACACACCACAAAGAGACACACACAACACAGATACACACACACACACCACACAGACTCCCCCACAGGGACACACAAACATACACACCCTATAGGGACACATGCACTCACCCCACAGGGACACACACACACCACAAAGAGACACACACAACAGAGACACACACCACACAGACCCCCCCACAGGGACACACACATACACACCCCAGGGACACACACACCACACAGACAGACACAGATGTGCCCAAATCACCTCACACAACTCGCCTCACATGTGTGCTATCTTTATTTTCTAAACATAAACATCTGATTAAAAACAGCCAATGTGCAACACATGTGCCATATAGGGAATTAAGGCAATTGTCAGTCACATGAGCTGTCTATTATGTGTATGTGTGAGGTAACATATACTGCCCGGCCAGGGGGAGGGTTTACTGTTGGCTGGAGATTTATTAGGCTGCCTATAGCAATCAATCATAGCTCAGCTTCTATTTTCCTACAGGTCATTAATATGACATATTCAAATTATTTATTAACCCGGGCATAGACGGGTACTACAGCTAGTAAATATATAAAGCTGAATGTGTGTATGTGTGTGTGTGTGTATGTGTGTATATCCGGGATTGGCATCTACACCGTCGCAACTACAGCCACAAAATTTTGCACAGTCACACATCTGGACCCCGAAAGCGTCATAGGCTATGTTGTGAGGCGAAATTTTAACCCTGCGCATTCCAGTTCACCAAACAATTTTGCCCCTACCTACATAATGGGGAAAAAGTGAACGGAAAAGTGTTGGAGGAAAATTGACAGTTGTCAGCTATAGCCACAAAATTTTGCACAGTCACACGTCTGGACCCCGGGAGCGTCATAGGCTATGTTGTGAGCCGAAATTTTAACCCCGCGCATTCCAATTCACCAAACAATTTTGCCCTAAGTGACAGTTACCAGTTGACAGTTGTGAATGAGAGGGGCTTAATGATAGCGCCAAAGACTAACAGCACATACCAGCATATAGTCACTAAGGTGAGGCCCCAACATGAGATATTCACCACGCAATGGGACATGTATACACACCACAAGCACACAAAGAGTAACAGCAAGTGTGTAGTCGCTAAGGTGCAGCCCCAACATTGGATACTCACCACGCACCCGAACAAACACACACACACCACAAAGAGACACACACAACACAGATACACACACCACACAGACCCGCCCCACAAGGACACACACACATAGCCACCCTATAGGGACACATGCACTCACCCCACAGGGACACACACCACAAAGAGACACACACACCACACAGACCCCCCACAGGGACACAGACACATACACACCCTATAGGGACACATGCACTCACCGCACAGGGACACACACACACACACAAAGAGACACACACAACACAGATACACACACCACACAGACCCCCCACAGGGACACACACACATACACACCCTATAGGGACACATGCACTCACCCCACAGGGACACACACACACCACAAAGAGACACACACAACAGAGACACACACCACACAGACCCCCCCCCACAGAGACACACACACATACACACCCTATAGGGACACATGCACTCACCCCACAGGGACACACACATACACACACCCCAGGGACACACACACCACACAGACAAACACAGATGTGCACAAATCACCTCACACAACTCGCCTCATACGTGTGCTATCTTTAATTTCCAAACATAAACATCTGATTAAAAACAGCCAATGTGCAACACGTGCCATATAGGGAATTAAGGCAGATGTCAGTCACATGAGCTGTCTATTATTTGTATGTGTGAGGCAAAATATACTGCCCGGCCGGGGGGAGGGTTTACTATTGGCTGGAGATTTATCAGACTGCCTATAGCAATCAATCACAGCTCAGCTTCTATTTTCCTACAGGTCATTAATATGACATATTCAAATTCTATTTTGTTATAGCTAACATCAGTTATTTATTAACCCCTTCCCGACCCTTGGCCCTACGTTTGGGCCATGAAAACAAAGTCATTCCCGACCCTTGGCCCTAGGGGTGGGCCATGGAATGATCGGTCTCCTGCAGGCCGAGTGAGGGTCTCACTGACCTGTCACTCGGCCTGCAGGTACATGGGGAGTTGTACTACACCCCAGGGGGGGTCGATTTGCCCCCACCCCCACCCCCCCGGCTACAGGCGCGGTGATTGGCGCTCAAAAGTGAAAGTGAAAATCACCGCGCCTGTAATGTTTCCCTGCCTGCCGCTGCTCTCCCTACCCTCTGATCTGCTCCCTGTCATCCTCTAACTGCCCCCCTGTCCCCCACCTCTCTTTCTTGCCCCCCCCTTCATCTTTCTACCCCCCCTTCCTGTCCCTGCCGCCTGCTTCCTGTCCCTGCCTCCCGCTTCCTCTTCCTGCCGCCCGCCTCCTCCTGACTGCCCCCGCTTCCTCCTAGTCGTAAGTGCCCCCTGCCACATCTACTGCCAGCCCCCCCACTGCCCCCTCCTGCCCCCCGATCACCGGAGCGGCGATCGGCTTCTCCCACTCACCTCTCCGGCGGCCCGGCTGTCAGCGCTGCGTCCCGCTCCTCCTCCTCTTCTGCTGTGAGTATCGCCGCCTCCGATCTGAGCTCTGTGCTGGAGCTGCCAGATCACTTCTACAGCTGGATCCTGAGGATCTAGCTGCAGGAAGTGATCTGACAGATCCAGCACAGTGATCCACAGTGACCATTATGTGATCACTGTCGATCACTGTGCTGGAGCTGCCAGATCACTTCTACAGCTGGATCCTGAGGATCAAGCTGCAGGAAGTGATCTGACAGATCCAGCACAGTGATCCACAGTGACCATTATGTGATCACTGTCGATCACTGTGCTGGAGCTGCCAGATCACTTCTACAGCTGGATCCTGAGGATCTAGCTGCAGGAAGTGATCTGACAGATCCAGCACAGTGATCTACAGTGACCATTATGTGATCACTGTCGATCACTGTGCTGGAGCTGCCAGATCACTTCTACAGCTGGATCCTGAGGATCTAGCTGCAGGAAGTGATCTGACAGATCCAGCACAGTGATCCACAGTGACCATTATGTGATCACTGTCGATCACTGTGCTGGAGCTGCCAGATCACTTCTACAGCTGGATCCTGAGGATCTAGCTGCAGGAAGTGATCTGACAGATCCAGCACAGTGATCGACAGTGATCACATAATGGTCACTGTGGATCACTGTGCTGGATCTGTCAGATCACTTTCTACAGCTGGATCCTGAGGATCTAGCTGCAGAAAGTGATCTGACACCCCGGGCGCAGTGACCCACTATGTGCATCACTGCGCCTGGGCTGCCAGATCGCTTTCCGCAGCTCGATCCCTATGCATGGGGATCGAGCTGCAGAAAGCTATCTAACAGCCCGGGCGCAGTGATGCACATAGTGGGTCAATGCGCCTGTGCTGCCAGATCGCTTTCCGCAGCTCGATCCCATGCATGGGGATCGAGCTGCGGAAAGTGATCTGGAAGCACAGGCGCAGTGATGCATATAGTGGGTCACTGCGCCCAGGCTCTTAGATCGCTGCTCTGCAGCCCGATCTCCCTGCATGGGCATCGAGCTGCAGAAAGCAATCTGACAGCCCGGACGCAGTGATGCACATAGTGGGGCAATGCACCTGTGCTGCCAGATCGCTTTCCGCAGCTCGATCCCCATGCATGGGGATTGAGCTGCGGAAAGCGATCTGGCAGCACAGGCGCAGTGATGCATATAGTGGGTCACTGCGCCCAGGCTCTTAGATCGCTGCTCTGCAGCCCGATCTCCCTGCATGGGCATCGAACTGCAGAAAGTAATCTGACAGCCCGGACGCAGTGATGCACATAGTGGGTCAATGCGCCTGTGCTGCCAGATCGCTTTCCGCAGCTCGATCCCCATGCATGGGGATCGAGCTGCGGAAAGTGATCTGGCAGCCCAGGCGCAGTGATGCACATAATGGGTCACTGCGCCCGGGGTGTCAGATCACTTTCTGCAGCTCGATCACCATGCTGGCGGATTGGGCTCCAGAGTAGCGATCTGAAAGCAAAGGTGATCGAGCGTCGTGGGACCTTCGTTGTGGACTACGTCGGAGACAATCAAATGTCGTGGGACCTTCGTTATGGACTACGTCGGAGCGATCGAGCGTCGTGGGACCTTCGTTGTGGACTACGTCGGATCTTTTTATAATAAAGATGGAGTCCGAATTGTGTCTGTGTTTTTTTTTCAAATAAAAAGATTTTTCTCTGCGTGTATTTATTGACTATTTACCGTACTAGAGATTCCTAATGGCGGGTCTAACATTGGCCCTATATTATGAATCTCGGGCTTAGTGCCAGCTGCCAATAAAAAGCTGGCATTAACCCCTTTATTACCCAGTTAGCCACCGGCACCAGGGCAACTGGAAGAGCGTGGGTACAGCGCCAGAAAATGGCGCTTCAATGAATGCGCCATTTTCTGGGGCGGCTGCGGGCTGCAATTCGCAGCATGGGGGGCCCAGAACGCTTGGGCCTCTCTATGCTGAGGATTCCAGCCCCCAGCTGCCTAGTTGTACCTGGCTGGACCAAAAATATATTAGTTCTAGAAATTAAAAAAAAATGGGCTTCGCTGTATTTTTGGTTCCAGCCAGGTATGACAAGGCAGCTGGGGGTGGGTGGCAGTCCGTAGCTGCCAAGTTGTACCTGGCTGGACCAAAAATATGGCGGAGCCCTATTTCATTTTTTTTCTAGAAATATTTCTAGAAATAAAAAAAAAAATAGGCTTCGCTGTATTTTTGGTTTCAGCCAGGTATGACGAGGCAGCTGGGGGCTGGTGGCAGTCCGTAGCTGCCAAGTTGTATCTGGCTGGACCAAAAATATGGCGGAGCCCTATGTCATTTTTTTCTAGAAATAATTCTAGAAATAAAAAAAAAAATAGGCTTCGCTGTATTTTTGGTTCCAGCCAGGTATGACGAGGCAGCTGGGGGCTGGTGGCAGTCCGTAGCTGCCAAGTTGTATCTGGCTGGACCAAAAATATGGCGGAGACCTATGTCATTTTTTTTCTAGAAATAATTCTAGAAATAAAAAAAAAAAATAGGCTTTGCTGTATTTTTGGTTCCAGCCAGGTATGACGAGGCAGCAGGGGGCTGGTGGCAGTCCGTAGCTGCCAAGTTGTATCTGGCTGGACCAAAAATATGGCGGAGCCCTATGTCATTTCTTTTCTAGAAATAATTCTAGAAATAAAAAAAAAATAGGCTTTGCTGTATTTTTGGTTCCAGCCAGGTATGACGAGGCAGCTGGGGGCTGGTGGCAGTCCGTAGCTGCCAAGTTGTACCTGGCTGGACCAAAAATATGGCAGAGCCCCATGGGTCCCCTATGCTGCGAATTGCAACTACTAGACTAGTATGTTTTTTCACAAAAAGTTTCTTTATTCATTTATACGTCTCAATTTGTGAAGCACATGGTGGTTCAAAGTGCTCACTGTGCATCTAGATACGTTCCTTGGGGGGTCTAGTTTCCAAAATGGGGTCACTTGTGGGGGAGCTCCAATGTTTAGGCACACAGGGGCTCTCCATACGCGACCTGGTGTCCGCTATCAATTCCAATTGTTGGCAAACACCAGGTTGCGTATGGAGAGCCCCTGTGTGCATACACATTGGAGCTCCCCCACAAGTGACCCCATTTTGGAAACTAGACCCCCCAAGGAACGTATCAAGATGCATAGTGAGCACTTTGAACCCCCAAGTGCTTCACAAATTGATCCATAAAAATAAAAAAGTACTTTTTTTCCACAAAAAAAATATTTTTTTCATTATTACAGATCAATTTGTGAAGCACCTGGAGGTTCAAAGTGCACACTATGCATCTAGATACATTCCTTGGGGGGTCTAGTTTACAAAATGGGGTCACTTGTGGGGGAGCTCTAATGTTTAGTCACACAGACGCTCTCCATACGCAACATGGTGTCCGCTAACAATTCCAATTGTTAGCGGACACCATGTCGCATATGGAGAGCCCCTGTGTGCCTAAACATTGGAGCTCCCCCACAAGTGACCCCATTTTGGAAACTAGACCCCCCAGGGAACTTATCTAGATGGATAGTGAGCATATTGACCCCCCAGGTGCTTCACAAATTAATAGAAAAAAGTTTTTTTTGCGTAAAACAAGTACTTTTTCATTTTTACAGATCAATTTGTGAAGCACCTGGGGGTTCAAAGTGCTCACTATGCATCTAGATACGTTCCTTGGGGGGTCTAGTTTCCAAAATGGGGTCACTTGTGGGAGAGCCCCAATGTTTAGGCACACAGGGGCTCACCAAACGCGACATGGTGTCCGCTAACAAATTGAGCTCATTTTGCATTCAAATTGTTAGCGGACACCATGTCGTGTTTGGAGAGCCCCTGTGCGTCTCCACATTGGAGCTCCCCCACAAGTGACCCCATTTTGGAAACTAGACCCCCCAGGGAACATATCTAGCTGCATAGTGAGCACTTTGAACCCCCAGGTGCTTCACAAATTGGTCCGTAATAATGAAAAAATAAATTTTTGTGGAAAAAAAAAGTGCTTTTTTCATTTTTATGGATGAATTTGTGAAGCACCTGGGGCTTCAAAGTGCTCACTATGCATCTAGATACGTTCCCTGGGGGGTTTAGTTTCCAAATGGGGTCACTTGTGGGGGAGCCCCAATGTTTAGGCACACAGGGGCTCACCAAACGCGACATGGTGTCCGCTAACAATTTGAGCTCATTTTGCATTCAAATTGTTAGCGGACACCATGTCGTGTTTGGAGAGCCCCTGTGCGTCTCCACATTGGAGCTCCCCCACAAGTGACCCCATTTTGGAAACTAGCCCCCCCAGGGAACATATCTAGCTGCATAGTGAGCACTTTGAACCCCCAGGTGCTTCACAAATTGATCCGTAATAATGAAAAAAGAAAATGTTTGTGGAAAAAAAAGTGCTTTTTCATTTTTATGGATGAATTTGTGAAGCACTTGGGGGTTCAAAGTACTCACTATGCATCTAGATACGTTCCCTGGGTGGTCTAGTTTCCAAAATGGGGTCACTTGTTGCGGAGCCCCAATGTTTAGGCACACAGGGGCTCACCAAACGCAACATGGTGACAGCTAACAATTTGAGCTGATTTTTATTCAAATTGTTAGCGGACACCATGTCGCTTTTGGAGAGCCCCTGTGTGCCTAAACATTGGAGCTCCCCCACAAGTGACCCCATTTTGGAAACTAGACCCCCAGGGAACATATCTAGATGGGTAGTGAGCATATTGAACCCCCAGGTGCTTTACAAATTGATCTGTGAAAATGAAATAGTACTTTTTTTTTCACAAAAATTTTCTTTTAGCCTAAATTTTTTCCATTCCAAAAACTGTACCCCTCAAGCTATTCAAAACTATATTCAAGAAGATGATTAACCCTTCAGGTGCTTCACAGGACCTAAGGCAAAGTGGAAACAAAAAATGGATATTTTAATTTTTTTATCAAAAATGTTCTTTTAGCCTCAATTCTTTCATTTTCACATGGGCAACAGCATAAAATTCATCCTAAAATTTGTTGGGCAATTTCTCCTGAGTACACCGATACCTTATATGTGGTCTTAAACCACTGTTTGGGCACACAGCAGGGCTCAGAAGGGAAGGAGCGCCATTTCACTTTTTGGATGTAAAATTAGCTCCAAAATTCAAATTGCGCTCCTTCCCTTCTGAGCCCTGCCGTGCGCCCAAACAGTGGTTTATGACCATATATGAGGTATCTGTGTACTCGGGAGAATTTGCACAACACATTTTAAGATCCATTTTATCCTGTTGCCCATGTGAAAATGAAAGAATTGAGGCTAAAAGAACATTTTTGATAAAAAAATTAAAATATCCATTTTTTGTTTCCACTTTGCCTTAGGTCCTGTGAAGCACCTGAAGGGTTAATCATCTTCTTGAATATAGTTTTGAATAGCTTGAGGGGTACAGTTTTTGGAATGGTGTCACTTTTGGGTGTTTTCTGTCATGTACACCCCTCAAAAGGACTTCAAATGTGATGTGGTCACTAAAAAAAATGGTTTTGTAAATTTTGGTTGAAAAATGAAAAAGTGCTCATGAACTTTGAACCCTTATAACGTCCTACCAAAAAAAAATTTTTCTTCCAAAATTGTGCTGATGTGAAGTAGACATGTGGGAAATATTATTTAATAACTTTTTTCTGTCACATATCTCTCTGGTTTATCAGAAAAAAAAATTAAAAATGTGAAAATTGTGAAATTTTCAAAATTTTTGCCATATTTTTGATTTTTTTCACAAATAAACACAAAAATTATCGACTTAAATTTAATACTAGCATGAAGCCCAATGTGTCACGAAAAAACAATCTCAGAATCGCTAGGATCGGTTGAAGCGTTCCAGAGATATTACCTCATAAAGGGACACTGGTCAGAATTGCAAGAAATGCCAAGGTCTTTAGGGTCAAAATAGCCTGGGTCCTGAAGGGGTTAACCCGGGCGTAGCCGGGTACTACAGCTAGTATAAATATATAACATGAATATATATACACAGGGCCGGCCTTAGGCTAAATGGTGCCCTGTGCGAATTTACCTTATGGTGCCCCCACACCATTACTTACTCAGAACACATAAGCATACATGTTTGTATATGATCTATTCATGGTCTTCTAGGAGAGCAAGGAGAGGTGTTGCTATGCAGGGGTCAGAAAAAATCAGAGATGCACGCTCTAAGATCTATATCCCCTCCCACCTGTCATTACTAACCCTCCCGCCCCCATATATAGAGGTGTTACTGGTCATCGTACAGGAGGAGGAGGTGAGCTGTGACATCACCTATTGTGAATGGTGGATCCTGTGTTATATACTGTATATAGAGGTGTTATCAGTCATTGTACAGGAGGAGGAGGAGACATCACCTATTGTGAATGGTGGATCCTGTGTTATCTACTGTATATAGAGGTGTTATCAGTCATTGTACAGGAGGAGGTGAGCTGTGATATCACCTATTGTGAATGGTAGATCCTGTGTTATCTACTGTATATAGAGGTGTTATCAGTCCTTGTACAGGAGGAGGAGGTGAGCTCTGACATCACCTATTGTGAATGGTGGATCCTGTGTTATCTACTGTGTATAGAGATGTTATCAGTCATTGTACAGGAGGAGGTGAGCTGTGATATCACCTATTGTGAATGGTGGATCCTGTGTTATCTACTGTATATAGAGGTGTTATCAGTCATTGTACAGGAGGAGGAGGTAAACTGTGATATCACCTATTGTGAATGGTGGATCCTGTGTTATCTACTGTACATAGAGGTGTTATCAGTCAGTGTACAGGAGGAGGAGGTGAGCGCTGACATCACCTATTGTGAATGGTGGATCCTGTGTTATCTACTGTATATAGAGGTGTTATCAGTCATTGTACAGTAGGGGGAGATGAGCTGTGACATCAACTCTTGTGAATGGTAGGTCCTGTGTTATCTACTGTATTTAGAGGTATTATCAGTCATTGTACAGGAGGAGGAGGTGAGCTGTGATATTACCTATTGTGAATGATGGATCCTGTGTTATCTACTGTATATAGAGGTGTTATCAGTCAGTGTACAGGAGGAGGAGGTGAGCTGTGACATCAACTCTAGTGAATGGTGGATCTTGTGTTATCACACTATATTTAGAGGTGTTATCAGTCATTGTACAGGAGGAGGAGGTGAGCTGTGATATCACCTATTGTGAATGATGGATCCTGTGTTATCTACTGTATATAGAGCTGTTATCAGTCATGGTACAGGAGGAGGAGGTGAGCTGTGATATCACCTATTGTGAATGGTGGATCCTGTGTTATCTACTGTATATAGAGATGTTATCAGTCATTGTACAGGAGGAGGTGAGCTGTGATATCACCTATTGTGAATGGTGGATCCTGTGTTATCTACTGTATATAGAGGTGTTATCAGTCATTGTACAGGAGGAGGTGAGCTGTGATATCACCTATTGTGAATGGTGGATCCTGTGTTATCTACTGTATATAGAGGTGTTATCAGTCAGTGTACAGGAGGAGGAGGTGAGCGCTGACATCACCTATTGTGAATGGTGGATCCTGTGTTATCTACTGTATATAGAGGTGTTATCAGTCAGTGTACAGGAGGAGGAGGTGAGCTGTGATATCACCTATTGTGAATGATGGATCCTGTGTTTTCTACTGTATATAGAGGTGTTATCAGTCATTGTACAGTAGGGGGAGGTGAGTAGTGACATCATCTATTGTGAATGGTGGATCCTGTGTTATCTACAGTATATAGAGGTGTTATCAGTCATTGTACAGTGGGGGGAGGTGAGCTGTGATATCCCCTATTGTGAATGGTGGATCCTGTGTTATCTACAGTATATAGAGGTGTTATCAGTCATTGTACAGTAGGGGGAGGTGAGCTGTGACATCAACTCTTGTGAATGGTGTATCCTGTGTTATCTACTACATTTAGAGGTGTTATCAGTCATTGTACAGGAGGAGAAGGTGAGCTGTGATATCCCCTATTGTGAATTGTGGATCCTGTGTTATCTACTGTATATAGAGGTATTATCAGTCATTGTACAGGAGGAGGAGGTGAGCTGTGATATCCCCTATTGTGAATGGTGGATCCTGTGTTATATACTATATATAGAGGTGTTATCAGTCATTGTACAGGAGGAGAAGGTGAGCTGTGACATCACCTATTGTGAATGGTGGATCCTGTGTTATCTGCTGTATGTAGAGGTGTTGACTCTTAAACAATACAGCATTTCAAATAAGAACCTACTCCAAAAGCTTCTGGGGACTGAGACAGATAAGAGAGTAGCAGGAAATTCTAGTCCCTGGTGAATTCACCCCATTTGTGTGTAATGGAGAGACCGGTCACTCAAGGTAGTGAGCAGGGAGAAGCCGTCAGGGAACAGACTTTCTGACTAGTCTCCAGTAAGACTTAATCCATGACAGCGTTCAACCACTTCACGACCTTTGACGTACTAGAACAAAAAAGTTTGTGTTTCCTCTCCTTTCATCTGGGCTCAAAGGCCGAGCCCGCATCATTACCCATATGACGGCTGATTTAAACAGTCATCAATTGCCTCTGATAAACATGAGCAAAGCTGCTCTAGCGGCTGTGAATCAGTCAAATACCACTGTCAATCTCTGACAGCGACATTTAACATGTGCGGGTAGGGGGAGGTGTGTGTCATTTCAACTGCCCCATGATCGCAGGTTTTGACACCCAGGGTTATGCTGAAGACCCTCTTGTCTGTCATAAGCCAATGTTTGTCAGAGATCGTGATTTCTCTATACATAGCAGTGCTGATGATGCACTGGTATACATGGCACAGGTGATGAGACAAACGCAGCTTCAACTACCCTAACAACACTATTAAGTTTTTAAAAGTATGAAAAATGTTCTAAAGGGAACTAAAGTTCAAATCACGCCTTTTTTTTTGCCCCATTTAAAAAAAAAAATACACAAACTGGTATTGCTGCATTCGTAAATGTGATCAAAATATAAATTCAATTAATCCGATCAGTAAATGTTGCAGTGAAATTAATAATAAAGCTGCAGAATAGTTTTTTTTGTCCACTGTAACTTTACAATAAAATGCAATAAGAGGCGAACAAAACATCGTATCTACCCAAAAATGCAAAAATGATATCAGTAAAAACCTCAGCTCATGGAGCAAAAAAAACAAGCCCTCACATAGCCCCAGATCCTGAAAAATTAAAGCATTACGGCTACGTTGACACGCTGTGTATTTGCAGCGATTTTTTTTGAGGATCCGTAACTCCAGTGAAATACAGTGATGTTTTGCTTCCCAGCAAAACCAATGCATTTCCTGAATTTGCTTTCAGACGCTCCGTCATTTTACGGATGCGTTTTCACTGGAAAGCGGATCCTCAAAAAGAATTAAACGTCAATTCTTTGGCTTTTTTCCATTGCCCTCATTGTAGAATGGGCTCAAAAAAAGCGGACACTCAAAAGCGCAATGTATGAATGATAAAGGCATCTGTAAAACGGATCCTCAAAATAGTGCTGCGCAAACGCAGAAAAGCGCAGCGTGTGAACCCAGCCTTCAGGTCACAGAAAATGGGGACAGCAGCAATCCCCAGTGATTCCAAGAATGTGGATCTGCGTCCAGCAATTGGGATCTGCAGAAAACCTTTTGGACTGTAGCAGATGACATAAGTCACTGCCAGAGAAGTTTGGCAGCAGCTTATTCAGAGAACACAGGAACTCAGTTGATTATTGTCAAGAGAGAAAGCTTGGCTATGCCAACTAATCAATATATTGTAACATATATATATATATATATATACTAGATGGGTGATGTCACAATTGGGGCGAGCTCAGTGGCACTGGGGACAGCAGACGTCTCTCCCCCTATACACTCTCCCCTCTTTCTGCTCTCTCTCTCCCCCCTGTGTGCTGTCTCTCTCCTCCCTGTGCTGTCTCTCTCCCATCTGTGCTTTCTCCTTTGAGCTGTTCTCCCCCTGTGCTCTCTTCCACCTGTGTGCGGTCTCTCTCTCCCCTCTGTGTGCGGTCTCTCTCTCCCCTCTGTGTGCGATCTCTCTCCCCCTCTGTGTGCGATCTCTCTCTCCCCTCTGTGTGCAGTCTCTCTCCCCCCTCTGTGTGCAGTCTCTCTCCCCCCTCTGTGTGCAGTCTCTCTCCCCCTTTGTGTGCAGTCTCCCTCCCCCCTCTGTGTGCAGTCTCTCTCCCCCTTTGTGTGCAGTCTCTCTCCCCCCTCTGTGTGCAGTCTCTCTCCCCTCTGTGTGCAGCCTCTTTCTCCCGTCTATGTGCAGTTTCCCCCTCTGTGTACGGTCACTCTCTCTCCTCTCTGTGTACGGTCTCTCTCTCCCCTCTGTGTGCGGTCTCTCTCTATAATATAATACTCATGTACTTTGTGTATATTACAGGTGCAGTATTTCTAATGCACAGACTCCAGTACATTGGGAGTTGGGGTCAGAGGACAGTCCCAGCCTGGATTCATGAGTGCAGCAGTGACAGGAAACTTCCCTGTCACAGATTAGGATCAGTGATATGGAGGGCTTGTGCTAGGAGTTGGTGCTGTGTGGTCAGTGCTGTGTGTGGCTGAGAAACCTGATCCTGAAATGACCACACAGCACAGAGCTCCGAGAGAATTTCAGAGCCGGCAGCCATTACTAATGTGAAGCTGACAGGCAGCAGTGAACTCACCTCCATCATAGAGGAGTCCTCGGGTGTGAGGACTCGGAGGCGCCGCTCTGCACAGGCTGGAGGCCGGGAGGAGGCTCTATGGTACCGACTGAGGAGAGCTGGAAGAAGGGGCAGCCTGCTGTAAGGACTGACCAAAACCTGCTCTTCTGAGGTACCTGCAGTGTACACAGCCCCAAAGAATTAGGGCTTTCAGCTTATGATTCGGGGCGCAGGCAGGGGTGAACCTAGCCTCTCTGCTGCCTGAGGCAAACTGCTAAACGGCGCTCCCCCCTTTGCAATTTTTTTAATCGGTAAAAATAAATCTCATTCATACAGACTTATATCTATCCTGTAAAAATTGTAAAAATGAGCAAAATAGTGGACATTTTAGTTTACAGAAACAAAAAAAGATGGCCACACAAAGATGTCAGCGCCATCGCATGCACATACAAGAACCACACAGAAGAATCCAAAACAATGGCAGCTTGGCAAAAGCATGTAGACTCATAATGACGATTGGCAGAGCTGTAGGCAGACACAGTCCTGCATCCTTTAGCATAGATGCAGCACTGATTTCCAACCTCTTGCACATGCATACAAAACTCTGGACCGCTGCCTGGCACTGACTAGTCAGACACGTCATCATGCAGCACCGTCCACACACCACAGGTAACAACCTGCAGTCTGAACATCAACAAGCCAGCCACTGCACTAAGCTGGTAAAATGGGTTTCTCCTCCAACAGACCACGCTTCCTCCCGAATTGCTTAGTCAATCACAAGCGCCGACACATGGGGCTGTCTGGAATTAATATCAGGGTGCTTCCTATTGGGTTGAGCAAAGGATATGGGGCAGGAAGGGGGAAGAGCGCCACTGACCAACCGCTGCTCAGGAGAAAGACGGCTGGATGCCAGTATGTAGCGAGGGGCGGCACTGGACCTGGTGCGTAAGTTATGGCCAATCAGTCCTGCAGCAGAGGTACAATGCATCCTGCATCATAGAAATCATGGGGCCCCATAGTAGAAGTTCTAATTGGACACCTCCCAAAAAAAATATTTGGCTGGGTCACATAGGTACATCTCTCACAACATTTCAGCCTTCACAAAGTAATTTTCCTCCTGCTGAAGCCCCTAGATTCCCTTTCCATTGCCCCATGATGCCAACAAAAGTGCCCCACAAACACTGTATGATCCCCCACAGTGCATTCCTCCACACGCACAGTATGATGACCCTACTGTACCACCTTCAACTACCCCAGTATAATATGATCCCCAACTATGACCCCCGCCCAGCCCTCCATGTAGTATAATAGACCTATGTACAGTATAATGGCCCCCAACACAGCCCTCAAATAGCCCTTCATAAAGTATAAAGGCTCCCTTGTAGCCCTCCAAATATTATAATGCCTCCTACAGAGCCCAATATTATAATGGATTACATGTAGTATAATTGGCTCCATATAATATAATGCACCCCCATAGTATTCCACATAGTATATTGCACCCTCAAATTCCTCTATATATTATGCACCACCATAGTCCTCCATATAATATAATGCACCCCTATAATCCTCCATATAGAATAATGCACCCCCACAGTCCTCCATATAGTATATTGCACCCCATAGTCCTCCAAATAGCATATTGCACCCCCACAGACCTCCATATAGAATAATGCACCCCCAAATTCCTCCATATAGAATAATGCACCCCCACAGTCCTCCATATAGTATAATGCACCCCACAGTCCTCCATCTACAATGCACCCTCAAAGTCCTCAATTTAGTATAATGCATGCCACAGTCCTCCATATAGTATAATGCACCCCCATAGTCCATCATATAGCATAATGGGCCCACATTGTCCTCCTATATTATAATGCAGATTACACACGGTAGTTTCCCATCAGTGTACTCACTGATTAAAAAAATAGTAAATACTCACCTCTCTTCTCTCTGCTCCAGTCTCCTCAGCATCTGCTCTGCCACTCTGCACGTCTCAGCACAGTGGGGCTCAGTGATTATGTGGCACCAATCCTCCAGCTTCTCTCCTGAGCCATTGTCATCCGCCTGACTTGACGGGTTCAAGGGCTCGACGGCTGTGATATTGTTGTTATGAACCATGTACAACTTAGTCATGGTAGCATACTTTGGTAATGTGACCTCATCTTCTCCACAGTTTAATAGGCGTAATCGGCACTCTTCCTCTGTGTAGTCAACTACTCCTCTAGCAGTGAGTATGGTGGATCTACTGTCTGAGTACACGAGTTCTACCAGGGCCTGATAGTCTCGCCCTTTGATGCCTATTGCAGCTCTACACCAGTCCAACATTTCAGTTTTGGGAGGTATTACAATGGGTATTGGACCACTTACTCGTACACTGCCGATCTCACCTCCGGAGATTTCTACCTGTTGCTTCAACATCAGGGCTTTGATCTCTTTGTGCAGAAGCCTCTGTTGTCCAGTTCCGGCAGTCTCGGTGATTTGCTGCAAAACACTTAACACTTCGGAAAAACATTACTCAATTACATTCATTCCTAGCAGCATCACTGGCTCACGTTCTCGCTGATTAACATCTATGATTATCACACCCTGGTTCTGCAATTCTACCTTCCCAATCTGAATACACATTTCTCTAAACCCAATCTGTGGTATTAACTGTCCATTACTAGCCCATATATCAAAGTTAAAGTCATCCGGAGCACTAGTAATGTCTGAATCAGCCCAGTACCTTTTATAAAGAACATGTGGGATTGATGTTATCTGGGACCCGGTATCCAACAATGCACTAAAGGGGATGCCATCCAACACGATAGGGATCACCGGCTGTCCTCCCACGAATCTGTCAAACCAGGCTGAAGGACCTTGAGAGTTTATTCCTGGGGAGCGGCCCGCCTGCCCAGGGAATCGTCATTTAAAGGACACTCTCGGGCAAGATGACCTGGTTTCTGGCAACGGCGGCAAATGGGCTGTCCATCTGGTTGATAGCGATGGCTGGGTTGTCCTCTCGCTGTTGGGTATCTTCTGGGCCTCATCCACGGGACATCCTCTCGACTGGTCGCCAACTTGATCTTGGGTGCAGGCTTTGACTCTCGCAGTTCCTTAATGACCTTGGCCATTGAGATCACGGTGTCTGTCAGGGCATCTAGCTTTTGATTGAGGGCGGCATTAGAAATATATTCCCCGGTCTCAGCAGCAGTTGCTGACATTGCAGATGTCGCTGGCGCTGTCGCCTGCTGAGGTGCTGCTGCAGTGTCCGGTACAGAGGTTAATTCTCGGGGCTCTTCCAGCTGCTGCAGGTGGATTGCTCTGTCCTTTAACTCAGCAAATGTCATATCGAGGTTCTGCAGCAGTATCATGCTCAACTGTCCTTGGTGGGAAGGGGAATGGAGGCCCTCTATAAATTGGTCAAGTAGCATTTTATCAGCTCCCGGGGCTAAAGCAGGTTCTGCCAGCTTAAGGGCTTTGAGTGCTTCCTGTAGATTCAAGGCAAAGTCTCTGGCACTCTGTTTAGGCTTCTGGTGGCATGCAAAGAACCTCATCTTAGCCCGGGTATCAGCGGCAGATTCAAACGTTGCTTTCAGTCTAGCTACTAGATGCTCTACAGTGTCCTTATCTGTTTCCAGCCAGGACGCGACCTCCCGCCGTGCATTGCCGTTAACTGTCCCATTATCATTCCTACACACTGGGCTTCAGTGAGGGGGTACATCACATAATACTCTTTTATCTTTAGCATAAAGTCAGTTAGTGTATTAGGCTCACCGAATATTGGGACAGCCACATTGCCCCTGGAGTATACGGCATCAGGAACGGCATTATTGGTGCTGTTCCTTGCGCCGCTGCACCGCCGGGCGCTATCGCTGGGTCCGGCGCTGCAGCTCCACCGGCTGCTCCGTCGCGTCTTGTGCATCGGGCTGCGACATCTTGGGCCCCCTTAGTTAATATCCGCCCTCCGTCTTCCGCTTTCGTCCGGAAGTCTCTGGGAAGTTCCGCGGTGCACCAGGGATCTTCTTCCCCGCCGGATGTCATCAGCACCAAGGGAAGAGGCTGAGTTTGCGCCAATATAAGATACTGCCCCCTTTCTTTCCCGCGCTGCCCGCTCTCCAAAATGGCGGATTCTCAAAAATACAGTTCAGATGGCGCAGTTCAAAATCAGTTTTCACATCAATCACGGCACACAATGCCCGTTTTAACGGGCACGGTAGATCCTGTTCGTGACGCCAGGTTTGTCGAGCCCACTGGGACGAGGGTACTCGGTACCGGATCGTGTCTGCTTCAGGGGAATGTCATCGGGGTCCTGGTCCGGACCGTGTCCCGGGCCCTGGCAAATAAAAGGGTGTATTTACAGGGGAGAATTGTCTATCGTGACGCCACCCACTATGTGCAGCCACAAATGGGGCCGCTGCTGCTGCAGAACCTCCAGGGATGATGTAGTAGCAGCTGAGATGGAATAGTTCCAGTGGGCAGAACTGGGTTCCCCGGGGCAGTGTTGGTAAAGTCTACGATGGAGGTGAATGTGGAGACAGGAACACACAATCACGTTTTGTAGTTTCCAAAGCTTTACTGCGATGTTGTTGCAGATCGCTCACGGAGTCTGTACGGGGCCGAGTTTTCCTCCCATCCTGTCCGGGTCATCAGCTTCCTTGTGCTGGCTGTGTGTTTGTGTCCTGGCTGCTACGTCTAGCTGAGCTGCTGGGACTGTCTCACTCTCTCCCTGTTCTACTGGTAGCACTTGGCTAGGCAACTTGAGTCCTCTGTGCTGTGCTAACCCGCCGTGTTGCTTTGCTCTGGTACTGTGGCTGTCTAGAGACCCCACTTCTCCTGGATTCACTCACTGTGCTGTGTGTCAGTCACAGTATCGGATCCGGTGTCCGTTCTGTGCGCTTCTCTGGGGCGAGTGATGGTGACACTCAAGCTCCCAGAAGTGTCTCTCTCCTTGTAGTTCGCCTTTCCCTCAGACCCTCACTAGGCCTGGAATCATGAGCAGACTGCAGAGAAGCTTAGCACAGCCTCTCTGGCACTGCAGTCTCTCTCTTCTTCACAGTACTGCCTGTACTGAACTAACTCTGCTTTCTGTGAGCTGGAGTATTTAAGAGAGCAGGTTGTGCTCCCCCTCCTGGCCCAGAGGTGCTAGTGTAAGTCAGTGGGTTGTGGGGAGGGAACCCGTGTGATGTTGCTGTGGCACATTAACCCATGGGGTGCCACAATTACATCATCGTGCCTGCCGTGTTGAGCTGCAGAGGGCAGACAGCGACAGCCAGGACTCGGGAGAAGAATGCTGCCGGCAGAAGCGGCTGGGACTATAGGAGTGGGAGCAGCATCCACAGGGGGCAACCACTGGTACACCCACTGCTCTGCATGCCCTGTACATACTTGGCTCCACTCTGTACATTAGTACACATGCGCTCCACTTCATACACCTCTTACACATACGGCTCCGCTCCGTACAAATGCGACTCCGCTCCATACACCTATAACACACGCGGCTCTGATCCGCATGCCTCGTACACACGCGACTCTGCTCCATGCATCCGTAGACATGCGGCTCTGCTCCATACACCTCGTACACACGCGGTTCTACTCCATACACCTCATGCATATGTGGCTCCGCTCCATACACTTCGTACACACACGGCTGCGCTCCATACACCTGGTACACACATGGCTCTGATCCGCATGTCTCTCACACACTGCGGCTCTGCTCCATACACCTCGTACACACTCGACTCTGCTCTATACACCTCAAAACACACGCGGCTCTGCTCTATACACCTCGTACACACGTGGCTCTGCTTCGTACACCATGTACACATGTGGCTCCGCTCCATACACCTGGTACACACGTGGCCCTAATCCGCATGCTGTGTACACAGGGCTCTGCTCCATACACCCCATACACATGCAGCTCTGCTCCATACACCCTGTACACATGTGTGGAGCCCACTGGGACGAGGTACTCGGTACCGGACCGGGTTGCTGCTGGGGGATGTCACGGAGGGCCTGGTCCGGACCGTGTCCCGGGTTCTGCAAGTAAAGGGGATATTTACAAGGAATTAATGTTTGTCGTGACGCCACCCACGGTGTGTGGTCAGTAATGGGACCACCGCTGCTGCTGAACCTCCGGGGATGATGTTGGGCAGCTGTAGATGGAATGGCTCTCCGTAGGTAGAGGCTGGTTCACCGGGGCAGTGGTAATTAGAGTCGATGGTGGATATGAATATGTGGTAATAAAGGGATTGATCATGGAGACGGGTTC
Source organism: Allobates femoralis (assembly GCA_033576535.1). Lineage (NCBI taxonomy): Eukaryota > Metazoa > Chordata > Amphibia > Anura > Aromobatidae > Allobates > Allobates femoralis. The sequence continues at coordinate 192,020,172 of JARQOC010000006.1, read as the reverse complement.
AAGGATCACTTTCTCACGTTTCTGAAGTTTTCCAAAGCTTTACTTCAGATGTTGTAGCAGGTTATTGTCCACGGAGTCTGTACTGGGGCCGGGTTGCTCCCACCCTGTCCAGGTCCTCAGCTTCCTCCTGCTGCACTGTGTGTGGCCCTGCTGCTGCTTCTAGCTGAGCTGCTGGCACTGTCTCTCTCCTCACTGGTACCCCTTGGCTAGGCAACTTAAGTCTTCCGTATGCTGCTGACCCCGCGTGTTGCTTCGCTCTGGTACAGTGTTGATCTACAACCTCCACTATCCCGGGATTTACTGTGCTGTGTGTGTCAGTCAAAATTTGGATCCGGTGTCCGTTCTGTGCACTCATCTGGGGTGAGTGGTGATGGCACTCAGTCTCCCAGATGTGTTCCTCTGTCTTCAGTTCTCCTTCCCTCAAACCCTGGCTAGGCCTGGAATGATGAGCGGACTGTAGAGAAGCCTGAAGCAGCTCCTTTACACTACATTCTTCCTCAGGTCTCCCAGGAACTGGACTCTTCACAGTACTGCTACGTACTGAACTTCCTAAGAACTAACTAACTACTTCGTCTTGACCTGGAGTATATAAGGGAGCTGGTTTAGCTCCCCCTCCTGGCCCAGAGGTGATAGTGTCAGTGTGTTGTGGGGAGGGAACCTGTGTGATGTTACTGTGGCACATTAACCCCTGGGGTGCCACATTCCCCCTTAGTTAAAGACAGTACTCCGGGACTGTGGAAAAGCAAGTAAACAAACAGTTAATACAATTAATATTTACAGAGACTTAAAAGTAAAAAGTACAAAAATCACTAAAATTTGAAAAGAGTCCAAAAATTCAAAAAGCAGTCTTTCCTGGGGTTTAGTCTATTGCCTCCGGGCTGATGAATATATACAAGAGAGTTCTTACCACAACCAGTCCGTGGTATATATGGTCCATAAGCAAACAAGAAAAGTTCAAATTTCATACAGGATAGTCTCTGTAGGTACTGGGCTTTTTAACGTTGCATTAACTATGTACATTTGTCCACGGGCGTTTCTGCTTAGGAGGTCTGGACTCGCTACACCACCCCCAGGCACTTGCTTTCCCTAACTTAATGTGCATGGGGGTCAATCCAGTTCCTGCCACCCTCTTGGACACGGTCTACCGGGTTCAATTTACATTTACACAAACATATTTACACTTTACAGTTAATGACATTTTAATCTTTGTACCTAGCCAGCTACTGACCTTGGGTACTACGCTCTGATCTGCGTAAAAGGGTATACTACTTGCATGTAAGCTATTGGTGTTGGTGGACATGTACCTACTTGTAGTGTTTGGTACTGTGGCAGGTGGAGTCTGACTACAGGACTGGCAAGTTCACTGGGACCAGGAATTGGTTCTTCCTCTACGGGTTCTACTTCCAGTTCTTCAAGTCTTGGGTCTTCTTTGGTAACACGAGTTCTGGTGTTGGTTCTACCATTGGAGGGAAAGCAATCATTGGTACTACAACTGCTCCGTAGTAATTTGGCTATGATTTGGTGAAATCTCCTAGTACTGTATGGAATACTTCTTCTTCTTCTTTCTCTTTGACCGGTTGGACCTGTAAGGGTACTGTTACTTCAAGTGTCTTCAGGGTTTCAGGACACGGTTTGAGCTGGTCTCTGGACACAACTATTAAAGTCCTTCCTTCGTCTTTACTTATTAGACACATTTTAACATTGTCTAGGTTAGATGATAAAACTGTGTATGGGATGGTCTCCCACTGATTATCCAATTTGTTAGAGCGTCTCTTTCTCTTGAGAACTTGCTCACCAGATTGTAATGGCGTTGCTCGAGCATGTTGGTTAAAGGTTTTCTCTTGTCTTGCTCTAGCTTGCTGAACATTTTTCTCTACATACTCTTGTACTTGACAATACTGTTGTTGACGTAGGGTATCCCAATCGGATTCTTCCACTTCTGTGTCTGGTTTCACGATTCCCATATCTAAGTCAATTGGTAGCTTACCGGGTCTTGCACGCATAAGGTAGGCTGGGGTGCAGTTTGTAGAACTCACTGGAACATGGTTGTATAAGTCTACCAAATCGGGTAATTTATCTGCCCATTGACTTCTCTCAGACTTTGGTTATGTTTTCAACAGGTCAATTACAATATGGTTCATCTTTCACATAAGCCATTTGTTTGGGGATGGTATCGCTGTCGTGCGGATCTTCTTACAGCCGTACATATTGCAGAATTCCTGGAAAATCTCTGATTCACAAGCTGGACCTTGATCTGCAAGGACTTGTTCCGGGTAACCATGCGGTCTACAGAAATGTGTCTAAAATGCTTTTGCAGCCGTCTTGGCTGTCAAGTCTTTGACGGGTACCACCACTAAGAAGCGTGAGTAATGTCCACGATGGTTAAGGCATAGACATAGCCTGACCGGCTTGGTGACAACTTGACGTGGCCTAATGCAACTAGTTCGAGTGGTTGCTTGGTTACTATGGACTGGAGTGGGGCTCTCTGTTGATCTTTTCTTCTGAGCTGCACGGGCCACATTTTCTACACCAATCTTCAATTGATTTTCTCATGCCAACCCAATAGAATCTCTCTCTCAGGAGCACTTCCAACTTCTTCCATCTGAAATGACCTGCACCGTCGTGGTAGGCTTCTAAGACGATTTTGACGTCTCTCTTGGGTACAATTATCTGCCAGACCAGTTCATGTGTTTTAGGGTTGGTATGCCTTCTGCAGAGCTTCCCTTGATACAGGAACAACTTGCCTCTCTCTTTCTAGAGTTGTTCGGTCTCAGCTGGGGCATTCTGGTTAGGGTACGCACCTTGTTGTGTAAGCAGTTCTTTCACTAGCTTCACAGCTGGATCACTATCTTGGGTATCAGAAACATCGATGGTGTGCTAAGGGTTAAGACTTGCCTGTTGTTCTCTTTGGTAAATGCAGGGTTGATACTGGTCTACCTTTGAACGATGAAAGGCGGTTGTTCAATCTCTTCCAACTCTTCCGGTTCCTCTTCCATGTCTTTCAGGTGTGGCATCCGAGATAAGGCATCTGCGTTCCCGTTCTTGCGGCCTGCCCTATATTTGATGACAAAATTTTAGTTAGACAGCCGGGCTATCCATCACTGATCCAATTCACCTAATTTTACTGAATCCAGGTGGAGTCAACGGGTTGTTATCCGTGTAGATGTGAATTCTGCAGCTGCCAAGTAGTGCTTGAAATGCTCATTCACAGCCCAAACTACTGCCAGTAGTTCTAACTTGAAAGAGCTGTAATTCTCGGGGTTTCTTTCCGTAGGCCGGAGTTTTCTGCTTGCAAAGGCAATAACTCCCTTTGCCTCCTTGCTTCTGTGACATTACTGCTCCTAGTCCCACGTTGCTGGCATCCGTGTATAGAATGAATACTTGATGGTATTCAGGGTATGCCAGGATCTCTTCTCCCGACAGTGCACATTTCAGCTTGTTGAAAGAGTCTTCCTTCTCTTCACTCCACTGGAAAGGAGGATTATGGGTTGAGGACTTTCTTGACTGTCCTACCAGGATGTCTTGCAGGGGAGCTGCTAGCTTCGTGAATCCACAGATAAATCTTCTATAATAGCCTACCAGGCCCAGGAATTGCCTCACTTCTTTCACGTTTGTAGGTCTTGGCCACTCCCTTATCACTGTAACTTTATTAGGATCCGGTGCTACTCCCTCTGAACTCACGACATGTCCCAGGTGCTGTACCTTTGGTTTGAGAAGGTGGCACTTGGATCGCTTGATTTTCATGCCGTATCCGGATAAGGCTTCAAACACTTCTGCCAGGTCTTGTAGATGTTGCTCATACGTCTTGGAGTAGACTATGACGTCATCTAGGTACAGGAGGACAGTTTCAAAGTTCTTATGTCCTAGGCAGCTCTCCATCAGGGTTGGAAGGTCCCGGGTGCGTTGCAGAGTCCGAACAGCATACAATTGAACTCACAGAGGCCCATCGGCGTAGTAAACGCTGTCTTCTCCTTGTCGGACTTGGCCACAGGAACCTGCCAGTACCCACTAGTCAGATCAAGGGTGGAAAAGTAGTTAGCAGATTTTAATGCAGCTAATGACTCCTCAATCCTAGGCAAGGGTATGCGTCCTTATGTGTGATGCGACTAATCTGCCGGTAATCTACGCACATTCTCATGGTCCAGTCCTTCTTTTTAACTAACACTAGAGGTGCTACCCAGGGGCTACAACTGTCTCTTATTACCTCTGCAGTTTTCATTTCTTTGAGCATGTCTTTGGTGGTTTGGTAGTGAGCGGGTGGTAAGGGTCTATACCTCTCTTTTATAGGTTGATGGTTATCTGTGGGTATAGTGTGCTCTACCCCTTTAATCTGCCCAAAGTCTAACGGGTGTTTGCTGAATATTTGCTCATATTCTTTCACTACCCGGTATACTCCATGCTTTTGATGGGAAGGTGTAGAACTGGTACCTACATGTAGCTTTTGGCACCAATCCTCCAGCTTTTCCCTTGAGCCATTGCCATCCACCTGACTTGAGGGTCCAAGGGCTCGACGGCTGTGATGTTATTATTATCAACCGTGTACAATTTAGCCATGGTTGCATACTTTGCTAATGTGATCTCATTCCTCTCCGCAATTTAACAGGCGTAATGGCACTCTTCCCCTGTGTACCTCAAACACTCCTCTAGCTGTGAGTATAGTAGGTCTACTGTCTGAGTACACGGATTCTACCAGGGCTGGATAGTCTTGCCCTTTAATGCCTATTGCGGCTCTACACCAGACCAACATTTCAGTTTTGGGAGGTATTACAATGGGTATTGGATCACTTACTCGTACACTGCCGATTTCACCTCCGAATCTGTCTACCTGTTGCTTCAACATCAGTGCTTTGATCTCTTTGTGCAGAAGCCTCTGCTGTCTGGTTCCGGCAGTCTCGGCGATCTGCTGCAAAACAGTTATCACATCGGAAAAACATTTCTCAATTACATTAATTCCTAGCAGCATTACTGGTTCATGATCTCGCCGGTCAACATCTACGATTATAATACCTGGTTCTGCAATTCTACCTTTCCAATCTGAATGGTCATTTCTCTGAACCCAACCTGTGGTATTAATTGTCCATTACTAGCCCATATGTCCTTTGTAAAGTCAGTGGGAGCACTAGTAATGTCTGAATCAGCCTAGTACCTTTTGTATAGAACATGTGGAATCGATGTTATTTGTTACCCGGTATCCAACAAGGCACTAAAGGGAATGCCATCTAACACGATAGGGATAACCGACTGTCCTCCCACGAATCTGTCATACCAGGCTGAAGGACCTGTAGCGTTCATACCTGAGGAGCGGCCCGCCTGCCCAGAGAATCGTTGTTTAAAGCACACTTTTGGGCAAGGTGACCTGGTTTCTGACAATGGCGGCAAATGGGCTGTCCATCCGGTTGGTAGCGATCGCTGGGTCGTCCTCTTGTTGCTTGATATCTTCTGGGCCTCATCTACGGGACATCCTCTCTGCTGGTCGCCAACTGGATCTTGGGTGCAGGCTTGGATCCTCGCAGCTCCTTGATGACTTTAGCCATTGAGATAACGGGGTCTGTTAGGGCATCTAGCTTTTGATTGAGGGCCTCATTAGAGATAGGTTCCCTGTTTTCAGCAGCTGTTGTTGACATGGAAGATGTTGCTGGCGCTGCCGGTTGCTGAGGTGCTGCTGCAGGGTCCGGTATAGATTTTAGATCCCGGGGCTCTTCTAGCTCTGTCCTTTAACCCCTTAACGACACGTGTCTCAGCGTGTGAGACATGAAATCCCATGCGTTAACGACCGATGTCTCAGCGTCTGAGACATCTGGGGAACGCACTGCTGCAGCTCAAGTGAGGGTCTCACTGACCTGTCACTTGAGCTGCAGGTACATGGGGACTTGTGCTACACCCCAGGGGGGTCACATTGCCCCCCCGATGCTACAGCCTCAGTGATTGGCGGTTTAAATTTGAAACCGCCAATTACCGGGAATGTAGCATTTTGCTGCCTCCTCGCCTCTTCCCATGACCTCTCCAGCTTCCTGCCCCCTCCATTATCCCTCCCAGCCCTCCCCTGCCTCTCCCCTGCCCCCCCTGCACCAGGACCGGCGGTACCAGCTGCAGCGATCACCGGAGATCGCCGGTACCGCCGCTCCAGCCGCCACCTCCGCACCATCTGCCGCTCCAGCCCCCTCCGCCTCTGCTCTTACCGCCGCCTCCGCTCCAGCCGCTGCCGCCGCCTCTCCAGCCGCCGCCGCTCCAGCCTCCACCGCCGCCGCTCCAGCCTCCACCGCCGCCGCCGTTCACCTCCGCTCCGGCGGTACTCTGGACTCCCCGCCGCCGACCTGATGTCAGATCCCTTCCCTGCAGCAGGGAAGGGATCTGACTGACCTGGTGAAGGGATCCATTATGTGATCCCTGTGCCAGGGCTATGAGATCCCTTCACAGCTGTGAAGGGATCTGACAGACGTGGTGCAGGGATCCATTATGTGATCCCTGTGCCAGGGCTGTCAGATCCCTTCACAGCTGTGAAGGGATCTTACAGTCCTGGTGCAGGGATCCATTGTGTGATCCCTGTGCCAGGGCTATGAGATCCCTTTGCTGCAGCCGTGAAGGGATCTGACAGTCCTGGCACAGGGATCCATTGAGTGATCCCTGTGCCAGGACTGTGAGATCCCTTCGCCGCACCCGTGAAGTGATCCAACAGTCCTGGTGCAGGGATCCATTGTGTGATCCCTGTGCCAGGGCTGTGAGATCCCTTTGCTGCAGCCATGAAGGGATCCAACAGTCCGGGCGCAGGGATCCGTTGTGTCATCCCTTCGCCGCAGCGGTGAATGGATCTGCCAGGCCTGGCGCAGAGATCCGTTGCGTGATCCCTATGCCAGGGCTGTGAGATCCCTTTGCCGCAGCTGTGAAGGGATCCAACAGTCCTGGTGCAGGGATCCGTTGTGTGATCCCTGTGCCAGAGCTGTGAGATCCCTTTGCCGCAGCCATAAAGAGATCCGACAGGCCTGGCGCAGGGATCTGTTGTGTGATCCCTGTGCCAGGGCTGTGAGATCGCTTTCTGCAGCTCGATCCCACTGCATTGCGATCAAGCTGCAGAAAGCGATCTGACAGCACGGGCACAGTAATCCACATAGTGGAACACTACACCCGGGCTGTAAGATCGCTACTCTGCAGCCCGATCCGCCTGCATGCGGATCGAGCTGCAGAAAGCAATCTCGCAGCCCCAGCGCTGCACCCGGGCTGCCAGATCGCTGCTCTACAGTCCGATCCTCCTGCATGGGGATCGAGCTGCAGAAAGCGATCTCGCCGTCCTGGCGCTGCACCCAGGCTGCCAGATCGCTGCTCTGCAGTCCGATCCTCCTGCATAGGGATCGAGCTGCAGAAAACGATCTCGCAGCCCCGGCGCTGCACCCGAGATGCCAGATCGCTGCTCTGCAGTCTGATCCTCATGCATGGGGATCGAGCTGCAGAAAGCGATCTCGCAGCCCTTGCGCTGCACCCAGGCTGCCAGATCGCTGCTCTGCAGTCCGATCCTCCTGCATAGGGATCGAGCTGCAGAAAACAATCTCGCAGCCCCGGCGCTGCACCCGAGATGCCAGATCGCTGCTTTGCAGTCCTATCTGCCTGCATGCGGATCGAACTGCAGAAAGCGATCTCACAGCCCCGGTGTGGATCACTGCACCCGGGCTGTGAGATCGCTACTTTGCAGTCCGAACCGCCTGCATGACGATCGTGGGATGTTCGTTATGGACTACGTCGGAGGCGATTGAGCGTCGTGGGACCTTCATTATGGACTACGTCGGATCTTTTTATAATAAAGATGGAGTCTGAATTTTGTTTGTGTTTTTTTTCCAAATAAATATATTTTTCTCTGTGTATTTATTGACTACTTACCAGAGATTCCTAATGGCTGGTCTAACATTGGCCCAATATTATGAATCTCGGGCTTAGTGTCAGCTGCCAATAAAAAGCTGGCATTAACCCCTTTATTACCCAGTTTGCCACCGGCTCCAGGGCAACTGGAAGAGCATGGGTACAGCGCCAGAAAATGGCGCTTCAATGAATGCACCATTTTCTGGGGCGGCTGCAGGCTGCAATTCGCAGCATGGGGGGCCCAGAACGCTTGGACCTTTCCATGCTGAGGATTCCAGCCCCCAGCTGCCTACTTGTACCTGGCTGGTCCAAAAATATGGCGGAGCCCTATGTCATTTTTTTTCTAGAATTAGTTCTAGAAATTAAAAAAAAAAGGGCTTCGCTGTATTTTTGGTTGCAGCCAGGTACAACGAGGCAGCTGGGGGTTGCTGGCAGTCTGTAGCTGCCAAGTTGTACCTGGCTGGACCAAAAATACAGCGGAGCCCCACGTCATTTTTTTTTTCTAGAATTCGTTCTAGAAATAAAAAAAAATGGGCTTCGCTGTGTTTTTGGTTGCAGCTAGGTACAACGAAGCAGCTGGGGGTTGCTGGCAGTCTGTAGCTGCCAAGATGTACCTGGCTGGACCAAATATATGGCGGAGCCCCACGTCATTTTTTTTTCTTCTAGAATTAGTTCTAGAAATAAAAAAAAAAAGGCCTTCACTGTATTTTTGGTAGCCAGCCAGGTACAACTTGGCAGTTGGCTGACTGGAATCCTCAGCATGGAGAGACCCAAATATTGTGAGTCCCCCACGCTGCAAATTGCAACCCACAGCCACCCAAGAAAAAAGCGCATTCATTAGAGGTGGCATTTTCTGGTGCTGTACCCCAACTCTTCCAGTTGCCCTTGTGCTGGTGGCACACAGGTTCTCCATATGAGACATGGTGTCCGCTAACAATTTCAATGGAAAATTAGCTCCAATTGTTAACGGAAACCATGTCGGGTATGGAGAGCCCCTCCCTGTGTGCCTGAACATTGGAGCTCCCCCACAAGTGACCCCATTTTGGAAACTAGACCCCCTAAGGAGCGTATCTAGATGCATAGTGAGCACTTTGAACCCCAAGATGCTTCACAATATCATCCATCAAAATGAAAAAGCACTTTTTTTTCCACAAAAAGTTTCTTTTTCATTTTTACGGATCAATTTGTGAAGCACCTGGGGGATCAAAGTGCTCACAATGCATCTAGATACGTTCCTTAGGGGGTCTAGTTTCCAAAATCAAGTCACTTGTGGGGGAGCTCCAATGTGGAGACACACAGCGGCTCTCCATACGCAACATGGTGTCCACTAACAATTGGAATTATTAGCGGACACCATGTAGGATATGAAGAGCCCCTATGTGCCTAAACTTTGGAGCTCCCCCACAAGTGACCCCATTTTGGAAACTAAACCCCCAAAGGAACGTATCTAGATGCATAGTGAGCACTTTGAACCCCCAGGTGCTTCACAAATTGATCCGTAAAAATGAAAATAGAAAATTTTTGTGGAAAAAAAAGTGCTTTTTCATATATATGGATGAATTTGTGAAGCATCTGGGGGTTCAAAGTGCTCACTATGCATCTACATACGTTCCTTTGGGGGTCTAATTTCCAAAATTGGGTCACTTGTGGGGGAGCTCCAATGTGGAGACACACAAGGACCCTCCAAACCCGACATGGGGTCCGATAACAATTTGAGCTCATTTTCCATTCAAATTGTTAGCGGACACCATGTCGCGTTTGGAGGGTCCCTGTGTGTCTCCACATTGGAGCTCCCCAACACGTGACCCCATTTTGGAAACTAGACCCCCAAAGGAACATATCTAAATGCATAGTGAGCGCTTTGAACCCCAGGTGCTTCACAAATTGATCCGTAAAAATGAAAATAGAAATTTTTTGTGGAAAAAAAAGTGCTTTTTCATTTTTATGGATGAATTTGTGAGGCATCTGGGGGTTCAAAGTGCTCACTATGCATCTAGATACGTTCCTTGGGGGGTCTAGTTTCCAAAATGGGGTCACGTATTGGGGAGCTCCAATGTGGAGACACACAAGAACCCTCCAAACGTGACATGGTGTCCGCTAACAATTTGAATGGAAAATGAGCTCAAATTGTTAGCGGACCCCATGTCGCATTTGGAGGGTCCTTGTGTGTCTCCACATTGGAGCTCCCCAACACGTGACCCCATTTTGGAAACTAAACCCCAGAGGAACATATCGAGATGCATAGTGAGCACTTTGAACCCCCAGGTGCTTCACAAATTGATCTGTAAAAATGAAAATAGAAAATTTTTGTGGAAAAAAAAGTGCTTTTTCATTTTTATGGATGAATTTGTGAAGCATCAGGGAGTTCAAAGTGCTCACTATGCATCTAGATACGTTCCTTTGGGGGTCTAGTTTCCAAAATTGGGTCACTTGTGGGGGAGCTCCAATGTGGAGACACACGGGGACCCTCCAAACGCGAAATGGTGTCCGCTAACAATTTGAGCTCATTTTCCATTCAAATTGTTAGCGGACACCATGTCGCGTTTTGAGGGTTCTTGTGTGTCTCCACATTGGAGCTCCCCCACAAGTGACCCCATTTTTGAAACTAGACCCCAAAAGGAACATATGTGGATGCATAGTGAGCACTTTGAACCCCCAGATGCTTCACAAATTCATCCATAAAAATGAAAAAAACACTTTTTCTTTCATAAAAAATTTCTTTTTGCCTACATTTTTTCAGTTTCACATGGGCAAAGGGATAAAATACATCCCAAAATCTAATGGGCAATTTCTTCTGAGTACACCGATACCTTATATGTGGTCATAAACGCACGGCAGGGCTCAGAAGGGAAGGAGCACCATTTTACTTTTTGAACGGAAAATTGGCTCCAAAATTCAAATGGCGCTCCTTCCCTTCCGAGCCCTGCCGTGCGCCCAAACAGTGGTTTATGACCACATATGAGGTATCGGTGTACTCAGAAGAAATTGCCCAACAAATTTTAGGATGCATTTTATCCTGTTGCCCATGTGAAAATGAAAAAATTGAGGCTAAAAGAACATTTTTGTTACAAAAATTAAAATGTCTATTTTTTCCTTCAACTTTATTTTAGTTCCTGTGAAGTACCTGAAGGGTTAATAATCTTCTTGAATATAGTTTTGAGTAGCTTGAGGGGTGCCGTTTTTGGAATGGTGTGACTTTGGGGTGTTTTCTGTCATGTACACCCCTCAAAGGGACTTCACATGTGATGTGGTCACTAAAAAAATGGTTTTGTAAATTTTGCTGGAAAAATGAGAAATTGCTGATGAACTTTGAACCCTTATAATGTCCTACCAAAATTTTTTTTTTCTTCCAAAATTGTGCTGATGTGAAGTAGACATGTGGGAAATGTGATTTGTTAACTATTTTGTGACACATAACTCTCTGGTTTAGCAGAATAAAAATTAAAAATTTGAAAATTGCTAAATTTTCAAAATTTTTGCCAAATTTTTGATTTTTTCACAAATAAACGCAAAAATTATCGATCTCATAAAGGGACACTGGTCAGAATTGCCAAAAATGCCTCGGTCTTTAGGGTCAAAATAGGCTCGGTCATGAAGGGCTTAACTCAGCAAATGTCATGTTAGGGTTCTGAAGAAGTATCATACTCCGCTGTCCTCTGTGGGAAGGGGATAGGAGGCCCTCTATGAATTGGTCGATGAGCATTTTATCAGCTCCCGGGGCTAAAGCAGGTTCTGCCAGTTTAAGGGCTTTGAGTGCTTCCTGCAGATTTAAGGCATAGTCTCTGGCACTCTCTTTGGGCTTTTGGTGACAGAACCTCATCTTAGCTCAGGTATCAGCAGTAGATTCAAATGTTGCTTTTAGTCCAGCTACTAGATGCTCTACAGTGTCCTTGTCTGTGTCCAGCCAGGACGCAACCTCCCGCTGTGCATTGCCCGTTAATTGTTCCATAATCATTCCTCCACGTTGGGCTTTAGTAAGGGAGTACATCACATAATATGCTTTTATCTTCAATAGAAAGTCAAGAGTATTAGGCTCACCGGAGTATTGGGACAGCCACATTGCCCCTGGAGTATACTACATCAGGAACGGCATGATAGGTGCTGCTCCTTGTGCCACTGCACCGCCGGGTGCTACTGCTTGATCCGGCGCTGCAGCTCTGCCGGCTGCTCCGCCGCTGCTTGGCGCCGCTGGCTGCAACATCCTGTGCTACCTTAGTTAATGTTCGCCCTCCTGTCTTCCGCTTCTGTCCGGATGCCTCTTGGAGGTTCTGCGGTGCACCAGGGATTTTTCTTCCCCGCCGGATGTCGTCAGCACCAAGGAGGAGGATGAATTCGAGCCACTGCAGGGTACCGCCCCCTTTCTTTCTCGCTCGCCGCACGCTGTAAAATGGCGCATTTTCAAAAGTATAGTTCTGATGGCGCAGCTTAAAAACAGTTTTCATGTTAATCACGGCACACAATGCCCGTTTTACCGGGCACGGTGGATCCTGTTCGTGACACCACTGGGATGGGGTACTCGGTACCGGACCGGGTTGCTGCTGGGGGATGTTACGGAGGGCCTGGTCCGGACCGGGTTCCGCAAGTAAAAGGGGATATTTACAAGGGATTAATGTTTGTCGTGACGCCACCCACGGTGTGTGGTCAGTAATGGGACCACCGCTGCTGCAGAACCTCCGGGGATGATGTTGGGCAGCTGTAGATGGAACGGCTCTCCGTAGGTAGAGGTTGGTTTCCCGGGGCAGTGGTAATTAGAGTCGATGGTGGATATGATATATGTGGTAATACAGGGATTGATCGTGGAGACGGGTTCAAGGATCACATACTCACGTTTCCGAAGTTTTCCAAAGCTTTACTGCAGGTGTTGTAGCAGGTTATTGTCCACGGAGTCTGTACTGGGGCTGGGTTGCTCCCACCCTGTCCGGGTCCTCAGCTTCCTCCTGCTGCGCTGTGTGTTTGTGGCCCTGCTGCTGCTTCTAGCTGAGCTGCTGGAACTGTCTCTCTCCTCACCGGTACCCCTTGGCTAGGCAACTTAAGTCTTCCGTATGCTGCTGACCCCGTCGTGTTGCTTCGCTCTGGTACAGTGTTGATCTACAACCTCCACTATCCCGGGATTTACTGTGCTGTGTGTGTCAGTCACAGTTTCGGATCAGGTGTCCGTTCTGTGTGCTCCTCCGGGATGAGTGGTGATGGCACTCAGTCTCCCAGATGTGTTCCTCTGTCTTCAGTTCTCCTTCCCTCAGACCCTGGCTAGGCCTGAAATCGATGAGTGGACTGTAGAGAAGCCTGACGCAGCTCCTTTACACTACAGTCTCCCTCACTTCTCACAGGAACTGGACTCTTCACAGTACTGCTACGTACTGAACTTCCTAAGAACTAACTAACTACTTCCTCTTGACCCGGAGTATATAAGGGAGCTGGTTTAGCTCTCCCTCCTGGTCCAGAGGTGCTAGTGTCAGTGTGTTGTGGGGAGGGAATCCGTGTGATGTTACTGTGGCACATTAACCCCTGGGGTGCCACACATGCAGCTCAGCTCCATACACCACCTACACACGTGGTTCAGCTCCATACACCTCGTACACATGCGGCTCCGCTCCGTACACCTCGTACATACACGGCTCCACTCCGTACACACGCGGCTCCGCTCCGTACACCTCGTACACATTCGGCTCCGCTCCGTACACCTGGTACACACGCGGCTCCGCTCCGTACACCTCATACACATGCGGCTCTGCTCCGTACACCTCATACACATGCGGCTTCGCTCCATACACCTCATACACACACGGCAACGCTCCGTACACCTGGTACACACGTGGTTCAGCTCCATACACCTCGTACACATGCGGCTCCGCTCCGTACACCTCGTACACACACGGCTCCACTCCGTACACACGCAGCTCCGCTCCGTACACCTCGTACACATTCGGCTCCGCTCCGTACACCTTGTACACCTCGTACACACGCAGCTACTCCGTACACACGCGGCTCCGCTTCGTATACCTCGTACACACGCACCTCCACTCCGTACACCTCGCGGCTCACACGCGGCTCCCCTGTGTACGCCTCGTACACACGTGGCTCCGCTCCGTACACACCGCGGCTCCGCTCCGTACACCTCATACACATGCGGCTCCCCTGTGTACACCTCGTACACACGCAGCTCCGCTGCATACACCTCGCACACACGGGGCTCTGCTCCATACACCTCGTACACACGGGGCTCTGCTCCGTACACCTCGTACACACGCGGCTCCGCTCCGTACACCTCGTACACACGCGGCTCCGCTCCGTACACCTCGTACACACGCGGCTCTGCCCGTACACCTTGTTCTCACTCGGCTCCCCTCCGTACACCTCGTACACACGCGGCTCCGCTCCGTACACCTCGTACACACACGGCTCTGCTCCATACACCTCATACACATGGGGCTCCACTCCGTACACCTTGTATACACGCGGCTCCGCTCCATACACACGGACACATATGGTAGTAATAATACATCATGAAGACTCACCCCCTTATGGCTTAAGAGCTATTTACAAAGCGTCTATTAGGGAAGAAAATGGCGTGTACACCGGCGTCCTGGAAATGCCATTAGCGCATGTCCGTGACGTAGTGATCATGTTACTTCGGGCCATCATGAGGAAGGTGAGAAATCAGCCTAAAACAACAAGGGGAACTTGTTAATGATCTCAAGGCAGCGGGAACCACTGTAACCAAGAAAATAATTGGTAACACATTATGCCGTAATCCTGCACTGCCCGCAAAGCCCCACTGGTCAAGAAGGCACATGTGCAGACCTATCTGAAATTCACCAATGAATACCTTGGTGATTCTGAGAGTGATTGGAAGAAGGTGCTATGATCAGATGAGACAAAAATTGACCTCTTTGGAATTAACTCAACTCACCGTGTTTGGAGGAAGAGCAATGCTGCCTATGACCCAAAGAACACTGTCCCCACAGTCAAGCATAGTGATGGGAACATTATGTTTTGGAGGTGTTTCCCTGCTGAGGGCACAGGACTACTTCACCGCATCAATAGGACAATGGATTGAGCCATGTACTGTAAAAAGGAGTGGCCCAAACGTCTCCTGACATGTGTGCAAACCTCATCTCAACTACAAGAAAGGGCTGATTGCTGTGCTTGCCAACAAGAGTTTTGCCACCAAGTATTAAGTCTTGCTTACCAGAGGTATCACATACTTATTTCTCTCTGCAAAATGTAAACAACGTTATATAATTTAGACAATGCGATTTTTTGGATTTTATTTTTGATATTCTATCTCTCACTGTTAAAATTAACCTACCCTTAAAGTTATAGACTGTTCATGCCTTTGTCAATAGGCAATCATACAAAATGAGCAAGGGATCAAATAATTGTTTCCCCCACCGTATACCTGCAGCAAATAAAAATGCACCATACGGACAGGGATGGTTTTGGTGTGTATTTCTGACACTAGGAGCAGTTTTGGAGTCAAAGATCTGCACCACCAACTCAGCGTGCTAAGGCCCTAATAGACCACTGCACCACAGCTGATTTGGTAAACACTGGTACTAGAAAAAAAGTATTTTGTGGCTGGATTTTGGCAGATCTAGCAAGAAATGCCTTTTACCACTGAATTTGTGGACATTTTAAGAAACCACTGTACCACAGCTGATTTGGCATTCATTGGTACTAGAGATAAAATATTTTGTGGCTAGATTTATGCAAATCTAGCAAAAAAGGCTTTTTTTTACACTGAATTGGTGGAGAATTTAAAGGAAAACTGTCAGGTCAAAAATCCATATGTAAATGCTATCATTTTCTAATTATCCTCTCTAATCTCTCTCTATTGATGATTTCTTTTATTTACCGTATATACTCGTGTATAAGCCGACCCGTGTATAAGCCGACCCCCCTACTTTTGCCCCCAAAACCTGGGAAAACCTATTGACTCGTGTATAAGCCGAGGGTGGACCCCAGCACAGGTATACAGCCCCCAGCAGTGTGGTATACAGGCCCCCTCAGTGGTATACAGCAGCCTCCCCAGTGGTAGTATACAGCAGCCTCCCCAGTGGTAGTATACAGTAGCCTCCCCAGTGGTATATACAGCAGCCCCAGAGGGGTATACAGCAGCCCCAGAGCTGTATACAGCAGCCCCAGAGGGGTATACAGCAGCCCCAGAGGGGTATATAGCAGCCCCAGAGGGGTATATAGCAGCCCCAGAGCTGTATACAGCAGCCCCAGAGCTGTATACAGCAGCCCCAGAGGGGTATACAGCAGCCCCAGAGGGGTATATAGCAGCCCCAGAGGGGTATATAGCAGCCCAGAGGGGTATACAGCAGCCCTAGAGCTGTATACAGCAGCCCCAGAGCTGTATACAGCAGCCCCAGAGGGGTATACAGCAGCCCCAGAGGGGTATACAGCAGCCCCAGAGCTGTATACAGCAGCCCCAGAGCTGTATACAGCAGCCCCAGAGGGGTATACAGCAGCCCCAGAGGGATATATAGCAGCCCCAGAGGGGTATACAGCAGCCCCAGAGCTGTATACAGCAGCCCCAGAGCTGTATACAGCAGCCCCAGAGGGGTATACAGCAGCCCCAGAGAGGTATATAGCAGCCCCAGAGGGGTATATAGCAGCCCCAGAGGGGTATACAGCAGCCCCAGAGGGGTATACAGCAGCCCCAGAGGGGTATATAGCAGCCCCAGAGGGGTATACAGCAGCCCCAGAGGGGTATACAGCAGCCCCAGAGGGGTATACAGCAGCCCTAGAGCTGTATACAGCAGCCCCAGAGCTGTATACAGCAGCCCCAGAGGGGTATACAGCAGCCCCAGAGGGGTATACAGCAGCCCCAGAGCTGTATACAGCAGCCCCAGAGCTGTATACAGCAGCCCCAGAGGGGTATACAGCAGCCCCAGAGAGGTATATAGCAGCCCCAGAGGGGTATATAGCAGCCCCAGAGGGGTATACAGCAGCCCCAGAGGGGTATACAGCAGCCCCAGAGGGGTATATAGCAGCCCCAGAGGGGTATACAGCAGCCCCAGAGGGGTATACAGCAGCCCCAGAGGGGTATACAGCAGCCCTAGAGCTGTATACAGCAGCCCCAGAGCTGTATACAGCAGCCCCAGAGGGGTATACAGCAGCCCCAGAGGGGTATACAGCAGCCCCAGAGCTGTATACAGCAGCCCCAGAGGGGTATACAGCAGCCCCAGAGGGGTATATATCAGCCCCAGAGGGGTATATAGCAGCCCCAGAGGGGTATACAGCAGCCCCAGAGCTGTATACAGCAGCCCCAGAGCTGTATACAGCAGCCCCAGAGGGGTATACAGCAGCCCCAGAGGGGTATATATCAGCCCAGAGAGGTATATAGCAGCCCCAGAGGGGTATACAGCAGCCCCAGAGGGGTATACAGCAGCCCCAGAGGGGTATTTAGCAGCCCCAGAGGGGTATACAGCAGCCCCCGCTGTATACAGCAGCTCCCGCTGTATACAGCGGTACCCGGCTGTATACAGCCCTCCCCCTGGTATACCGGGCCCCCCCTGTGGCAACCTGTAAAGGAAGTGATGATTATACTTATCGGGTCGCTGTCGCCGACGCCGCCGCTCTGTCACCGTCCGTCACCGCGCTCCTTCCCGTCTTCATGCTTCCTTCACCAGCGCACAGAAAATGACGTCATTTCCTGTGCGACGGTGAAGGAAGCATGAAGACCAGGAGGAGCGCGGTGACGGACGGTGACAGAGCCGCGGCGTCGGCGACAGCGACCCGATAAGTATAATCATCGCTTCCTTTACAGGTTGCCACAGGGGGGGCCCGGTATACCACGGGGGGGGCTGTATACAGCCGGGTATATATATATATTTTTTTTATTATTACCGTATATACTCGTGTATAAGCCGAGGGGGGACTTTTCAGCACATTTTTTGTGCTGAAAAACTCGGCTTATACACGAGTATATACGGTATATTTCCCTCCTATCTTCTGTAAACTTCAAATAAAGAGATTCATTCCATCTGTCACTTACAGTGAATGATCCACTTAGTTCTCTGCTGTCCGGTCTCCATATCTTGAATATGCATATGGCGGCCATCACACGCTTCAATTTAATGCACGATATCGCTTAAGCGATCTGCTTTTTGATCGCTTAAGCGATATCGTTTGTGCATCGCTGCGTGTAATCAAGTGATTTTACAATGTAAAATCGCTTGATCGTTACATCGCAGATTGGTGAGCCGGAGCTCATATCAAGCGATAATCGCTTGATCAATCTGCATCATCGTGGTGTGTGACACCACGATGATCCATCTCCAGCGGCAGAGCCTATGCTGGGAGATGGTATCTATGGTAAACGGCAGGTTACTAAGCGCCGCGCGGCACCTAGTAACCCGATGTGTACCATAGCTACCAGCGATCTCGCTGGTCCACAACGCTGGTGAGTCTGCCTGTGTGACAGCTCACCAACGATGTGAGCGATATTGTTAGCGATCGCGCGTGCACGTGATCGCTAGCAATATCGCTTGCGATATTGATGCGTGTGACGGCCGCCTATCACATATTCACATCACATCACTGCACAGGACATTAGCGTGGGAGAGCTGTATTCTCCTGTCTGCTCTCTGTGTTTGCAGCATCACAAGAGGTCAAATACAACACAGAAACTGTGAAAGCAGGGATACCTGCTTAGAGAAACAAATGGAGTCTAGATAAGGCAGACCTGTAATAGCTCTCTCCCTCTGTGTCCTAACAGAAGCTCCTATGGGAAACTACACTGCACTGAGAGCATAGGGAGGAGGAGAGAAGGAGGAGAGAACTGCTGAGAGGGAGTGCATAATTACATGACAGTTTATACAGCAGCCGGACTATTCCTGTTTGCGTATAATAGAGAGGACTAATCCAGGAGCTCCCTGCACGGTCTGACAATGCTGATAACATGGAAACTGCAAAGGGTAGAATAATGATTTTACATGTTTTTAAAAGGTCTGCCCAGGCACTATTCAAGGATAATATTAGTATCATACTGAAAAATGACCTGACAGTGTCCCATTAAGAAAACACTGCACCAGAACAGTATTTGTTGGTGGCTAGATTTTGGCAGATATAACAAAAAAGGCTTTTTTTAGCAGTGAATTTGCTGAGATTTTAAGGGTGCGTTCACACCCTGAGTTGGTGGTGCTGATCTTTGACTTCCAAAACCTGCACCCAGTGTCAGAAATACTCACCAAAACCATTCCTGTCTGCATGGTGCATTTTTAATCTGCTGCAGATATAGTGTTTTTGAACATTGACTTTTCTATGACTCAGCATTTTAGGGCTTCAAAGCAGTGTTAACCAAATCAGGTCTGCTGCAGTGCTCTCTTAGGCCCGTTTGGACGATGCAATATTTCATTACGCATTTGGTGTGTATTTGGTGAGATCCACTGCAGATCTGCAATACGTTTGCAGCTACATAAGTAGGCTGTTAGGTCGGACCACCCACAGGAAGTGCAGGAAAAAAAATGTAAACCTGCACTTATCTGACCTCTCCCCACCACACCCGTTATCCTAGACACTGCACCCTCATGATAACGGAGAACAGAAACTTTACTGCTAAAAGACAGTAACACGTTTTGTTACAGAACAGTTGCCGAACAAAAACTGAATTTCTTACTTTTCAGCAAAACATTCGGATTTGGGGGCCAAACGAACATTGCTAAATTTGGTCTGGATTTTAAATTGGTGAACATGTTCGAGCAAAGTTTGCTCATTACTAGTTTCCACCAGCCAGAATGGAAACATTTCAAAGGCTAGGGATTTGAAAATGCTGCCATTTAGAACCAGGACTCATAGGTAAGGAGTATTTTCTTTTTCTCTCTAGTGTTTGGGAGATGGTCAGCTGAATGCTTCCATGGAATGGTGTGGAGATTCTTAGTGGCAATGCATTTTGTGGTGTTGTCACATCCTCTATTTGTGGGAAGCTAGGTTGTCCTCTTGCTCGAAAGAAGAAGAAAGAGGTCGAGCATACAGGAGAATAAGAATCAGAAATAGCCTCAGAGCTACAGAGCCTTAGAGCTTTCCTGGTTTTTCCCTGAATCCAGCTTGTACTTTGCATTGAGATGCATAGCCGTGCAGTTGGTACCCTGGTTAAGAACATTTGTGTCTTGTCATCAATACATTGCCTGAAAAAATGCAATGCCAGGGAGCTCCTTAGAGCTGGCTTTTGTGTGATCAATAGATAGAAATATGTCTGCTCACCCCTTCCTAATGGACGTGCCCAGAAAATATGTATCAATGCTGTCACACTCAAAGTGAAAAAATGAAATCCCAGTTCAGTTTATGTGAAGCAAAAATTATAGTTTATTTGGTTCTGATCTCATGAAGAAATGCTGTAAATCCACAACGTTTCGGCATTACATGCCTTGATCACGTTACAGCTGGTTCAAATGTCATAAAAACAAAGAAATAGAACATATGTTAATGCAGTCCAAAGACCCTTAATAATATTGCAAATAGCGTATCAAAACAAACCAAAATCTTAACCTATCACCTTCCTCAATAAACGTGTTAATTTCTCTTTCATAAATATAATCAAATGTATTCATCCATTTCTAGAAGCAAATAAATCATCCATGGTGAAAAAAACAATGGTGTGCATATACCTTTAAATCTGAGGTTTCACTAGTAATTATTCTTGTGCGGATTTTATAAGACGGGTACCCATACTATATCTGGTAACTAGAGAAAATGTATCAATAATAAGCATGTCTAGAATGCATAAGTTATAAGAACATGACAATATAGGTAAATGTGCCAAAGTATTACCTTTGCTGAAACTGTAATATTTCTGTTAGCAAAAAAGTGCTGCTATGTCAAAAGTTCACTTTTAATAAAGGTGCCTGAAATCTCACATATATATACCTAATCCCAGTAGAAAAAAAGTGTGATCAATCCATCAGCATGGTGGGCACTAGCAGATGACATGCTGACTATGGGCAGGCCGCTGTGCTTTTGCACTTTGTTCTCTCATTTGCTTTGCAGCTGGGTCATCATGACAGCCACCTTTTTCCTGTAAACTGGGCACGTCACTCAGATGACTTTGATTGAATGTGGGCTCAAAAACCTCATTATCCCCGAATCATCATCCACCCACTCCTTACCCCTGTCCTACTTGTCAGTCTGTATCACACCCCTGGGCTGGAGTACTCGGATCCCAGGCGTTGATTTTGGATGCTGTCAGTGGTGGCAGGTGCCCGGGCCCATGGCTATGGTGGATGCTCAAAAAGGGATTTAATAAAAGAATAAATTAAAAATAAAAATAAAATTAAATGTTCGTGACACCACCTGTAGTTTCCGGTGATGGCACCAGCGCTGCCAACAGACCTCTGGGGACGATGGGTAGGCAGCCGGATGATGTCGCTTCCCTGCAGACGGAGCAGAATCCCCAGGGCAGACCTCAGAAGTACTGGTTGTCGTAGTAGAAAGGAAACACATGAGACCTTCTAGCTCTGCACGGCTATTTACTGTTCTTCTTTCAAGCAGTTTACAAGGTACACAACCACAGGTAGCTGGCTGGGTAGTCACCTAAAGATGCAAAGTCTCTCTGAGGCCCTCAACGGTGTTCCTTCAGGTTTCAACCTCTGTTCTTCTCACTCACTGCGCTCTTCTAACTTCTGTGTGCGGCCTTGCATGGAGCCCTCTTCCTACTAGGCCCACAGGTCTGCTAGAGTTTACCCTTCTCTCTAAGGGTCTCAAACCCTGGACAGAGATCCTGGTGGGCACGTGCCTTGGACCGGGTCACGACTATCTGAAGGCCAACGACCCTCCGATTTGGCGGCTCAGGGATAGACACCTGCACTACACTCAGAGACGGTTCTCCATTTTGGACTGGTTTCCCTCTGGACCGGTTATCAGAACGGACCAGCAGCGGGCTTGCTCAAGCCAGGGATCCCCCTTCTGCCTGGGTTGCCTTCCTTTTCAGGTACCCTCCCATTCACTCTCCTCACGACTGACTAACTGCCACTCCTTCCCGCTCTTCTTACTACACCTCAGCTCCTCCCACCAGGACCGGTTACCCTGGTTATGGGTTCAGCCAATGGGTCCCCTAGCTCTAACTGTATGAATGTGTACACAAGGGCCTCAGATTAACATTACCATCCTCTGGTCACCGGGATACCACACACGCTAATCTGGGTGTAGTACCCCTTTAGTGGCACACTGACCAGTAGGGCGCCACATTTGCACACTGCGGAAAGCCACAGCAGTGGTTACCTTTGTTTTTCAATCATCTTCAGAGTTGTGCTGCAGTGGTCGACTGACAGTGTGCACCAGTCCACCTGTAAGGAGATGGTCAATACCAGGAAATTCCTATCCCTGTAGGTGTCCTTGTTTTTACATGCCTTTATTTATGTAATGTACCTATATAATAGTAATAGTGTGCTCAATCCCTTGGAAGAAGGTGCAGTGTTCTCAGCCTCAGCTAGATGTCACTAGTGCCAGTGTAGCGATCCGGCCAGCGTGAACCGTGTCCAGGGTACAGGGAGACTGGGTTCCATCTGGCTTCAGACATTCCCCTGTTCCACACACACTTATTTACCCAGTCCGCGCTCCAGCGATGTCCCCCTATGCTGTGGCTCCTTCCCGATGTGTCTCCTCTGCCTCCTCACTTCCGGGTTGTGGGAGAGCAGGCTTGAGGCGCACGTGCGCCTCTGTCAAATGATTCAAAAGGGCAGCACATCCTTTTCCGGTAATTGTCAGTATTCCAGGTTTTTCCGGCTTGCCGTGTGACCATTTTTCCCTCAGTTAGCATGGAGATCATTGTTTTGTTTGCCCTTCTTCCTGTCTCGTTTACATAAAGACCTGGCTCAGCTGAGCATTCATTGCTTGAGTATACTGGTTCCTGGTTTGCTCTTGCTCAGCTGCTCTCCTGGATTCACTCACTTCTCTGGAGCTCTGTGTGATCTCGGTTCACCTTACAGCTTCCTGCATCGTGCTTCTGGTGCCGCTGCTTCTACCTTCGGGCTCAGACGTTCAAGTGTGTAAGCAACTACCCGGTCATTACCCTATGTACTGTGTGCTTTTGGAACTTGTGTTTCTTTATCTCTTTGGAACTTTGTTTGAACTTGTTACCCGGTCATCCGGGTGTGGGGACCTTTTACCACGGACTATCTCTTCCGGTTGTTCCAGTACCAGGACCCGTGCTATGGACTATATGCATCCGGATTTGCTTGCTTCGGACTATTGGTTTTTCGGACTGTTTCCTTACAGGACTGTGCTCTACGATACATATATATATATATATATTGGGGTCGTGTTATGTTGTGTGCTTTGGCTGTGTACTGCATTCACATTGTTTTGCTGTGTATATATAAATACCTTGCACCTAAGAACCCTTCTCTGCTCTTCATTGCCCTTAAGCGATCAGACTCCTCAAACCCTATACAATAGTATTACAGTAATCATATCTCAGCCAATCGCTGAGAGGTTTGTGTATATTTAAGGCCCTCACTTCCCAAGGAAGGAGCCTCGGCAACTTTGTGCATTTGTTCTAAGTTACTGCGCTCGGGTCCTGGACCAGCCGCCTGCCTCGGTGTGACAGATTTTACTCAGGCTATGGACCCCGCTGATACTCGATTCTCATCGCAAAGGGAACTAGACGTCTTTGACAAAGTCAGGATCAACTGGTGACTTTCATGCAGACCCACGATGCCCGTCTGAGCTCCTCAGCTCTATTCAGGCTGGCGAGTCCACCAGTCCTACACAACTTGTGGATTTACATCAGGAACTTGACCGGCAATGTGAGATGCAAACCCGGATGTTGAATTACATGACTTCTGTGGACAAACGCCTAACCAACATGCGAATGGCTGCTGCTCCTCCTCCTATACAGGTTCCAGTTCTCGATCCAGTGGCTGCCGCTGTGTCTGGTCCTTCTCTTCTCTGCAAACTTACTCGGTACTCCGGTGGTCCCAAGTTGTGCATAGGGTTTCTTAACCAGTGTCAGCTGCATTTCCCGTTGTTGCCCTAACAGTATCTGATGGACTTAGCTAAAGTGGAAATCCTAACCTCTCACCAGGAGGGAGAGGCCTTAGGCTACGTTCACACATCGCGTATTTTGCGCGTTTTTTTACGTGCGTATTTGCTCCAAAAACGCATGTGCCTCTGCGTTTTACAGCAAAGTGAATGGACATTCACTTTGTGCCTTGCAGACATCGCGTAATTAAACGCAGCGTTTTTGGAGCAAAAAACACGCGCGTAAAAAGAATGAACATGTCAATTCTTTGCGTTTTTTTACGCGCGCGTTTCCATAGGCCCCATTATATAAACACGCGTCTTAATGCGCGATTGAAGTAGAAGCTAGTTGTTCTCTCGCGTATTCTTATCCCGTTTTTAAACGCGCGTTTTTCCCTTGAAAAGACGCGCGTAAAAAAACGCGATAAAATACGCGAATGTGTGAACGCAGCCTTAGCATGGTTTAAACCCTTACTGGAGCGGAACAATCCCATTGTGTCCCATCGCCAAAACTTCCCGGACACCTTCCATAAGATCTTTGATGAGCCAGGATGAGTGGTGACGTCAATGGAAGCCCTCTTCAACCTACAACAAGGTTCTCTCTCGGTCAGTTATTATGCCATCCAGTTCCGCACTCTGGCTTCTGAGTTACAGTGGTCTCACTACATTGAAGAAAACCTGGCTTTGGGTTCATCCAGAAATTCTCCTTCCCAGCTGGTGCGGGAGTTCTTTTTTGTGAAAAAGAAGGATTGGTTTTTATGTCCGTGCATCGACTATCGAGGTCTCATGCTATCATGGTGAAGAATAAGTATCCCCTGACATTGGTCTCGAAATGGATCCTGAAAAGGTGTCTGCTGTTCTCAAGTGGCCACGTCCTGTTGGAGTCAAAGTTATTCAGCGATTACTGGGATTTTTCCAGCTACTACCAGCAGTTTATTCTGCACTTCTTGGTTCTGACTAAACCTCTCACTGCTCTGACTCATAAGGGATCTAATCCTAAAAAGTGGTCTCCGGAAGCGGAGTCTTCCTTTTTGTCCCTGAAACAAGCCTTCTCTACTGCTCCCGCTCTCCATAGGCCGATGGTCAATAAGCAGTTCTTCATGGAGGTGGACACCTCCTCTTCTGCAGACGGAGCCATACTCACGCAGAGGCTTACTTCCGGGAGGATGGTGACCTGTGGGTTCTTCTCTAAGGCATTCTCGCCCTGTGAACTCAACTACTCCATTGGTGACAGGGAGTTGTTGGCCATCAAATTGGCCTTGGAGGAATAGCTTTACCATCTGGAGGGTGCAGTTCATCTGGTTATTATTTACACCAATCATAAGAACCTCCAGTCGGCACAGAGGTTAAACCCTCGTCAAGCTTGCTGGTCATTATTCTTCACCCGGTTTGACTTCCATCTCCACTTCCGTCTGTCTGAGAAGATAAAGGCTGATGCTTAATCCAGGTCTTTTATCTCTGATGACCAAGATGAAGAACCTTGCCACATCATCGATCCTTCTAGAACCGTCACCGTAGCACTGGTCCAGCTGTTGCAACCACCTCCAGGTAAGACATTCTTCTCTGTCCAGGACAGGAAATGTGCACTTCTTTGGGGATATTTGTCTAAGCTTGCTGGTCATGCGGGGCTGAAAAAGACCATGCAGCTGATTTTGCGGCACTACTGGTGGCAGAAGATGCGTCTATATTTCAGTGATTTTGTTGCCGCTTGTCCCTCATGTGCCTGCAATAACACACCCAAGAGGCTTCCTACTGGCTGTCTTCTGCCTCTCCCCATACTGTCAGCTCTCTGGAGGCACATCGTGATGGATTTCATTACTGACTTGCCGGTGTCTTACAGTTGTACCGTGACATGGGTCATGGTTGATCGATTCTCCAAAATGGGTCACTTCGCCCCTCTGTCCAGTCTTCCCTCCACACCGAAACTGGTGGAATTGTTTGTTCAACATATTCTCCGTCTTCATGGTGTACCTCTTCATATTGTGTCCGACAGGGGAGTGCAGTTCATGTCCTGGTTCTGGTGATCCCTCTGCAAGCTGCTGGATATCTCTCTGGATTTCTCCTCAGCATATCACCAGCAATCCAATGGCAAGGTGGAACGGTTGTATCAGGTATTCACCAACTACCTGCTACACTTTTTCAATGTACACCATAGTGACTGGGTTCCCTTGTTGCCATGGGCGGAGTTCTCTTACAACAACGATGTCGGGGAGTCTTCTTCTAATTCTCCGTTTATGGGTACCACGCTAGGACTCCGACGCCCTTGAACACCACTTCCAGTATTCCAGCAGCCGAGGATCTGGCGAGAGATTTCTCCAAGATCTTGACTGAGACGAAGACTTCCTTGGAACAAGTGAATTACCCAGGGGCCTATGGGAACTCGGGTGTCTTGGGCCCTGCTGTGGTTGGGATGTCACTTGTAGCCTGCCCAGACCCATGGCCCCTGTGGTCAACTTAAAAGAGTTGGGGAATGTTAATAAAGAGTTTAAAAGTTTGTCGTGATGCCTCCTGTGGCTTCTGGTGATTGCACCATCACTGCTTTGGGCCTCCAGGGATGATGTACGGGCAGCTAGGTGTTGAAGCTCCCCACAGGCGGAGCTAAATCCCTGTGGCTCTGGTAGTAGATGGTTAGTGATGAAAGCAGGGAATTGGCCTTGCTGGTAGGCAGTTGGAATAGTCTCTATAGATGGCATGGTCAGGGGTAGAGGAATGGACACACACACACCGGAGATTGTTTCTTTACCTTTTACTGATGGAATTGCAGGTAAAAGTCCAGTACACTGCCGGGTGTTCAGGTAGCACTTCTGGATCTCCATACTGAGTGTGTATAATGCATCCTAGTCTCTTTTCCCTTGTGTGAAGCCCCTGCCCTGTATGCAACTTGGCTGGCCTCCTCTGCTCTCCTATCACCTGAGCTGTGTTGGGTAACCCTCATTGAACTACCCCTATATACTCTCTGGCGGTGCCTGGCTCCCTTGTTGGTGCCTGCATAGATGCCTGGGAGACTGAAGTCTCCACAGAAAACCGGTATTCTCTGCTGGGTTGGGTGCTCTCCTGCAGACTCGGACTCCGGTGTCCCGGGTGCTTTCTGGAGTGAACCAAGACGGTTCCTCGGTCCCCAGGCTGCTACTTCTCTGTTGTTCCTACGTCTCGCCTTTGACCCCACTCTTGGGTCCCTGCAATGGCTAGACTGATGGCTGTTGTGTTGTCCCTGGCTCGGGCCTAGCGTGGCTCCGACCACCAGGACGTCTTCACAGTTCTCCTAGCAACTGCACACTCTGTCTAACTCCACCCCCAGCACCAGTATTTATAGGGGATCTTGCCTAAGAGCAGAAAGTTGAGCTCCCCCTACAGGGTTGGGGTGGAAGGTGTTGTTTGCGCTTGTGTACCCAGTGTGGAAACCCATCCATGCTGCAGGTGAGTCTGTGGTTACCTGTGTGAGCTGGGCGCCACATTCCCCCCTAGGTAAGGTCAGTACTCCTGGACTGAGAAACATTTTTGGTTAACAACGAAATAACATGTTCTTTGCATTGATTGAGAGGTTCATAGGACTCTTCTGCTTCCTCTTCTCGGGGTTCTTAGGTTTTCAATGCTTCAGGGCAATTCTTTAAGTGGTCTCTTGATACCGTTAGGATTGTGTTTCCTCCATCCTTACTGATTTAGCAGACTTTGGGGTTGTCAAAGTTGGAGAGTAATACAGTATATGGTTCTTGTTCCCACTGGTCATCTAGTTTGTGTCTTCTTCTTTTTCTCTTAAATACAATGTTTCCGGGTAGTATAGGTTCTGCTTGTGCACTTTTGTTGAAGTCTCTTTCTTGTTTTTGTCTAACTCTTCAGAGGTTATCTTCAACGCAAGCTTGGACTAATTTGTACTGTTCCAGACGATTAGTGTTCCACTCAGAATTGTGAGTATCTGCTTTTGGTTCGATGACTCCCATTTCCAAGTCTTCTGGTAGTTTTCCAGACTGTGCTCTCATGAGATAAGCCAGTGTACCTTTAGTTGAACTCACAGGAATGTGGTTGTACATGTCCACAAGATCAGGCAGTTTTTCTGGCCATTGGTTTCTTTCTTCTAGAGACAGCATCTTCAGCATGTCATTGACAATGTTATTCATCTTTTCGCATAAACCATTTGATTGTGGTTGGTATGGCATGCTCCTTATCGTTTTACACCAATAAAGATGACGGAATTCTTGAAAGATTTCGAATGCAGAACCTCTATCAGTCAGAACTTGTTCTGGATAGCTCAATGGTCTACAAAAGATGGTTTGAAAGGTCTTTGCAGCTGTTGCAGAAGAAAGGTCTTTTACTGGAGCTACCATCAGGAATCTTGAATAATGCTCTACCATGGGTAAGGCATAGGTATAGCCTGTTCTGTTTAGAGTTAGCTTCAAGTGGTCCAAAGCTAGTATCTGGAGTGGTTGCGTTGTTACGATGGATTGAAATGGTGCTCTTTGACTCTCTTGGTCTTTCCTTCTTAGGTTACATGGCCCACAGTCTTTACACCATCTTTCTATGGATCCTCTCATGCCAACCCAATGAAATCTGTCTTTGAGCATCATCTCCAACTTTTTCCTCCCAAAGTGTCCTGTTTGATTGTGGTAAGCAGTTAGCACCATCTGGATGCCTTTTCGGGGTACCACGATCTGCCAGACCATTTCATGGGTTCTTGGATTAATGTATCTTCTACAGAGTTTATCCTTGTAGATGAATAGCTTACTCCTTTCATTCCACAGATGTTTTGCTTCTGGTGGAGGATTTGAAGGTAATTTGGAGGACTCCTGAGTTATCAGTCCTTTGACCAAGTTGATGGCTGGGTCGCTGTCTTGGGATTCCTTCCAAGCAAAATGCGGTAATGGATTCACTGTTCTCTCAGGAATATCTGTGCAGGCTTGCTGACACTGGGATGCTCTGAGTTGATGGAAGGTGGGTACCTCTATCTCTTCAAGCTTATCCTCATCTTCTCCCATGTCCGCTAAGTAAGGCATCCTAGACAAGGCATCAGAGTTGGCATTGTTATGGCCAGTCTGGTACTTGATGGTAAACTGGTAATTAGACAATCTATTCTCTATACCTGGGTGGTGGTTGTCCAAAGTTACTACGGGTTGATCTGCGTAGTACTTGTGTATTTACATGTTGTGCACTAGTGTCTACTTCTAATGTTGTGCGTGCACTATCCACTAGTCTACGGGTAGACCTACATGATTCTGTAATACCGTAGTATTCCCATAGTCTTTCTAGCGGACTAGCAGGCTCACCAATTGCGGGATCCTCTGGTTCTGCTACAACAGGTGGATCTTTTTGAACTTGAACGGGTTCTTCCAATCTTTTTTGCTCTTCCACTGGCTGCGGGATAGTGATCAATGGCACAAGTATAGCTCTGTTGAACTGAGGCCAACTTTCAGGAAAGTCTCCAGGTACAGTATGGATCACCTTTTCCTTCTTTTCTTCTAGTTGAGGTGTACATGGGATCTCTTCTTGAGGTGTTAGTTGGTCAGGACATCTCTTTAGATGGTCTCAGGAAACTGGTGTTGTTGTTATACCTTCGTCTTTAGTGATTAAGCAAGTCTTCTTGTTGTTAAAGTTAGAGGGTTGAACGATATAAGGTTCTGCCTCCCACTGGTCATCAGGTTTGTCAACTCTTCTCTTCCTCTTGAGAACCATTTCTCCAGGTGTTAGAGGAACAGCTTGGTCTGGGGAACTTGCTATCTACCTTATGGAGAGGAGTTTGCCTGCAACCATAAGAAGACAGTTAAGTAGGTAAGGAGATTTAAAGCCGCATCCCTCCTCTAGGAAATATGCAAATTTGCACTTCAGCGAGGAAGTGGATAAACTCCAGCGCCACCTTTAGGTAGCTCCTCACAGTCATAATCGAATTTCTGACAAGCCTTTTAATATGACTAGGGATTTGTGCCAGATCAGAACCCCAAACTACAGACCCTGCATTTCGAGGTAACTGCCCCTCATCAGTGTAGTGTGTGGGATATTCTGATCTGGCTGTGTGAGTGGGCTAAGATGAGGTCTGGGGAACTTAATATCTACCTTATGGAGAGGAGTTTGCCTGCAACCATAAGAAGACAGTTAAGTAGGTACGGAGATTTAAAGCCGCATCCCTCCTCTAGGGAATATGCAAATTTGCACTTCAGTGAGGAAGTGGATAAACTCCAGCGCCACCTTTCGGTAGCTCCTCAAAGTCATAATCAACTATCTGATAAGCCTTTTAATATGGCTAGGGATTTGTGCCAGATCAGAACCCCAAACTACAGACGCTGCATTTCGGGGTAACTGCCCCTCATCAGTGTCGTGTGTGGGATATTCTGATCTGGCTGTGTGAGTGGGCTAAAACGAGGTCTGGGGAACTTAATATCTACCTTTATGGAGAGGAGTTTGCCTGCAACCATAAGAAGACTGTTAAGTAGGTAAGGAGGTTTAAAGCCACATCCCTCCTCTAGGAAATATGCAAATTTGCACTTCAGTGAGAAAGTGGATAAACTCCAGCGCCACCTTTTAGGTAGTTCCTCAAAATCATAATCAACTTTCTGACAAGCCTAGATGACTAGAGATTTGTGCCAGATCAGAACCCCAAACTACAGAAGGAACAGCTTGTGCATTTTTGTTACAATCTTTTTCTTGTTTCTCTCTCATTTGATTTAGGCTGCTTTCACACTGCATTTTTTCCCTGATCAGGTTCCATCCGGTTTGTGTGCCAAAACCAGGAGAGGAACTTGCAGAGAAAAACTATAATTGAAAGGCTGACACCTCTTCTGGGTTTTGGAGTCACTCCTGGTTTTGGCACACAAACCGGATGGAACCTGATCAGGGAAAAAACTGCAGTATGAAGCCAGCCTAAGACTTTTTTCTACGCATTCTTGTACTTTCTTGTACTGTTCTTCAGGGTTTGAGTCCCAATCATTATCAGGTGAACTGGTTTCAGGTATCTCATTAGATACGCTGGTGTGCAATTGGTGGAGCCCACAGGGATGTCGTTGTACATGTCCACTAAATCAGGTAGCTTTTCCGATCACATGTTTCTCTCTACCAAAGGCAGGGTTTTTTACAGGTCTATAACCACATTGTTCATCTTTTCGCACATGCTATTGGTTTGGGGATGGTAAGGCATGGTTCAGATTTTCTTGCACCCATATAAGTTGCAAAACTCCTGGAATACTTCATCTTCAAATGCAGGACCTTGGTCTTGTCAATACCTGCTCTGGATACCCATGTCATCTACAGAAGTAGGCTTGAAAGGTTCTCGCTGCAGTTTTTGCTGTTAAGTCTTTATTGGGGCTACCACTAGGAATCTGGAATAGTGGTCCATCATTGTGAGGGCATAAATATAGCCTGACCTGCTGGGTATCAGCTTCACGTGGTCCAGGGCTATGAGTTCTAGGGGCTGTTTGGTGACCGTTGGCTGTAGTGGTGCCCTTTGGCTGTGAAGGTCTTTTCTTCTTAAGTTCCATGGTCCACAGTTTCTACACCATCTTTCTATTGTGCTCCTCATGCTAACCCAATAGAATCTCTCGCGTAATAGTACCTCAAGCTTCTTCCATCCAAAGTGTCCTGCTTCATTGTGGTATGCTTCCAACACCATCTGGACATCTCTCTTCGGTACCACTAACTGCCACACCATCTCGTGTGTTCTAGGATTGGTCAAACGTCGACACAGCCTACCCTGGTAGATGAACAACCTGCTTCTCTCTTTCCACAGGTGTTGCACCTCTGGTGGAGTATCTGGGCTAAGACATGAGCCTTCTTGGGTTATTAACGCTGTGACTAAGCTAACAGCCGGGTCACTGTCTTGCGTCTCTTTCCACCCATGGTGAGGTAACGGGTTTAGTGTGGTGTTTGATACAGGTTTGCTGACACTGGGATGCACTGTAACGGTGAAAGGCTGGCAGCTATATCTCTTCTAGCTCATCCATGTCTTCTCCCGCATCTGGCAAGTAAGGCATCCTTGACAGGGTGTCCACATTGGTGCTCTTACGGCCTGCCTGGTATTTGATAATAGAGTCATAGTTTGACAACCGGGCCATCTAGCGTTGCTCTAGTGCACCTAACTTCACGGAATCCAGGTGGGTCAGAGGATTGTTATCCGTGAAAACAGTGAACTTTGCAGCTGCCAGGTAGTGCTTGAACCGATTGGTGATAGCCCAGACCAAGGCCAGGAATTACGGCTTGAAAGAGCTGTAGTTCTCTGGATTCCTCTCAGTAGGACTGAGCTTCCTGCTAGCGTAAGCGATTACACGTTCTTTGCCTTTCTGTTCTGTGACAAGGCAGCTCCCAATCCCACGTTGCTGACATCAGTATACAGCATGAATTGGTAAGTAGTAGTCAGGATAGGCTACGATTTCTTCATCCGTCAAGGCCCACTTCATCTGTCTGAAGGAGTTCTCTTCTTTTTCACCCCATTCAAACGGAGGGCCTGAGGTCTTATCCTTCTAAGTCTGGCCTACCAGGAGGTCTTGCAACGGCACTGACATCTTCGTGTAGCCCTTTATGATCCTCCTGTAGTATCCTACCAGCCCCAAGAACTGACGTACCTTTCAGATGGTTGTTGGTCTTGGCTAGTCCTTTATGACAGTGATTTTATTAGGATCTGGTGCCACACCTTCTGCGCTGACCACATGCCCGAGAAGCTGAACTTTTGGCTTCTGCAAGTGGCACTTGGATGGCTTCAGCTTCATCCTGAACTTTGACAATGCTTCAAATACCTCTGCCAGGTGTTTCAGATGTTCTTCGTAGGTTTTTGAATACACTATGATGTCATCCAGGGAGAGTAGTGTGGCGCCCCGCAACGAGTGTGTCACAGGAAGGTATTGCATCCCTGACTGAAGATGTAATATCTTCCGTCTCAGTGATGAAATGGTTAAACCCAGAGCTCCATACACCACATACACCACTTAGAGATAGAGGGCCAATCAGGTCCTGGTGGGAGGAGTGTAGGTGTAGTGTGTGGGAGAAGTTAGGAAGAGAAGGGAGTGTGTGGAGTAACGTAGGAGAAGAAGGAGCAGGATCTGCACAGTTCCGTGCAGCCCTGAAACCAAACTTACCGGCTGGGTACCAATAAGCGGTAACCCAGACCGGAATACAGGCAGCCTGAGCGGGTTCAAACACACCTGTGCCCCACCTCACCGGATCATGGTTCCGAGGCGAACAGACGTCCACCGCTGTTCTGCAAACCGGAGTGACGGAGCAGCTCTCTAGGAGCACCTCACTACAGCCCTTATCCAGGGTACCCACCATTGGGACACAGGACCTTCACAGCCGTTTGTAGTCCGGCTAAGGAATCCATCAGAAGTCTCCCTGGTACCCTGAACTGGTACACTAAGGCAGCAAAGGCAACCAAATAGGACAGTTAGATGAAGGAGGGACACCGTGGAGCTCTGAACCAAGTCATTCATCGCTGGGACCACCCGGTCCGTTACCTGACAGACTGTATACCGTGTACCACATCAACCGTTACAGTAAAGACCCGTTACAGAGGAATCTGGTGTCCATGCTTTTCTTCAGAACTGTTATTAACCTTGCTCATCAAACTACCTGAGCTGCCGTATTCCATCGAGTGCAGCTCCTGGCCCCTGGGACTCCTGCTCATCCTGTGGAAAGCATCCCATCAAGCTGCCGCACATCCCCCAAAGGCCCAAGCAGCGCCAGTGCATTCACCGGACTCCCACAGGTGGCGTCACGACAAACAAGGATCATCTCCATCCTTTAATCCCTTTTGATCTGACCACCGGGCCCCACAGCCTCAGGCGCGGAACCGTGACAAGTGCTGCATCGCCTGAGACGTGAGCATCCGGCAACGGTGAGTCAGTAGCACGGTTTCAAAGTTTCAGTACCCCAGACAACACTCCATCAACTCAATATACTACAGGAATATCTATTAAAAAGTAGTTTTTATTGCATATTAAAATGTCCAGTGTGGACTGTGTGTTAGTGTTACAGTGTTAGACATACACTATACGTACAAATATAACCTCCCCCACACCCAAGAAAACACAAATCTATTGTATTATGAAAAAATGTTGATTTCATAAATGTCACCTATGCAGTGCTTGTGCAACCCAGCGGGTTGTCTGGATGTAATTCTCCAGACATAGAACGCATAGGTATCACCAGTCCGTCCGTCACTTTTAGTCACTGTTCAATGTATCACAGGCGGAGTCCCTAATAACAATTGTATAGGGTTGGGTCTCCAAATGATACGTAACATCTATTTATCATGCATTTAAATTCACAAATTACAGCAGATGATGTATGAAACATATATGACCACCGGTTGTGATCTTTTAACTCCCGACGCGTTTCGCCTTTCTTATATTATAAAGGCTCTTCAGGGGCTTAATGCATCGAGATATATGATAAGATACATCAGATGATGGACGGGTTCCTTAAGATATTCAGGTAGCCCGTGTTGTGAGATCTCGTCCCAGGTTACTTTTCTTTATCTCAGTTGGAGACGGAAAGTGATCCTATATGTATATATGTGGGGGTCTCACGTCCACAGAGTATTCTTTCTATCACATCGCCTTATTCCATCTCCCTTCCCAGGGGATAACTGATCAATTTAGATCTTGTTGTGTTTCAGAAGGGAACCTCCAGATGTTCCAAATATCCCCCAACAGTTCAGACCCCTATTGTTATAGACTCTGTGGTCCTTGTTGTGATGATCCTATGTCCCTTATTAGATAGATGGTTTCAAGGTTAGTAGAGGTTCAGTATGGTCACCAGAAGCCCCAGTTATCTCCTGTTGTTTAGGTCCTATTAGCCCTCTTATGCTAAGGCCACCCGGACCCTGTCTCTTGTCTATGGAGACTTAAACCTGGCTGTCCAGCTTCATGCTTTAGTCTATGGCGCGGTCAGCATCCTCACCTCCAGTGATAGAAGTCTCTGATAGTGAGTTTGTGGTACAAGCCTATATCACTCTTTAATGGGTGGATGGTTCCCTGTGGGTATACGATGGTGAACCCCTTTAATCTTCCCAAAATCAAGTGCATGCTTACTAAAGACCTGTTCATACTCCTGTACTACCCTGTAGACTCCGTGCTTCTGGTGAGAAGGAGTGGAATCAGTGCCTATATGCAGGTCCTGACAGCAGTCCTCCGGTTGTCCCTTGGAATTGTTGTTCTCCACCGAGTTTGGCGGGGTCAAGGGTTCCACTGCCTGGATAGAGTTGTTGTCGACAGCGAACAGCTTGGCGACGGTAGAATATCTGGGCAATTTGACATCTTCCTCTCCACAGTTTAATACTCGTATGAGTACCCTCCCCTTGCATACATCAACCACCCCCCAGGCTGTCAGGATAGTAGGCCTACTTTCCAAGTACATGGGCTAAACCACTGCCTGGTAATCCTGCCCTCTGAGGCCTATTGCTGCCCGACACCATATCATCATTTCACTTCTCGGGGGTAACACAATGGGGATCGGGTCTGTTACCCGTACACTACCATTTTCACCACCGGGCAGGGTTACCTGTTGTCTTCGCGGAGGGTTCTAATCTCCTTCTGTAGGACCCTCTGATGCCTGATGCTGGCAGTTTCCGCAATCTGTTGGAGTAAAAACAACACTTCTTCCAGACAATTTTCAATTACATTTGTACCAAGTATTATCTGCGGATTCCTTTCCTTAGGATCAGTTTTTACCACAATAAGTCCTTGGCCCTTTAGCTCCACCATCCCCACTTTTATTGTTACTTCTCTAAACCCTACTTACGGTAGTTTACTGGTAACCCATTTACAGCATAAAGAGTGAGGTTATGATCTGGAGGAGCAAGTTCAGTATTGACCCAGAAGCTTTTGTAAAGGATATGTGGTATGGTGGTCACCTGCGACCCGGTGTCCAACAGTGCAGGTGTGGGAATACCGTCCAGCGTGATAGACAGGATTAACCATCCTCCCACATATCTATTACGCCAGTCAGACGGGCCTGGTCGTCTTATTTCTGGAGGCTGGCCCTTGGCCCCAGGGATTGCTGGTTCAAAGGACATGACCTGGCAAAATGGCACGTCTTCCTGCTATGGCAACAGATGGGTTGTCCTGATGAGCTGTAGCGGTCGTTGGTCCTTCCCCAGAGCGACATATTCTTCTTTCCTCTCATCCATAGGACGTCCTCAGGGCTGTCGGCCAGCTGGATCTTTTCCGACGACTTGGGCTCTGGTTTGAGCTGCAAGGCCTTTAGGATCATGGCCATGTCTTTGCGTAGCTGTTGCACTTCTAAGCGTAGATCATCAGCAACACCATCTGTCACAGCCTGTACATCAAAAAGCACTCACCGATCTCAGGGAGACCAGTCAAGGAAAACACTGCAGGCAGCCAGCTAAAGCGCTCAAACACAGTGAAATCCATGATGCATTGCTCCCTGGAAATTTGAATATGCAAATGGAGTCCGTGGAGCCTCAATTAAGAGTCTCAAACACGGGACTAGCCAGATGTCCCTCCAGGGAAGGACCTAGCCCTGGGGTGGAATCCTTGCGGAGACCACCATAACCACCAAACAGCTGTCTGTGGATGGATACCTGGCTCTGTTAATTCCCTTGTCATATCCTTAACTCGTAACTGAGTGGGATATTGACTAAAAGGGCCACTTAATTTGGTGGTTATGGTGGTCTCCGCAAGGATTCCACCCCAGGGCTCAGTCCTTCCCTGGAGGGATACCTGGCTAGTCCCGTGTTTGAGACTCTTAATTGAGGCTCCACGGACGCCATTTGCATATTCCCAGCCTGTACAACAGTCTCTGCGGAAGGTGAGGAAGAGGTTGCCACCTTAAAGGGTGAGGCGCTGATTTGCCATGGCTGAGATGCAGGGTCTGCAGTTGTAGGGGGTTGCAGTGCTTTTATGGCCCGTTCTTTTAAGACAACAAAGTCTGCATCTGGATGTTCTAGGGCCCACCAGTGCAGTTGTTTTTGGTCACTAGTTGATAGCAAACCTTGGATGAACTGTTCAACCAGCATTTTATTTTCATCCCGCACAGTGGCAGGGTCTATCTGTTTCATGGTCTGCAACGCCTTCTTGAAGCGTAAGGCATGGTCTTTAATACTGTCCTGCAGCCTTTGTCTGCAGTTATAGAACCTCATTCTCAGTTTAGCCTCAATGTGGGTCTCAAAAACAACTTGCAAGTTCTCACATATTTGGGTTACTGACTCTTTATCTGCATCTGTCCAGGACTCAACCTCAAGCTCAGCTGCACCTGTTAATTGTCCTATTACAACAGACGATCTCTGCTTGCCAGTCATTGCATACATATAAAGTACATTGCAAATCTTTTTTTTAACCCAGCCAGGGTATCTGGCTTGCCATCGTACTGCGGTAACCATGCCACTCCCAGGACATACGGCAGGGAGATGGGCATGATTGGCGCCACAGCTCCAGGTGCTACGGCCCCTCTGCTGGCTGAGGTCCTGGGTGGTGTTTCATTATGGGGTAGATTTGGGTTAGGAACTGTTGCATCGCTGTTCCCCTGTGCATCCATCCTTGCTCCCCCCTAGTTAATTTTGTGGTAAATCTGTTTTTATTAAAGTATGAATCAACATAACACAACAATTTGAAGCATAGTGCATCAACATAATGCACAGCGTATTGAACATCGCTGTGGAGGCAAAAGAAAAATATGACCTGACAGGAGTAACATGTAAGATCATGGAAACAAAGCCATATAAGTTCCTGTGGTGGTAGTGAGTCCAGAACATTATTAGTCCCAATTCTTCATAAGCTGGTTTCTGGAACATACCTAAAATCCACGCGATAAACCGAATAGAGGCAATCAAGCATACTCAAAAAGGTAAAACAAAGAGGAAAAGGAGGTCAAGTAAGGATAAAGAGAAAGAGAGAAGACAGGGGGGAATAGCGGGATATAAGAACCCTAGAGGGGGTATAAAGTAGCAGAGGGGGGAGAAAGACAAAATGGAGCAGGGGTTCACTAATTTTAGCCAGTCTCATACAACAGAAAAAGCAGTCGGCGGCTCCTCAGGCGGGGAGTTGAGCGCTTCGGGTATTTTTGGATCGGGCCGCTGTGCTTTGTCAGTTCTTGGCAGAGCGCGGGGTGGGGCTTGTCTTCACACACTTTCAGCCTTTACGCCCCCTTTCTTCCCGCTCTCTGGCGCAGTTATGGCGGCCCGATTTAACAGTTTAAAACACAGTCAATACATGGCACACAGTGCCTGGTGTTACCGGTAATGGGATCCTGTTCGTGACACCAAAAGCTGACCCACCCCAGGGCCGTGGGATACCTGGTCCTGGGCTATAGTTTCATGGGAGATGTCATGGGCAGTCTGTGCTCGGGCCCGTGTCCCTGGTGGTCGCTGAAAAAGGATGATAAATAAAAATAAAATAAAAAGAGTTTGTGACGCCACCTACGGTATCCAGTAATGTTACCGGCGCTGCTTGCAGACCTCCAGGGTGATGATGAGGCAGCTTTGTTGGTAACATTCACCGTAAGTGGAGCGGGGTCCCCGGGGCAGTGATGGATGATAGGGATTTTACACAGGGAAGCAGCTCTCCACTCAGCCTTGTTCCTTGTGTAGCAGGGGAAGGCGACTCATCAGGTGGAGATGCTGGCAAACAGTCTATGTTAAGGGCAGAATCAGGGGTTGTAATAACAGACACACATACACTGGAAGCTTTTTGCGTACCTTTTACTGATGGTGATGGTTCAAGGTAACATCCAGGGTACTGTCTAGGTGGTCGGGTGGCAGTTCAGGATTTCCACACCCGATGAGTTGTGAGACCGCCCTGACCTCTCCTGTGTCCCTCACTTGTATAGTAGGCTGTGAGAAACTTCTGTTGGGTACCACTTCTTCTCTGCGGTCCCTGGCTCATTTGATTGCTGTGCTACAAGTGTCTGCCAGAAGACTGAAGTCTCCCTGGTTCTCTGGTCTTTTCTGCTGGACTGACTGGACCTGTGCAGACTCGGACTCCGGTGTCCGGATTGCTTCTACTGCTTCTCTGGGGTGAACGATATGTTTTCTCTGCCCCCACTCCGTCTCTGGCACGCCTTGCCTCCGACCCTCACTCTTGGGTCCCTTACACTGGCTAGGCTTCCTCACTGGCACGGGCCTTGCGTGGCTCCATTCACCAGGATGTCTTCACAGTCCTCCATGGAACTGCACTGCCTAATTCCTCCCCTGGACCTGAATTTATAGGGGACTTTGTTTAAAGGTGGCAAGTAGAGTTCCTCCTTCAGGTCTGGGGTGGAAGATGTTGCATGTGTAATAACCTGATGTGGAAATCCCTCTGTGCACAAGGTGTTCCTGTGGCAACTGACCCGCACAGGTGCCACACTCTGCATCTTAACTTCTTAACCTTGTCTCCTGGTGTGTGCAGACAGCCCTCTGTGCCTGTCTCCCTTGAAACTTGTATTTGATCCTTTGTTTAGTTATTAATGCACAATTATTGGTATCACTAAATAAATACTGCACTAAGCATATTCCATTGTTGTTGTCTACTTTACTAAAACCATAGAAAGGTTAATTTGATTCCTTTTTCTCTTGATTTAATATTGTCCCAGAGTCGTACCTAATATTATGTCCATAATGCCTTGGGTTCTTTGTTCTCATGTTCTTTATATGTGTTTTCCCACAGTATACCAAGGGTCAATGGACCTGAAAGCCCGCGAGTCCGCATGGCTGTCCAAGCTAGATCAGGTATTCGGTAACGAGGGAGAGACGCGTAACAGTTGTTTCAAAGGCAAATGATGAATAAATCAGCAACATGAAAGGCCTTTTACACCAGAAAACCGAGTAAGGTGGAATCATACATTCATACAGAGATATCTTGAGCGGAGTCTCATGCCAGGGGCCTTCGGGTCCAGGTGTTCCCCTCCTTTAGTCCCACAGATGACATCCTCTGTAAATCGTGGGAGGAGGCTCCAACCCAATACTCTAAAGGCCAGTTTATCGGGATCGCTGGGATATCACCATCTGATCGCTGGTGAGCTGTCACACAGGCAGACTCACCAGCGATCAGCCACCCATGTAACGACCTCAACATCGTGGAAAAGAATATAAAATATTCTTTTCCACGATATCGAGGACCCTATGGGACATGTCAATTCTTTCTATGCAGGCACTTTTTCCCACAAAAGCCGGCATATTTTTACACACTGTCTGCACAGCAAAGTGAATTTCAAAAATGCGGAATGTGTGAACGCAGACATACCCTGGCTTGCCGAAGGTGAAAAAACATGTAGTTCACAACAAATCGGTATCCATGTGTTTATTAACTTATATTTTCCCCTGCAGGTCAGAAAAGTCTTAACTAGACATTATTTTATATTTTCTTTTTTTTCACAGAACCTTAGACAGCACCTCTGAGCCTTCAGCATCCTCTTTTGGAGCGGTCGCTCAAGAGACAGCCAGTGACCCAGCAGCCATCACCTTTCCTTAAGAATCTGGGAATCATTCAGAAGCCGGTGAGCAGGCTGCTCGTCCTTCAGGTGTCACCCTATTCCAGCCCTCTGACACTGCCAGTTTTTGGTCCTCTCAGCAGCGCTCGAGGGGCTCGGATAGGTTGATCATGCAGGAGTTTTTACATCTTAGCTCGGTTTTTCATGAAGTGCATAAGAGGTTTACTGACAAAATGACCAGTGGTTTTAATACCATTGCCACTGGTTTTCATAACATTGTAAGCCAACTTAACTGCCTTGAAGTCAATGTTACTAGACTAGCCCACCATTTTTTAATGTCTATGGCCTGGCAGATGGAAAACCTTTCGCCTGACCATCAGCTTCATTTCATGAATGCCTGCCAGTTTGATTTTGTAGAGATACAGCAGCAGTCTGTTTCCCTTCCCTTCAGCAGTCAGCACCTTTCCCTTCCTATTGGCAGTTGGCACCTTTCCCTTCCCTTCACCAGTTGGCACCTTTCCATTTCCATCCCCAGCAGCAGGCACTTTACCACTGGCAGAAGCTCAACCACCGGCACTTGGAAGTCAACACCAGAAGTACTTGATACCCCCAACTGTTCCCATACAATTACCTTTACCATTCCTTAAACTTGCCACCTTTCTCCCCTAGTTCGGTCCCCTCATCCACCCTTCACACACCCTTAGTCTCATCAGTCCCTCGTTCCCCAAAAACTACCACCACCAAATGTATTAATTTATAAATAAATTCTTTTTTGGTTGTACATTTATTGTGTTTCTCTTCATTGCATTACACACACATGTAGCTAGGTCGCTCCAAAAGGGGTATTATAATGTAAACATTTTTACTTCAAACATGTATTTAGAACAGAGGTAGGTGGGGAACTCCAGGTCTTAAGGGCCACCAACAGTGGAGGTTTTCACGATTTGTTTAACATTGCACAATTCATAATTGAATCACCTGCACTGTTCTAAACTGCATTTTTGATGGTTCTCGAGGCCTGGAGTTCCCCACATATGAGTTACAATAATCCAAAAAATATTATGGTTTATCTGATCTGACTACTTCCCTTCTTGAATGCAAGGCATCTTGGTGTAGATCAGGAATCTCAAACTCAAATACTCGAAGACCACAAACAGTGGATGTTTTCAGGATTTCCTTTATTGATAATTGAATCACCCTCACAGCTGATGATTATAACCCATGATAAATACTGAAAACATACAATTCTTGTGGTCCTGGAGGACTTGAGTTTGAGAATACAGGTGTATATGATTATTACCACTTTGAGTGGCTGTAATCATGGATACCTACTGCAGTGCCCTGCTAGAAGATGAATTGATGTTTCAGGAAAACCATCAAATAATCTCATTACAAATAGTACATATTACAATTAGTATTACATTTTAGTATAGCTATAAAACAAGAAAAAAAAAAAATATGTGTAACCGAAAATTATTTTATTGAACACTATTCACATGTACTTGTGTGGCGCCCTGCTCACACAGGTAACCACAGACTCAACTAGCGCATGGATGGATTTCCACAGCAGGTACAAGATGCAAACAGCACCTTCCACCCCGTCACAGTAGGGGGAAATCCAACTTGCTGCCCTTGGGCAAGATCCCCTATAAATACTGGTGCTGGGGAAGGAGTTAGAGTGTGCAGACGCTAGAAGAGCTGTGAAGACGCCCTGGTGGTTGGAGCCGCGTTAGGCCTGAGCCAGTGACAATGAAC
The DNA here is from genome assembly GCA_033576535.1 of Allobates femoralis. Lineage (NCBI taxonomy): Eukaryota > Metazoa > Chordata > Amphibia > Anura > Aromobatidae > Allobates > Allobates femoralis. Next base: position 191,978,268 of record JARQOC010000006.1, on the reverse strand, counting down.
AGCCTCCAACCTAGTCTTTGCAGGGTCCAAGAGTGGTCTCAAAGGCAAGGAGAAAGGGTCTCAGAGAAAGAGCAGTTCGGGGACTGAGGAGCCATCTTGGTTTACCCCAGAAAGCATCTGGACACCGGAGTCCGCGTCTGCAGGAGAGCACCTAGCCTAGCAGAGAATACCGGTTTACCATGGAGACTTCAGTCTCCCGGGCATATGTGCAGTCACCAACAAGGGAGCCAGGCACCGCAAGAAGAGAGATAGCGGCAGGCCAATGCGAGTTATCCCAATTCAGCACAGGTGATAGGAGAGCAGAGAAAGTCAGCCAAGTTTCACACAAGGCAGGGGCTTCACACAAGGGAAAAGAGACAAGGAGGCCTTACACCCACTCGCTGTAGAGATCCAGAAGTGTTTCCTGGCCATCCAACAGTGTACTGGACATTTACCTGCCTTACCATCAGTCAAAGGTAAAGAGACAATTTACGGTGTGTGTGTCGGTTTTTCAACCCCTGCCCCTGTCCTTCGTAGAGACTATCCCTGCTTCTCCTCCCCATCACACCACAGCCTCGGGGATCCAGCTCCACCTGTGGGGAGCTTCAACATCTAGCTGTCTGTTCATCATCCCTGGAGGCCCAAAGCAGCGCTGATGCAATCACCAGAAACCACAGGTGGCGTCACAAACTCTTTATTCCCATTTATACTACCCTTTTTAAAAGCATAGCCCCCAGAGCACGGGTCTGGGGAGGCCACCAGTGACATACCAACCTCAACAAGGGTCCAGATACCCGAGTACCCCATATATCCTGGGGCGGCACACTTGCGCATCCTATAACATTCATCCAGAGGAAGGAATGCAAAACCAATGAGGTAGGAGCCAATTTTCCACATTGGGGTAAAAAAATTGTTCCTTACTGCAAATATGCAAGCAGAAAGTTCCTAGATCAACTACACATATAGGACACAAGGGGAAAGGGAAGCAATGCAACATTAACATTCCCAAGCAATGAACACTTTTATTGCAACATTACAAAGCAAACATTGCTGAAGGAAGAGGAAGTGAAAGCACGTGCCTGAAACTTTAATGAAAGATACACAGCATAGGGTAAAGGAGGGTCAATGCAACATTATTAAAGTTACTGAAAATTAATTCTTTACATTTGAATACCTGAGCGCACATGAAGGCTAGAGGGAGGGTAAGTGACAAGATTTCGCCTTTATTGATGGACAGACACACAAGAATTATACCACTTTCTCCTTTCATGGCACTCGTCCCTTGTCTGACACAAAATAATCTACATACTAATCCCTCATTTCTGAAACTGCTACCGTTGTTCTCAGTCATGTTTTGATAATCGGTCAATGTGCTTTCCACAAGTTCATCCATCTCTAAGTGGGGTCGCTCTTTCACCAATACATAATTGTGTAGAATGACATACACTCTGACTACTTCATCCACAGTCTCAATTTTCAGATTAATGGCTGTGCCCCAAATTCTCCATTTTGATATCAAAAAGCCCCCTCACAGTTCTTTTGGCCCTTGTCAGTCTGTAGTTGAAGATATTTTTGTCACGGGGTGGTATAGTGGATTGGGAATCAGGAAGCAAGATGGTAAGATGGGCAAAGCTTGACTGGGGAACTAGTCTGACCCTTAGGCTCGGGGTCCCTGGCTCACCCTGATCCTGGAGTTACCTCTGAAGGTGAGGATTTCCAGGCTGCCACTCTTGCCCTTTGCTCAACCCCAGGCTAAGAGTTCCTACCTCTACCCACAGACCAGGAAAACCCAGGAGCTCCAATGGAAGGGAACAGCAACAGCAGTACAGCTCAGAACAGTACATATTCACTGCACGGGGGCCTGGTAGAGAATGATCTCTATCTGCGACAATCAATGGAGGGAAAAGGAACTACTTCAAGGCTGATGGAGCGGAGATCAGAAGCAAAGACATACTCCTCCACCTCCACCTGAATGCTATCACACAGCCCTCCACTTGCAGAGCCACACACAGCATAAACTAAAGGAAAAAAAAACTCAGATTTAAATAACAGCAGCAACACTCATGGACTGCATAGCAGTCAACACGTGACATGTTTTTGTAGCAGTCAACCCACGACTGCAGTATGGCTTTAGCAGGTTTCCACACATCTGGAATGCTTCATCCCCAACAAAATCAAAAGTCATTGGTGGTCCTTCAGTGTTTGGAAATGGTGTTGGTGGTGGGAAATTAAAATAATTTCTGTATAAACGATGTCCCATCACAGACTGTTTGAAAACCTGACAGTCATTTGAGCATCCATATGTGCCAATGTCCATGGCTACAAAACGGTATTCTGCAATAACCTTCAAAACAATAGAAAAGTACTTCTTAGGCTGGGGTCACATATGCAATAACATTTTCAGATCCTGATCCGGTTTTAAGCTGTTAAAAAGCTCAAAACCGGAACAGGAACCGCTCCCCATAGGAGCCCATCATAGTAACCGGATTGCACTACATGCAATCCGGTTACCGCTTGCGGATCTACAGTCTGCAGTAAAAATCATGCAGGCTGCAGTTTTCGCAGCAGTTAGGAAACTGCAGCGGGGATTGCTATAATTGGCTCCTACGGGAGCCCATGCGGCTGCCACAAGGCACATGTGAACACCTGTGGCAGCCATATGCTTTGTTCATCCCTGCTGCTGCAGGGATGAACAAAGGGTAAATGTTAATAATAGCTGTGGGCAACATGTCTCTAGGGCAGTGTTTCTCAACTCCAGTCCTCAGGACCCACCAACAGTTCTTGTTTTCAGGATTTCCTTAGTATTGCACAGATGACAGTTTAATCACCTGCACTGCGGATAATTCAAACCCCTGTGCAATACTAAGGAAATACTGAAAACATGATATGTTGGTGGGTCCTGAGGACTGGAGTTGAGAAACACTGCTCTAGGGTGTGCCCACCCCTGTTAGAGACATGCTGTCCACTCAGGTGGGCATGAGAGGGGTTAATCATATCAGTATAGCATTGCCGGCTATTGTCGGCTTTGTGACTCTTATGAATGAATGCGGTGGCTCCTCAGAGTAGCGGAGATACTGTACGTAATGTACGTACTGTATGAGCCCCTGTCCTTGGTCCTGAAAGTTGTAACATTAGTTCTATGGGCAGCGCACCGCCATAGAACTAATGTTACAATTTTCAGGACCAAAGACAGGGGCTCATACAATACGTACATTACGTACAGTATCTCCTCTACAGTGAGCAGCCGCCGCATTCATTCATAAAAGTCACAATAGCCGGCAATACTATAATGACAAGATTAACCCCTCTCATGCCCACCTGAGTGGACAGCATGTCTCTAACAGGGGGTGGGCACCCCCTAGAGACATGTTGCCCACAGCTATTATTAACATTTAACCCTTTGTTAATCCCTGCGGCAGCATATGGTAACCGGATTGCTTTGGATTACACATCCGGAGCAATCCGGTTACTGCATTCCAGTTTCCAGGACACATTCTGTCAAAAAATGTGTCTGAAAGTAATTGTGGTTACTGCATCCGGATCTGGATGTGGCAACCGCAATTACCTTTCCAAATGTGACCTCAGCCTTATAGTTGTAATACTGGAATCCAGTTTCTTCAGGTTTAATAATCCGAATATGTTTCCCATCCACAGCCCCAAACAGTTTGAAAATTGCAGATCACCTAAAATTTCTCTGCAACTTCAAGCTAGTTTTCTGTTGTGTGATGGAGGATGAATTCCTCATGTAAGACTTCCCACAAAGCCCGGCAAGTGTCTTTGGATAATTCCAGAGATGACAGAAATCCCAAGCCTAAATTGGAAATGTAAGGATGATAACGTCTCTTGGTAGCCAGGAATCTGCAGAACACAAACAAAATGTTAGGAGATATTCCCAATATTACTACCATTTTAATAAAAGATACAGTGCTGTGCAAATTAATTGGGACAAAGCAAGTTTTTCATGCATTAATTTGACTATTTCTGATAAGTGTTTTATCACTTCTTGGTGTTGTTTTCCTTTTTCTTCCACATTTTCCTTTTCGTTTTGGAGAAAACGATCCAGTTTCATTGTGTGTGCGAATTATTCTTGAAACGGTAGATTTTCCAATACCAACGGTGGAAGCGATTTCTCTTACAGTCAGACTTGTATGTTCATTAAGAGTAATAATTCTAGACCTCTTCCGTGGAGTAACATCCATTTTTACAGGCACGAATCACACTGGAGAAAAAAATACACTAAACCACTCCTCACAGAAACAAGCTCTCAACTGAAGCTGAGGGGGCAGCTAGCTGTTATTTTCTGACTAAAACCAGTCAAACCACATTTTGTTACTCAAGGTTGTACACTCACACCTGTTCATAGCAGTTAAAATGGTTTGAATCACTGTCTGGTAACCAACTTACTTAACCAAATTTTACTTAACAAAATGCTTTGTCCCAATTAATTTGCACAGCACTGTATGTTACAAAATAAAATGTTGTCACTAACAGATGTTCCTCAGGAGAATCCGATCTGCATAAAAGCGTGCCCTGCCTGGTGATGGAGCCTCAGATGCGTGGTCTGTTCAGACCTGTGGAAGCGGAATCTACCACGAAACAGTGCCGTCGTCTGCCCCATCACTCCCTCCCCGCACCTTTGATGTAACCTGAAAAGGAATTAAAACAGAGCAACTACAAACTGGTGAGTGCCGTCTTTTTTCTTTCTTGCACAAGTTTATCAGAAAATAGATTATATTATTGCACTTAATTAATAGGGATTTAGAATGAAAATAACTTGGGTTTAGGACTAGAGATGAGGGAACATTTTAAAGTTCAGGTTCGGTTCACCGAACTGCAAGACGTTCGCCAAATAGTTTGATATAGTTTACTTTTTTGTTACTTCAGCAATGTGCATATCCCTGTCCAGAGGGGGAAGCACCTTGTTAAATTTACTCTTGTACAGTGAATCCAACAGTGTGACAACCCAGTAGTCATTGCTAATTTGAATCCGAACAATATGGGCATCATGTGGAAGATAGTGCAGCAAGAAGGCGTTCATGTGTTTGATGCATCTATGAGGCCCAAGTCCTTTGTTGTGTTAGTGGTGGGGTAACCATCGTGCTTTCTTCCTCCGTCTCTCCCACCAAACTTCGGACAACAAAAAGTGGAATTATTTTTTCTTCATTTTCTGACTGTTTTGTGCCCATCATCCTCATATTTCCTCCATTACTTCCTCGGCTCCTGCACCTTCACTAGCAGTTTGTCTTGTACCATGAGCCCCCCCTTTGTTGCTCTACTCCACCCTCCTATGGCACCCGCCTATGTGACAAGAGACCAGAACTTAAAGATTTTCGTATCTCTTCTGCATTTTCCTCTTCTTCCTCCTCCTCTTCCTCTGGGACCAGCACCTCATCCTGCAGACTTTTCAAAGTTTGCTCAGCATGTAGATGACCAGAATAGTGAAGCTAATGATGGCATCATCAGCGCTAACCATTTTAGTAGCCATTTTGTAACTCTGCAGAAGGGTGTAGAGGTCTTAGATTTGTGCCCACTCTGCAAGCATCAATTGCACCACCTTCGGCTCACTTTGACTCACTGTACACATCATGACATACTGCACCAGGGCATGTAGTGGCTTCTACATTCACTGCAACATGTGCAGAGTGGAATTCCAACATGCCATCAAATTGCATATCAACCAGTTAACCGGTTGTCTGAAAGACCTTTGTAGCAATGCTACAATGCTAATTGATGAGTCAAAGGGTGCCAATGGCGGACGTAGCACACAGGGTCAATGCATTCTACAGAAATTTATACAAAACCGGATAGTGATGTAGGAATTGCTGGACAACCAGGTGGAGGGTGTGAGCCTTGAAAGGCATGTTTGTAAGTTTGCCCCAACATAGAGCTGCCACCATGTTTGCACAGTTATCGCACGCAACCTTCCCTGGCTCCAGGTTTAGTAGAGACAACCATTGGTCAAACTTGACCTGCATAGCTGTTCACAGCTCTTCAACTGTGTGACTAACATTTCCAAGGCATTTTAATTTCAACACTGCCTGATGGTGGTGAGCACTGGCAGCACAGTGCAAAGATGGGGGGATTCTCTCTGGACTGTTGCAACATTAAAGTAAGTGATCAAGAGTACAGCCGGAGGCCTTAGAGGAGGTGGAGGAGGCCGAAGCAGTGGATGAAGTGGTAGATACAGAACTTTGTCCCAAACGTCTTGGGGATTTCAAGAATTCAGAAGCAGCCCCTTCCCTGCCTGGCCTCATAGCCACCAAAGTCATCCAGTGCCCAGTCAGCAAGATGTAACATCCCTGGCCATGTTTGCTTGTCCAGGTGTCAGTGGTGATATGCACCCTGTCACATACAGAGTTTCTCAAGTAAAAGGTGAGGTTGCAGCTTTCTCAGAGAAGTAATGGCGATTGGACAACTGGTATTGTGGGACTGCGACTGCCATCAGCTTTCAGAAACCATCTGTATTCACCAGACAGAAAGGCAACATTTCGATGGCCAACAAATTGGAGATGGTGACCTTCAAGCTCTTTGCTTTGCGATATGTAGAGGAAATAATCTTTTACATGACCACAGTTGCAGGACTGAAGGATGACTGAGACTCAAAAAAAGCCTTTTAGGGTAAACACAAAGATTTCTCAATCACTTGTTTGAGGCCAAAAAAGCCTTTTTAGAGGAAACACTAAGATTTGGAAATCACTTGTCTGAGGCCAAAAAACCCTATTTAGGGAAACAGAAAGATTTGGCAATCACTTGTTTGAGGCCAAAAAAGTATTTTAGGGGTAGCATAAATATTTGGCAATCACTGGTTTGAGGCCTCCAAAAAACCTTTTTAGGGGAACCACAAAGATTTGGCAGTCACTTGTTCAAAGTCAAAAAAGCCTTTTAGGGGAAGCACAAAGATTTGGCAATCGCTTCTTTGAGACCCAGAAAAAGCCTTTTAGGGGAAGATTTGTCAATCTCTTGTTTGAGGCCAAAAAAAGCCTTTTTAGAGGAAACTCAAAGATTTGGCAATGACTTGTTTGAGGCTAAAAAAGGCAATTTAGGTCAACAGAAAATTTGGCAATCACATGTTTGAGGTCTAAAAAGCCTTTTTAGGGGAAACACTAATATTTGGCCATCACTTGTTTGAGGAGAAAAAAAAACCTTTTTAAAGGAAACAAAGACTGGGTAATCACTTTTTAGAGGCCAAAAAACGGCTTTTTAGGGAAAACAGAAAGATTTGGCCACCACTTGTTTAGGACTCCGTCTAACTTGGCGACGTACCAGCGATCCCGACAATGATAAGACCTGGTAGGGATCGCTGGAGCGTCGCTGCGTGGTCGCTGGAGAGATGTCAAACAGTCAGATCTCACCAGTAGAGACGAGCCACCACCCTGGTGTTCGAATTCGATTCATTAAATTTCCTGTGTGTTCGTCGAATGTTCGTCGAATTTCATCTAACACCGTCGAACACATTGATCACCATTTAAAATGAATGTAAAATATGTTTTAACGTTAGTACCAGGCTGGGGTAAGAAACTACAGGGAGGGGGGAGCGCAGCACCGGAAGTGGGGAGCAAAAGACACAGGCGGAGAAGCCGGCGGTGAGAAGAGGACTTCACTGCCAGCTTTCCTGCTCTGTGCTGCGCTCTCCGCTCCCTGGATCTGCTCCCCCCGCCCGGTCCTAACTTAGGATCAGGCGGGGAGGCGACGGGGGGGAGCGATGAGGGGGCATCAGGGAGCAGGGAGCGCAGCACAGGAAAGCTGGCGGTGAAATCTCACCGCTGGCTTTACCGTCGGTTATTTCAAATGATCAGCTGATGCAGATCAGCTGTTCATTTGAAGAAGCCGCGGTACTGTCAGGGAAAGGTTCATGTGAGTTCATTCAGCATGAACTCACATGAACTCTCCCACGCCTTGGTGCTTCACAGCTCAGCTACATCTCTGGTAGAGGTTCTCTACCAGAGATGTAGCTGAGCTAAAGAAGAAAACCTGATTGGACTACGTCGAACGGAAGAGGAATTTTTTAATAAAGATGGAGTCTCTAAGTGTATTTTTTGTTTTATTTCTAATAAAATATCTTTTTTCTGTGTGTTTTTTTTAAAAAATTCACTAGAAATTCATGGCAGTCATGTCTAACATTGGCGTGACCCCCCTTGAATTTCGGGCGTAGGGCCAGCTGATAACACAAAGCTGGCCCTAACCCCTTTATTACCCAGTGAGCCACGACACCAGGGCCCTGGATGAGCTGAGTTCAGCGCCAGAAGATGACGCTTCCCTGAATGCGCCATTTTCTGGGGTGGCTGCGGACTGCAATTTGCAGCAGGGGGGTATCCAGAAAGCTTGGGCCTCCCTGTGCTCGGATTCCAGCCCCAGCTGCCTAGTTGTACCTGGCTGAACATGGAAATAGCGCGAAGCCCCACGTATTTTTTTTTTTATTATTTCATGAAATTCAAAAAAAAAAGGGCTCCCTTCTATTTCTGTTTCCAGGCAGGTACAAATAGGCACCTGGGGGTTGGAGGCAACCGGTTCCTGCCTGCTGTACCTAGCTGGACACAAAAATACGGCGAAGCCTACGTCAAATTTTTTGGGAAAAAATCATTAAAAAAATAAATTTAGGGACTGCATCTTTATTAACCCCTCGAGGCAGGAGCGCTTCGGCATTGTAAGGGGGGTTAACTCAGGTCACCCAAGGATAGCTCAGGTCTTGCCACCTGAGCTGTCCTCGGGTGACCTATGTTAACCCCACTTACAATTCTGCTGCGCTCCGACCTCGAGGGGTTAATAAAGATAGTCCCTAAATGTATTTTTTTTATGAATTTTTTCAAAAAATTTTGATGTGGGCTTCGCCGTATTTTTGTGTCCAGTCAGGTACAGCAGGCAGGAACGGGCTGCCTCCAACCCCCAGGTGCCTATTTGTACCTGCCTGGAAACAGAAATAAAAGGAAGCCCTTTTTTTTAATTATTTCATGAATTTCATGAAATATTAATAAAAAAATATGTGGGGTTTCGCGCTATTTCCATGTCCAGCCAGGTACAACTAGGCAGCTGGGGGCACAGCAGGGAATCCCAAACTTTCTGGACACCCCCTGCTGCAAATTGCAGTTCACAGCCACCCCAGAAAATGGCGCATTCAGAGAAGAGCCATCTTCTGGCGCTGAACCCAGCTCATCCAGGGCCCTGGTGCTGTGGCTCACTGGGTAATAAAGGGGTTAGGGCCAGCTTTGTGTTATCAACTGGCCCTAAGCCCCAAATTCATGGGGTCACGCCAATATTAGACATGATTGACATGAATTTCTAGTGAATTAAAAAAAAAAAAAAAAAACAACACAGAGAAAAAGATATTTTATTAGAAATAAAACAAAAAATACACTAGAGACTCCATCTTTATTAAAAAATTCGTCTTCCGTCCGACGTAGTCCAATCAGGTTTTCTGATTTAGCACAGCTACATCTCTGGTAGAGTACCTCTACCAGAGATGTAGCTGAGCTGTGCAGCACCCGGGCAGAGAAAGTTCATGTGAGTTTATGCTGAATGAACTCACATGAACCTATCCCTGACAGCACCGCGGCTTCTTCAAATGAACAGCTGATCTGCATCAGCTGATCATTTGAAATAACCTGCGGGAAAGCCAGTGGTGAGACTTCACCGCTGACTTTCCTGCTCTGTGCTGCGCTCCCCGCTCCCTGATGCCCCCTCATCGCTCCCCCCGCCGCCTCCCCACCTGATTCTAAGTTTGGACCGGGCGGGGGGAGCAGATCCAGGGAGCGGGGAGGGGGCATCAGAGAGCGGGGAGCGCAGCACAGAGCAGGAAAGCCGGTGGTGAAGTCTTCTCACCGCCGCCGGCTTCCCCACCCTGGTCCTTCGCTCCCCGCTCCCTGGTGCTGTGCTATCTTTTTGTATAGCACGGATGGAGAGGTACAGAGCAGCACAGAGCGGCATCAACACTGTTTCTAAGCAGTAACACTTTGAAAATGGTGACAATATCAAATTACCTCTTCTTATATCCCTAAGGACATGTGACTTAGGCAGCCAATGACACAAGCCCTTGTGTTTTCAAGTTGTGGATGTTTTATGCTCCCTGATTGGTTGCTGGCCCGGAACATCCAAACAGAAGGTGCTGGAAAAAAGAATGGAGTCTGATGCTCTTTGACTTCTCCCCACCCCCTCCACTCATCAAACATGTCCCGCCCGCTATCCTACAGTCAGAAGGTAGAAGAAAAGTATCACTTTAAACGCAGTAATGCTTTTTTCATTCGATCAGTTACCGAACAACGAGTTTGCTGCCTTTTTAGCAAAATGTTCTTGTTCCTGATCATGAATCTGAATCTGCAATGTTCATGCCAAATTTGAAATTGGTGAACATGTTCAGGGAAAGTTTGCTCATCTCTAAAGGTACCTTTACACGCCGCGACGGCAGGCTGGATACATCCCGCTACTTCACGTGCACGAGCACGCTCAAACGGTTACAAACGGTCAACGCATCACCTTTACACGCCGCCACAAGATGCGCTATGCCACGCTACATCTATAGCTAGCTACATCGCCGGGTGTCTCAAGTAGCCAGCTGTAGCTCATTTACACACCGCTATAACCAGCTACTATGGGCGTACCTGGTGCAGCAGGGCCAGAACATAGGCGTGCTACAATTGTGGATTACGAGCCGTCCGTACGCTGATAGGACGAAGCAATAACATCCTGATTGGGCAGGCATCGCAGGAGGCTGAGTAATACAGCACGCTCGAGCAATTGTGTAGTGTGACTCGTCAGCTCCTTTAAATATGCCTCCCTATGCAGCGACTACCAATCGTCATGCAGCAGCTTCCACCAATGATCGCACATGGGGCGCGGTAACACGGAGCCAGGGTCACGCCTTAGCTACATTGCAGCTACATCGCAGGCTGTCCCGAGTTCCCTTCCGTTGCCTCTTTACACGCCGATACAGCTCACTACCATCGGCGTTGTAGCCATCAGTTTTCGAGCAGACCTAGGAAACAGATGTATCTGTTGCTGGCTGTAGCGTCACGTCTTCAGACGCCGCTACGACGGGCTACATTGGCGCTACAAGCTACATTTGTAGCCTGTAGCGGGATGTATCCAGCCTGCCGTCGCGGCGTGTAAAGGTACCATAATGGTGTAATGCTTACATCAACAATGTTTTGAAATTTCGTTGAATTAATTCTTCCCTCTACTCGTGAAATTTTCCCTGTGCCATTGGCTGCACCACAACCCCAAAGAATGATTAATCCACCACTATACTTAATGATTGGCGAGATGTTCTTTTCCTGAAATTCTCTGTCTTTTTTTCTCCACACATACTTTGAATCATTGTGGCCAAAGAGTTCTATTCTAACCTCATCGATCCACAGGACTTGTTTCCAAAATATATCAGTCTTATTTAGATGTTCTTTTGCATGTCTCTGACACTGAATGAGGAAGCAGGAGATGCTTTTTCTGATTACTCTTCCATGAAAGCCATATTTGTGCAGATGACTCTGAATAGTAGAACAATGTACCACAAATCCAGAGTCTGCTAAATATTTTTGAAGGTCTTTGGGACTCAAGCGGAGATTCTGATTCTCCTCTGTAACAATCCTAAGATCAACTCTCACTGAAATATTGCTTGGTATTCCAGACCTTATCTTGACCACCTTTCTTCCTGTTAATTGGCATTTCTTAATTACATTTTGAACCGAGGATAGATCAACTTGAAAACGTTTCCTATCTTCTTGTATCCTTCTCCTGCTTTGATGGCTTCTACCAGTTTCATTTTCAGAGTGCTAAGCAGCTGTTTACAAGAACCCATGGCTGCTGTTTTTTGGAATAAGGTTAGAGGAGGCTGGGAAATTTGCATCACTAAGCCTTTTGCTAATGATGAGAGTGAACAAGCCATAACCCTAACAGACTAATTAAGGTCTGAAACCTTGATCAAAGTTATCAGAGTACAAAAAAATCTTCAAGGGTGCCCAGTCTTTTGCATCAGACCATTTTCCTTTTTGCAATATTAAAATGTTAAAGATAAAAATATATTTTTTTGCCTAAAATACAAAAGAAATGTATCATCGTTAACTTCAATATCGTGAGCGACATCGCCGAAAAGTGACGCATCAGCAATGTCGCTCACGATATTGCAAGTGCGTCGTGCTGTGTAACAGCGCGATGCAACTGCGATCTATCGCTGGTCGCAGGTTGACAGGTTTAACAGCATGAATGTAAACCTGTCAATCTGCAACCAGCGATTAGGCTGGATCGCACCGTCTGACACCGCAATAGCGATGTTGACGGCGATCCAGCCTATACCGCAGTATTGCTGCAGATTGCTCGCTGAGCTGATCCCAGCCCAGCGAGCGATGGCTCCGCCCACATCGCTGCGGCGTCACCGGCAATATCCTGTCGTGTGACACCAAGGCTGCGATGTCGGAAGCAAGCACGCACCCGCGCATCCGCGCATCTCTTCCGACATCGCATCTTTTGTTGCTGCGTGTGACGCTGGCTTAAAATAACAAAAGGATTGACCATCTGAAATTGCACATAGCAAATCTTTATCTCCCTCGAAAATAATCTATCATGGACCGTATACATATAAGGCTGGTGACTAAACGTATCGAACAATGTTAGTTTGTCACTCTAATATGTGTGGGGGCCTGTAGGTTTTCTAAAAGCCTTTATGCACATTACACTACATTCAGCCAAATCTGCCGATATGGGCAGAATTGTTGGTAGTCTAATGTGTATGGAGGGCCTCCAATCTCTCCCCAGACAGATGATGTAGGAGAGACAAGCATTCAAACTACTGAATGTCTTTTTGTTCTCCTTGGAGATAAGCCCCCTTCCAGAGGAGTGCGGCAGCTGCTCTCTCATAGACAATACTGGAGCATTTTGTCAAACGGAGCATTCCTGTGTATTGGGGATTCGGGTTTATGGGGGATTCGGCCAAACAATGGTTCAACTGACGGCTATCTTACATGTCTTTACTTACATTTTGCCTTAGCCAGGGTATTTAACTACGAGGCAAAAGCATTAAACCAAACCTCATAATACGAGTCTAATTACTGGGCATAACCAAAAAAAGGCTTGAATGCACTGACCTCTTTTATTTTTTTACATTTTAAATATTCTCACAATAGCTAAACACAAATGCACAATTGTTCTAATTCACGAAACATTCTCCTTCTATTCTCTAAACCTAGATTATTCATATATTTGTACATGTTGTTTATAGTCATTATTTTGTACCTTTATGGAATGATGAATTCTTCATCACTTCCTTTCTGTATACCCAGGAGGATCGCCTGACAAGGACTTCACCTGGGTGTACATTACATTTTCTTAAATGGAAAAACTAATATATTCCCTAGTGAATTCCTAAAAAGCTTCCTACTAATGGACAGAGTCTGTGTGAAGTAATCTATTTCAGCAACGTTTGTTGTATAAACACATTGATTATCACAGATACAAGGCAATGACTTAAAGGGTAAACACCCAGGGTGATGCCTCTGCTTTACATGCGGGTAAGAAGACAGGTAGAATCATGGAGAATGTCATACAATGTGCCATTCTCCCTGGTATTACACCGCATTCTACATTGAATAATTCCACATATTAACTCTACATATTCTTAACACTAGAACTAATAGTCTAGACACCAGGCAGACAATAGTAACCTATCAACAGATGTCTGACTTTAGATCTCCTGATGTATCTTGAGTGGGTCATCAGGCAAACTTTATTTTCAGTGGTGCATAAATTAATTACACGCATTTAATAACCAAAATATCATTAGATTTCCCCTTTAATATCATCAAGGCAATGCGCCAGGGAAGCTCTTAATAGTTCAGAGGGCCATAACAGGCTATTATCCTTGTGTAATGCTATTACAGAACCAATTAGGTACCATTACGTTGGGTTTTTTTTGTTTTTTTTTTTCTGTTTATGTGATCTGATCCAATCAGTAGCCTCTGACTTGAATGTTTCAAGCTTGGCTACTTTAGAGTTTGAGCTAATCTGAGAGTCGCTCTCCAGCCATCCATCCCTCCCCTCCCTTCGTCTTTCGCTGTCTCTGATGCATTTTAAAAACTAATTGCTGGGGTCCCGCTGCATATTATTTACAGGGGAAGAAGGCCATAAATCCAGTTACCCCATACTGAGAACAAAATCAAACTTTGCCTGTACTGCCGCCTGCAAAGCGCAGCTCTGTGCTAAGAGCTCCCTAAAAGCCATCCACACTGACAATTAGACGGCTGATTGCCAGTTACAAGCCAGCAGCTCGGATCCTAAGGGCATGTGGAGCAATCTGTGCCACAGAAAACTAGGAGGTTATAGACCTTGGAGGGCCCGTCACATGCAACTTGGGAACAAGTGCCAATCTACGTACCCGACACACGTCTAAGTGTTTGCTCTGTTTATCCCACATTCATCCCTGTAGCAGGGTTGACAATTTGACGTCTTTTTTTTCTGGATGGTTTATCAAAAAATCACGGACAGACAATGTTTTTTATGGACACATTGGAAAACCATAATAAATCATTATGATCATAAGTGATCCATGTCTTCAGCCCATAATTCTGATATGAAGACATTAGCTGCATTCACTGTAATCTGTAAGATTTGTGATAATTACACATGAAATAATCTGTATACATTTTTTCAGCTTTCAAAAAAAACACAAAGACACTTTTTATTAACAGCTAATGAAAAGTGCTGTATTAATGGAGAGTACTGGAATATCTGGAGATATAACTCAGGTACAAACCTCTGTAGAGACAGTCCCAGGACAGGGGAGGTCTGAGGAAGGACCAGACACTGTAGGAGCAGAGTACACCGCAGTACCCGCTGTGCACACGGCTCAGGAGAGGACTGATGAAGGACCAGACACTGTAGGAGCAGAGTACACCGCAGTCCCTGCTGTGCACACGGCTCAGGAGAGGTCTGATGAAGGACCAGACACGGTAGGAGCAGAGTACACCGCAGTCCCCGCTGTGCACACTGCTCAGGAGAGATCTGAGGAAGGACCAGACACTGTAGGAGCAGAGTACACCGCAGTCCCCGCTGTGCACACGGCTCAGGAGAGGTCTGATGAAGGACCAGACACTGTAGGAGCAGAGTACACCGCAGTCCCCGCTGTGCACACGGCTCAGGAGAGGTCTGATGAAGGACCAGACACTGTAGGAGCAGAGTACACCGCAGTCCCCGCTGTGCACACGGCTCAGGAGAGGTCTGATGAAGGACCAGACACTGTAGGAGCAGAGTAACCGCAGTCCCTGCTGTGCACACGGCTCAGGAGAGGTCTGATGAAGGACCACACTGTAGGAGCAGAGTACAACCGCAGTCCCTGCTGTGACACGGCTCAGGAGAGACTGAGGAAGGACCAGACACTGTAGGAGCAGAGACACGCAGTACCCCGCGTGCACACGGTCAGGAGAGGTCTGAGAGGACCAGACACTGTGCACAACGAGCCCATGTGGAGGCTAGAAGAGACCGAACCGTGAAGGACCAGAGACGTACACGCAGTCCCGCGTGCCACGCTCAGGGAAGGATCTGATGAAGGACCAGACACTGTAGGAGCAGAGTAGCACCGCAGTCCCCGCTGTGCACACGGCTCAGGGAGGTCTGATGAAGGACCAGACACTGTAGGAGCAGAGTCACACCGCAGTCCCCGCTGATGGCTCAGAGGGCATGAGAGATGAAGGACGAGACAATGTACAGCAGATACACCGCAGTGCCAGGACTGTGCAAGGACCAGGAATGTAGGTAGAGTAGACCGAGTCCGTGGAGCAGAGTAACGCAGTCCTGTGTGACCGGCCAGAGAGGTCGAGAAGGACCAGACAATGTACGGCAGAACACCGCAGAGCTCGCCGGCACTAGAGCAGAGGTTATGAAGGACCGACACTGTAGGAGGCGTAGAACGCAGTCCCGTGTGCACAAAGGCTCCCGGAGGGCTGAGAGGCCAGACACGTAGGAGCAGAGTAACCGCAGTCCCCGCTGTGCACACGGCTCAGGAGAGGTCTGAGGAAGGACCAGACACTGTAGGAGCAGAGTACAACGCCGAGTCCCGCTGTGACACACGTCAGGAGAGTCTGATGAGCCGACACTGTAGGAGAGTCAAACGCAGCCCTAGGTGCATACGCTCAGGAGGGTCTGTGAAGGCCAGACATGTAGGAGCAGAGACCACGAGTCCCCGCTGTGACACGGCTCAGGAGAGGTCTGATGAAGGACCAGACACTTAGGAGCAGAGTAACCGCAGTCCGCTGTGCACACGGCTCGAGAGGTCTGAGAGGACCGACACTGTAGGAGCAGGAAACCGCAGTCCGCTGGCACCGGCCCGCTCAGGAGAGGTCTGAGAAGGACCAGACACTGTAGGAGCAGAGTAACCCAGTCCCGCTGGCAACGCGTAGGAGAGGTCTGAGAAGACCACCCTGTAGCAGAGTAACCGCAGTCCCGCACTGGCACACGGTCCGGAGAGTCTGAGGAAGGACAGCATGAGGAACAGAGAGCACACCGCAGCCCTCGCACTTGCAGCAGGTCGATGAAGGCAATGAAGGACAGAACACGAGTCCGGCTGGCACACGCGTCAGGCGAGTTGACGGAGGACCAGACATGTAGGAGAAGGACACCGCAGTCGTGTGCAGGTCAGACGAGTCTGATGAACGCGCAGCACACGTAGGAGAGCATGACGAGACCCGTGCACACGTCAGGAGAGGTCTGAGAAGGCCACACTGTCACGAGCGAGTACAACGATCCGCTCTGACACTGTAGGAGAGGTCTGATGAGGACCAGACACTGTAGGGCAAACACCGCAGGCAGGTGATAACGGCTCAGGAAGTAGAGAGACCAGACACTGAGGGCAGATACACCGTGGCACACGCTCAGGAGAGTGATAGGCCAACACTTAGAGCAGAGTAACGGTCCGCTGTGCACACGCTCGGAGAGTCTGAGAAGGACCAGACCTGTAGAGCAGAGTAACCGCAGTCCGCGTGCACACGGCTCAGAGAGGTCTGATGAAGACAGAACTTAGGAGCAGAGTAACGCATCCGCTGGCACACGCTCGGAGAGTCTGAGAAGGCAGACACTGTAGCGAGTAACCGCAGTCCGTTGCACACGTCAGGGAGGTCTGATGAAGGACAACACTGTAGGAGCAGAGTACACCGCAGTCCCTGTGCACACGCTCAGGAGAGTCGAGAAGGACCAACACTGTAGGAGCAAGTACGAGTCCGCTGTGCACGGCTAGAGAGCTGAAGACAACTGTAGGCAGTACCGCATCCCTGTGCACGGCAGAAGTCTGAGAAGCGACGTAGGCAGAGAACCGCATCCTGTGCAACGGCCAGAGTGAAGGACACACTTAGGAGGAGTACGCGTCCGCTGTGACGCGAAGTGAAGGACCGAACTGTAGGAGCAGTACCAGTCCGCTTACAGTGGAAGGCTGAGAGACAACACGTAGGACAGGACACGCAGCCGCGTGCACGCCAGGAGGGTCTAGAGACGCGAGGACAGATACCGCACCCTGTGCAACGTAAAGTTGAGAAGACAATGTGAGCGAACACGAGTCCGCCACACGTCAGAGAGCTGAGAAGGACCAAACTGAGCAGTAAGCATCCGCGTGACAGGCTCAGGAGAGTGAAGGCACATGACAGTACATCCGTGTGCACACGGTAGGAGTCTGTAAGGACAACACTGAGGGTACGCAGTCCGCTTGCCTGTGCCACACGGCTCAGGAGAGGTCTGATGAAGGACCAGACACTGTAGGAGCAGAGTACACCGCAGTCCCCGCTGTGCACACGGCTCAGGAGAGGTCTGAGGAAGGACCAGACACTGTAGGAGCAGAGTACACCGCAGTCCCCGCTGTGCACACGGCTCAGGAGAGGTCTGAGGAAGGACCAGACACTGTAGGAGCAGAGTACACCGCAGTCCCCCGCTGTGCACACGGCTCAGAGAGGTCTGATGAAGGACCAGACACTGTAGGAGCAGAGTACAACCGCAGTCCCCGCTGTGCACACGGCTCAGGAGAGGTCTGATGAAGGACCAGACACTGTAGGAGCAGAGTACACCGCAGTCCCCTGCTGTGCACACGGCTCAGGAGAGGTCTGAGAAGGACCAGACACTGTAGGAGCAGAGTACACCGCAGTCCCTGCTGTGCACACGGCTCAGGAGAGGTCTGATGAAGGACCAGACACTGTAGGAGCAGAGTAACACCGCAGTCCCTGCTGTGCACACGGCTCAGGAGAGGTCTGATGAAGGACCAGACACTGTAGGAGCAGAGTAAACCGCAGTCCCCGCTGTGCACACGGCTCAGGAGAGGTCTGATGAAGGACCAGACACTGTAGGAGCAGAGTACAACCGCAGTCCCGCTGTGCACACGGCTCAGGAGAGGTCTGATGAAGGACCAGACACTGTAGGAGCAGAGTACAACCGCAGTCCCCTGCTGTGCACACGGCTCAGGAGAGGTCTGATGAAGGACCAGACACTGTAGGAGCAGAGTACACCGCAGTCCCCGCTGTGCACACGGCTCAGGAGAGGTCTGATGAAGGACCAGACACTGTAGGAGCAGAGTACACCGCAGTCCCGCTGTGCACACGGCTCAGGAGAGGTCTGATGAAGGACCAGACACTGTAGGAGCAGAGTACACCGCAGTCCCCGCTGTGCACACGGCTCAGGAGAGGTCTGATGAAGGACCAGACACTGTAGGAGCAGAGTACACCGCAGTCCCCGCTGTGCACACGGCTCAGGAGAGGTCTGAGAAGGACCAGACACTGTAGGAGCAGAGTACACCGCAGTCCCCGCTGTGCACACGGCTCAGGAGAGGTCTGATGAAGGACCAGACACTGTAGGAGCAGAGTACACCGCAGTCCCCGCTGTGCACACGGCTCAGGAGAGGTCTGATGAAGGACCAGACACTGTAGGAGCAGAGTACACCGCAGTACCCGCTGTGCACACGGCTCAGGAGAGGACTGATGAAGGACCAGACACTGTAGGAGCAGAGTACACCGCAGTCCCCGCTGTGCACACGGCTCAGGAGAGGCTGATGAAGGACCAGACACTGTAGGAGCAGAGTACACCGCAGTCCCCGCTGTGCACACGGCTCAGGAGAGGTCTGATGAAGGACCAGACACTGTAGGAGCAGAGTAACCGCAGTCCCCGCTGTGCACACGGCTCAGGAGAGGTCTGATGAAGGACCAGACACTGTAGGAGCAGAGTATACCGCAGTCCCTGCTGTGCACACGGCTCAGGAGAGGTCTGAGGAAGGACCAGACACTGTAGGAGCAGAGTACACCGCAGTCCCCGCTGTGCACACGGCTCAGGAGAGGTCTGATGAAGGACCAGACACTGTAGGAGCAGAGTACACCGCAGTCCCCGCTGTGCACACGGCTCAGGAGAAGTCTGAGAAGGACCAGACACTGTAGGAGCAGAGTACACCGCAGTCCCCGCTGTGCACACGGCTCAGGAGAGGTCTGATGAAGGACCAGACACTGTAGGGCAGAGTATCACCGCAGTCCCTGCTGTGCACACGGCTCAGGAGAGGTCTGAGAAGGACCAGACACTGTAGGAGCAGAGTACACCGCAGTCCCCGCTGTGCACACGGCTCAGGAGAGGTCTGATGAAGGACCAGACACTGTAGGAGCAGAGTACACCGCAGTCCCTGCTGTGCACACGGCTCAGGAGAGGTCTGAGGAAGGACCAGACACTGTAGGAGCAGAGTACACCGCAGTCCCTGCTGTGCACACGGCTCAGGAGAGGTCTGATGAAGGACCAGACACTGTAGGAGCAGAGTACACCGCAGTCCCGCTGTGCACACGGCTCAGGAGAGGTCTGATGAAGGACCAGACACTGTAGGAGCAGAGTACACCGCAGTCCCTGCTGTGCACACGGCTCAGGAGAGGTCTGATGAAGGACCAGACACTGTAGGAGCAGAGTACACCGCAGTCCCCGCTGTGCACACGGCTCAGGAGAGGTCTGATGAAGGACCAGACACTGTAGGAGCAGAGTACACCGCAGTCCCTGCTGTGCACACGGCTCAGGAGAGGTCTGAGGAAGGACCAGACACTGTAGGAGCAGAGTACACCGCAGTCCCCGCTGTGCACACGGCTCAGGAGAGGTCTGATGAAGGACCAGACACTGTAGGGGCAGAGTACACCGCAGTCCCTGCTGTGCACACGGCTCAGGAGAGGTCTGAGGAAGGACCAGACACTGTAGGAGCAGAGTACACCGCAGTCCCCGCTGTGCACACGGCTCAGGAGAGGTCTGATGAAGGACCAGACACTGTAGGAGCAGAGTAACCGCAGTCCCGCTGTGCACACGGCTCAGGAGAGGTCTGAGGAAGGACCAGACACTGTAGGAGCAGAGTACACCGCAGTCCCCGCTGTGCACACGGCTCAGGAGAGGTCTGATGAAGGACCAGACACTGTAGGAGCAGAGTACACCGCAGTCCCCGCTGTGCACACGGCTCAGGAGAGGTCTGAGAAGGACCAGACACTGTAGGAGCAGAGTACACCGCAGTCCCTGCTGTGCACACGGCTCAGGAGAGGTCTGAGTGAAGGACCAGACACTGTAGGAGCAGAGTACACCGCAGTCCCCGCTGTGCACACGGCTCAGGAGAGGTCTGAGGAAGGACCAGACACTGTAGGAGCAGAGTACACCGCAGTCCCCGCTGTGCACACGGCTCAGGAGAGGTCTGAGAAGGACCAGACACTGTAGGAGCAGAGTACACCGCAGTCCCCGCTGTGCACACGGCTCAGGAGAGGTCTGATGAAGGACCAGACACTGTAGGAGCAGAGTAACCGCAGTCCCTGCTGTGCACACGGCTCAGGAGAGGTCTGAGGAAGGACCAGACACTGTAGGAGCAGAGTACACCGCAGTCCCTGCTGTGCACACGGCTCAGGAGAGTCTGATGAAGGCCAGACACTGTAGGAGCAGAGTACACCGCAGTCCCCTGCTGTGCACACGGCTCAGGAGAAGTCTGATGAAGGGCCAGACACTGTAGGAGCAGAGTACACCGCAGTCCCGCTGTGCACACGGCTCAGGAGAGGTCTGAGGAAGGACCAGACACTGTAGGAGCAGAGTACACCGCAGTCCCCGCTGTGCACACGGCTCAGGAGAGGTCTGAGGAAGGACCAGACACTGTAGGAGCAGAGTACACCGCAGTCCCTGCTGTGCACACGGCTCAGGAGAGGTCTGATGGAAGGACCAGACACTGTAGGAGCAGAGTACACCGCAGTCCCTGCTGTGCACACGGCTCAGGAGAGGTCTGATGAAGGACCAGACACTGTAGGAGCAGAGTACACCGCAGTCCCGCTGTGCACACGGCTCAGGAGAGGTCTGATGGAAGGACCAGACACTGTAGGAGCAGAGTACACCGCAGTCCCCGCTGTGCACACGGCTCAGGAGAGGTCTGAGGAAGGACCAGACACTGTAGGAGCAGAGTACACCGCAGTCCCTGCTGTGCACACGGCTCAGGAGAGGTGATCCATCAATAATTCATCTGACATGTGTGGTGCCTTCTTCCATGAGGGCAGCCTCACTCCTCAGCCCTCTCTGCTCTCCAGCACTCCGGGCTTCTCCGCTATTCGCTGAGATGTGACGCTGCACCTCGTGACTCATTAGTGGCACCCAGCAGACCTATCCATGCAACTGACTGTACACAGCGCAGCAAATAATCCGATTAGGGACAATTATGCGTGAGATTATAAAGGCAAGTGCTGAAAGGCGAAGCCGGCAGCTTCCAGGCACAGTCGGGCAGCTGAGCTCTCAGCACTAGGAGGCGGACAGCTCCACTACCTGCTCCTCTCCAGCACCCCGCACTCCTGCTACTACTCACACTTGGCATTACAAACCGTCCTGTGTGAACTTCTCCTGATCCAGCAGCACCCTCCAGGTAAGAGGCATCACTGGGGCAGCCTGCTGCGCTTCTCATTAAGAGGACTGGATGCAGTACAGGTCTTCTCTTGACGGTCTGTAGTGGTCATTTCAGTAGGTAGGAGCCTTCCCTGCTGAGCTCTTCTCTTTCCCCTTCTTCCTTTCCCACGACTAGATAAGCAACTCAACTTACACCCCAATAAAGTGTAACCTCCCTCCCTATCCCCCAGGACTGTCCCACTGAACATTCAGGAGAAGTACAGTGGGAAATTTGTTTAGTTGTTAAACCAAATTAATAAAAAAATAGACTATTGGGTATAGTTTACTATCAGGTGATGAAGCTGAAAGTGCTCAGATCTGTCCTGGGTCTGTGTGTCCCCATCATTAGGAAGGGTGTACAGACAGAGGCCCAGGACCTGCTGATGGTCAGAGGACAGGACACCAGACAGAGGGACACTGACAGCTGGACTCACAGGACAGGCACATGCTTCCAAACAGGTGCTATCTGTCTGTCTGCCTATCTATACCTATTATCTATATATCCTTTAGCTATGGATCTATACATCTGTCTAGCAATGTATCTATCTATTTATGATTGTATCTATCTATCTATCATATCTATCTATCTATCTATCTATCTATCTATCTATCTCTGTTTCTATTGATGTATCTATTTGTCTATCTATCTCTATCTATGTTTCTATTGATGTATCTATTGTATCTATCTATCTATCTTTTCTATCTATCTATCTATCTCCGTTTCTATTGATGTATCTATTTGTCTATCTATCTCTATCTATGTTTCTATTGATGTATCTATTGATCTATCTATCTATCTATCTATCTATCTATCTGTATCTATCTATCTATCTATATCTATCTATCTATCTATCTATCTATCTATCTATCTATGTTTCTATTGATGTATCTATTTGTCTATCTATCTATCCTATCTATCTATCTATCTATCTATCTATCTATCTATCTATCTATATCGATCATATATGTATCCCTTGATTTCAGGATATCTGTCGACTTGCTTCTCCTTTTCTTATATTCTAAGTACATGTATATCAATATTTAGACTAACTCAATATGCTTATTAAAAACATTTTTTTTCACTTTTACAGGTAAAAATCTTTAGGGAAATGTTTTATTTCCACTGCCCCCCTCAGCTGGAAGGTAAGACCTTACTCCTAATGTCTATATCATGTAGGCATTCTATGACATAGTATAGGTTGGCTGCGGACATTTATCTTTAGTATTACATTTTAAAACAGGTAAATGATAAGTCTGATGACACCTTGTACGTTCTGAATGTCTTCAATTTGAAAAATGCAAGTAAAACTGCTAGAATTACAACTGCCTCCACTAAATATATTACATATTTATGTACATAAACGCATAAATATATATATGTCTATCTATGAACATTTATTCATCGGATATTTGATATCCTATGACAGATTGGCAGATTATTACTATGGGTACTGACAACTTTGGGAGATCGTCTGAGCTTTTACTAATAATTAATGATTACTCATAACATTTGCATAAATATTAATCATATATGCATAATTGCAGTATTATTATTAGTAGGATCATTATTATTGATATATATATATATATATATATATATATATATATATATATATATATATACATACATAAAGAGAGATAGAAAGAGACAGAGTGAGGAGTGAGTGAGAGAGAAAGCCAATGATAGTAGTTGTTAGTAGTATGTAAGTAGTAGTAGTTGTACTAGTAGTAGTAGTAGTGAAGACTGAGAGATGACCCTGGGTGTCAGTATCTTGGCAGTGATCTTTCAATGTGTCACAGGACATCTTGTCTGAGTATGGAGGGCTCTTCTCAAAGGGGTGGTCTTTTTAGAGGATTGTTCTGAAGACATTGTGTAGAATCCATCCTAATCCTTTCCTAGTCTACCTCTCCTCTTCTGGACTTATATGACGCAGCCCTCGCCTGCTCCCCTTCGGCTCAGTGCAGACTGGTGGTGTGGGGGGAGCGGCTCCCACCTGCTCCTGCCGCCTGAGGGCTCACTATAGATGGAGGCAGACACAGATGTTCACTGTCCGGGCTTATGTCACTGATACAAGGCTCCACAACCGTTTTTCCACTACATCAATCTTTCATGTTGTTTTACTAACATCCTGTGGAAAATAAGAAAACAATAAAGGACTTTCCAGCCTCTTATTGCCCGGGGGGTCGGAGCAGAAGAGCACCCCGCCATGTTTGTTGACCCGCTTTGTCCCTCAAGGGGTTAAACATCTCATCTCAATTACCAGCACGACGTTTTGCCTCAGGTGCATCCGTGGGAAATAAAGAAACTACTAATTAATAAATACAATCAATTATCGACTTAATTAAATACGAAATTTTCCTTATCTGATTTTTTAATCTAATAAAGTCCTCGTCCTGTCACCTCACAGCGGGTTCTTATTAATGGCGGAGGGTCAATTCCCTTCCTCATATTCAGGATTTCGCCTCCGTTTGGAATGAATGTAAATGTATTTTATTAGGAATATTAGATCTGGATGAGAGAAATATTGGCGCCTGGATCACGTCATAAAATGATTGATTTGATATGTCAATGAACTACAAAATCTAATATCCCAATTGTATCTGCCCCGGGACGGACGAGCTCTAATACTGCTGTGATAGTATCGTTATTATCGCCGATATCTGGTCTCCAGCTCGGTACAATATCATGATATCATGTGAGGACTGTGCGGGCAGGATAGCGCCAGCATATACCGTGGAGGAGAGCCGCCAGATTCCTCATAGTAATCATCATATAAGATATAAGACTGGTGAGCTCAGCAGGGAGGCGACATAGCGGGGATAGGGGGGCTGCAGTGATATGTTTGATAGACTGGTGCCAGGCAGGACAGTCCTGTGTCGGGATAGATTGGTGCCAGGCGGGTCAGTCCTGTGTCGGGATAGACTGGTGCCAGGCGGGACAGTCCTCTGCCGGGATTCACTGGTGCCAGGCAGGACAGTCCTGTGTCGGGATAGACTGGTGCCAGGCGGACAGTCCTGTGTCGGGATAGACTGGTGCCAGGCGGGACAGTCCTTGCCGGATTCACTGTGCCAGGCAGGACAGTCCTGTGCGGGATAGACTGGTGCCAGGGGGGACAGTCCTGTGTCGGGATAGACTGGTGTCAGGGGGGACAGTCCTGTGTCGGGATAGACTGGTGTCAGGGGGGACAGTCCTGTGTCGGGATAGACTGGTGTCAGGGGGACAGTCCTGTGTCGGGATAGACTGGTGCCAGGGGGGACAGTCCTGTGTGGGGATAGACTGGTGCCAGGGGGGACAGTCCTGTGTGGGGATAGACTGGTGTCAGGGGGGACAGTCCTGTGTCGGGATAGACTGGTGCCAGGGGGGACAGTCCTGTGTCGGGATAGACTGGTGCCAGGGGGACAGTCCTCTGCCGGGATTCACTGGTGCCAGGCAGGACAGTCCTGTGTCGGGATAGACTGGTGCCAGGGGGACAGTCCTGTGTCGGGATAGACTGGTGTCAGGGGGGACAGTCCTGTGTCGGGATAGACTGGTGTCAGGGGGGACAGTCCTGTGTCGGGATAGACTGGTGCCAGGGGGGACAGTCCTGTGTCGGGATAGACTGGTGCCAGTGGGACAGTCCTGTGTCGGGGTAGACTAGTGCCAGGTGGGACAGTCCTGTGTCGGGGTAGACTAGTGCCAGGTGGGACAGTCCTGTGTCGGGGTAGACTAGTGCCAGGTGGGACAGTCCTGTGTCGGGATAGACTGGTGCCAGGGGGGACAGTCCTGTGTAGGGATAGACTGGTGCCACGGGGAACAGTCCTGTGTCGGGATAGACTGGTGCCAGGGGGGACAGTCCTGTGTAGGGAAAGACTGGTGTCAGGGGGGACAGTCCTGTGTCGGGATAGACTGGTGTCAGGGGGGACAGTCCTGTGTCGGGGTAGACTAGTGCCAGGTGGGACAGTCCTGTGTCGGGATAGACTGGTGGCAGGGGGGACAGTCCTGTGTAGGGATAGACTGTGCCACGGGAACAGTCCTGTGTCGGGATAGACTGGTGCCAGGGGGACAGTCCTGTGTAGGGAAAGACTGGTGTCAGGGGGACAGTCTGTGTCGGATAGACTGGTGTCAGGGGGACAGTCCTGTGTCGGATACACTGGTGCCAGGTGGGACAGTCCTGTGTCGGATAGACTGTGCCAGGGGGAATAGTCCTGTGTCGGGATAGACTGTGTCAGGGGGACAGTCCTGTGTCGGGATACACTGGTGCCAGGGGGACAGTCCTGTGTTGGGGTGTGGGAGCAGAGAGAGCACAGGATGCCTAATACACGGCTGTTGTTCCCAGTAGGTTCTCCTCCCTTCGGGGGACATTCAGCTACTGAATTTGATGATGGATTTCTACGCAGAAAACAGAGAAGGAATCGGACCACATTCACTCTGCAACAGGTACAGCAACCTCCAGGAGCCGCGATAGATAGATAGATAGATAGATAGATAGATAGATAGATAGATAGATAGATAAGATAGATAGATAGAGAAATAGATAGATAGATATAGATAGATATAGAGATAGATAGATAGATATAGATAGTATAGATAGATAGATATAGATATAGATAGATAGATATAGATAGATAGAGATATAGATACATATAGATAGATAGATACATATAGATAGATAGATAGATATAGAGATAGATAGATAGATATAGATAGATAGATATAGATAGATAGAGATATAGATAGATAGATAGATAGATATAGATAGATAGATATAGATATAGAGATAGATAGATAGATAGATAATATGAAAAAGATCCTTGCAGCACACAGCTACTACCAATGATGTACATAACCTACTAGCTTTATATATTTGAGGAAAAAGTTTAAAAACTTACGTTTTTTTCAAAAAACTCAAAAATCTCCAATTTTTAAAAAATTGGAGATTTTTGAGTTTTTGAAAAAAACGTAAGTTTTTAAACTTTTTCCTCAAATATATAAAGCTAGTAGGTTATGTACATCATTGGTAGTAGCTGTGTGCTGCAAGGATCTTTTTCATATTATATAACCCTGCAGCTTTGCTAGCACCAGTTCACATTTGTCTTTGAGTGCTGTGCAGTTTTTTTTTTTTTTTTCTTGTTTTTTTCTTGTTTTTTTTTTTTTTCTTGTATTTTTTTCTTGTTAGATAGATAGATAACCAAAATAGAAACAACACTGCAAATTAATGAAAAATCGGTGCAATTTCTCCAATAAACTAGATACCCACTAATCCTAATAATACAGTTACCAAAAAATAGAGGCAGCACTCCAAAAGATTCAAAATATAAAGAGGACTTTATTTAGCCCATTGTAGCCACCCATATGTGTAAATAAAGTCCTCTTTATAGTTTTGAATCTTTTGGAGTGCTGCCTCTATTGTTTGGTAACTAGATAGATAAATAGAGAAATAGATACATATATAGAAGAAAAATCAGGCAGCACTAAAAAAAATGGTGAAAAAATTTACTTTTTAATGAGCCCAGAGTGGCACAAATAGATAGATATAGATAGATAGCATTGATATATATAGAGGTAGAAATAAATAGGATAGATATATAGATATATATATAGATAGATAGAGACATTGAGAGATAGTGTATGGATACATAGCCAAATACAAATATTGAGTATGGATGGATAGATTGATTGCTAGTGTATGAATAAATAGAAAGATAGAGTATGGATAGATAGAGAGATAGACTGAGAGATAGTTGGGATAGGTATGTGGTAAATAGAAAGATGGTGTGGATAGATAGATAAATAAACAGAGTATTGGATATCTATGTGATGGAAAGATGGATGAAAATGTAGATATGTTATAGGGTAGATAGATGATAGAATATGACATAATAATGATGATACAGATGTAAAATACAATTATATGAGACAATAGCTATGAATTCAAATGTAGATATTAGATAAGTGTAATAAATGAAATAAAAGCATAACTGATTTTTTCTAGTAGTTTAATATCACTATTTCCACTGTTAAAGGTCACTAGATACTGTGTGCAATTTCTACAAAGCCAAAGTTTACATTGTGTGAGCATCTGAGGGCCTGTTTTCTTATAAAATGTCTTATTGCATTGAGAAAACAGACACATTTTGAGGTTTTTTCATCTAGTGGGCAAAAACTAACATTAGAGTCATTTTGGAAAAGCTTAATTTTTTCCCCTGTACTTTTCATTGCATTTGTTTTCCTGTATTAAACTCTGGTGCACCCCCCCTTTAAAATGTGTTGTAAAATGTATTTTTTCCTCACTCTCCTTTATTACCAATGTAGTCTGTATTTTATGACCTTATGTCATCACAGTGGAAGATCCAGTGTTATTGATTGATATCATAATATTCATTTAAATAACCGAGTAGGGTGGGCACAATAAATGCAACAATTTATATCTAAATCTAAAAAAATATTTTTTATTGGATAATTATGAGAAGACAATAGTAACAGGATGTTTTAGTGACAAAAATTTGACAATGTTTAAAATTAATCACCATTTATTCTATCCGTACCAAATAGTCTTGGATGTAGGAATAATTCAATGATTCATAGGGATATTCCTTTATTTGTTCAAAGTGAGTATACCATAGTTTTAAGGAATTATTATTATTATTATTATTATTACCATAGAGTAAACAAATGTAGTTTTATGTGCCTTTGGGTGTGACAGTTCTCATCTGCACCACCATGATTTTATAAATATTGGAAGAAATAATTTTTTTTAATCAGTTTGATGAAATTTCCATCTCTCTTTTGGTCCTTGTTTTCATTTGTCCTATCAGTGTAGCACCAGGGTCTGGGGTGATTTACCTGATGACCTGTACATATTGTATGTTACATATAACAAAACATTCACATTACGCACCAGTTTGTGCTGAATATAATAACCTGACACCTATGAATTTATAGAATTTTTATATCCTTACCAAGATTTTCACAATTACTTAGTCTTATCTTTTCTACAAGTATTGTAACACATAAGTGATTGCTATTATCCACTAATAATAGATTGTGAGGGGTTATATATATCCAGTGTATAGTATAAATATATTCAGTATATATCATGCATATTTCATGAAAGGATTGCATTAACAGAGGCAGAACAGAAATCCTCTTGTAGTCCGGTAGACACAGCTGTGCTTTAAAGTACTTCAATTAGAATTAATTTTGCATTGCTAGTTTTAGTATGGTAAAATGGATTAATATAAAGTGGAAATGATCCTGGAGCATAAACTGTAAAATAGATTATGTCTTCTCTCTGGTATTTTATATATATTCTTCCTACACAGTTGTGTGTTTTCTATTTGTATAGCTGAAAGTCCTATATAGCAGTTGGAATAATTCAAAAGAAAGTCAATAGTTTATCTGCACCTTGTTAAACCCCCTCCATGTGGCTGGCATGTCTCCTTCACCACCATCCGCCTTGTTTAGCTTTGAAATCTTCATGAAATTAGCCATTGGAGGTTCACCCTGCTGATTTTGCCTATTTTACTGCAGCTGGAAGCACTAGAAGCTGTGTTCGCTCAGACTCACTATCCTGATGTATTCACTCGAGAAGAGCTTGCCATGAAAATAAACTTAACGGAAGCCAGAGTGCAGGTAAGAAAGCTAGCTGTCAACATTTACTGAGCAAATTCATTTCATTGTTGGATGGTTAATGATTTCATTTACTTATTTATATGATGCGTGAATAGTTATTAAAAAAATCTGATCTCTGAACTTAAAAATTAAGGCTTGTAGTAAAACATAGGAGGGCATTGCGTTACTGTTTTCGAGTGGTTTCCACTGCTACTGTGTCCCATTGTTGTCGATTGGCCCTATGTTGTAATCTGAATTCTAGGCTAAGATGAATGGTACCAAAATCATTATCACCGACAATCCAGTGTGATCCTTAACACTCACAAAACAATTATCAATTTCAGAAATGATATACATCTGATAACAGTGTTTAACACTGCTTACTAATCAATTATTATTATTATTTATTTTTATACCACCATTTATTCTATGGCACTTTACATGTGAAAAAGGGGTATACACAGACAAGTACAATAATCATGAGCAATACAAGACAACACAGGTACAGGAGGAGAAAGGACTCTGCCCGCGAAGGCTCACAGTCTATAAAGGTACCATCACACGCGGCAATATTACTTGCAATTTCACTGGCAATTTGCTGGTTGCAGTGAAATCATGGACACATTGTTACATTTGTACACGGCAACAAAATAGAACAATATGTCCATGATTTCACTGCAACCAGCAAATTGACAGTGAAATTGCAAGCAATATTGCCGCGTGTGATGATACCTTAAGGGATGGATGAGGATACCCTAGGAGAGGGTAGAGCTAGTCATGCGGCGATTTGGTGAACTGAGGATCATTGCAGGTTGTGTTGGAACAAGTGGGCCTTCAGAGTCCTTTTGAAGGTTTCCACGGTAGGAGAGAGTCTGATATGTTGTGGCAGAGACTTAAATAATTGTAAATAAACTTCTCAATTCTCGTGTTGGATGGATCCATTAAATTTGATTAATAAGTGATAGCCTTAAGTCAAAGAACAATCACAAAACATCCACACAATGCTACCTGTTGTTAAATCTTCATATTTAATTTATTTCTGATGCTTATTACTCACACCCATAGCTGACATTTGGAATCTATTCTTAACATACAGTCAGGGGCATAATAAAGATCATGGGAGTCCATAACAGAACGTCTAATTCTAAGAAATGTAATACTTTACTAGGTCACATAAAAGCATATGTCACAACTTTGCTGCTTTCACAAAGTAATTTTCCTGCTATTGAGTCCATAAATTCCCATTTTAGATTACAGCCATAACATATGATGCCAACAAAAGAGCTGCAGGAACACTGTATGATCTCCACACAATGAACCAGTACCCTCAACATGTTCCATATTATCACCCTACTGTACCCCTTCCCCCCCCTCAACTACTCTGGCAATGAATGTGACCACAACATAGTATGATTCCCAACTGTGTTCCCCCACACGGCTCCCATAGTATAGTTCACTCCCCATAATCCTCCAAACAGAATAATGGACAGTATAATCCTCTGTATTGTATCATGCAGCTATAGAAATAGAAAGAGTAAGTACAGTAATGTAAAGAGACCAAAAAATAAAATAAAATAAGGGTTGCTTCTTTTGGGCTTACCCGGGTTATTTTACTCTTTATATTTATTCTACTTGTGCTTTTCCTTTCTCTCCTATAGTATTGGATCCATTTTGGGAGTGCAGACTTCCTCTATTCTTGCACATTACTTATACATGTCTGTACCATACTATACATATGCTATGATTCTATTTGCACTAAAGCTATACATCATATTCATAGGAGATAGACTTTACTCTGTAGAATTCAGATAGAATATGCGGTTCTAAGGTAGAGCGCAGGTATGAAACGGGATACTTTAATCTTTATCTCCGTAACTTTATTCATAAAAAGCTCAGACCACAAAGCGTTTCGACGTACGGACGTCTTCCTCAAGCGGAAAAGCGGAAAACTCTTTTTTTTGTACTGTAGACTACTGATTTTCTTATATGATGTAGTATGTATAAAAAGTACTATCTATGAGGTGTCCCTGTGTGGTTATACCCTATCGGACAGCTTCCATTTTGTAATGTTTTTAATTTTGTATGTAATTGGTTAATAAAGGATATACACTTTTTAGTCTTCCTCACACTCCTAAATTTCTCTTTGGGTTTTTGAATTAGAAAGGAGACCCTTCTATACATACGGTCAATTAGTTAACCATAGCCAATAATAGTATCATTTGGTTTATTGTTACGGAGAGTTTTAAATATTACACATACGTAGAGTAAGGAAAGCATAGGTGCAGAGTTTGAGGGTTGCACCAAGGCCACCCATTCCTGGATGGCACAATAATCCCTGAGCCCTATATTAGCACATCAGCATTTGGACCAAAAACTGGGACAGAAACCCAATGTCTCAGACTGGGGTTCTGATCTGGCATAAATCATAAATCAATGGAAAGGCTTGTTAAAGGGTCAATTATGATGTTTAGGATTGCTACTTTCAATAGGTGGCTCTAGAGTTTGGCTAGGGTCACATTAGCGTTTTTTTTCCATCCGGATCCGCAGCCCATAGGCGCCCATTATGAAACCGATTGCACTTTATGCAATCCGGTTCACGCATTCCGGTTTCGCTGCCTGCGTGAAAAATCATGCAGGCAATGTTTTTCGGAGCGTTTCAAAACCGCAGTGCGGCTGCTATAATGGGCGCCTATGGGAGCCCATACGGTAACCAGATTGCTCATTAATGTGCAATCCGGTTGCCGGATTCTTTGTTCATCCCTGCTGCTGCGGGGATGAACAAAGGGTTAATGTTAATATAATATGTGGGCACCATGTCTCCAGGGAGTATCCATCCTCCCTGAGACATGTTGTCCATATGGAGCAGCTTATAAAGGGTTAAATTGCTTTATTACAGTATTGCCAGCTTTTACTATTTTATCAATGACAGCCGACGGCTCCTCGCTGTAAGAGGAGATACATACGCAATGTGCATAAGCACATTACAGGGCAGCATCCTCAATAAGGAGCTGACCCTGCTGCTTACGCAAATTGCGTACTGTACATGCTTGCTATCCATGTGCTGAAAGCTTTTACATTAGTTCTATGGGCAGCGCACCGCCATAGAACTAATGTTAAAGCTTTTAGCACCATGGATAGCAGCATGTACAGTACGCAATTTGCATAAGCAGCAGGGTCAGCTCTTTATTGAGGATGCCACCCTGTAATGTGCTTACGCACATTGCATACTGCATTTCCTCCTTACAGCAGGAGTCGCTGGCTGTCACTGATAAAATAGTAAAAGCTGACAAAAGCCGGCGATACTGTAATAAAGTAATTTAACCCTTCATATGCCGCCCTATATGGACAACATGTCTCTAGGGGGGGTGGACACTCCCTGGAGAAATGGTGCCCACATATTATATTAACATTAACCCTTTGTTCATCCCCGCAGCAGCAGGGATGAACAAAGAATATGGCAACCGGACTGCACATTATGAGCAATTCGGTTACCGGATGCGGCTTTAGGGGCACATTTTGAAGGCAAAATGTGTCTGAAGGACACATGAGATTACCGCATCCGGATCTGGATGCGGTAATCGCAATGTGCCTTCTAAATGTGACCCTAGCCTTAGTCTTCTTCCTCACTGAAGTGACAATTTGCTTATTTCCCAGAGGAACAATGCTGCTAAAAGTCTCCTCACTGCTGGCAGGCAGGATTAATCTCTATTAGGAGAGTAACTATTTCCCCAGCACTGACACCATAATACATGTTGGAAAACCCCTTAACATCTTTTACATTGGGCTCTCAAATCTTACAGATACAGTATATTACAAAAGTGAGTACAACCCTCACATTTTTTAAAATATTTTGTTATATCTGTTCATGGACAACCTGAAAATATGAAATTATACAATGTAAAGTAGTCAGTGCACAGCTTGTATAACAGTATAAATTTGGTATGCACTCTAAATATGTGAACACACAGTAATTAATGTCTAAATCACAGGCAACAAAAGTGAGTACTCCATAGGGTAAATGGCCAAACTGGGCTCATAATGTCAGTATTTTGTGTGGCCACCATTATTGTCAACCACTGCTTGAAATTAACTCTCTTGAGTATGGCGTTCACTAGGGCTCCACAGGTTTCTCTTCCACTCCTCCATGATGACATCATGGAGCTGGTGGATGTTAGAGACCCTGCGCTCCTTCACTTTTCATTTGAGGATGCCCATTAAGGTTTAGGTCTGGAGACATGCTTGGCCAGTCCAGCACCATTGCCCTCCATTTCTTTAGCAAGCAGTACTTATCTTGTACGTGTCTTTGGTGTTTTATCATGCTGGCATACTGGTCTTCAACCCAGTTTCCAAAGCGAGAAGATAATGCCCTGCTGTAGTATGTCACAGTACATGTTGGCATTCATGGTTCCATCAGTGTACTGTAGCTCCCTACTCATGCAGCCCCAAATAATGACAGTCCCACCACCATGCTTGACTGTAAGCAAGACACACTTATTTTTGTACTCCCCACATGGTTGCCACCACACACGCTTGATACCATCTGAATCAAATAAATGTATCTTGGTCTCATCAGACCACAGGACATGGTTCCAGCTGTCCATGTCCTTATTTTGTTTGTTTTAGCAAACTGTGTTCTTTCCTGTGTTCTGGTTGTTTTCATAAAAATGTGTTTCTTTGTGCATCATCTTCAGAAGAAACATCCTTCTGGGACAAAATATATGCACACCAATATGATGCAGTGTTCGGCGCATGGTCTGGGCACTGACATGCTGACTCCCTATGCCTTTAGTCACTGCAGCAATACTGGCAGCACTCATACGTTTGAAAAGACAACCTCTAACTATGAATCTTAGCACCTGCACTCAACTCCTTTTGGTTGACCATAGCAAGGCCTGCTCTAGGTGGATCTGACTTATTAAACCACTGTATGGTCTTGGCCACAGTGCTGCAGTTCTCTTTCAGGGTGTTAGCAACATTCTTATAGCTTAAGCTATGTTTATGTACAGCAACAATCATTTTTTTCAGATCCTCAGAGAATTTTTTACCATGAGATGACATGTTGAATTTCCAAAGACCAGTATGGGGGCCGTTATACGCTACGATATCTGTAAAGATATCACTGAAACGTCACAGATTTCAGTCCTTAACGACGTCATTACGTGTGACAGGTCGATCTTACAAGCGATAAGTTGTCTGATCGGTCATTGCAGATATGAGAACCGGACACCACATCATACGATGTCGGTCATGCAATCTACTTGCATCGTTCTGTGTGACACCGCGATAACGATCTCCTTAACGATTTCGCCTATTCACATCATTGACAAGCATCAATCGCTGGTTGTGTGAACGATACCTGCACGCAGCATCGCTGCTGCGTTCTGAACGTTATCTATACATGAGACACCTCATAACGATTTGTCCACGAGCGCGCACCCCTTAGATTGTTATTAGTTCACTCACAAAATCGTAGTGTGTGACAGCCCCCTATAAGAGAGTGTGTGAGTGATAAAACCAAATTTAGAACACCTGCTCCCCATTTACACTGAGACCTTGTAACACTAAAGGTACCGTCACATGAGACAATATTGCTAGCAATTTCACTGACAATTTGCTGGTTGCTGTAAAATCATGGACACATTGTTCCATTTGTACACGGCAACAAAATAGAACAATGTGTCCATGATTTCACTGCAACCAGCAAATTGCCAATGAAATTGCAAGCAATATTGCGCGTGTGACGGTACCTTAATGAGCCACATGACATTGGGGAGCAGAGGGTTCAGCTAGGGGTTCAGTTCATGGAGGGTGAAACACCAGAGTGTGCCATAATCAGGTAACCCTGATTACAACTATGTTGGTGTGCCTTAATAGTTGGTATACAGCAGGCATGCAAAACTGCAGTACTCAGGAGCCACCACTGTGCATGCTTTCAAGAGTTCCTTAGTATTGCACAGGTGTCAAATTAATGACCTGCACAAGTGATGATTCCAACACCTAAGCAATGCTATGAAAATCCTGAAAACATGCACTAATGGTGGCTCCTGAGGACGGGAGTTTGCACCCCTAGTATACAGGATACTCAGTGGATGACTAGGCTCTTACAGAAAATAAATCACTGTACAAAGACCAACAGTGATATTATCACCATATAGTGACCATATAGTGGTAGATACCAGTCCTGCAGAACATGTAAATCTGGCTTCACATCATGATTTTTGTGCATCCGTGTGTATCCGTTTCAAAACGGATACACACGGATCCGATTTTGCCTCCCATGTATCCCTATGGGCAACGGATGGTCTCGGATGTGTCCCTATTGGCATCCAATTTTAGCACCATCCGTTGCTGTCCAATTTAGTCACGGAGCCAAAATCGTATCCTGCTGCAATTTTGGTGTCCGTGATTAAAATTGACACTACAGATCTGTGGCGGTCAGTGTGCAGATACCATGGGAGCCTATGGACATCGGATCCGTGTTCACATCGGATCCTATGTCGACTCTGTTGTTATGTACTCAGCATGCCCAGAAGCAGTGCTCAGTACAAAACCCTCTGTCCCTCCCTGTTCTCCCTGCTTCTCATTTCTCCATCTCCTCTCTCCGCTCGTCTATCCTGTCCCCCTGTCCTCTCCCCTGTCCTCTTTCCTCCGGTATTTAAAAAATAATAACTCTCCACCCGAAGGATACTTAACCTGTCCCGTGCCTCTGGGGATGCAACCGTCTAAATCTGGGTGCAGGACTTCTGTGACTTACGAGCCCATCAGCTGACGTTCAGCGTCGGCTCAGTGACATAAATAGCCTGCACCAGATGTAGAGGGTATCCCTGGAAGCACGGACAGGTGAAGTATCCTCCAGGTGGAGATTTATTATTTTTTAAATACCGGAGGAAAGAGGACAGGGGAGAGGACGGGTGGGGGCAGGATAGACGAGCAGGAGGAGAGGAGATGGAGGAATGAGAAACAGGGAGAACAGGGAGACAGTACAGATGCAGGGAGAACAGGAAGAGACAGAGGGACCACATGATCCACACGGATCCTGCATAGATTGGGAAGCGGATGGCTATTTGCCATCCGAATGCAGGGATCCGTGTGGATCCGTGGCTGTCCGGGGGATCCTGCAAAAACAAGGATCCCCACGGACAGCACAAAATCGTGGTGTGAAGGTAGCCTTAGAGATCACAGTACAGTTACAGAAAGTGACTTACTGTTAACTTTCTTTCTGATAGAGTTGTTCACTTTTCCCATCTTTTCCATCTGGCTCAGACCAATATAACATCTTCTCCAGCCATCACTCGTCTGCAGAGATTTTACCATAGTCACATTTGACTTTTCACATTGAGAGTCCATCCTTATCTGGTCCCAACCTGCATAAACTCCTCATCCTACTGATACCCCAATGCTGAGCAGCTGCTGCCATATGTGTCTCTATTACTGCACCTGCTGTGTGGTACAATAACAGTGCTCCTCTTACTGCCTACATAATACTGCCCTCCCTTCGCTGTGCTACTTACATGGTAATAATGTCTCTTTTGAGCACTCTAGATGGTAAAATGGCCCCCCAAAAATATAGCTGCCCTAGAAAAGTGTCCACATTTTTTCCTAAAAAGTAATAATGCCCTCTGTGCACCTTTAATGGTCAAAATACTGTAAGTGTCCCTATAAAAGTATTGCTTCTTAAGTGTCCAATTAACATTCAAAAGGAACCTGTCAGGTCCCCTGTGCACCCAGAACTATGAGCAGTTCTGGGTGCATATCTGAATTCTCTTTTTGATAGTCCCTGCATGTTGCACATACCTACATAAACAGATCTTTAGAAAAACTATTTCTAGCAACTAGTCGACAGGGCATTAGTTCTCTCGACTAGCCAGCCCACATAGTATGTTATTCCACCCCTAGGGCTGATAGATAACACGCAATGCATAGTATCACGCAGCTTTGTATTTAACTCACCAGTGTATCTAACCCTGCTTTATGGAGCACTTGACCGGAAACTCGGCGCATTCTGATCATGTGCGATGAACCCAGTGGTGTAACTTAAAGCTCATGGGCCCCAATGCAAAAGCTCCAATGGGGCCCCTAATTATTGCAAGTCTTTAATAACATTAGCCTTTTTCTATAGGCCAAAGGGCTTTTGGGGCCCGCTAAGCTCCAGGGTGCAACCCCTGCACCTATTGTACTTACGCTCCTAGGTGAGCCTCTCTGAAGCCGGGGGTGCATACACCCAGAGACAGGACGCTCAATGGTGAGTGAATTACACAGCCATGCAATGCTATGCATAGCATGTTATAATGCCCACAGGGGCAGAATAACATGCTATGAGGACAGACTAGTCTGGAGAATTAACACCCTAATTAGCATATCATAAATTATCTTCCGAAGTACTTTTTTGAAAGATCAGTTTATGTATGCTGCTTGATGCTGGAACTATCAGAAAGGGATTTCAGCTATGCAACCAGAATTGTTCGTTGTTCTGTGTGCACAGGGGACCCTACATGTTCCCCTTAATAACG
The DNA here is from genome assembly GCA_033576535.1 of Allobates femoralis. Taxonomy (NCBI): domain Eukaryota; kingdom Metazoa; phylum Chordata; class Amphibia; order Anura; family Aromobatidae; genus Allobates; species Allobates femoralis. The sequence continues at coordinate 191,940,324 of JARQOC010000006.1, read as the reverse complement.
AGTCCACACATGTGCACGTCCTTTTTACACTGTATGATGCCCCCACAGCTCCTGTATTCACAGTATTATGGGCCTACAGTTTCCGCTACACAGTGGCTGCACAACTCCCCTATACACAGTAATGAGCTCACAACATCCATAAACACAGCTTAATAGTCCCACCAGTATCCGACATACTGTATGAGAGCCTCAACAGAAAACTCCAAAACTGTATAATGGCCCTCAATTAGCTCCCAAACTGTATCATGCCCCCCAAACTGTATAAGGGCCCCCACAGCACCTCCCACTTTGTATAATAGCAGTGAGACCGCAGTCTAGATAGTGAGCAGTAGCGGATGAACCTCCCTGAGTGTGTGGAATGGGACGCCCCCAATCTTCCTCCCCACCCAGTAGATACACTACTGCTGGGAGGGAAAACGGGTAATCTGGCACAATTTGGCCTATTTCACAGGTGTGTACTCACTTTTGTTGCCAGCAGTTTAGACAATAATTGCTGTGTGTTGTTATTTAGAGGACCCACCAAATTTACACTCATACAAGCTGTACATTGCACTGATTACTTTACATTGTATCAAAATGTCATATTTTCACTTTCGTCCCATAAAAATAAATAATAAAATATTTACAAAGATAGGAAAAGTGTACTCACTTTTGTGATATAGTGTACATCTCTGAAACAGAAAGCTATTTAGTGTGGATGTTAGAAGACCTACCAGTTTTTTATGTATTATGACTGGATATTTGTCAATTATTATGTATTATAATAATTGTGTTCCTATATTTAAAACATTATTTTGAAAAAAATATTTTTTTTCTCGTTGTGGGAAAAGTTACGTTTTTAGCTAGCACTTAATTGTTCATAGATAAATCAATTTGCATTGGCGAATTTAATCTGTGATTCAAACCAAAACTGCACATGACTCCATGTTTTATACTGACACGTGAATAGCCCCATTGCTATAATAGGTATGATTTCTATCTTCTAAAACCACAAACCTGTGAGTGATAAAACTAATGTCTGAATGAACCCTACATCTAGGCACACATCCATAAAACCTGTGATAAAGCATTAGGTAGTTTCCCCTTATGTATTTTTTCTGATGAAGGATCAATATAAGTGTAGAACAAACATGATCTTAATTAAGCATTTTGTATCAATTTACACCAAAACATACATAGAGGAGAGAGGAACCAATGGCAAAAATGAAGATAAGTTCCCCATCCCTAGTGCTGATTCACTCAACTCCTGAACAATCAGGTTCGCTCTACAGAAAGAAAACAAAGGTTTCATGTCTCTTGGGACATTTACCCCATTGTTATGCATTAAAATTACTTGTAAAAAAGAGTTTTTTATTGGGGGGGTTTCTCATCATCCATTGGGAATGAAGCATCAGAGTTTCCATACTCTACATAGACCTTATGGTTCTTGTTTCTGACCTAGGATGGATAAAGAAAAGTAGGTTATTGCTACAAATAAACAATATAATAGATGATATTTAGAGAAAGGCAGATAATTCTACACCTCTCTCTCTCTATTTTCCCCTCTCTCTGTTTATAGAATATCCAAAATGTTGCGCATCAATCATGATTTTGTATAGGAGTCTGGACAGTTTATTTTAGATGTTGGCTCAGAATGACAGGAATTTTACAGTATTCCTCCCTCCCCAATCTTTGTCTCCTGACTTTAGTTCAAAGAGTACATTTGGCCACTGAGAGCAAATGAAGGCTATCTGTCAATTTCACAGTGCACTTTAATAACATCAACATAATGTGGAATATTAGATTAGCTTGATTAATCGGTCATTCATAATTAACTAGTGATAATGTTCTACACTAATTTGTCCGTGTCTCTAAGGTACTGGATTGCATCAGAGAACATCCATTTCCTTGCACTGGAAAAAAAAAGAAAGAAAGAAAGAAAGAACAGTGACTCTCAGCTCAGGTTTAGCAAAATCCTCACTGAATACAAGACCTGTTAGTTTCAATACATACATACTTATATGTGACCTACACGATTGTTCCCACTTTTACTAATTGTGTACAGAACATATTTACAGCAAGCCATCTTTTATCACCTTTATGTCAGTATTTTTATTCAGCTGTAGCATAATATAATAAATAGGATATAATTATACTCAATATAAAGATCTTTTAATACTTAATTTCTAATTTTGAAACTTAATGATGATACTATATGAAATAAGACATTACTATTCTCATGGTGGGTAATTTAAAATGATAGCCCATATATTGAAGTTCACTTTTTGCATCTCCAGTCACAGTTCCTAGGTCAGGCAAATAATTAAAGCTGAGTTCTCCCTGTCTCATAGTCCCTTTCATCTATTTCCACAACTGTAAGTGAGATGAATTGGTCAATTAGAGGCCTGGGGGTAGAATCACAGAGATGTCTCCCAATCCCTCTATGATGTACACCGTCACCGTATCTGTACTCGGATCACTTTTGCTGTATCAGTACTTTCTCTGAATCCTGTATGTAGTAGAGTAAATTGAAAACGAACATGTCCACGGATGACCATTCAATGTATGATCGTCATTTATTAGGCAAAAAGAATGTCACAATTTGTAAGAACAGGCATTGAAACTAAAATGTCTGTTCCCTAAAATCATCTCCTCTATAGCAATGTCTTCAAAAATTCTAAAGACTTTGTTGTAATGTGACCAATGAACTGATATTGTGCAAGGTTCTGTACATTGAAGGTTGTCAAGCCCCACAAACCTGTCATCGATCTACGCTCATTCCCCTACCTCTTGGTATTATTATATTTGTGTTTATATCTATATCTATATTTTTTTTTTTTCATTTTACCTGGTAGTTTGCTGTTTTATGGTGTTTATTGCTGTATTTTTGCATTAATAATAATATCTAGCCTCGAAAATTTATGTTTTGAGATGATCCAATAGAACTTGAGAAGATATCTGTAAATGTAGGTGTCATACATGAAGGATCATCTATCGCACAGTCAGAATGTAGCTTTTAGATTTAGAATTGGATCAGACATGCACTGGGTGTGAGGGAACCCACCAAAGCGGTTCCATATAGATCAACCTATCTCCCATTCAATGATGATTAATGGACAAGAGATAACAGCTTCATGTTGTCAAACAAAACCTTAAATGGGGAAATGAACGAGTTTCATCCCCAGCCCGCTAGTGCAAAGTCATTAAAATATGATAATGAAAAATAACTCAATTAAAGAGCCTTCCAGCTCTGACCTTCTCTCAATTAACAGACAAAGCTTCTGCACAAGTGACCTAAATTTAGACTAAAGATTCTCATTACTCAGCAATTGCCGATGCGTGGGATTAAAGGCTACTTAAATATAATAAAGAGAATCATTAATTACCGATAACTAATAAACACACATACATTGAACCATCAGCAAAGCTGGAACCTGATAACTGCTTCACTGCTGGACTGAACATGTGTCAAAAATAACATACACTATAGTTTATGGTAATGATACAGGTATTAATATGGACTTGAACAGACACGATGATTCAGATTTGGAATCTATTCAATATAAACGATAAAGATTGTCTGTCTCAGCCTTTCAGTGTCATTTGGATGGGTTTACAAAAACCTTGCAGGATTTTGATGGTTATGTCTTGGCTTCAGGGGAAAGAGATAGGCTTTTATAACATGCATCCTCCTGTAGCTGTAAGAGGCAGTGAAGCATATATTTGTAGATACATTTACTTTTTCTAGTATAAGATCGAAAGACACAGTGAGACATGATATCATACCGTTCCACATAAGGCTCCTCAGCAGGCTGTGGATGTTGTTCTCCTTGTAAAGTGATATTACTTGCTTATAAACTTCCATGTTCAATAGGAAGATTGCTCTAGTGAGTATTAAAGCTAGATACATTTTTCTGCTTTACAGGTTGTGTGCAGTTTTTATGGCCTGATCACATAGTTTTGACAAGTTTTTGCTGACATATTCCATTCTTTTAAATACACAAAGGTGCTATATTTTAGTGCTCATTATTTGTAGAGTCTTTTACATTTATTTTCTGTCGCTTACAAAGCGGTAACATGTTATGTTGTACTGTATCGAGGTTCTCATCACTTAGCAGCAGTCTTCCTTCATTCTTTGTCACACGAGCACTGCAGTCTATCAGCGGCCACTGATGGACTGCAGTATCCTGTCTGATGGCCCCTTTACACGCAGATACAGTGACAGGTTTTCCACAGTAACTTACTGCTGCAGTGAAATCATGGAGACATAGTTCCATTTGTACACAGCAACAAGATAGAACCATGTCTCCATGATTTCACTGCAGCCAGTAAGTTACCTGTAGAAAACCTGTCACCTGTACTGCGTGTAAAGGGCATGAGAAAACTGTGAAGCTACTGATAGGGTTACTAATAACAATGCACAAGATTGCCGAGATACACAGTGATGACACTAAAATGGCACTTTATAATTTATAATGGAACTTTATAATTTACAGGGAATCTATCAAGTCATTTTTCAGTATGATACTAATAGTACCCTTGAATAGGGCCTGGGCAGACCTTATAAAACATGTAAAAATAATTAATGTACCCTTAGTAGTTTTCTTGCTATAAGTAGCTTCATACCCTGCAGGCAGCTATCTTCAACAGTAAAAGTAATTAACCCACTATTCCAGGTACCGTATATACTCGTGTATAAGCCGAGTTTTTCAGCCCAAAAATTGGGCTGAAAAGTCTCCCCCTTGGCTTATACACGGGTCAATACGATATGTGATGCGGTGGGGGCTGTGTCCGGGGCTGTGGAGGCTGGAGGAGGGGGGGGGGGGCCTGCTGTATGAGCGGCCCCGTCACGTGGGGCCGCTCATTATATATGCACTGCTTCCCCCTGTCAATCAGCGGCAGGGGAAGCAGTGGATATATGCCCTCAAATGCTGGCAATCGCCCCCCTCTGTGTAAGGCCCCCCCCGCTGCTGTAAGGTCCCCACCCTGCTGCTTATCTTACCATCCCGGTCTTCTGCACAGCGCCACACCTCGGTGCTCCGTCGTCCATGCTCCCGTCCGGCACATCGGGATCCCCGGCCGTCGCAGGTATATGACGTCATCGTGCGACGGCCGGGGATCCCGGATGCAGCGAGGACGGGAGCATGGCGGCGATGAGCTCTAGAAGACCGGCGGCTGTGACCGGCAAGACCGGGGGCTAGTTAAGCCCTGGGGGGCTGTGTACCATTGGGGGCGGCTGTGTACCCCTGGGGGCTGCTGTATACCCCTGGGTGCGGTCTGTGGTGTACCCCTGGGGGCGTGCGTGTGTTACCCCTGGGGTGTTCTTCCTGGTGGTTACCCCTGGGGGCTGCTGTATACCCCTGGGGGTGGCTGTGTACCCCTGGGGGCTGCTGTGTACCCCTGGGGCTGCTGTATACCCCCAGAGGCTGCTGTATACCCCGGAGGCTGCTGTATACCCCCGGAGGCTGCTGTATATACTGTTGGGGCTCGTATATACCACTGGGGCTGCTGTATATACTGGTGGGGTCTGTATATACCGCTGAGGGGCTGCTGTATACCACTGGGGCTCGCTGTGTATACTGCTGGGGCCTGTATATGCCACTGGGGAGGCTGCTGTATACTACCACTGGGGGGGCCTGTATACCACACTGCTGGGGGCTGTATACCTGTGCTGGGGTCCACCCTCGGCTTATACCCGAGTCAATAGGTTTTCCCAGGTTTTGGGGGCAAAAGTAGGGGGGTCGGCTTATACATGGGTCGGCTTATACACGAGTATATACGGTATGTAAATATTCTTTAAATAACCACACCTTTCCAATCTGTTATTCTGTCCCTCCCCTCTGTGCTGAAATCAGTCAATGAAACTCTCAGGCTACTGCAGGCACGAAGGGGAAGGAAGAGACAGGAGAGGGGGATGTGTATTGTGCTAAAATGTGTGCTGTCTGTAATATATCTGTATCTGTTTATATGAACATTGGTTTTCCTATATACATGTAATGTGTATATCTGCTTAGCAAATGCTCAAATGTTCTTATAAACACATAGAAATATATAAAGACATAGACTTATAAAGACATAGACACTACACATATGCCTCAGGTGCACACAACGAAGATGTCAGATGTTCAGCTGCACACCTCCTCCCCCCTACTTTCTCCTTTGGACTGTGCCTGCGCATGGAGAGCCGACCACACAACAGGATACAAACTCAGAGGAGGGCAGTATAGATTGACATCACTACATGAATATTCATTTTCTGGGGATTGGGCTGCAGAGAACTAAGTGATCACTCACTGTGATTGACAGGTGGAATGAATATCTTTTTTTGCAGTTTACAAGGGATAGGAGAGAAGTATAAACAAAAGAAATACATGAATAGAAAGAACTTCACTGGTTCAATTAGAAAATGATATCAATTACATATGGATTTTTGACCTAACAGATTCCCTTTAAAGGGTTATTCAGTATTGGACAGTCCCTTTAATTGCTAAGTGAGAATATGTGTATAAAATGTAGTCATTACTATTGGAGGCAGAATGGAAAAGCATGCTTATTAAATCAAACATGATGAGTTGCTTATCATCTTATCCTTCGTCATTTCGGATACATTTTTTTTCTTAATTGTATCATTTGTATGCAATAGACAGTGAGCCAAGATAATTAACAATAAGCTAGAACATTTACCAGTAAAAATAAATGCTGCCACTAATGGCAGCCAGACACCAATGATAATACTGTTCTAGGAACACAGCAGCACAAGAGATAACCAACCTGTCAGATCCATTTTAACAATGGACACACTAGTGTGCAAATCCTGGCAAAAAATATCTCATGACTTTATGTCACCTTATTATTCTGATTTGTATACCAATTGGGTCTAACCCAAATATATATGCAAATTACACTCCCTGACAGAAGTTATGTCGCTTATCCATGTTATGTAAATTAAAGCTTATAACATGACGTTAAATTCATCCATTGGTTGCGTAAATTACTCTTTTGAAAGCTGAAACCCTCCGAAAATTGGTTTAGGTTAAGAAAATAAATTGGCATCAATGCTGAAATATTGATCATTTAATGAACACAGAATGGTCAGATTTTAGCAAGACAAAAGTTTTGTCACCTGGTCATATGATACAACAATCCTAGTTAACATCCTCACCTGTGCTCAGTAAATGATCGGTTAATTAGTGGGTGTGTCTAAATAGAAACCCAGCACCCCAGACCTTCACTCTCTTCTCTTAGTGCACAAGCCCCAACTCTACAAACTCATTCATCCTAGCAGAAATCTCAAACATATTGATTTACACTCATCCTCGGAGTCCCTTCTCCCTCTCACAGACATAGTTTTCTTACACGATGCTGCTGCCACTTTATATAACACCACAATAACTACAGCCCTCAATTTGGCTGCCTCCTTAACATATAGCAAAACTCGCACATACAGGCAACCCTGGCACACCAGCCTCACTAAAGAGCTGAAACAGGCTTCCAGGGTCTTTGGCTGAAGACAGAAAAGATCCCATTTCACTAAGCACTTCGCTGCATTCAAGCAGTGCCTCGCCAACCTCAAGTCCACACTCACTGCCGCAAAACATGCCTACTTCTAATCTCTAATAACCTGTCTCACAATCCTAAACAAGACTTTGCCTCTTTCTTCAAGCAGAAGATTGATAACATCAGAGAAAGCTTTGGCCCAAAGTCCCCACAACCCATCCTCATAACTGCTCAGCCCTCTTCTGTCAAAGCCAGCTTTTCCAGCACTAAAGAAGATCAGCTCTCCTCCCTTCTATCAAGATCGCACATAACCACCAGCGCGCTTGGCCTGCTCATGTCTCACCTCATTCCCAACCTCACCACAGTCTTCATCCCATCCCTAATCCATGTCACACCAACACAGGCGGAGAGAACAAAGAGACCCACTGGACCACAGAGTCTGTGGATGCCGACGCCAGAAATACGCTGGAGACAGAAAGCAGGTTAAGGAGTTTTATTTATAATGACAAAGGAGACACGGAGCCCCTGGAGAGGGCCTCAGGGTCAGAGCCACCAGAACCTCCCACCGAAACCCTGCGACCTTGACCCCTATACAGGGATTTGACTCAGCGCAACGTGGGAGGACCAATGACCCCGGAGCCTGATAACCGACTGCCAGGCGGCACACAGAGAGAAGGGAGGCAAGAGTGGTGCAGGGATCCTCCGGCAGCAGCTGGTGACGTCTGTAGCTGGAGATCAGAACAACTGGCAGGACTGGATCCCTCTGAAAGAAAACAGAACACAGTAAGCAATATGCAAAGAACCACTGAAGCTAGCCAGACCTGGACAAGAGCTCAAGGAGCACAGTAGAACGCCCAGGCACTGGCTGATTGCAGGGATTAAACTTATATATCCACCCCTCAGCAGCGATTGGCTGAGAGGGGTGAGTGGGAAGGACACACTGGCCCTTTAAGAGAGTGCACGAGTGGGCGCCCGCCCCCTATGTGCACTACCAGGAAGACAGGAGGACAGAGAAGGGCTGGAAGCTGCAGCAGCTGGAGGGGAGGACAGGGGAACGCGACCCAGACCGGCACGGCGGCGGAACACAGAGCGGGACCCGCGGTGCAGCAGGTGAGTAGCAGAAGCAGGAGCTGGCACCGACCGAGCGGCAGCAGGCGCAGGCTGGGGAGGGACAGTGACAATCCATCTCTTCAACTTACCACTAACATGTGGCGTCTTCCTCTCATCTTTCAAACATGCCCTGATCAAACCCATCCTCAAAAAGTCCTCCCTTGACCCATCCTCTGTCTCTAGCTATCGCCTATATCACTTCTACCCTTTGCCTCAAAACATGGAACAGCATGTTCATCTTGAACTGTCCTCCCAACTCTTCTCCTGCTCCCTCTTTGACCGGTTACAATTTGGCTTCCAACCACATCACTCTACCAAAACTGCCCTGACTAAAATTACCAACGACCTACTAACTGCCAAGAGCAAGTGACACTACTCTGTTCTCCTCCTCCTCCTAGACCTGTCCTCTGCCTTTGACACTGTAGAAAATCCCCTACTGTTACAGATTCTCACATCTCTTAATATCATAAACTTGGCCCTCTCCTGGATCTCTTCATATCTAACAGACCGGACATTCAGCATTTCCCTCTCTCACACCACCTCCTCACCTTACCCTCTATCTGTCGATGTCCCCCAAGGTTCAATTTGAGCACCCCTAGTTTTCTCTATCTACTCTTTCGGCTTGAGACAGCTCATAGAGTCCCATGGCTTTCAGTACCTTCTTTACGCTGATGACACACAGATCTACCTCTCTGGACCTGAATCACCTCCTTACTAACCAAAATCCCACAATGTCTGTCTGCTGTTTCATCCTTCTTTTCTGCTCACTTTCTAAAACTGTACAGTGGTAGAGGAGCAGCACTGGTCAAAAAAATCAAGGAAAATCAGGTGCTTCCCCATGCCAAGATATAACAATGCTAATTAAGGAAAAGACATGGTATAAAAATCGGGAGCACACCAAAAATGTATTTAAAAAAAATTATATACATAAGTTTATTCAACACATATGTGGACAAACAATTTTAAAAACAATTAAAAATACATATCAAGGGGGACCCTGCACATTATATATTGAAATAACAGAAAAATTTGTACAGACACAAGAAACACATTACAACTTGTGATAGCTCAGAGGGGATGTAGCAACCGGTTGCTGACCATAATTGCAGTGAAAACCTGTACACATGAAAATATTTAGGTACTGTAATTATAATTGTACAATAGGTAACAGCTCTTCCCAAGTGGGTACAGATATATATAGTGGGCAATGTGGTACACGGACAGATAATTATCAACTAACGTTATTTTATGGGTGTAAACCCCAATTACTAGTCATCAGAAAACAAGGTACGGTCATAAGTACTGGAAAGTATGCCTGATGTAACATCAATGACCAGTAGCCTACACCAAAGGAACCACATAATTTACAGAATCAGATCAACAGGTATTGTTCATGTGTAACTGTGTAACATGTAACCAAGTAATACACATAGAAAAATTCAGTAATTACACCCTCCAAACCTATAGTGATTGGAGTGTAGCTGGCAGATTGGTATCTGTTGGTTAGTTCAAGTTGAAAACCTGGTTAGTCTAGAGGACCTGGTATAAATTAATCCAGGTTTACTGAAAGACCCATTCATAAAGTTATATAGTACACATTCACAGATCATAGAGTCCCAATATTGTAAAGTAACTAGTCAAAAAAAAAAAATCACATTACCAGATAGTGAGGTCACCTAGCTGGTAGATATTACATAACTATAGATTTCCAATATAATAAGATCACCAGTAGTGAAGTATATAACATATTACCAGACTGTACAGTCTTCTAACTGGCAAGTAGCAGGTATAGGCTAATACAAATTGGGACCTGGTTGGTGAAGGGACTCATTACTATGCAACCCAGGTGTTCATCTATCTATCTATCTATCTATCTATCTATCTATCTATCTATCTATCTATCTATCTATCTATCTATCTAACCCATCAGTGAAAAAACTTTGGATACCCAATGAGGCAGAATGGCCAGTGGTGGAAACCACGGCGTGTTACCAGACAGCTCAGATACCTAAGTCAATGGTAGTAAAGTGCCAGTACAAGGAGTCAAATAGTAGAGGGGTCCCCCAAGAGGCCCTACCCCACGCATATCGCTGCCAAGGGGGGCAGCTTTGTCAGGGGAATGACAGCATTGTTGAAAGTTAGAGCTTATATAGTACAATAATCATTACCATCTCCCAGCCGGCGGTGGGAGCGGGACCGGAATCATGTCATAATCATGTGACCGCATTGCCCGGATACTCAGTAAACATCGAGTTAAACCGGAAGTGCGTCACTGTCATGTGACGCTGTTGCTAGGTAGGAGAGATAGACAATCTCCTGACAATCCAGGAGGCTTTCAGCCGTGCCCAAAGGGGAAGGAACATTCAGGAAGCGGGTTTTAGTATTGATTGGTCAGACAGAAGAGTCTCAGTGCCAGTAAATGGCAAATAAAGTTTTTGGGCAGTAGTCACCAAATGGTGGAAATAGTAGCACCATAGAGCAGAATAGTAGTACCAGATATACAAAATTACAGGCTTAGGGAAAGCCCATAGGCTTATTAAGAGGCAAGCAAGGTGTGATGATACATTTCAATAGCAATCACATCAAGAGTGTAGATATGATGAGCGCATATACACATTTTATGACCGACATCACTATGTTGGACATCACTTGTCTCATGATGGGAAGTGCACTCAATATAAGGCACATTCCCAAATATCTAGAACGTTGTCACTGATCTTACAAGGACCCTATTGTAAAACTATGTCCCTGGGCAATGTGTTGTGATCAAAGATATATGATAAACAGCAACTGCCCCAATATCTAGAACCAATGACCATCAATGCCACATGAAACATATATCCAACCAGGCCAGGGTTTGTTTGAAAAGACAACTTTATATACATATCCATCACCAATAATAATTTTTTTGCCACAAGAAGAAGCCCTAGGCACCATGTTTAAAAGTACAAAGTGTGTTACAAGAAAACACGCGCCAAAACTGTCTATAGTAATTTCTATCATGATTTATTTATGTGTTGGGAAAACAAAAGCAAGACATTTTATCAAAGATAAGGAGGAACCCATTTTTGGCGGGGCAAATTTAGTCCAAACAGAAAGACGTATAGACTATTGATATTGCTAAAGCCCCTAAAGAGAGTAGATTACTGTGCTGGCTGCTCTATATGCTCAGAGCCAACAGATTTATACAGCAGGTAACCTGCAAGGTAACACGCCCTATACAGATGATAGGCTATGGTTATACAAGTAAACAAATTGAATGAATCTAATATGTTCTTCAGAGATCATCCTCAATATATGATCTAGCAACCAGGGCCCTATAAGAGTTATTGTTGGAGTCCCCAAAAAAGCAACATTCCTTGTGCAAAACCATGCATGAGGAAATATATGGTTAAATCCATTCAAAAGGAATTATATAGGGTTTAAGTCCACAAGTAGCGATGTTTTTGCTGTCATATCACGTAAAAGGAGTTGTTTGAATAGTTCCGTTTAACTGAGGTTGTGTTGGATCCATTGTTAATTCCTCCAACTTGATCACATGCGTTGTTATTCTTATTCCAAAAGTTCAGTGAACATGAATTCCTTTTTTAGCCCTGTTGGAGACATAGAATTGAGAAGCTAAATCCATTTTGTTTAGAATCCTAAAAGCAATTACTTCATATCCCTACCACGGATATTTAATCTAGTACGATCCAATCCCACTACTTGTAGACACCAAGGGTTCCCGTAATGGACCGTGAGAAAATGGGATGCAATTGATTTTACTGTAGTTTAATACCCTTCTCATGATCGGAATACGGAAAATTGATGGTGGAAATGTGTTTTTGTGCTCTTTTCCTTAAGTCCTGTGTTGTTTCTCCAACATAAACTCTATGGCAGATAAGAGCATAGACGACATTAGCACATTTGCAGTTAATGTAATGTCTGAGGATATGTCCTTTTGAAACTTGGGTTAATAAAGATACTACGTGTGAAAGTCATTTGTTGGCAAATATTGCAGGACCCGCGAGGGAACGAACCCTTTAGCTTAAGGCCCCCGGTGGTGAAAACCGTGGGCCTTGTGAAATGGCTACTTATCAACCGGTCACATAGATTTGGGGCTCTTCATGCAGTCAGTAGTGGTCGATCAGTAATGAGGGGTTTAATTTTGGGATCAATCAATAACAGATCCCAATGTTTTCTGATGATATTACCCAACTCTGACCACTAATTGTTGTACTGGCTAATGATCCTGTTGTCAGTTGCACATTGTTTCCACTGAAGGAGTGACTGTAGGTCATGTTGGCAGCCCGCTGGAAGGCGTTGGAAATCACTCTTCTCGGATAACCATGGTTAGAAAATATCTCTGTCAGAGATCTGGCCTGTTTCTTAAAATCAATGTCTGAAGTGTAATTTCGTCTTGTTCGCAGAAATTGTCCGATTAGTATTCCCCTCCTGAGGTAGTGGGGATGGAAGTTAGAAAAAGCAAGGAGGCCATTAGTTGCCGTAGGCTTTCTATAGAGATTTGTATAAAATATTCTGAGATGGTTAAAACGTTAAGAAAATATTCAAGGTGTTTTGATTCAAGTTGGTCAAGAAATCAATGCATTCAGGTTCAGTTCCGTGCTACAGAAAGATGATGTCATCGATGAACCTGTGCCACCAGCTCACCTTGTTCTTAAATTCTCCATCTGGAAAACCATGGTCAATTTCCACCACCCCAAGAAAAAATTTGCAAACGCTGGTGCACACTTTGCGCCCATGGCTATGCCAGAAATCTGGCGATAAAAGGCACAATCAAACAAAAAGTGATTGAGTGTTAACACAAAATCAAGTAGATCTAATAAAAATGAATCATGCATCCTGTCTGAGCCTGATTGAGGGTCAAAAAAGTACAGAATCGCTTGCATACCGTCTGAATGTGCATGTTTGTATAAGCGATTCAACATCACAAGTTACAATTAGTATCTCTGGGGGGCAGACAGAGCTTGAATGTATTCGATAAAATGGGTACTATCCTTGGTATATGAGGGAAGATTTTGTACAAGTGGTTATAAATAAAAATCTACATATTCACTTGCTTTCTCACAGAGGCTACCCATAGATGAAACAATAGGTTGCCCGCAAGGTTTTTGCAAGTTTTTATGTACCTTGGGGAATAAATAAAATGTCGGGGTCACCGGCGTCTCTACCCAAAAGAACTCCTTCTCTTTCTTGTTAATGATGCCATATCTGCTGGCCGCCTCCAGAAGCCTGAAAAGTTTACTCTGAAAAACAGAAGTAGAATCACTTTCTAAAACTGAATATAAACAAAACAGAACTCTTCATCTTTCCCCCAACTCACTCTACCACCCAACCAGAGCTATCCATGAAAGTCATTGGCTGCTCACTCTCCCCAGTCCCACAGACTCAGTGACTCGGAAGTGATACTTAACTCTGCCCTCTCCTTCAAGCCACGCATCCATGCCTTTGCCACCTCCTGCCAACTCCAACTCAAAAATATTTCTCAGATCCATACATTCTTTGAACTTCCTCCTCCTCTCCCACCTTGATTATTGCAACTCCTGTTCTCTGGCCTACCCTCTAGCACTCTTGCATCCCTTCAATCTATCCTAAACTTTGCTGCCTGACTAATCCACCTGCCTCCCCTCTATTCCCCAGTCTTTCCTCTCTGCCAAGCCCTTCACTAGCTCCTCATTTCTCAGAGGCCTAACTATTTACAATTAAAATCAAGGAGACAAAGAGAAGCGCAGATTTTGCCTTATCACTAATGACAAACAAAACAAGAGCTAGATACCAGCTTGCTCACCTGGTTTGGTTGTGATGACCCACAACCAACTTGAACGCCTGAGTTTTAGCTGCTGCAGAACCTCCACCTCCACGTGCACGTGGGAAAAAGATAGCTAGAAAGGAAAGGTGTTCACGGTTCGCACTGCTGCTTCAAAAGATGCACTGGGAAGATATTACTTCATCTATCACCTCCTTTATTCCTCCACACTCTACCAACGCATTTCGGTGCACACCTTGCACCTTCCTCATGGTACATTACATATTGACATACAACATCAGCTTATATATCTTATAGGGCGGATGTTACTCTCACAAAAAAATTCAAAAACGTCATCTGTGACGTCAAGTAGGAGGAAACCACTGACGTAGATAGTGCTGATAAAAAAAAAATATATAGATAGTTAAAAATATAAATGAATTTGAAACGTGATCAAGAAAAATATCATCATTTTATGCGAATATCAAATAACTGTATTTATATATATATTTTTACATTTATTTTCACTTTTGTATTTTTATTACCGTATATACTCGTGTATAAGCCGACCCGTGTATAAGCCGACCCCCCTACTTTTGCCCCCAAAACCTGGGAAAATCTATTGACTCGTGTATAAGCCGAGGGTGGACCCTAGCACAAGTATACAGCCCCCAGCAGTGTGGTATACACCAGTCCCAGAGGTAGATACAGCAGCCCCAGTGGTAGTATACACGCAGCCCCAGTAGTATATACAGCCCCAGTGGTAGTATATACAGCCCCAGTGGTAGTATACAGGGCCCCAGAGGTATATAGCAGCCCCAGTGGTAGTATACAGGGCCCCAGAGGTATATAGCAGCCCCAGTGGTAGTATACAGTGCCCCAGAGGTATATAGCAGCCCCAGTGGTAGTATACAGGGCCCCAGAGGTATATAGCAGCCCCAGTGGTAGTATACAGGGCCCCAGAGGTATATAGCAGCCCCAGTGGTAGTATACAGTGCCCCAGAGGTATATAGCAGCCCCAGTGGTAGTATACAGTGCCCCAGAGGTATATAGCAGCCCCAGCGGTAGTATACACGCAGCCCCAGTAATGCAGGGCCCCCCAGGGTCTCTCCGGTCACCTGTAAAGCAAGCTATACTTATCAGTGTCCCGCTCGCACCCGCCGCTGCCGACATCCGCGATCCTCCATCTTCATGCGACTCCTCTTCCTGTTTCCTGTGCGCGTCGCCGGGAATGACGTCATTGCCGGCGACGCGCACAGAAACAGGAAGAGGAGTCGCATGAAGATGGAGGATCGTGGATGTCGGCAGCGGCGGGTGCGAGCGGGACACTGATAAGTATAGCTTGCTTTACAGGTGACCGGAGAGACCCTGGGGGGGCCCTGCATTACTGGGGATGCGGGGGCTGCTGTATACCGATGTATACATCGGTATGTACCGATGTATACATTGGTATACAGCACTGACTCGCGTATAAGCCGAGGGGGGTACTTTTCAGCCCAATTTTTGGGCTGAAAAACTCGGCTTATACGCGAGTATATACGGTATTTATAATTTGTGATAAAGATGTCTAATAGATAAGAAGGGCAAAGGAGGAAAATTTTTCCTTTTCAACAAAGTCATCTAAAATAGCAAAGCAGGATAAGAACATCATATATGCATTGATATATACGCACAATGGGAGTGGAGCCCTAGTATTCCGGATTCTAGCCCTTGTTGGGTCATTTAAGGTTAAATGATTTTATTTTTGTTTTCTTGGAGACGATATTGTCATGTTTATTTAATGTTATTACATTGTTTTTTGTGAACTATAAAACAAATGAGATATGATGAATCGTTTTAAAGCTGGTAATAGAGCCAGAAATTTTTTTTGTATCTGCACTATCTATAGTTAGGGCCAGAAATATTTGGACAGTGACACAATTTTCGCGAGTTGGGCTCTGCATGCCACCACATTGGATTTGAAATGAAACCTCTACAACAGAATTCAAGTGCAGATTGTAACGTTTAATTTGAAGGGTTGAACAAAAATATCTGATAGAAAATGTAGGAATTGTACACATTTCTTTACAAACACTCCACATTTTAGGAGGTCAAAAGTAATTGGACAAATAAGCATAACCCAAACAAAATATTTTTATTTTCAATATTTTGTTGCGAATCCTTTGGAGGCAATCACTGCCTTAAGTCTGGAACCCATGGACATCACCAAACGCTGGGTTTCCTCCTTCTTAATGCTTTGCCAGGCCTTTACAGCCGCAGCCTTCAGGTCTTGCTTGTTTGTGGGTCTTTCCGTCTTAAGTCTGGATTTCAGCAAGTGAAATGCATGCTCAATTGGGTTAAGATCTGGTGATTGACTTGGCCATTGCAAAATGTTCCACTTTTTTGCACTCATGAACTCCTGGGTAGCTTTGGCTGTATGCTTGGGGTCATTGTCCATCTGTACTATGAAGCGCCGTCCAATCAACTTTGCAGCATTTGGCTGAATCTGGGCTGAAAGTATATCCCGGTACACTTCAGAATTCATCCGGCTACTCTTGTCTGCTGTTATGTCATCAATAAACACAAGTGACCCAGTACCATTGAAAGCCATGCATGCCCATGCCATCACGTTGCCTCCACCATGTTTTACAGAGGATGTGGTGTGCCTTGGATCATGTGCCGTTCCCTTTCTTCTCCAAACTTTTTTCTTCCCATCATTCTGGTCCAGGTTGATCTTTGTCTCATCTGTCCATAGAATACTTTTCCAGAACTGAGCTGTCTTCTTGAGGTGTTTTTCAGCAAATTTAACTCTGGCCTGTCTATTTTTGGAATTGATGAATGGTTTGCATCTGGATGTGAACCCTTTGTATTTACTGTCATGGAGTCTTCTCTTTACTGTTGACTTAGAGACAGATCCACCTACTTCACTGAGAGTGTTCTGGACTTCAGTTGATGTTGTGAACGGGTTCTTCTTCACCAAATAAAGTATGCGGCGATCATCCACCACTGTTGTCATCCGTGGACGCCCAGGCCTTTTAGAGTTCCCAAGCTCACCAGTCAATTCCTTTTTTCTCAGAATGTACCCAACTGTTGATTTTGCTACTCCAAGCATGTCTGCTATCTCTCTGATGGATTTTTTCTTTTTTTTCAGCCTCAGGATGTTCTGCTTCACCTCAATTGAGAGTTCCTTTGACCGCATCTTGTCTGGTCACAGCAACAGCTTCCAAATGCAAAACCACACACCTGGAATCCACCCCTGACCTTTTAACTACTTCATTGATTACAGGTTAACGAGGGAGACGCCTTCAGAGTTAATTGCAGCCCTTAGAGTCCATTGTCCAATTACTTTTGGTCCCTTGAAAAAGAGGAGGCTATGCATTACAGAGCTATGATTCCTAAACCCTTTCTCCGATTTGGATGTGGAAACTCTCATATTGCAGCTGGGAGTGTGCACTTTCAGCCCATATTATATATATAATTGTATTTCTGGACATGTTTTTGTAAACAGCTAAAATAACAAAACTTGTGTCACTGTCCAAATATTTCTGGCCCTAACTGTATGTCAGTGGTTTCCTCCCATTTGACATCACAGATGACGTTTTTGAATTTTTTTCTGAGAGTAACATCCGCGCTATAAGATATATAAGCTGATGTTGTATGTCAATATGTAATGTGCCCTGAGGAAGATGCAAGGTGTGCAGCAAAACGCTTTGGTAGAGTGTGGAGGAATAAAGGAGGTGATGGATGAAGTAATATCTTTCCAGTGCATCTTTTGAAGCAGCAGTGCGAACCGTGAGACACCTTTCCTTTCTAGCTAAAAACCCTAACTATGGCATACAACGCTATCCACAATCCTTCATACATCTGTAACATGGTCTCCTGTCACCTATCCTCACGCAATCTGCTATCCTCCCAAGATCTCCTCCTCTACTGCCCTCTTATCTCTTCTTCCCACAACTTCATAACAGATTTCTCCCATGCATCTCCCATACTCTGGATCTCTGTGCCCCAACACATCAGACTCATCTACTGTGGAAACCTTCAAAAGGAACCTGAAGGCCCACCTCTTCTGAAAAGCCTACAACCTGCAACAAGCCTCAGTCCACTAAACCACCGCATGACCAGCTCTACCCCCTCCTAGTGTATTTTCACCCATCCATTGTAGACTATGAGCCCTCGTAGGCAGGGTCCTCTCTCCTCCTGTACCTTTTGTGCCGTATATTCTATTTTCACATGTATTGCGCCATTGAAAATATGGCACTATAATAATAATAGTCACCTCTCCTGGGACCTCCACTGCTCTTATCTCTGTGAGCATCCTGCAGCTCTGCACATCTCAGCACAGCAATGTGCAGCAGTGACATAATTTCGCTTGCTGCGCTGAGATGTCAGAGCGCAGAGTTATGGAGGAAGTAGCAGAGCTCTCCCTTTTTCATCATTGCTTTCAGCTTTATTGACATCTGTGATGCCGACACAGTTGAAAGTGCAATGATGGGTGGAGGGGACATGCAGGTGGGGTGGGGAGCCCTGTGCCATCACTGGCACCAGGCTCCCCCCCATGCATGGGCCACATTGTGGTCATTTTGTCTGCTGCCATTGGTGTTATGACATTAAGTATCTACATATATCAACAAATAATTCATCTCATCATTTTGTTTCATGGTTTAATTTCTAGGACAGTACCTTTAAAAGATGGTTTTGAAATAGATGACACGATTAATATGACATCCTGCTTTAAACATGAATATATCAGTGCTTCAAACATGTCTATTGTTTGTCTGTGCCCAAAATGAAATGTTAATAGAAACAGCATGATTGTCATTTCTGACAGCTTTGTTAATATGCAGATGAATCTGTAGCCACTGGTGTATGAGGGCTTTCTCAGTGGGGACTTTTAAATATCTCAATCAAATATATTGTAAGGAGGTGGACGGTGATAAGAATGTAGAGAGTAGGTCTGGTATGTAAGAATGCATGTGTAGACAGTTGGAACATAAAAATAGGATATTTATAAAATAGGAAATTTGAATAGCAACCAACTGCTGGACATGGACTAGTTAAAGAGTCAAATTAGCCCACAATGGGTGGAGTCAGCTCCCAGGCGTAAGTGACCGTTTAATGTTAGAAGTTAGATAGGGTTTGACTGGAGCATAGTTTGTACGTGCAGGCAATTAAATACCAAAGGCTTCAGTTGGTGGGTAATCTTGTTATCTCCAAATCCACAAAAGGACTGTGAGATAACTAAAAGTCCTCCTAGAAAATGGAACTTCATATGGGACAAGTAAGGGCTAGAAACAGATAAATGGTTCCTATTCTAGAAACTGAGCTAGTGGACGCATTGCAGGATGCGTCAGTGACCCATCCTGGTAGGGGTAAGTAATAACTTGCAAGTAACAGTTATTCACTGATTGCTTTATAACCTTTGTCAGTGACTGTGAACTGAGAACTCTTTCCTGGGACTATGGTGACCCTCTTACCAGGCTAAACATTAAAGCCAGCACCACCTGAAGATAGCTTGCAATACAAATTATGCAAAGGCACACATTAGTTCCAAACTGTATAATATTATAACACTTGAGATATTTGGCAAAAAATTGATCAATCTTTTGAGCCACACCACCAGTGTCAAGGCAATCTCATTCAGCGTGGTCCTTCTCTATACTTTATTTTATTTTAGCTGTGCCATACGACCTCAAACATAAGCACACAGTGGACCATAGAGAGCTAATATTTACCTTGTGCACCTCAAACCTGCTTCCATGGTGCCAGGCCAGTGCAAGTGATTAAATGTCAACTCAGGCTCCCACACCAGTAGTGAACACCACATATATCTGAGATTTTCAGTTAACCCTCACTGCACCAAGCCAGCACTCATGAGTGAGAGCAGGGCAGGCCCAAGCAAATGAAGCTTGAAGTAAAACAGAGCCTGAGGGTAGGGTATGGTAACTGAATGTGAACAGTTACCAAAAATGCCATTAATAATACAGATGGAAAACAAGCGAAATCCGGTGTGCAAGGCAAAGTGGGGGTCAGTCTTGTCTTAAAAGGTTAGGGCTTCCAGAGGAAGTGACTAAGATGCTAGAATTTGGTCTATCTAAGAGCCTGGGTCTCGATTCCTACCATGGTGAGTGCACCCCTTTACGTTTTTCCAGTGAAAGGGAAGATGAATGTAGCCCATTGGCTAGGGAAGTGGCCTAAGAAACTTTATTGTTGATATCTGAAGTTGTATCTAGAAATTGCATGAAAGAAATATGGCCACTATCTCTCATGTAAAGTCAAATGTGTTGGCTTGAAAAACTTTTTAAATAAGAAATGTAGGCCTCCGTGTTTGTTTTCACTGCTGATAGGACTTGGTTTGCCTGATACATCAACGATATACAGGCACTCAACAGGTATGACCTGCACCTCACAAGCTCTCGCACCCAACCAGGTCCATCACACATTACAAATGATATCAACAATCATGTATTGATGGACCGGTCATCTGAGGATCATGCCTCGACCATGACTACCTCAATGGGCCACCCTCACAGCTGGTGTAATGAGCAGAATCTGGCCTTGCTTCCAAAGAAGCAATGAAAAGCAAGGAAGGCCCGTGTAACAGGGAAAACTGTGACCATTTCATAGTCTGAGACAATCATGGATGGTGCCTTGATGCAGCATGAAAAACATTTGGGTGTTGGAGAATCACAAGGACGCAAAGACTGGTTAGGGTCCCAAAAGGCTACGGCATTCAGAGGGGTTTACCATGCCTGGGGAGGGTGATCTATGGGGAGCAGTGCCCATCCCCAGAGGGCACACTGAAAGGAAAAGACCCGTCTGGTAGTGAGTGATAACCTGGGGCAGGCGAGGATTCTGGAAAACAGAATGGTTAGCTGGAATGGACCACTCCATTTTAAAGATGTTGCTGTGAAGCAGAATGCCTGCAGCTCAATGCCATTTTGTGGAAAAGAATCAGAGAAGCGGGCGGTAGCAAGTGACTTAGCAGAGGCTATGAGTCGACAAGGGACTAAGCACCTTGTGGTGCTTCAACTTGTTCCGAAACAGGCTGTTGTCCCACACACACCCTGCGTCTCTCCCTGTTTTGCTTATGCACCCTTATTAAATAAAGTTGGAAGTGTGTTAAGGACCGGAGTGTTGCTAGACTCTTTTCTACATTGGATATGACTGCTTCTACTTAAAGCTGGCACCTGTTAATCCTGGATGTGGTTTATGGAGCTCTGGGACAGATCCGAGGTTCCTCTATGCAGACGTTTATAAGTAGCTCTGGAGTTTTCTTTATGAAATGTATGCTGATGCTGCCTGGACCACTGACTCAGGAATAAGAGCTGGAAGGGAGACAAGGAGTTGATTACGTTGGCATTGGGAGGGCTATGGTAGTCAGCTGGTTGAGGTGGTGGAGGTACCACACCTACAAAGGGTATGGGCTCGAAGGCAATACCAAATGCTCAGGGTATATCTTTGGTCCAGACAACCCAGGAGAATGGGGCCCTTGCCCAAGGTTTGGGCACCTCCCTGGAAACTGAGGTCATGGATGACCATGATTCAAGTGATGCCCTTTTCAGTGTATAAGAAGTCCTGAGGAAGAAGAGAGTTGAATAATTAAAGGTATAATGTTTGCTTGTTGCAATATGTGAGTTGGATGCCTTGATTCCATTACTCCTGTAGTTGGCCATGGACGTCCAATGTTTTGTTTGCGTTTTTCCTTTCCCATTTATTTTGCACACAATTGCACATCCCTCTGCTGAATTGAGGGACTGTGAGCTGCATGAGGGTACAACAACCTTAGTCATGGGCTCTGCCTCAATACCCCAATTTACTGTGTCACAATGACCATGGACACTTAACAGCCCCATTATGGACTCTGCCTTTTTTTTGCCCCAGACTCTGCCCCTTATGGACTGGGATCTACTGCAAGGACACATTTTAGATGAAAGAGAGGGTCATGGAGATCTTGAAGCATACACATGGTTGCGCACATGAACTGTTGTAGAGGTGATTGGGGAACAGACAGACAACTCAATGTGCCTGCCAATTAAAAAAAGGACTTTTATGTACGAGCCCCTATGGACTTTAGATCTCTATAGGCCACGGCCCGTTGTTAAGAAAAAAAAAAGTAAAAAAATGAAAAAAGATCTGAAGTCTTTGTTCCGGGGTTCCTGTTGCCTAATACTTTGTTTCTTTCAGGTGATAGTATGGTTGGTTACGACCATTCTTACAGAGGGTAGGAATATAAATAGGTAGTTGGATTCTTGCCCTTGAAGACACCAGTGTATTAATATATATTATATAGAGCAATAGGAATGTAGAAAGTAGGTCTGTTATGTAGGAATGTATGTGTATATATTAAGAATGTAGGTATAGTATATTTATAAGATTGGAAGTTTGCCTTGAATCCAATTGTAGGCAAAGCATTAAGTAATGTGTGGGATTAGCCCACAGTGGGTGGAGTTACTTTATACACGTAAGTGACCATTTCCTGTTAGAAGTTAAATAGCATTTAACTGGAGTTTAATTCGGACAGGCAGGCCATTAAATACATAAGGCTGCAGTTAGTGGGTGATCTCATTAATTCAAAACTAGCAGAATGACTGTGAGGCAGTGTAAAGTCCTCTTAGAGACTGGAACTTCATCGGACAACTAAGGGCTAGAAACGGAGAAATGGCCCCTAATCTAGAAACTGAGCTAGTGGACGCACTGCAGGCATAGGTGTAAGTAACAACTTGTGATTGTGAGCGGCAGTGATCCACTTTTTGATGCAATACCTTTAACAGCAACTGTGAGCAGAGAGCTCTTTGCTAGGACTATGATGACCCCTTACCCACCTCTTATCTTAAAAGGTTAGGGCTTCCAGAGGAAGTGCCTGAGATGCTAGGTTTTGGTCTATCTGAGGCCCTGGGCCTCGATAACCCGCCATTAGGCTGAAGGCACATCATCCGACATGATCCCAGTGCCTCGCACGAGTGCAATGCGAGATAAACTCGCATTGCACTAGAACAAGTTATTTTCTATAATGTCGGGCACACTGGTGCGCATTTGAAGCGCTGAACTCGCAAAGCGAGTTTCAGTCGCGGCATGCTGCGACTGCATGCGAATTGTACGCATGAAGCCATCAATAGAAATCAATGGGTGCGTTAAAAAAACGCACCGTGCAATGAATAGTGCGAGTCTCGCGCGTGAAAAAACACACTCCCCGGCCCACACTTTCAAAAAGCTGGCGGGAAGAGGCAGGGCACACACCGCAGACCACCGGGAGCCAGAGCCCGCAAGCTGCGCAGAGCCTCCCGTCGGACCGGCCCCGCCAGGTACTGAGGCTGTGATCCCGGCTGTGATCTCTGTGACAGCCGGGACCTGTGTGCGGCTTCACACGCCGCACTGCTGGTGTTGGGGGCGGATGCCCTCCCCCTCCTTCAGGCCTTCCCCTTCTCAAGATGGCCCCCACCTGTCACTGCCCCCCACGCCCGATGCCGGGACCTGATTGCGGCCTCACCCGCCGCGATGCCCTATCCCTCCTCAGGCCTCCCCCTCCTCTGGCTGGCCCCCACCTCCGAAGTCGGGTCTGTTTGCGGCTTGCGGCTTGCGGCGGGCGGGGGCGGGGCCCTCCCCCCGAACCCCGTGTCCGATCTCACCGCTCCTCGATCCCCGTGTCCGATCCCGCCGGTGTAGCCGCCGCTCTGCCTCCTCTCCTCGCTGGAACGCTGGAAGTACCGTATGAATGAATGAATCAATCAATGATTGAATGAGTGAGTGGATGTGTGGGTTAGTGGACGTGTGGGTGTGTGGGTGTGTGGGTTAGTGGATGTGTGGGTGTGTGGGTTAGTGGATGTGTGGGTTAGTGGATGTGTGGATGCGTGGGTTAGTGGATGTGTGGGTGTGTGGGTTAGTGGATGTGTGGGTTAGTGGGTGTGTGGGTTAGTGGGTGTGTGGATGCGTGGGTTAGTGGATGTGTGGGTTAGTGGATGTGTGGGTGTGTGGGTTAGTGGATGTGTGGGTTAGTGGATGTGTGGGTTAGTGGATGTGTGGGTTAGTGGATGTGTGGGTGTGTGGGTTAGTGGATGTGTGGGTGTGTGTGGGTTAGTGGATGTGTGGGTGTGTGGGTTAGTGGATGTGTGGGTTAGTGGATGTGTGGGTGCGTGGGTGTGTGGATGCGTGGGTTAGTGGGTGTGTGGATGCGTGGGTGTGTGGATGCGTGGGTTAGTGGGTGCGTGGGTTAGTGGATGCGTGGGTGCGTGGGTTAGTGGGTTAGTGGATACGTGGGTTAGTGGATGTGTGGGTGTGTGGATGTGTGGGTGTGTGGATGCGTGGGTGTGTGGATGCGTGGGTGTGTGGATGCGTGGGTGTGAGGATGCGTGGGTGTGTGGATGCGTGGGTGTGTGGGTTAGTGGATGCATGGGTGCGTGGATGCATGGGTGTGTGGGTGCGTGGGTGTGTGGATTAGTGGATACGTGGGTGCGTGGGTTAGTGGATACGTGGGTTAGTGGATGTGTGGATGTGTGGGTGTGTGGATGCGTGGGTGTGTGGCTGTGTGGATGCGTGGGTGTGTGGATGCGTGGGTTAGTGGGTGCGTGGGTGTGAGGATGCGTGGGTTAGTGGATGTGTGGGTACGTGGATGTGTGGGTTAGTGGATGCGTGGATTAGTGGATGTGTGGGTACGTGGATGCGTGCGTACGTGGATGTGTGGGTTAATGGATGCGTGGGTGCGTGGATGTGTGGGTGCGTGGATGTGTGGGTGCGTGGATGTGTGGGTGCGTGGATGCGTGGGTGCGTGGGTTAGTGGATGCGTGGGTACGTGGATGTGTGGGTGCGTGTGTACGTGGATGTGTGGGTGTGTTGGTACGTGGATGCGTGGGTTAGTGGATGAGTGGGTGTGGGTGCATGGATGTGTGGGTGCATGGATGGATATTTGCGTATGTGTGACTGCATGTGTAGATGTGTGCACGAAAGGATGTGTACATGCGTGGATAATGGATGGATGGATGCAACAAGGTATCAAGTGTCCTCTTCTAGTCTCAGGGATCATAGTCATGGTGCACTGTATGACAGATCATTGCCATACAGTGCACCATAACTCTGACCCCATAGACTGTAGGAAGAGGACACTTGATCCCTTGCTGCAATCTCTGGAGCAGAGGCGATCGAGCATCGTGGGACCTTCGTTGTTGACTACGTCGGAGGTGATCGTGCGCTGCGGGACCTTCGTTATGGACTACGTCGGATCTTTCTAATAAAGATGGAGTCTGAATTTTGTTTGTGTTTTTTTCCAAATAAAAATATTTTACTCTGTGTGTATTTATTGACTACTTACCAGAGATTCCTAATGGCGGGTCTAACATTGGCCCAATATTATGAATCTCGGGCTTAGTGCCAGCTGCCAATAAAAAGCTGGCATTAACCTCTTTATTACCCAGTTTGCCACCGGCACCAGGGCAACTGGAAGAGCATGGGTACAGCGCCAGAAAATGGCGCTTCAATGAATGCGCCATTTTCTGGGGCGGCTGCGGGCTGCAATTCGCAGCATGGGGGGCCCAGAACGCTTGGGCCTCTCCATGCTGCGGATTCCAGCCCCCAGCTGTCTAGTTGTACCTGGCTGGACCAAAACTATGGCGGAGCCCCACGTCATTTGTTTTTTCTAGAATTTGTTCTAGAAATAAAAAAATGGGCTTCGCTGTATTTTTGGTTGCCAGCAAGGTACAATGAGGCAGCTGGGGGTTGGTGGCAGTCCGTAGCTGCCAAGTTGTACCTGGCTAGACCAAAAATATGGCGAAGCCCCACGTCATTTTTTTAAATTACTTCTACCAATAAAATGACATGGAGCTTTGCCATATTTTTGGTTGCCAGCCAGGTACAGCTTGGCAGTTGGGGGGCTGCAATCCTCATCATGGAGAGATCCAAATGTTGTGGGCCCCCCACGCTGCAAATTGCAACCCACAGCAACCCCAGAAAATAGCGCATTCATTGGAGGTGCCATTTTCTGTTGCTGTACCCCAACTCTTCCAGTTGCCCTTGCGCTGGTGGCAATGCTGGTTGCACACAGGGGCTCTCCGTGCGCAACATGGTGTCCGCTAACATTGGAGCTCCCCCACAAGTGACCCCATTATGCATCTGGATTTGTTCCTTGGGGGTCTAGTTTCCAAAATGGGGTCACTTGTGGGGGAGCTCGAATGTTGAGGCACACATGGGGCTCTCCATACGCGACATGGTGTCCGCTAACAATTCCAATTGTTAGCGGACACCATGTCGCGTATGGAGTGCCCCTGTGTGCCTCAGCACTGGAGCTCCCACACAAGTGACCCCATTTTGGAAACTAGACCCCCAAGGAACAAATCTAGATGCATAATGAGCACTTTGAAGCCTCAGGTGCTTCACAATTTGATCCGTAAAAATAAAAAAATAAGATTTTTGTGGAAGAAAAATATTTTTTTCATTTTTACAGATCAATTTGTGAAGCACCTGGGGCTTCAAAGTGCTCATTATGCATCTAGATTTGTTCCTTGGGGGGTCTAGTTTCCAAAATGGGGTCACTTGTGGGGGAGCTCCAATGCTGAGGCACACAGGGGTTCTCCAAACGCGACATGGTGTCCGCTAACAATTTGAATGGAAATCAGCTCAAATTGTTAGCTGACACAATGTCGCATTTGGTGAGCCCCTGTGTGCCTAAACATTGGAGCTCCCCCACCAGTGACCCCATTGATTGACAAATAAGTGGCAGCAAATCAGTGCAGTCTTGACACCAGGAGAAGGTGCTAGTCTGTCGGATCGCAGTAGGAATTAAAAAATCTCACTAGCACCGCACTAGCACCCCACTAGCACCGCACTAGCACCCCACTAGCACCGCACTAGCACCCCACTAGCACCGCACTAGCACTATTACACGCATCAAACTCGCATCAATATCGCGCTTCAAAAACGCGCCCTTTTGGAGGGATCAGTGTGCCTTCAGCCTTAGAGACTCTCTGGAGAAAGATAAAGGTAGCCCATTAGGTAAGGAACTAAACTAAGAAATTTCATTGCTGAGTATCTAAATTTGTATTAAGAAAATGAATGAAAGAAATGTACCCGCCACCTCACATGTAAACCACCGTGTTTGCCACCCTTGCATTAGGATTAAAAAGTGTGTCTCATAGGCCATATGTAGCGAGTGCATTTTTTGATGCATTTTTTGGTGCAGTTTTGTCATAAATCTGCATGCCGATCCTGAAGCCAGCAAAGTCAATGAGAATTCTGAAGCATTGTGCACATTGCTAATTTTTACCTTATTATCTCTCTCTTCCTCTCACAAGCATTCTTGATTTCCATCACACTTTAAAAAAGTGCAGATCATAAAAACTCATCAAGTACCCATGGTAATACACACTGAAAACTCATTGCTTATTTTGGTGCATTTTCTGTCAGGAGATGCAGAACTGGTACAGAACATTTCTGCAACCATATACTCAGTGTACGCCCATGGCCTTTTAGTAGATTTAACAATGTGAATTACAGATCTCCTAAGTCCAGGCTGCACATTTTATAGTGGCTTTGGTACAAAATTATTGACAGACAATGGACAGTCATGGCATTATTCCTTGCCAAAAGAAAATATTTTGGGCAGAGTAAACATCCCAGACAAATCTTTACTGGTTTTGATCTAGACAGAAGAAAAAAAAAGCGCAGGAACACATTGTCTAGTCTATAGAGCGAGGACCTCTTCATTTTCAGCTTCTCTATGGAATAAATTAGCTGAATTACCAATTATTAAAGTTTAACTAGTGACAATGCAATATTGAAAACATAATGATGAGTGTTTTCCAGATAAGGCCCCCTTCACATCACATTTTTGTGGTTCCCTGTGTACCCGTTTTGAAAAGGATAAGCAGAGATCCGTTTTGGCCTCCTATGTATCCCTATGGGCACGGATTGGTCCTGAATGACCATCTGTTTGTGTCCTTTTTGTAAGGGAACCGCTTATGTCCACTTTTTACTGGTACCCAGAATTGGAGACTGCTACGATTTTGTGCTGCCTTCAAAAAAGTGAACACAAACAGACAGAAACGGATTCCTCTCTGTCCACTTCAAATAACATGGGGATCTACGGGACGGATTCGTTAAAAAAACTGAACCATTAAATGGAACCATTTTGCTGTACTGAGCACACTCAGAAAGAAGGTATGGCTCATCCCAGCCCTGTTTCTGGTCTGGATCTCTCTCTCTTTCTCTCTCTCTCTGTCTCTCTCTCTGTCTCTCTCTCTCTCCTCTGTCTCTCTCTGTCTCTCTCTCTCTCTGTCTCTCTCTCTCTCCTACAGAATTGTAATGCATACAAATGGACTTCCCCATTCTCTGGTAACTGACGGATCCGTGAAAAAGCAGGATCCGGGAGCATCACTGGCATCCATTTCCACAGATTCATCCCCGTCCATGTGCTCCTTTAAAATAAAGCATCCATGCAGGCAGGCATAAAACAAGATGTGCAGTGGGCTCCATCTTCTAGATTTTCATGGTCTCTGTTTGTTATTAATCACACATGCAAAAGTTGCAAGTACCTGACCAAATGCACAAGAAGAAATGGCTATGAGATGAAAACATAATATTCCTTTCTGGCAAGAGTTAGTTAGGGCTTTGTATTAGTGCAGAAAAAACATTAGTTTCTAGATTGAGATACATTTTAGTAGGATGTCTTTCTCACATGCATTGAACCTTTATCCCATCTCTAATAATACTTCATCTTCACAATGGTTACGCTAACATCTTTTTTAGGTATGGTTTCAGAATCGAAGGGCAAAATGGAGAAAGACTGAAAGGAGTAGTTTCGAGCAAGATGGTTCTAAAGAAAGTACAGCTGAAGTTACCTCTCCCACCCGAAGCCTTAGTTCTCCTTCTTCAGGAGACTCTGCAAGGGGCAAAAAGGAAAACTTGGATGCACAACAGAGGCAAGCACATAAAATTACTAAACATAAGCAGCATGACATCAGTGTATGATCTGTATTACATAATTAGAGAGAGTTAGAGAGCTTGACCATAAACTATTCGCACCAACTACAATATATTTCACTTTATATTTGTGGCAAGGATTATGTTGGGTTTCATCATGGGAAACCATGAAGGTTTTTGCCAAATAAACAAATGAATAGTTGACCTATAAAGATTGTATATTCTTCATAACAGTTGACTAGATAACACCAATATCATGCAAGTAAGTATATTATCTCACACCCATATTAACTGCAAAAGACATATTTAAATTTACAAACTAAGCAACAGATTAGTATTACATAAATTGTTTTTCATATAAATGGTAAAGAGGCTCTTAGAGGTGCAATATGTGACTGTACCTGTCAGCATTCAGTAGTGGGTAAGGCACAAAGTCAGGGATATAAATCTCACAGTTACATATCCTCTTCTGATCAGTGAAAATTCAAGATGAGCTTATCCCTCTCTCATATAATTTGGGTAACATAATAATATCAAGGCACCTTAAAAGAGAAATACTTTACAACTGCATGTGAGACTACAGAATTAGGCTGGGGTCACAGTAGCATTTTTCACATGCGTTTTTGGAGACCTGCGTTTTCAAAAACGCATGTAAAAAACGCACCCATAGGCCCCCATGTTAAAAAACGCATGCCCTAATAGCCAAAAAGCATGTGTGACAGTCCCATGCATTTTTGGTGCTTTTCCAAAAACGCATGCGTTTTTTAATATGGGGCCTTATGGGAAACGCATGCAAAAGCGCATGTACAATTAGTGCCATTCAAAAACGCATGCGTTTCCCATAGGAGCCCATGTTAAAAAAACACATGCGTTTTTGAATGGCACTAAAAGGTAGTAATTGTACATGCGTTTTTGCATGCGTTTTCCATAGGGGCCCATGTTATAAAAACGCATGCGTTTTTCAAAACGCACCAAAAAATAGTACATGCACTATTTTTGGGTGCAGATTCCAAAACGCAGCCAAAAACGCAGGGAGCCATCAGACACCTTAAAAAACTCATGATGATATGAAAAACGCATGTAAAAAAGCATGCGTTTTTAAAAGGCACTACAAAAACGCATGTCAACTGTGACCACAACCTTAAATACAAAATCTTGGAAGTACATACAGAAAAAGGGCAAATATCAAAGAGAATTTGCCAGCAGGTGGATTTTACTCCACTATCAGAAAAAAGAATGAAGTCAGTGAAGAAGCCCTCATTTCAGCAGTGTGTCACTTACTGGATTACTTGCTGAGCACTGTATAAGGCTGGTTCCACACTTGCGCTCCCTGCTGCAGCGTATTGCGGTGGGGAAGCGCAAGCTGAGCGCAGGCACCACGCGTTCCTATGTTTAACATTGGGACGCAAGTGTCTGCGCTCCGGTGCAGATGACCGTGCGCACCCATTGCCGGCAATATGTGATTTGTGCGCATGCGGATGCTTGTGCAAAAATCACACAGTCTCGTCCGCACCAGGAATGCGACATGTGTGAAACCAGCCTAACTCTGCCCACACCATTGATTGACAACTTTCTGTATATACTGTACCTAAGCAGACAGCTGCCAACAGGGGCGTAACTACAACAGGTGCAGGGGTTGCGATCGCACCCGGTCCCCGGAGCCTAGGGGGCCCCAAAAGTCCCTTTGGCCTATAGAAAAAGACTATTGCTTTTATAGATTTGAAATGATCGGGGGCCCCGTTGGAGCTTTCGCATCGGGGCCCTTGAGCGTCAAGTTCCGCCACTGGCTGCCAATCAGTAGTGGGATGGGGTCATGCAGTGCTCCTGAATATGGAGGGCTAAATGCTTACTATTTCTCTAGTGATAATCTACTGCTTATAAGACACAGATTTTATAAAAACAACTACAATATTACACATCGTTATAATCAACTTCTCTGGCTCTATATAATGCTGCCTTCAGATTAGGTGATACATTTCTAGTAAAAGATTTATTTTAACTCTTCTGATGCTGGTGAAAACTACTACATCTTTGGCCACCTGGGACAGCATGACTTTAACATAAATTCTACCACGCTTCCTAAGGCTAGGGTCACATTAACGTTAATCAGGGGTTCTGTTAAAAACTTAGACTTTGGCAGCCTTAACGCAGTGCTAACGCCATGTTAGCACCGCATTAACGCTGCCAATGTTACCCTATGGAGACGTGGCCCCTAGCATGGCTCCAACGCCGGCATCTGAGTGAAATGTCGTGTTATTTTCTAACATGAGAAAAGATGTTGAAAGTGTCTTTTCTCACGTTAGGAAATACCACGACATTTCACTTAGATGCCGGCGTTGGAGCCGTGCTAGGGGCTGCGTCTCCACAGGGTAACATTGGCAGCGTTAACGCGGTGCTAACATAGCGTTAGCACCGTGTTAAGGCTGCCAAAGTCTAAGTTTTTAGAACCCCTGATTAACGTTAATGTGACCCTAGCCATTCAGATATAAAAGTATGGTGTGTACTTGCACATATCAATAATAGTGTATTGCTCACAAGAGGAATAAAACAATAGGTATTAACTGTGAAACCTCCTGAAAGATATAAAAAATCCAGAACAACAATGTATTAGTTGATTAATCCATAAAATAACATATTGGACTGATCAAGTCCTTTATAGAACATAAAAAATTTAAATAGAAGCAGAGAAAAAAGAATACACCAAATTCTTATTTTGCACAATGAAAATACAATGTGCTACAACTAACTGCCTTATAGTGAGAGACACATTTACTGCTGTTGTCTGTAAAGTGTAGATAGATAATATGTGGGTCCTGCAATATTTAACAGGAGGATGAGTCTATAAAAAATGGCTAAAACTATTAGTTCCACAAAGAACGCCTGAAATAAGGCTGAAAATGTATTGAATAATAATGGTAATAGAGCTTGACTATAGGAGTACTTTAGATGTTGGATTTTTGTGCTGTGCGTTTCATCTGTGTGCCAGGGGGTTCACAGTTAACACCTTTTGCTTTATCCCCCTTGTGGTCATTACACTATTGTAATATAGAAGTACCCACCATAGTTCTATGTCTGTATCCACCAGTAAGGAAGCCTGGTAAAAATGTTATTTTCTGTACTGAACTATCTGACAGGTTTCCACGCAGCTCCTACCTCCTACCAGCAGCTTCAATGCTTGATAATAAAAGTTCATTGTACACTCCAGAGTGATTAAACTAAGCTGAGTGCCAGTGTAATATATTTTTTTCATTGCTTGAGCCTTTTTTGTCCCATATTCTTTCCATGTTTCTTGGGTTGATTTTAAATTCTAATTCTAATCACCCATTAAAATCCAGTACAGCCAAGAAAATCTAGGTTTCCTATCTAAAGAGCCATGTTGATTTCTTGCTGTTTGTATATATTTAATTTATGAGACTTCGATTTTTGACAAGTTCCCATTTCATTCGTAATTTTAAAGCACATATTTAGCAACATTTATCTTTTTTTATGATGATAACATGCATAAGCAAGGTTTTTCTTGGTGTTAAGGGGAGTCTTTTACCTAAAATGTGCCTGCTCATCTACAGATATAGGGGTAGTTTGCAGTTAAATTACATTTTAACAATATTTGGGAATGTATGGTAACTGTGCTGTAATCACAACCTTCTCTGCACACATACACTGTAGAGCAGGCTGTCAGTCAGGGTGCAGTGAGAGTGATAACAAAGCACCCACTGATTGATGACTGTAATCACTCTCTGCACCGCCCTGGTGACTGAAAGTCAGCGGCTGCAGGGAGAATACAACTCTGATCCATTTACACTGCAAAAAAATGATCATAGCAATGTTTAGCTGCAGATTACTATTATGCCTACAGGTTGATAAAGTTTTTGTAGGTGATGGGCTCCTTTAAACACTCGTTTTTTTTAAGTTAATGATAAATTGAGTGGACTATGACATTTTAATGTTTTGAGTAGTTTTAAATGACCTCATGCTGATGGCACACATGTACATAATTTGTTTAGAGCACGTTACAAATCCATAAAGATTTGTGTTCTGCAGGAGGTGCTTTATTTGCCCTGTTCTACTGTGGTTACATATATTTTGTTAGTTTATTAGAGATCTACTTTTTTTTAACTTTTGAGCAGTTTTAGGACGGCTTCACAATGCGGTGTGAACCGTCTGGGGCTGTCAGGGATGAACATGATAGCCCCGGACTGGATCAGCACACAGAACTGGAGGGCATGCACCTGCAGCCGCTGATAGGTCAGGACCACGGCATCGCGGTCCTCACCTATAAGCAGCGGGAGCTGCGTGCGTCTGCACTCTGGCAAATTAGCCCTCCAGTTCTGTGTGCTGATCCAGTCCGGGGCTGTCATGTTCATCCCTGACAGCCCCGGACCGGATCACACCGCAGTGTGAAGCCGCCCTTACACCTATGTTATAATGAAATAGAATCTGCATACATTATATTCACCATTCTTCTTGTTAACAACAGGTGTCTCTCTCATGACAGAACAGTCCCGCCAGCAACATCCTTCTTTCCATCTTGCTTGCCAGGAGCTCTGTTAAACAGTGCCAGCTATGCCCAAGCATTGTCACATGTTGCATCTCTTAAAGGTGAGTGGTTATTTTCAAAGACAAAGGTTTGTGATTTGGCACAGATGGAACTATGAGGTGGATTCAGATTCACATGTAGTTGCAGAATTTTCCATGACTTTTCCATTCATGAAAAAATTCATTTGCCGGGGTGGTTTCACACTTGCATTTTTTTGTCTTGCACTCTCCTTGTGGAGAGTATTCAGCCAGTCGGCAGTGAGGAGACTTAAAGCCGGAATGCTCCTCTGGGAAATTGCATATGCAAATTGTCACTTCAGGGAGGAAGTAGACAAATTCTAATGCCACCTGGTAAAGGTAGCAAATCTAAAAGTCATAATTGACTCTTTAACAAGCCTTTTAATATGACTTAGAATTTGGGCCAGATCAGAACCCCAAACTGCAGATGCTTTGTTTTGGGGAGATTGCCCCTCATCAGTGCAGTGTGTGGGAGTTCTGATCTGACTGTATGAGAGGCTAAGACGAGGTCTGGGGAAACAGCTATTCTCCTTGTGGAGAGTATTATTTAGGCTATAAGTCTGCTCACTGCCGACTATCAGAATACTCTCCACAAGGAGAATAGGTGTTCCCCCAGACCTCGTCTTAGCCTCTCATACAGCCGGATCAGAATTCACACACATTACACTGATGAGGGGCAATCACCCCGAAATGCCGCATCTGCCGTTTGGGGTTCTGATCTGGTACAAATACTAAGTCATATTAAGTCAATTATGACTTTTAGGATTGCTACCTTTATTAGGTGGCATTAGAGTTTGTCTACTTCATCACTGAAGTGACAATTTGCATTTGTCTTGCATTGTAATCCATCCGTATCCTGAAGCCTTCTGATCAGGCTTGTGTCCCTATACTTAATATGGTCTGTATTATGGTATATTCCTGACGAAGAGGCTGGGACAGCCTTCAAACGCATTGAAATAAATACTGCTTCCATTAAGATCTTGGTCCATCTTCATTCATATACAGCAGCATGGATCACCTTCATCCTTTGTCTCTGTGATCCTTGGTACATATACTTAAAATAGGGCCACAGGGACATTCGTTTGTATAAGTTTTTCAGCTGATTCTTACCATTGTGTCCTTTTGACCCCCTCCCCGGTCGTACAATGTTGTGATTTTGCGGTTCATGAAAAATCCTGATGCATCCAGATGCTTCCCAATGCGGCCACAGACATAATGTATTTTAATGGTGGACAGATCCAGATGGGAAGGATCCAACCATCTGGACCTGTTTTACCCCACTGAGCATGCCCAGGGTCTAGTTCCTGCACCTCACAATATATCTACCCTGCCTGAGAAAAAGGGCTTGTGCCCTATGTTATTGTGGAAAAATGTGAATAAAATATGTTGTGTGCATGCTTATAATATGTGGGCACCTGTTGAGAGGCTTCAGGGGTGGTTTAAATCCAATACTTTATTACAATCACTGTTTGAAGTCCAGTCAACTTTTGCAAGTGAGCGGGACTTCCACACCACTTCTGACAGTTCTCTATGCACAGAACAGTCAGAAGTGGTATATCGCCTGCTCCTATGTTGCTTTCGACAGTTGTGTATGTAAAGAACTGTCAGACGTGGCGTAGAAGTCCCACTCCGCTGGCAAAAGCCAACAGGACTTCAAACAGTGATTGTAATAAAGTAGCGGTTTTAAACCACTCCTTCAGCCCTTCACCATGTGCCCACATATTATATATATGCGCACAATAAATTTTATTAACATTTTCTTCCACCCAGTCCCCAGTCAGATAAGGCATCAGGCATACATTTGCAGTTGCACAGTCAGATCAGGATGAACCCATTTTCATGCTGATGTGTCTATGCTGCTGGTGTGAAGCTGATTTTATCAATAAAACTTAGTTTAGATGTATAGAAATTCTGCTACAAATCTTCACAAGAGATTTCACCCTTGGAAGTGCACTGAGATACAGGCTGATTTTCTGCTAAGGGAAAAAAAACCTCTATATATCTGAGTGTCTAGCGAGTGTGACGAGCTTTGTGTGACAGAGCGCAAGTGCGACAGAAGTAAGTGTGTGACTTGTGATTCAGTGACTTTGGATTAAGGGAGTTTGGAAGGGAGGACTTACTGAATTGCTGGTTGTATTGTATTTTATTAATACTTTGCATTTCTTTTTACTTATCATTTCTGTCTGGTGCAATCCCCATTAGGAAATGAGCTCCATGATTGGCAATGCCATCCAGTGTACATCTTGCCACATGTATGCATTCCTTGACCAGCCGGCCGAGGGTGCATACTGCTGTGTGAGATGTGAGTACGTTGTGCATTTGGAAGCCCAGATACTGGATCTAAATGAACGACTGACAACGCTGAGATCCATAGACAATATGGAAAGGAGTCTGCTGCTCACTGAACAGCTGCTCAATGGGATAGATGTGGGGGAGGATGGTACTATAGAGCCTCAGGACCATGAGGTAGCTAGCTGGGTGACAGTTAGAAGGCGGGGTAGAGGGAAGGGTGCCAGGGAGGCTAGCCCTGATCTGGCACACCCCAATAAATTTGCTATGTTGGCAGATGAGGGGGGTGTGAGTTCAGGTACAGCACTGCTGCAGCAGGGCATGACCTCTGAAAGCCAGAGGAGTGTCTGCTCCAGTAAGGGGGAAAACAGGAGAGTAGGGCAGGCCAGACAGGTGCTGGTAGTGGGGGACTCAATTATTAGGGGAATAGATAGGGCAATCTGTCACAAAGACAGGGATCGTCGAACAGTGTGCTGCCTACCTGGCGCTCGAGTCCGGCACATCGCTGATCGGGTTGACAGATTACTGGGAGGGGCTGGTGAGGACCCAGCGGTCATGGTGCACATTGGCACAAATGACAAAGTTAGAGGTAGGTGGAAGGTCCTTAAAGATGATTTCAGGGAATTAGGCTGCAAGCTTAAGGCAAGGACCTCCAAGGTAGTATTCTCTGAAATACTGCCTGTACCACGTGCCACACCAGAGAGGCAATGGGAGATTAGGGAGATAAATAAGTGGCTCAGGAATTGGTGTAGGAAGGAGGGGTTTGGGTTCCTGGAGAACTGGGCCGACTTCTCTGTTGGCTACAGGTTCTATGCTAGGGACGGGCTGCACCTCAATGGGGAGGGTGCAGCTGTGCTGGGGGAGAAAATGGCTAGAAGGTTGGAGGAGTGTTTAAACTAGGGATTGGGGGGGAGGGTATTCATTGTATAGGAGGGGAAGATAGTGTAAACAGTAACCTGGGCACAAGTAATAAAATTGGGGGTGGCATGGGGGGTGGGGTTAGAACAGTCAATCTAGTAGGAAGGAATAGAGGTAAAGAGAGATGCATAAAGTGCATGTTCACTAATGCCAGAAGCCTCACCAACAAAATGGAGGAATTAGAATTGATTTTGTTGGAAAATAATTATGACATGGTGGGGATTTCAGAGACTTGGCTGGATGAGAGTCATGACTGGGCTGTTAATTTACAGGGCTATTGTCTGTTCAGAAATGACCGTATAAATAGGCGAGGAGGAGGTGTATGTTTATACGTAAAATCATCCTTAAAACCCATCCTGCGTGATAATATAGGTGAATCTAATGGAAATGTAGAGTCTCTGTGGGTGGAGATAAGGGGAGGGGGAAAAAATAATAAATTACTGATAGGGGTTTGTTATAAGTCCCCAACAATAATGGAAGTGGAGGAGAATATCCTCATAAAGCAAATAGATGAAGCAGCGACTCAGGGAGAAGTCATTATTATGGGGGACTTCAACTACCCTGAAATACATTGGGGATCAGAAACCTGCAGTTCTAGCAAAGGTAATAAGTTTTTGAAAACTATAAGAGACAATTACCTTTCACAACTGGTTCAGGACCCAACAAGAAGGGGGGCACTGCTGGACCTAATATTAACCAACAGGCCAGACCGCATATCAAATATACGGGTTGGAGGTCACTTGGGTAATAGTGATCATAACTTAATAAGCTTTCAAGTATCCTTTACTAAGACGTGTAGTAGAGGGGCCACAAGGACACTAAACTTCAGGAAGGCAAATTTCCAACGGTTGAGAGATGATCTTAGTGCAATAAACTGGGACGATGTCCTGAGACATAAAAGTACACAACACAAATGGGAGATGTTTATTAGCATCCTGAATAGGACCTGTGCACAATATATACCCTATGGGAATAAGCATGCTAGAAATAGGAGGAAACCACTATGGCTAAATAAAGCGGTAAGAAGTGCAATATGTGACAAAAAGAAAGCATTTAGGGAATTAAAGCAAGTAGGTAGTGATGAAGCATTAAATAAATACAGAAAATTAAATAACATTTGTAAAAAGCAAATCAAGGCAGCAAAGATTGAGACAGAGAGACTCATTGCCAGAGAAAGTAAAAAGAATCCCAAAATATTTTTTAACTACATAAATAGTAAGAAACTAAAAAATGATGGTGTTGGCCCCTTTAAAAATAGTCTGGGTGAAATGGTGGATGAGGATGAGGAAAAAGCAAATATGCTAAATGACTTTTTTTCAACAGTATTTACACAAGAAAATCCCATGACAGACAATATGATCAGTGATAACAAAAATTCTCAATTAAACGTCACCTGCTTAACCCAAGAGGAAGTACGGTATCGTCTAAAAATCACTAAAATTGACAAATCCCCGGGCCCAGATGGGATACACCCCAGAGTGCTGCAGGAATTAAGTACTGTCATAGATAGACCATTATTTTTAATATTTAAAGATTCCATAATATCAGGGTCTGTACCACAGGACTGGCGTATAGCAAATGTGGTGCCAATATTCAAAAAGGGGACAAAAACTGAACTTGGAAATTATAGGCCAGTAAGCTTAACCTCTACTGTGGGTAAAATCCTAGAGGGTTTTCTAAGAGATGCTATACTGGAGTATCTGAACAAAAATAACCTCATGACCCATTATCAACATGGTTTTACGAGGGACCGTTCCTGTCAAACTAATCTAATAAGCTTCTATGAAGAAGTAAGTTCTGGACTGGACCAAGGAAATGCAGTGGATGTGGTGTATATGGACTTTTCAAAAGCTTTTGATACGGTGCCACACAAAAGGTTGATACATAAAATGAGGGCAATGGGGATAGGGGAAAATATGTGTAAGTGGGTTAAGAACTGGCTTAGTGATAGGAAACAAAGGGTGGTTATTAATGGAACACACTCAGAATGGGTCACAGTTAACAGTGGGGTACCACAGGGGTCAGTGTTGGGCCCGCTCCTATTTAATATATTTATTAATGACCTTGTAGGGGGCATACAGAGTAGAATCTCAATATTTGCAGATGACACTAAACTCTGCAGGGTAATCAATACAGAGGAGGACAATTTTATATTACAGGAGGATTTATGTAAACTAGAAGCTTGGGCTGCTAAATGGCAAATGCGCTTTAATGGGGATAAATGTAAAGTCATGCACTTGGGCAGAGGAAACAAAGGGTATAATTATGTGCTTAATTATAAAACACTGGGCAAAACTACCACTGAAAAAGACCTGGGTGTATGGGTAGATGACAAACTCACATTTAGTGGCCAGTGTCAGGCAGCTGCTGTAAAGGCAAATAAAATAATGGGATGTATTAAAAGAGGCATAGATGCTCATGAGGAGAACATAATTTTACCTCTATACAAGTCACTAGTGCGACCACACTTAGAATACTGTGTACAATTCTGGTCTCCGGTGTATAAGAAAGACATAGCTGAACTAGAGCGGGTCCAGAGAAGAGCGACAAAAGTTATTAGAGGACTAAGGGGTCTGCAATACCAAGACAGGTTATTAAACTTGGGGTTATTTAGCTTGGAAAAACGAAGGCTTAGGGGTGATCTTATAATAATGTACAAATATATGAGGGGGCAGTACAGAGACCTTTCTAATGATCTCTTTACTCTTAGGCCTGAGACTGGGACAAGGGGGCATCCTCTACGTCTGGAGGGAAGAAGGTTTAATCATAATCACAGACGTGGATTCTTTACTGTAAGAGCAGTGAGACTATGGAACTCTCTGCCACATGATGTTGTAATGAGTGAGTCACTACTAACATTTAAGAAGGGCCTGGATGCCTTTCTTGAAAACTATAATATTACCGGTTATATATACTAGATTCTTTGATAGGGCGTTGATCCAGGGAATTAGTCTGATTGCCGTATCTGGAGTCAGGAAGGAATTTTTTCCCCCAATGTGGAGCTTAGTGTTGCCACATGGGGTTTTTTTGCCTTCCTCTGGATCAACATGTTAGGCTATGGGTTGAACTAGATGGACTTAAAGTCTTCCTTCAACCTTAAAAACTATGTTACTATGTTACTATGTTACTCAGCAGCAAAAATTATTAAATAAAAATTGTTTTCTTCTTCATTGCGGGTTATTAGAATACAGTTTGCTATTTACTGCAGCCATAACTGTTCCAGGATGAAAACAGGCACAGGCTTTCATAAAACAGTTTTCGTCTTGTAGCGTGGCACAGGATGGTAGTTGTGGGCGAGGCAGTCATCTGCTGCACCCTGGCACTCTACATGATGATGGCTGGGTGTGTGGACATTCACTAGCAGGGCGGTACACCCTTGCAGCCCACATGCTGCCCATGACTTTGGCTGGCCAGGGTCAGATGCTAACCTTCTCAGGAAATGAAACCAGTTATTTAACCCTTTCACCACCCAGCCTGTTTTCACTTTAATGACCAGGCCAGTTTTTCCTCTTCTGACCAGTGTAATTTTATGTGTTAACTATGGAAGGCTTCAACGGATACCAGTAATTTTAAAATAGTTTTTTCATGATATATTGTACTTTGTTCTAGTGGTAAATTTAGTACAATTTTTTTAGTGTTTATTTTTGAAAATATCAGAAATTTGGCTAAAATGTATACATTTTCACATTTTTCAAACAACATACTGTAGTTAATAACTAAAATTTTCCCAGTTATCTACCTTACGTCAGCACAATTTTTGGAACATCATTTTTTTGGTAGGCAGTTGACAGGATTAAATGTTTATCAGCAATTTCTCATTTTTCCAACCAAATTTATGAAACCAATTTTTCTAGGTACCACAGATTTGAAGTGACTTTGAGAGGCCTATATGACAGCAAATACCTAAAAGTGACACCATTCTAAAAACTGCAATCCTCAAAGTATTTAAAACCACATTCATGACGTTTAATAACCTGTCAGGCGCTTCACAGCAACTAAAATTACGTGGAAGAAAAAAATGAAAATATTACTTTTTTTCCACTGTTACTTTAGCCCTGAATTTTGAACTTTCACATGTAATAGGAAAAAAATGCAAAATACAATATGTTGTGCAAGTTTCCCTGAGTATATCGTTACCTCATGTGTAGTGGAAATCTATTGTTTGGGCACATGGCAGGGCTTAGAAGGGAACAAGAGCCATTTCAATTGTCTGGAATAGATAGTGGACGCCATATTGTATTTGGAGAGCCCTTATGTGTCTAAATAGTGGAAAGCCCCAAAAAGTGATCCCATTTTGGAAACTAGACCACTCAAGACATTTATCTAGTTGTTTAGTGAGCACCTTGAGCCATCAGGTGCTTCACAAAATTATATAACATTGAGCCCTGAAAATGAAAAAATAAATTTTTACCACAGAAAAGTTTAACCCCAAATCTCTAATTTTCACAAGGGTAATAGGAGGTAATGGACCATTCAATTTGTTGTGCAATTTCTCCTTAATATGCTCACACCCCATATCTGGTTGAAAACTACTTTTGAGACACAGTGCAAAGCTCAGAAGAAAAGGAGCACCATATTGCCATATAGATTTTGCTGAATTAATTTGGGGTTGCTATGTCACAATGCCCCTGAGACCCTGAGGTAGCAGAGCAGCAGAAATCTCCAACAAGTGACCCTATTTTAAACTCCTCAAGGAATTCATCTAGGGGTGCAGAGATGATATTGACACTACAGGTGTGTCATAAAATGTTATACTATTAAGAAGTGAAGAAAAAATAATTACATTTTTTACCACTAAAATATTGTTTTAACCACAGATTTCCAATTTCCAAAAGGGAAATAGGTAAAAAAAAGGCCCCAGAATGTGTTACACAATTTCTCCTGAATGTCGCAATACCCCTCATGTGACTGTACAGTACTATTTGGATACACGGCAGGGCTAGGGAGTGAAGGCGCACCATTTAATCTTAGGAGCACCGATATTCTTAGAATAGTTTGTATACTGCATTTACAGAGTCCATAAGTCCCAGGACAGTACAAACCCCTAAAGTGAGTCCCACATTTTGGAAATGACACCCCTCTGGGAGTTCATCTATCTGTGAAGTCAAACGCAGTGAATGTTGCAGTATTGAAAATTGCAAATTAGCCCGTGTGACATCCGTGTGTTGTCCGTGTGTAATGCGATTTTAACATGGCATTTCTCATGCTGTATAAAGTTAGAAAAGTGTGGCGCCCCTCTGGCTAGGCGCCACAGAGAGGTATTGCAAGCTGACAACAAATGTGATATCTTTGTAAGTTGTCAGTTCAGGGTTTAACCTATGGAGTCTGTTCTTACACACACTTAGGACTAGGTCACTTAGAGTAGGGGAGACCGGTAATTTAGTAGGTCCCAAAAGAGGGTGGAGCCTAGGGTAAAGTAGTGAGAGTGAATGACAGTTTAGAGACAGTGCTGGGAAGGCAGTCAGTAAAGACGGGCCTGACAGTGCGCTTGACAGGAGGGAGCCCCATCTTTATGTGGGGGCCCAGGACAGAAGGCAATGGGCCAGGACTGGTTGGAGTCAGCTGGTCACATTGGGGGAAAAACACCAGTAACGCGGAAAGCCGAGGCAGTCAGATGTTCACCTCTGACCGCAGACCGCCGAGCAGCGGGCCCTTAGTAACCGGGTTGCCGACAGCGCCACAAGGACATCTCACCCCTCAGGACAGAAACCAGTTGAGGGCACTAGCGGCTGTGGACTGAATTCCGGTGGCGGGAGAAATTGTGCGCTCCTGCTGCTCCCGTCCGTACTGGTAAGGGACCTACCTGGATGGCTAGTGACATACTGTAGGACTAGTTGAAGAGCGCTATGAAGGTGGTAGAGACAGGAAGAATAGGACTGACCCCAAAAGACAAAGAGAGAAAACATCTAGAGACTCCATAAGGGGAACCATGAATCGGCAACATCCACCCGGTAAACTAAACTGTACCGTGTTCCGTTTTACCATCTGCCGGTACCTAGTAAAGTGGAGTAAATCTTGAACTGGTCTCTGTTGTTCTTCCCGACGGTGCACGGAGGGCTTCGACACCGTCACCAGCAGCTCATCAGAGGGGTAAGAACCATCGCTACAACTCCACTCATCTTCGATTCATCACCGCTACCCTGGGGTAATAGTTCCACCTGTAGGGAGCTGGACTACTCTCTGCTGCACCCACCTTCACCTCAGCGGCCGGCTTGCAGCGCCGGTACCATATTACTGGGAACTACAGGTGGCGTCACTTTCCCCTGTAAATACTCCCTTCTTCTCCACCATCTAACAAATGATGACCAGGGCAGGGAATCGGGATCCCGACCACCCGTGATTCCCCATGCATGAAGCCATCAGTCCCGGTGTCCGAGTACCCCTAGCTCTGGCCGCATCAAAATAGTTAACAGGATAGATTGATTGAATAGAATACACAAATAGATACATGCTAGAATAGCTAGATCAGGCTCACCTGTCTTCTGCTGCTACTTCCAGGGCCGCCTATTAAGCTAATTGCATATTCACTGCACTGTCAGACAAACAGCCATCAGAGAAGCTCACACTGTTTGAGAGTCTCTGTAATAGGCTTTTGAAGTCAGACTGGATTTCATCAATCTGGACAGTGATTCTGCTTGGTTGCCATACAGGTTAGTGTTTGGCAACACACCTGGCATTATAGGGTGTTAAATAAATAAATATAAAAAAAAAAAATGCATGGGGCTTTGCAGCATTTTTAAGTCTAGCCCGATATAAGCAGACAGCTGTGAGCTGCCACCCTCAGTTCCCTAATTTTCCCTTGACTGG
This sequence comes from Allobates femoralis, assembly GCA_033576535.1. NCBI lineage: Eukaryota > Metazoa > Chordata > Amphibia > Anura > Aromobatidae > Allobates > Allobates femoralis. The sequence continues at coordinate 191,896,538 of JARQOC010000006.1, read as the reverse complement.
CAAAAAAAAAATGCAAGAGCTTTGCCCTATTTTTTATTGCCAGCCAAGGTAGAAGTAGGCAGCTGAGGATTGGTATTTTCAGCGGGCTAGGGGCCCATTGTTATAGCTACCCACAGCTGCCCCTGAAAATGGTGCATTAATAATAAGTGCCATTTCCAGGCGCCTTACCAGGCTCTTCCAGCAGCCATGGTGGCGGGTGGTACACTGGGTAATAAGGGGTTAATACCAGATTTGTTTTGCCAGCTGGTATTAAGCCCGAGATTCATAATGTCAGGCCAAGTTACACCCAGCCATTAAGAATCTCCAATAAAGGGTTAAAAAAAGACATCACACAGAGAAAAAAATATTTATTAGAAATAAAGACACAGACATGCTTAGGGACTCCATCTGTATTACTCCCATGCATCTCTCCAATGATACTGGTCTTCTGTCTTCTCTCTTCTGTCTTCTCTGTTCTTGAAATGATTCAGCTCTGCTACATCACAAAGCATGGGGAGAAAGAATGCTTCCACCCTGTGTTCTGTGCATTTTTTTAAAAAATATTTATTTCACACCCTATAACACCAGGTTGGTTGACATACACTAATGTGTATGACAACCAAGCAGAATCACTGTCCAGATTGAGGAAATCTGAGTATGACTACAACAGACAATCACAGAGGTTCTTAAACAGTGTGAGCTTCTCTGATTGGCTGTTTGTCTGACAGTGCAGTGAATATGCAATTAGCTTAATAGGCGGCCCGGAAGTAGCAGCGGGAGACAGGTGAGCCCGATGTAGCTATTCTATCCTATCTATCCTGTCTATCCTTTTCCCAGCATGAGAAACACCATGCTAAAATCACACTCCCTACGCTGTCCCTGCGCTGTCCATGTGCTGTCTGTAATTTTGTCGGACTCATTGATTTGCATTGGCAAGTCTTGCACAAGAATCGCATACTGTCGCAGCATGTTGCAGCTTTTTTCACATTCAGATTCTGGATGAGAGAAAAGCTGAAGACACATGGTAATCTCTTCTGACTCGTTAGGTAACATTGGTCCAAGTGCAATGCGATATTTTGTTGCATTGCACTAGTCCGTTTTTCACTCCAGTGTGTTCTTACCCTAACTGTGGTTTACACACATTTTTGTGCTGAGAAAGGAGTGGGTCATTTGAATTTGGGAATGCAGGTTTTGATGATTTTCTTTTTTGTGAGGAGCCAAAGCGCTTTTACAGATCCTTTGTGCTACCAGTATTGTAGGAGCCCCTATATTTCCATTAACAGATGACAAAATTGAGTGGGAACTTGTTATTTTGTGTATTCAGTTGAATGCTCTTTGGTGGAAATTTGGGTACATAGCATTTTGGATCAGTTCACATTCATCCTGTGCTCTGTGTTAAGCATCTACATAGGGGTTTTCATCTACGTCTCCCAAATACGTGATTCAGTTGAAACCTCTGACATATGCATTCACTTATGAATTAGCAAAGTTATTCTGGATTCTTTTTGCCCTCTGTCAGGGTATCTGTCTTTTGAAAAGTGCCCAAAACTGTGGTTGACCACACTTTTGTGCACTCTCAAAAATACACATAAAAAGATGTACACGCCGGACCACAGACCAGACTGGAGTTCAAAGTAGCTCCCACTGCCTCATTACAGTAAGTTTTCCTTTGATAATTTTGTCTGAATCATGTTTTTAGATATTTACATATAATACCTGATGTAAGCACTCAGCATAGAGAGCAGGATAAATATGAGCCGTGCCGTACTGTGATCTTTGGGAGGCACAATTAACAAATCAACAGCAGTTGAAGAATTAGCTTTATTAGTATTTTTACGCCATTCACCTTGCAGCATAAGGGATAAAGTGGCTTTATTCCTCCGGTCAGTATGATTACAGCGATACCAGATTTATATACTTTTTTTAGGCTTGCCTACTGTCACACTAAGATTTTTTTTTTTACAAGTTAAAGGTTTTTGCATATCTCTGTATTTTGAAGGCTATAGTTTTTTTGTTTCACTGCCAACTGAGTCATGTGAGGACTAGTGATGAGCGAGCATTAAAATGCTCGGGTGCTCGATGCTCGGGTCGAGCATCTCGAGATTCTCGGGTGCTCGACTGAGCACCGAGCCCAATGTAACTCAATTAGTGACAGCTCCGCCACAGACTTCCGGCTGTAAAACTAGTGTTTCTGGGAAAGGGCGAGAGGGTGGGCTTTTGCAAATCGTCGCAGCATACAACACCTTGCTGTGCCCCCCAGTGGGACCCTAACAATCAATCTGCTCTCTGTAAGGTGCCAGCTCACTGTGTGTACTGAAGGGAGCAGTGTATTTGTGTCAGAGCGATAATTATTAGTGAAGAGTTCGAGCATCTCGGCGGTACTCGTTGCTCGCCGAGCATCCCGAGTACCGAGATACTCGTGCGAGTAAGGAGTAGCACCGAGCATGCTCGCTCATCACTAGTGAGGACTTATTTTTTGTGGGTTTAGTTGGAGTTTTTATTGGTACCATTTTGGGCCACATAGTATTTTTTGATTGCTTTTTTTGCACTTTTTGTGAGGCAGAATCATGAATCAACAGCAATTCAGGAATTGCTATTCTTTTTTTCTGCCATTCACCTTGTCGTAAAAGTGATAAGCCAGCTTTGGGTTTTATTCCATTTTTTTGTCAGTTGTATATAGAATGCAACGTTTTTTTCTTTATGATGTTCATTGAAGAGGTTACCGTTTTATAGATCAAGTTGTTCCGGACACAGAGATACAAAGTATGTGTACTTTTTTGTTTATTTGCTTGTTTTTACCATAAAATACAGATTTATTGGTATCATTTTCTTTTATTTTTAGTTCTTCACTTTCTGATTTTTTTAAAAAATATTTTTAGAATTTTTTTTTAAATTTGTTAACTTTTTATTACCTATATATGACACTAACTTTAGTTGCCCTGATTGCCGATATGATATATTGTATAGCTCGATCATTGCAATAAATTATATGTTGCTGCAGCACTGACATTTATTAGTGCTGCACTGACACAAACCTCTGAGATCATGGCTCCACGTAGGATCTTCCTCATAGAGAAGAGAGTTCAACAGTATTGGCAGACTCAAGCTTCAAGCTTTCTGATGTCTAGGGTAACCCTACCCACTCCTTCGTCTCACGTTTTACTCTGCCTCTGCCAATTACCTTTTGAGCTGTGAGTAACTCAGGGCCTTGCTGCTAGGCAAAATTTTCTCTGGACCTTTGTAACTTGTTTGCTCTGATTTCTATAATTCTCTATCTCGATCTGTTTCTCTGAATCATGCTCTGTTCCGGTCTTCTTTCTCTCCTGCTACAGGACACCCACTGCATGCAGCCTTGCAGAGCACTCAGGATGAATGTCCATTCTAACTGCAGTCTAATTCCTGTCTGAAGTTCTAGAAGGAAAACATTTTTTCCCGGCTTGCTAACTCCTCTGCTATGGGCTAGTTCTAATACTTAACTCTATTTATCCCCATTGTCTGTTGCTGGGCAGACTTACCCTTTCACCGAGTTCTGTGGAAACATTATAATATCCTACCAACACTGTTACAGTAGTGTTCAAAATAATAGAAGTCTAATACGACTGACTAGATTATTCACAATTTTTGGTATTAATTATATTACGTCAAACAAGTTACCAGTTGGTGCAGTAGATTCCTAGAATACCAACAGACTCAGCATTCATGATCTGCATGCTTTTGAGTCTGTGTATTTGAATAACTAATTAATTGAAAGGGAGTGTGTTCAAGGAGTTCAAATAGAGGTATCAACCATTATATGAAGAAACACATATGAATCAGATGGCCCTTACGGGTGAAGCCAGAACATGTTGTACATGCATTTTTTCTTGAAAGCTTGAGAAATATGGGTCGTTTGAGACATTGTTCGTAAGGACAGCGTTCTTTGATTAAAAAGTTGATTGGAGAGTGTAAAACATATAAAGAAGTGCAGACATCCAGGCCCTTCTAAATGTTAGTAGTGAGTCACTCATTACAACATCATGTGGCAGAGAGTTCCACAGTCTCACTGCTCTTACAGTAAAGAATCCACGTCTGTGATTATGATTAAACCTTCTTTCCTCCAGATGTAGAGGATGCCCCCTTGTCACCATTACAAGCCTAGATGTAAAATGATCATTAGAAAGGTCTCTGTACTGTCCCCTCATATATTTAAACATTATTATAAGATCACCCCTAAGCCTTCATTTTTCCAAACTAAATAACCCCAAGTTTAATAACCTGTCTTGGTATTGCAGACCACCCAGTCTTCTAATAATCTTGGTCAGTCTTCTCTGCACCCACTCTAGTTCAGCTATGTCTTTCTTATACACCGGAGACCAGAATTGTATGCAATATTCTAAGTGTGGTCGCACTAGTGACTTGTGTAGAGGTAAAACTATGTTCTCATCATGAACATCCATGCCTCTTTTAATGGATCCCATTATTTTATTATCCTTTATAGCAGCTGCCTGACACTGACCATTAAATATGAGTTTGATGTCTCCCATACACCCAAGTCTTTTTCTGTGACCGTTTACGCAGTGTTCTACAGTTAAGTACATAATTAAACATTTTATTTCCTCTGCCCACATGCATGACCTTACATTTATCCACATTAAAGTTCAATTGATATTTCTCAGCCCAATCTTCCAGTTTATACAAATCAAAATGTTTTCCCCAGGCTGGGTGTGCTCCCAAAGATTGTAATCATAAAGGCTATGAGTATTTCCTGTACAAATTTTCATTTCTCCAAGAACATACACATACAACGCTTTTCAACAAACAAATGTCTTCCTCAGGTATATGATCTAAATGCACACTATTCTGACTGCTCCTTTGTAGGAAGCAGAAACACGTCAATTTATTTGATTTGAAATGGGTAGTTATTTTCAGCTATATATCACATTTTAAGAAAGACCTTTTTATCTGTTTATTCAGTTGGAATAGAAATACTTTTTATAAACTACTTATGCCAGCATATCTTAAAATATGTGTGCCTGTATTCAGCCCACTTTGGCCTCCACCAAAATTGACGTGTTTCTGCTTCCTACAAAGGAGCAGTCAGAATAGTGTGCATTTAGATAATATACCTGAGGAAGACATTTGTTAGTCGAAATGCGTTGTATGTGTATGTTTTTAGATAAATAAAAATTTGTACAGGAAATACTCACAGCCTGTATGATTACAATCTTTGGGAACGCATCCAGCCTGAGGAAAAATTTTAATGCTGATATTGTATAACTCTTATGGGTTATGGAGTAGCCACCAGGAATGTGCAGCATACCAATTGTGAGAAAGAACCTGGATCATAAACTGTGATCCCTCTGGGATCGATAGGCAGGAATACAAGACCCTTTAGAGGTGAGTGCAAATCATCACCGCCCTATTTATACTATCGATATTGCTATATTTAGATAGGTGCACTTTCTTTTTCTTTCCATTTTCGATTGACAAATATTGAAATTTGACTCTGTATGTCCCCTATAAGGTCATTAATAAATATGTTAAAAAGAAGCGGACCCAATAATAATCCCTGTGGTACTCCACTGTTAACTGTGACCCAGTCCGAGTGTGTTCCATTAATAACCACACTTAGGTTTCCTATCACTGAACCAGCTCTTAACCAGTTACACATATTTTCTCCTATCCCCATTGTTCTCATTTTATGTATCAACCTTTTGCATGGTACCATATAAAAAGCTTTTGAGAAGTCCATACGCACAATGTCCACTGCATTTCCTTGGTCCAGTCCGGAACTTACTTTTTCATAGAAGCTGATCAGATTAGTTTGACAGGAACGGTCCCTCGTAAACCCATGTGGATACTGGATGTTGAGGTTATTTTTCTTCAGATACTCCAGTATAGCATCTCTTAGGAAATCCTCAAGGATTTTACTTACGGTACCTTACAGGATAAACTTACCGGCCTATAATTTCCAGGCTCAGTTTTTGTCACTTTTTTGAATATTGGCACCACATTTGGTATGCACCAGCCCTATGGACCCTGTTATTATGAAATCTTTAAAGATCAAAAATAATGGTCTGTCTATGACAGTACTTAATTCATGAAGTACCCGGGGTGAATCCCATCCAGACCCAGGGATTTCTCTACTTTAGTGATTTTTAGACGTACTTCCTGCAGGGGATATTTAATGGAGAATTTTTGTTATCACTAATCATGTTCTCTATCATGGGATTTTCTTGTATAAATACTGTTGAAAGTCATTTAGCATATTGGCTTTTCCCTCCTCCTCATCCCCCATTTCTCCCAGACTATTTGTAAAGGTGCCAACACTATCATTTTTCAGTTTCTTACTATTTATGTAGTAAAAGAATATTTTTGGATTATTTTTACTTTTTCTGGCAATGATTTTCACTGCCTCAGTCTTTGCTACCTTGATTTGCTAATTACAGAATTTATTTAATTTTCTATAATTGTTTAATGCTTCATCACAACCTACTTGCTTTAAATCTCTAAATGCTTTATTTTTGTCATTTATTGCGTCCCTTGCAGCTGTATTTAGCCATAGTGGTTTCCCCCTATTTCTAGCATGTTTATGGATGTCTAGCATCCATAGGCTACATATTGTTCACAGGTCCTATGCAGGATGCTAATAAACATCTTCCATTTGCTTTGTGCACTGTAGTTTTATGTCTCAAGACATCATCCCAGTTTATTGCACAAAGATCATCTCTCATCTGTTGGAAATTTGCCTTCCTGAAGTTTTGGAAATTTGCTTTCCGGAAGTTTAGTGTCCTTGTAGCCCCTCTACTACACATCTTATTAAAGGATACTTGAAAACATATTATTTTGTGATCACTATTACCCAAGTGACCTCCAACCCGTATATTTGATATGCGGCCTGTTGGTTAATATTGGGTGCAGCAGTGACCCCCTTCTTGTTGGGTCCTGAACCAGTTGTGAAAGGTAATTGTCTCCCATAGTTGTCAAAAACCTATTACCTTTGCTGGAACTGCAGGTTTCTGTTCCCCAATGTATGTCAGGGTAGTTGAAGTCCCCATAATAATGACTTCTTGAGTCGCTGCTACATCTATTTGCTTTATGAGGATATTCTCCGTTGCTTCCATTATTTTTGGAGACTCATAATAAACCCCTATCAGTAATTTATTATATTTTTCCTCTCCCCTTACCGTCACCCACAGGGACTCTACATTTTCATTAGATTCACATATATCATCACGCTGGATGGGTTGTAAGGATGACTTTACATATGCTCAAACACCTCCCCTTTGCTTATTTGCATGGTCATTTCTGAACAGACTTTAGCGCTGTAAATTAACAGACCAGTCATATCTATCGTTCAGCCATGTCTCCGCTATCCCCACCATATCATAATTATTTTCCAACAAAATTCATTCTAATTCCTCCGTTTTGTTGATGAGACTTCTGGCATTAGTGTACATGCACTTTATGTGTTTCTCTGTACCTCTATTCCTTCTTACTGTATAGCCTATTCTAAACCCCCGCATGCCAGCCCCGATTTCATTACTTGTGCCCAGGCCACTATTTGCACTATATTCTCCTACTAAACAATGAATAATCTCCCACCAATCCCTAGTTTAAACACTCCTCCAACCTTCTAGCCATTTTCACCCCAGCACAGCTGCACCCTCCCCATTGAGGTGCAGCCTTTCCCTAGCGAAGAACCAGGAAAAGTCAGCTCAGTTCTCAAGGAACTCAAACCCCTCCCTCTTACACCAATTCCTGAGCCACTTATTTATCTCCCTAATCTCCCGTTGCCTCTCTGGCGTGGCACGTGGTAATAATTGAGTTACCCACTACCAGCACCTGTCTGGTCTGCCCTGCACTCCTATTTCCTCCCATACTGAAGCAGACAGTCCTCTGGCTTTCAGAGGACATGCTTTGCTACAGCAGTGCTACCCCTCTACTGACACCCCTCCTCATCTGCCAATGTAGCAAACTTGTTGGGGTGTGCCAGATCAGGACTAGCCTCCCTGGCACTCTTCCATCTATGCTATCTTCTAACTGTAACTCAGCTAGCTGCGTCATTGTCCTGAAGCTCCATACTATGATCCTCCCCCATATCTATCACAGTGAGCAGCGAACTTCTTTCCATATTGTCTATGGATCTCAGTGTTGCCAGCTGCTCATTTAGATCCAGCACCTGGGGTTCCAAATGCACAACATGCTCACATCTCACACAGCAGTATACACCCTCGATCGGCTGTTCAGGGATTGCATACATGTGACAAGATGTATACTGGATGGGATTGTCAATAATGGAGCACATTTCCTAATGGTGATTGCACCTGACAGAAATTTTTAAGTATTAAAAAGAAATGTAAAGTATTAAAATACAAACAGCAATTCAGCACAAATTCCTCCCTTCTAAACGCCCTGAATCCAAAGTCACTGAATCACAAGTCACACACTTCTGTTCACACTTATGCTCTGATCACATGCAGCTTGTTCACATTCGCTATGGAAGATTTAAAGAGGTTTTTTTTTAAATCACAAAAAATTATATGTAATTGTATATATAATGTGTAATGATTAAGTAGCGGAACAACAGTTTTCAAAGCCCCAAACATTACACCCACAGAATGCAATGTCCCTTAATCAACCTCCTTAAAATATTTAAATATCAATCAATAGATCTCACATTGCCCCTGGGAGAAGCCACTGCGAATACTAACTTGAGAGATAGTGGCTAGGGTCACATTTGTGCAGGCAATTGCGTTCACCGCATCCAGATCCTGATGCCTTTACACACATTTTTTTGGAAAAATGTGTGCAGAATACCGCACTCCAGTAACCGGACTGCTCAGGATGTGTAATCCTGAGCAATCCGGCTACTGCATAGTTTGTTCATACCTGCTGCTGCAGGGATAAGTAAACTGTTCTCCGTCTATAAAAATGTTAAATTTAATAAATAAATTATTGCTTGATGTCTCTAGGGGGGGTTTAGTTCCCCTTAGAGACCGTACACCCAGTCAGGTGGGCTTCTCCTGTAATGTCCACATGCGACAGGCTCCTCATAGCTCCGTGCATAACCCCCAAACTCACCCCCCCCCGTATCTATATAGAGGGGTCCCTGCACCCCTCTTGTCTAGCGCTTCCTTTTTGAGACTAAAACTAATTATTACAGTAGAGAATTAAGTTCATAGTTACGTGCTGTCCAGGCACTTTCATTTTGAAGCCATAGGCGGGGCTGTGTGCTGCTGCCTCCGCCGGCTTATTACTTATGGCCGCCACCTCTGGCCTTGCTTCTGTTTGAGAGGGAGGCCGCGTCATGAAAGGGGCGGGGCTATCAGTATGACGCGAAGTTAGCCCCACCCCTTTCATGAACTTAATTCTCTACTGTAATAATTAGTTTTTGTCTCAAAAAGGAAGCGCTAGACAAGAGGGGTGCAGGGACCCCTCTATATAGATACGGGGGGGGTGAGTTTGGGGGTCATGCACGGAGCTATGAGGAGCCCGTCACATGTGGACATTACAGGAGAAGCCCACCTGAGTGGGTGTACGGTCTCTAAGGGGACTAAACCCCCCCTAGAGACATCAAGCAATAATTTATTTATTAAATTTAACATTTTTATAGACGGAGAACAGTTTACTTATCCCTGCAGCAGCAGGTATGAACAAACTATGCAGTAGCCGGATTGCGCAGGATTACACATCCTGAGCAGTCCGGTTACTGGAGTGCGGTATTCTGCACACATTTTTCCAAAAAAATGTGTGTAAAGGCATCAGAATCTGGATGCGGTGAACGCAATTGCCTGCCTGAGCAATCCGGTTACTGGAGTGCGGATGCTAGAACCGCTCCGAAAACTGCAGCCTGCATGATTTTTCACGCACGCTGCAGAGCCGGAGACGGACACTGGATTGCTTGTGAAGCAATCCGGTATTTAGCATTGGCTCCTATGAGGAGCGTTTCTAGATCCGGTTTTGAGCTTTTTGAAAGCTCAAAACCGGATCAGGTTGTAAAAATAAAAACGTAGATGTGACCCTAGCCAGTGTGTAGTGGCACACATTATTTCATATCATAATATAACCTTGAAACCAGTATTTTATATTGCACATTTCACATTTATATTTAATATATATTTATTGCTAATAATTTTCTGTACTTTTTGGATGTGGCAAGTGCAATAGTGTACCCAGCACTTTAAATTGCACGTTTCATATTTATAGTTTACATATTTATTGGTAATATTTTTCCATACTGTTTGTATGTTGCGTGTGCACTGTTTACAATAGCATTATATGGGTCTTTGATATTGACCTATTAGGTGCCCCACTAAATTATTTCTAACATTCTTCCTCAATATGGGTTTCTTTGCTAGAACACCTACAGTGTTGGCCAAAAGTATTGACACCCCTGCAATTCTGTCAGATAATACTCAGTTTCTTCCTTAACCCCTTAGTGACGGAGCCAATTTCCACCTTAATGACCAGACCGTTTTTTGTAATTCTGACCACTCTCCCTTTATGAGGTTATATCTCTGGAACGCTTCATTGGATCTGAGCGATTCTGAGATTGTTTTTTGTGACATATTGGGCTTCATGTTGGTAGTAAATTTAGGTCGATCATTTTTGCGTTTATTTGTGAAAATATTAAAAAATTGGCAAAAATTTAGAAAATTTCACAATTTTCAAATTTTGAATTTTTATTCTGTTAAACCAGAGCGTTATGTGACACAAAATAGTTAATAAATAACATTTCCCACATGTCTACTTTACGTCAGCGCAATTTTGGGAAAAACATTTTTTTGGGTTAAGACGTTATAAGGGTTCAAAGTTCATCAGCAATTTCTCATTTTTCCAGCAAAATTTACAAAACCATTTTTTTAATGACCAGATTTGAAGTCCCTTTGAGGGGTGTACATGACAGAAAACACCCAAAAGTGACACCATTCCAAAAACTGCACCCCTCAAGCTACTCAAAACTACATTCAAGAAGATTATTAACACTTCAGGTGCTTTACAGGAACTAAAGCAAAGTGGAAACAAAAAATGGACATTTTAATTTTTCGAACAAAAATGTTCTTTTAGCCTCAATTTTTTAATTTTCACATGGGCAACAGGATAAAATGCATCCTAAAATTTGTTGGGCAATTTCTCCTGAGTACACCGATACCTCATATGTGGTCATAAACCACTGTTTGGGCGCACAGCAGGGCTCAGAAGGAAGGGAGCGCAATTTGATTTTTGGAGCTAATTTTCCATTCAAAAAGTCAAATGGCGCTCCTTCCCTTTCGAGTCCTGCCGTGCTCCCAAATAGTGGTTTATGACCACATATGAGCTATCGGTGTACTCAGGAGAAATTGCCCAACAATTTTAGGATGCATTTTATCCTGTTGCTCATGTGAAAATTAAAGAATTGAGGTAAAAAAAAGTTTTTGTGAAAAAAAAAGTACTTTTTCATTTGTACGGATCAATTTGTGAAGCACCAGAGGGTTCAAAGTGCTCACTATGCATCTAAATAAATTCCTTGGGGTGTCTCGTTTCCAAAATGGGGTCACTTGTGGGGGAGCTCCAATGTTTAGGCACACGGGGGCTCTCCATACGCGACATGGTGTCCGCTAACAATTTGAATGGAAAATTAGCTCCAATTGTTAGCGGAGACCATGTGGCGTATGGAGAGCCCCTGTGTGCCTAAACATTGGAGCTTCCTCACAAGTGACCCCATTTTGGAAACTAGACTACCCAAGGAACCTATCTTGATGGGTGATGAGCACTTTGAACCCCCAGGTGCTTCACAAATCAAACCATAAAAATTAAAAAAGAAAATATTTGTTGAAAAGAAAGTACGTTTTCATTTTTACGAATCAATTTGTGAAGCACCTGTGGGTCCAAAGTGCTCCCTATGCATCTAAATAAATTCCTTGGGGTGTCTAGTTTCCAAAATGGGGTCACTTGTGGGGGAGCTTCAATGTTTAGGCACACAGGGGATCGCCATACACGACATAGTATCAACTTACAATTCCAATTGTTAGCGGACACCATGTCACTTATGGAGAGCCCCTGTGTGTCTAAACATTGGGGCTCCCCCACAAGTGACCCTATTTTGTAAACTATACGCCCCAAGGAACTTATCTAGATGCATAGTGAGCACTTTGAACCCCAATGTGCTTCACAAACTGATCCGTAAAAATGAAAAAGTACTTTCTTTTCCACAAAAATTTTCTTTTTTCATATTTATGGATCAATTTGTGAAGCATCTGGGGGTTGAAAGTACTCATTATGCATCTAGATATGTTCCTTGGGGGGTCTAGTTTCCAAAATGGGGTCATTTGTGGGGGAGCTCCAAAGTTTAGGCACACAGGAGCTCTCCATATGCGACATGGTGTCCGCTAACAATTTGAATGGAAAATTAGCTCCAATAGTTAGCGGACACCATGTCACATATGGAGAGCCCCTGTGTGCCTAAACATTGGAGCTTCCCCACAAGTGACCCTATTTTGGAAACTAGACGGATTATATCTAGTGGTATAGTGAGCATTTAGAACCTAAAGCTACTTCACAGAATTTGATAACGTCATATTGAACATTTTCTTTTTTTCACACAATTTCTCACTTTTAGGGTACTTTCACATCAGCGTTTTTTTCACGGCAGATGCGGTGAAAAAACCGCATCTGCCGCGATTACCGCATAACTGTTGCACTTGCGGCACAGTTGCGGCAAGCCCCATAGAATGTCTATGCGGGCTTGCGGCAGGTGCGGCAAGTGCGGTATCAGCACTTGCGGCAGATGCGGCCGCAAAAAAAACGCGGCTGACCGGGGTTTTTTTCGCGGCTGCACCTGCCGCAAGTGCCAAAACCGCACTTGCCGCACCTGCTGCACACTTACCGCAAGCCCCATAGACATTGCATGGGGCTTGCCGCAACTGTGCCGCAAGTGCAGCGGTTATGCGGTAATTGCAGCAGATGCGTTTTTTTAACCGCATCTGCCGCGATCGGCAAAAGCCGCTGATGTGAAAGCAGCCTTAGAGCATGTGCACAAGATCCGGAGACACCGTGTCCTGGTCGTCTCCTCTCCTGCATTTTTTTTCTAGTATTTCTTTATTAAATTTTAAAAAAAAATGACGTGGGGCTTCGCCACACTTTTGGTCCAGCCAGGTACAGCAGGCAGCTACGGGCTGCCACCAACCCCTTCTGCCTAGTTTTACCTGGCTGGAAACCAAAAATATAGGGAAGCCCTTTTTTAAAAATTATTTCATGAAATAATTTAAAAAAAAAACGGCGTGGGCTTCGCCATGTTTTTGGGCCAGCCAGGTACAACTAGGCAGCTGGGGGCTGGAATCCTCAGCGTAGGGAGGCCCAAGCTTTCTGGGCCCCCCCACTGCGAAATGCAGCCCGCAGCCGCCCCAGAAAATGGCGCATTCATAGAAGCGCCATTTTCTGGAGCTGTATCCAGCTCTTCCAGCTGCCGTGTAGCGGTGGCAGACTGGGTAATAAGGGGTTAATGCCAGCTTTTTTGCAGCTGGCACTAAGCCTGAGATTCTTAATGTCTGGCCAATATTAGACCGGGCCATTAAGAATCCCTAGTTGATTGTAAAGAAGACACAAGACAGAAAAAATATTTTTAATAGAAAAAAAACACAGACACCACTTAGACCCCATCTTTATTATTCTTTGGCATCCGACGTAGTCCAGTAGGAAGGTCCAACGTAGTCCAGCAGAAAGGTCCGACGTAGTCCAGTGGGAGGTCCCTCGATCATTTCCAGACTTTTACAGCATATGGGGGTGTCCCCTATATGCTATAAAAGCTGGCATTCTTCCAGGAGAATGACAGGTCATGACCTCAGTGAGGTCATGGCAGGTCAGGATCCTTGGTTCACAAAGGGTTAATTGTGATCCCATCATGAGATCACAATTAACCCTTTGTGAACCAAGGATCCTGACCTGCCATGACCTCACTGCGATCATGACCTGTCAGTCTAATCGCAGACAGAGTAGCCTCTGCATAGACTGACAGCTTATGATCGCAGTGAGGTCATGGCAGGTCAGGATCCTTGGTTCACAAAGGGTCAATTGTGATCTCATGATGGGATCACAATTGACCCCTGTGGGAACCAAGGATGGTGACCTGACATGACCTCACTGCGATCATGCCCTGTCACTATGCGCAGGCAGAGCAATCTCTGTTCTGTCTGCGCATGCCGGCAGACAGAAAGATATAGAGGCCGGGAGAACCAGCGGGAGCCGCACCGGGATGATGGTAAATATCAGACCTGCGGGGGGGGGGGGGGAACTGACGGGGCAGGGGGGCAGAGCGGGGAAATACTGATAATCTCCCTCCATCTGAGCTGTCAGATGGGAGGGAGATGATGGCGGCTGGGGCTGGAAGGAGCCGCAGCTGCTGCAGGGCCACAGGGAAATATGTAGGGGATGGGGGGGTATATGACCGGGGGAGGCCGAGTGATCGGGAAGGGGGGCAGAGCGGGGGAGTACGGATCATCTCCCTCCCATCTGAGCTGTCAGATGGGAGGGAGATGATGTTGGGCAGTAGTTTCTGACACGCTGCGGCACCATTTTAGGAGAAGGGGAGGGGGTGGGGGCTGAGTACCGGTACCGGGGGCTGTGTACCGGTACTAGGGGGGGGCAGATGTTTTCTCTTCATGCCACGGGTTTGATCCTATGGCATGACAGAAAAATCATTGTTTTTACCGGCGGTTCGCTGTATATTTATGTGATCACGGTTATACACCGGTAAACGGTGTATAACCGTGATCACATGGCGGGTACCGGTAAAAACCGGCCCGATTCATAATCTGCAGGGTCTCAGCTACCCCCGGAAGCTGAAACCCCGGAGATTTTTGACCACTGGGGGGCGCTAGAGCACTTTCCCTGGCTGACGTCTACAGACGTCAGCCAGGCATAAGTACCCTTTTTTTCAGACGTCTCTGGACGTTAGGCCGTCCTTATGGGGTTAAAATGATTACAATCACAAATTCTTTGGTATTATTATCTTCATTTAATTTGTTTTCAATGAAGAAAACACAAAAAGAATTGTCCTAAAGCCGAATTGGATAGAGTTCGACATCAAACATAAAAAAGGGGGTGGACAAAAGTATTGGCACTGTTAAAAAAATCAATTGATCCTTCTCTAATTTGTGTAATTAACAGCACCTGTAACTTACTTGTGGCACCTAACAGGTATTGGCAATAACTAAATCAAACTTGCAGCCAGTTGACATGGATTAAAGGGATCCTGTCACCCCCAACACGCCTCATAAGCTATTAAAAGATGTCCCTAGAGCATATTAACACTTATCCTACACTCCTTTTTGGTCATAAATGCATCTAGTGAAAATGTAGATAAACGTTATTAAACTCACTCATTAGGTATGTTAATGAGTGGCTACTGTATTCATAGTCATCCAAGCAGGCTCTCCCTCTTCATAATATCACGCCTTAATAGGCGTGATCTTGAACGCAGATTCAAATGCGTGCCTCCCCGCTCTCCTCTGTGTCGGCGAGGCTGCAATGCGGCTTTATGACGCGAATCACGTCATTTCCGGCTTCGGGTGACGTATGTACACCCGTGCCTCTCTGTTATGCCTCCAGCACGCATGCGCAGTGCGGGGCTTGAAGCTAAATTGTGAGGAAGCATCAGCAATCTCAAGGCTACAAGTCCATCTCCAAAGACCTGAATGTTCCTGTGTCTACCGTGCGCAGTGTCATAAAGAAGTTTCAAGCCCATGGCACTGTGGCTAATCTCCCTAGATGTGCACGGAAAAGAAAAATTGACAAGAGATTTCAACGCAAGATTGTGTGGATGGTGGATAAAGAACCTTGACTAACATCCAAACAAGTTCAAGCTGCCTGCAGTCCGAGGGTACAACAGTGTCAACCAGTACTATCTATCGGCGTCTGAATGAAAAGGAACTGTATGGTAGGAGACCCAGGAAGACCCCACTTCTTACCCCGAGACATAAAAAAGCCAGACCTAAAACGTTTGGAGGAATGTTCTCTTTTTTTGGGCAAAGGCATCAACATAGAGTTTACAGGAGAAAAAAAGAGGCATTCAAAAAAAAGAACATGGTCCCTACAGTCAAACATAGCGGAGGTTCCATGATGTTTTGGGGCTGCTTTGCTGCCTCTGGCACTGGACTGCTTGACCGTGTGCATGGCATTATGAAGTCTGAAGACTACCAACAAATTTTGCAGTATAATGTAGGGCCCAGTGTGAGAAAGCTGGGTCTCCCTCAGAGGTCATGGGTCTTCCAGCAGGACAATGACCCAAAACACACTTCAAAAAGAACTAGAAAATGGTTTGAGAGAAAGCACTGGAGACTTCTAAGATGGCCAGCAATGAGTCCAGACCTGAATCCCATAGAACACCTGTGGAGAGATCTAAAAATGGAAGTTTGGAGAAGGCACCCTTCAAATATCAGGGACCTGGAGCAGTTTTGCCAAAGAAGAATGGTCTAAAATTCCAGCAGAGCATTGCAAGAAACTCATTGATGGTTACCGGAAGCGGTTGATCGCAGTTATTTTGGCTAAAGGTTGTGCAACCAAGTATTAGGCTGAGGGTGCCAATAGTTTTGTCTGGCCCATTTTTGGAGTTTTGTGTGAAATGATCAATGTTTTGCTTTTTGCTTCATTCTCTTTTGTGTCTTTTCATTGAAGACAAATTAAATGAAGATAATAGTATCAAAGAATTTGTGATTGCAATCATTTTCAGGAAGAAACTGAGTATTATCTGACAGAATTGCAGGGATGTCAATACTTTTGGCCAGCACTGTATTTACATTTAGCATTTCTTAGTTTCCCACGTGTTTCTTGATTTATTAGATAATCTATTTATATATCTACTCTGTGTGGATTACTTTTATGCTATTTGGTGCCCCTTTGTTGTACATTGTTGGTACATTTTTGTTTGTATCTAATTTTTTCCTAGCTTTTGTATTATTGTTTATCTTAATCACTTAGGCTGCGTTCACACATTGCGTATTTTGTTGCGCTTTTTGCTGCGTTTTTCAGCCGCGCAAAAAAGCGCAACAATATATGCAGGGGCTTTCACACACTGCGCTTTCTTTACCCCAGAAAGCACAGTGATGTCACAGAGGGGAGGAAGAATCCTGCTATTAATATACACTGCGAAATCTAAATTAAACAAAGGCAAGTGTATGAAAAATAAAAAAGAATGAATACTTTACCTGTCCGACGCCTTTTCCCAGTGTCCGGTGCCAAGCGAGGTGTCTTCTGCCAGGACCTGCGGTGACTTCAGAGGGGCGTTTCCGGTGCTGATTGGGTGCTCGCAGTCATGTGATACATATCACATGACCGCGAGCAGCCAATCAGCGCCGGGAACGCCCCTCTGATGTCACCATAGGTCCTGGCAGAAGACAACTCGCTTGACACTGGACACCGGGAAAAGGCGTCGGAGAGGTAAAGTATTCATTATTTTTTATTTTTCATACACTTGCCTTTGTTTAATTTAGATTTCGCAGTGTATATTAATAAACTGCGAAATCTAATGGGCGGCCACAGCTGTCACAGAGGGGAGGAGGAAGCAGGATTCTTCCTCCCCTCTGTGACATCACAGGGAGAAAACGCAGGAGCAGCTGCGTAAAGAATTGACATCTCAATTCTTTATGCAGCTGCGCTTTCTCCTAAATAAGCACTGAGTATTTTTACGCACTGTCTGCATGGCAAAGTGAATTTCCCATTCACTTTGCTGGCAGACACAAAACACATTGCGTATTTTGAAAAACGCGCGTAAAAAAGCGCGCAAAATACGCAATGTGCGAACGCAGCCTTATATGTAATAAAACATATATTGTTTAATGTGTGGTCATATTTATTGTAAGTTTTGATTTTTTGGCTATATTATGACCACTTTGGTCTAGTTATTTACTTTTGTATTGACTCGCCCACCAGGGCCATGGGGTACTCGGAACCAGGTGGCAGTTTCTGCTGGGGAAGTCACAGGTGTCGAGACCCAGCTCCATGACCCTGGGCGGTCAATAAAAGGGAAGAAAATAATTGGGAATTAACATGACACCACCCCTGGTGTGTGGCTATGGGTAGCCACCGCTGTAATCAGGACATCTGGGGATGATGGCAGTATCAGTGAGGATGTTGAGCCCTCCACGGGTAGGGCTAGTCCCCAGGGCAACCATAAAGTCAATAGATAAGCAGGGGTGCAGTGTTCCCAGTTACAGTCAGCCTCGGCTGCCGGATTCCCAAATCGGTCTACCTCCTCTCAGGCACAAGAAATAGAGTCTCAGACAGCACAGAGATTTAACTGGGTTTTACTCTCTTTTCTCGTCAGATGGTACAGTTTACAACAGTTCAACAGCAGCTCCGGTATGGTCTAAGCAGCTGGGATGGTTTGTCTGCCTCACCCCCTTTTGTGTCTCTTTCGGGCCTTTTCAGTCTGTTCTGAATGGTAGCTACGATCTAGCGGTCACGGGCTTTCAGTGGGTGGCTCTTCGGAGGTTGGGTCATGGGACATAAAGACCCCGCACCCCGCCGGGGTTTGTGGTTGGAGCATACAGCATCCTGGCCACTTCAGCAGAGTCGGCACTCTGGTTCCGGCCCAGTCCCCAGTGTCCTCGATAACTTAAGCATACCTGGACTCCTTCTTTCCCTCACCATGGTTTGCAGCCTTGGACCTGGGCAAGCCTCATAGTGGCACAGGGGCTGGGTCCGTGTACTCACAATCCTGTCTGGTGGTGTTCTCGCCTCTACTTCTGCCAACTGCTTACATCTGTCTCTTGGCTGAGTCTCTCCTCTCTCTTTCTGCCTCTCCACTCTCCTTCCGCACTTGGTGTTGTGTGTGTGTCCTTTTTGTTCTGTTGTTATCTCCTCTAACCGGGTCCTTCTCTAACTTTCCTCCACCTGGCTCCTCACGCTATCCCATTGCTGGACATAGAGGCTAGGCTTAGGATCGGGAGTGTGTTGGGTGTGTTTGGGGTACCGACTTACCAGTCCCGGCTGCTGCGCCATCTAGTGGCAACCGGTCCACAGGGGTGCCACAATATCTCTTCAGCCCAATGGTTAGCCTCCAGTTTTGTTGGTGTAAGATCTCACTATTACTATAACATCCTGGCAGATACCAATATTGATATAATGTACATGTTTTTTAAAAATATCAGACCCTATGTATAAACCCATAATTGTAAGGATGCAATTCAGCCCTGGCATTTGAAAGTAAACAAGTCTATGCTGTCCCTGCTCCTGAACCCCAGATGCAGATATCCATTACTAATAACACCCTGCTTATGATAAATCAAAATTTAGTACAAGACCTATGATTCTAATAATACCACTATATAAGATTGAATAATAATAATACCACAATAATAATATTGCAACATAACAAAAAAAAAAACAGCAAACCATAACCATATACAGTATTACCAGCATATACAGTGTTGATAATAATGCCATACTAATAGTTAAAGGGGCTGAGTTTAAAGCCTATGTGAATTCTGAATCCTCACAGCACATACTGTCAGGATTCTCCGGTGATGGTATTGGGACCAGGCCATCATCTGACCACAATATATGTGATTTACACACCTCTGGCCACATTCCAACTAAATGTACTTGGCTTTACTAAATTCACTTTCATCGTGCAAGGTCGTGCATGTCTCATCAGCACATGACTGAATGTATGCAAATCACATACATGCAGTCACTTGATCGCCAACTCTCCATGCTAGCTCCTGAGAGTCTTCCCAGCATGCAAGTCATCCGAGTGCAATCAAAGAAGCGCATATGTATTGTGGCACATAGGCTAGGTTTACACATGTGGCATGTATTTTAAATCCTGATCTGGTTTTGAGCTTTCAAAAAGCTCAAAACCGGATCAGGAAACGCTCCCCATAGGAGCCTGTTATGGTAACTGGATTGCACTACATGCAATCCGGTTACCGGCTCCGGATCTGCAGCCTGCGTGAAAAATCATGCAGGCTGCAGTTTTCGGAGCGCTTCTGTGATCCGCAATGCGGTAACTGCATTGCTCAGGATGTATAATAAAACATGCCACAGGGATGAACAAAGTGTTAACTGTTTAATAAAACATGAAATATGAATATTAGTTGTGTGCAACATGTCTCTAGGGGGTGCCCACCCCCCCTAGAAACATGCTTCCCACTCCTGTGGGCATGTCAGGGGTTAATAACCCATTTACAGTAAGCAGGCTATTGTCGGCTTTGTACAATTTTATCAATGAAGCCGCGGCTCCCCTGACAGTTGCGCAGATACTGTACGTAATGTACATAAGGTATCTGCTGCTGTCCGAGGTCCTGTAGGCATTTACATTAGATCTATGGCGGTGCGCTGCCCAAAAGAAAAAAATGGACTGTTTTAAAATGGCCAGCAATTAGTCCTGACCTCAATTCCATTGCAAATCCCATTGCAAATCTATGGGATGATCTGCAATCTGCCATTGGGAAATAGAACCCTGAAAACATTCAAGAGCTTGAACAAGCTGCAAATATAAACAAAATAAAAGGTGGATAACACCTGAGGAAGATGGCTGTAGACTGTCGAAACATGTTGTGGCATATAGGGGACACCTTAATAAAGGTTTGGATGCTTTAATATAAGATTAGTAATCCTCTCCTTCTTAGGGCTCCATTAGACGGCCTTTTATTTTGTTTATATTCGTGGTATTCCTATTGGGAGGCTGGCAGGAGCTGCTGTGGGAAGGAAGATTAAGTTTTAACCCCGGAGTCATTCCCTTAAGCGAAAGGACTTGTGGTTGCTGGGCGACTGGGACCATTTACAGGGGACCTGTGGTGACGTGTTTCCGGGTCCTAGATTACATGGGGTCGACTTCCTGAAAATGATCGCTGGAGCGACGGTGACGGTGCCTGGCGTGATCCGGAGGTCTAAAACCCTGAGCGTTAAAAGGTGCTGTGCGGAGGCTCACAACACACCAAAGCGAGCGATACTGCTAACCACCACAGACCAATTTAGTGTCTCAGGTGCTTCTCATTTGCACCCCTCTGTTTTGTTTCTTATGAACAAGCTGCAAAGGAAGAGTGGGAGAAAATACCAGCTGAGAAGTGCATGAAGCTTATAGATGGCTTGTTCTTTGAAATTGCAACATGTAAGTTGATAAGCAATGTTTTATTGTTGTATTACTTTGGATCAGAAAATTCTTACCATCAGTAGCCAGATACAAAACCAACACAGCACTTGACAGGATGTAGTCAGACACCATTATGTGGAGCAAGCTCAGGTGCAGGCTGATAAAATCACCTCAACCCACAAAGACATGTGGGAGGTGACTTGCCATGCACATATTGGGCCTGCATAGGACGCCATTCACACTGACACATATGATGCAGAGTGTCTGATAGCTACCCATTGGTCCCACTACCTGACCAAACGGGCCACCCAGTAAGATGTCTCTGCACCACTGGATGAATGGCGTCCCATGGGGCCCAGCCATACCCCACAGATGATAAAAAAGTGCAAAACGTTTTCTATGATGAACAAAAAACTCTTTATATGGGGTATTGGTTCATGTATTGGCCAAGACACTTAAGCTCATGATCCACGTCACAGATCCCCATGTGTGGAGCCCCTGCGTCCAGGAGGCCACAAAAGGGAACTGCAGCCAGGCAGGTAGGACAATTGTTGCACAACAACACCCTCACAGCCCACATAACCCACGTGTAGGAGAAGGTAGCATCCAGCATCCATACTCTATGAGATTGAGGGGTGGTGGATTTGGAGGAGTGGGTTGGGCACACACGTAGTCAGGTGACTTGACAGTAGAAATAGGAAGGGGGAGGAGGAAGGAGTCAGTAGGCCGAGGTAGGCTGAGAGGCAAAGACTGGAAATCACACGTCCTGTGAGTGTAAGGCCTAGGAGCGCAGAATCTGTACCGAGCCAGTGCGAGCCGGAGGAGAGAGAAAGCCCGTCCGAAGCTGATACCACCAGGAGGTGTGAGAGGACTGAGAGCGACGGTGATACCCAGGCCCTAAAGGACAGCCGAGATGACCAGACTGCAGGCAGAGGAGTCCCTCCTATTATACCGAGAGACGCAGAAAGAAGGAGCCTGGTAGAGCCTCACATTTGAGGACTGCTGGAGGCTGGGCTGAGTAGAGCGTCAGCTCTAGAGGGAACCGTAGTTTACCCGGCATTCCCAGATACCGACAGGGGACCACAGCTACACGTTAGGGTCCCTACCCCAAAGGACGGGCAGCTCAGTGACAAACTGAAGGACCCACAGGGGCCCGAGTCACCGCCATACTGTCCGGTGTCGCACACAACGAAGTAAACCAGAGAACGTTAATAGCCCGGAAAGCACACAGAGACTGTGTGAGGGGTCATGGAGAGAGAGAGGCCTGGCTGCAAGGAGCAAAGGGAACCCGGAGAGGGAGAATGTGCCCGTGTATTAAGAACTTTACTTGAACTTTGTAAGAACTGTAACTGAGCTGTAAAGTGACTTGAAGGACTGAGAGTAAACACGGAAAACCCTGGAACTGCTTCCCTTGTGTTTCTGCATGAAAGTGATTCTCTCCATACAGGATACAGCCTGTCAGCACCAGCAAAGATGAGAGATCCCTGCAGCGTCTGCAAAGTAAGTGTGCTACACACTCCACAATAGACTTAACCCTTACTGCCCTGGGGAACCCAGTTCTACCCACTGGAACTATTACACCTAAGCTTGCTATCCCATCATCCCCGGAGGTTCTGCAGCAGCGGCGGCCCCATCACTGGCCGCATATAGTGGGTGGCGTCACGACTGACAACCCCTGTAAATATTCCCTTTTATTGCCGAGCCCGGGACACGGTCCGGACCAGGACCACCCGTGACTTCCCCCGTTGCAGACCGGTCCGGCACCGAGTACCCCCGTCCCAGTGGGCCCGACACATGCTCATGAGTCCTAACAAAATATGTGCAAAAATCTACTCATAGGCAGCATCAGAAAATTCTTACCATCAGTAGCCAGATACAAAACCAACACAGCACTTGACTGGATGCAGTCAGACCCCATTATGTGGAGCAAGCCCAGGTGCAGGCTGATAAAATCACCTCTACCTACTGTGAGGTAGCGTTCTCCTGGAGGTTTGCTTGACAGCGTAGAATGACACCAAACATGTTTTAACCATAACTTTAGGTAGCCATTTATTAGGTTCAAATGGCCCTTCTTATATAAAACACGTATAGTACACTCACATCACATAACATTATAATAACATCACAGTACATCATGAATACATAGCTTACTACATTACATGCTACAGTACTTCAATTATATTTTACATCTCCTACACCCGTTACCTTACGGTACCGGTCCACACACAGAGTACATGGTAATACAACGTCCATAGGGATCCTGGCCTAGTCGGCTCACCCCTATTCATACCTGACGGTATCTACTTCCCACAGGCTGCAACAACCCACAGCCCCTACACAGCACTCCGGCTGCTCTGAGCCAGGCCGCGACCCGGGTTTAGTCACCGGAGCTCCAGGGCAAGTCAGGCCCCCAAGAACTCCTTGGCACGTGTCTCCAGGTCGCCAACCGCTTCCAAGTCTGCCATCACCAGGGCCAGACCTCCAGGCAAGCGGCTGCACCAAACACACCCTCGCGAACCCCTCCAGGGTCAGCCCCACTTCCCAACTCCTGGTACTCTATTAACCCCTGTCGTCTGGCCTCATGGCTCCACTCTCACAGGACTTGGTCTTCTCTCCCTCTCAGAGGCTTCTGCTCTGTTTTCACTCACTCACGGGCTCAACGGCCCCACATCATAATTGGCCCTTTTACTTAAGCCATCATACACTTCCATTGTCCCTCATGGACTTCTATGGATGTCAGCCTTGTCAGGCCCAGACCACACACACCAGCACAGTCCGGCATGGACTTCAGCCCTCTAGGCCCAGACCAGGTTGTGAGCCACCTGAGCTTCAGGGCAGTCAAAGCATCCCCCAAGGTCTCCTCACCCTGCCCATGATGCCCAGCTGCCTCCAAGCCCTACCAACACAGGCAGAGATCCCGGATGGCAGCCTCACCACCGTGAACAGAGTGAGCCCCCTGCAAGTTCAGCCAAGACCCCCCCATACACCCAGGTGCTCCACTAACCTCTCAGTCTGGCCACAGGCTTCCTTCACAATCGCACATCCCAGAGCTCAGGACTGCTCTCAGTCAAATCTATCTCTAGGCTCTGGTCATCAATCTCCAGTCTGGTCTCTCTGGACTCTGCCTCCAGTCTGCAGTCTGTCATCCCCTGACTGATCTCTGGCTCTTGCTCTGGCTTTGGCTGATTTCATCTTACAGACGCCTGGCTAGCTCTTTATCGTGGCTGCCACACCCATACTGACACACCCACCTGGGCTGCTAGCAATCAGCACCCATTGCTCTCAGCCGCTCATTAGGCTCATGAGTATCCTGGCTATTAACCTATTGTGCACCGGACAGGATTACAGCAGTCACTTTCAGCTGTTAACTCCCTGTGTTCCGGGTAGGTTTAACACATCGCAACCACAGTAAAACTGGATAAAGTGAGCCATATACCAACACCCGTGTGATGCACTTGGCCATGGGTCGCATCACCACATACCTCCCCCCTCTGTTCAAGCCTGTGGGGGTTGAACACAGTATCACACAGACCACCCGTGTGATGCACCTGGCCATGGGTTGCATCACCACACTACAAAGACATGTGGGAGGTGACTTGCCATGCACATATTGGGCCTTTGGATCACTAATTAAAAAATCCTCAGGATATTATGTGGTGCTCCTCTGGCGGGACGCCGCAGGGAGGTACTGCACCCCAAACAGGAGGTGTAGTGCAAACATAGTCACAGGTAGAAGGGGGAGCTACAGAGTCTGTAACTAAAACCACAAGATTCCAGTCACACCCATCCTAGCACCAGGGACTGTATATTCAGTAGGTTCCGGGGGGTGGAGCTTGGCTGAGCGGGAGACGTGAAGTCAGTGACCGTTGACAGAAGTCAGTGAGACGGTGTGAGGAGAGCAGAGAGGATGGACACAGCAGAGCCTGCAGCTCTGAGAAGAGGGTACCTCAACTTTAAGGCGGTAACCCAGATGCAGAGGGGACACCCCACGCTTTGTGACAGCGGTCTGGAGTGTCCAGGTCACCACCGGTATACCGGAACTGAGGCAGCTTGCAAGGTTTATCCCAAACTGTAGATCAGCAGGCTGTGGGCCTGATAATAAGGAGCCACCGCACCCTTCAAGAAGTTTAACATCTGTCCCATAGCCGGGTTCAAGACGCTGACAAGTACAGAGACTTTAGGCAACAGATCCCGAGGACAAGAGATCAGACTTAAGTGTGGGGGTGAAGGGAGCCATAGAGCCCTAAGGAGCAGGACCAGGAAAGTGACAAGAAAAGTACCTCTGTCAGACTCTGTAGTGAACCCCCGAAATCTGTGGCAACAAATCTCCAGTAAACTGTACCTTGTACCCATATTAAACCAGCTGGTACCAGTAAAAGATCTGTTTGAGCTAATCTGGACTCTGACTCTATTTAATCCTTCGCCTGGGAGGCTCCTACAGCACCACAGAACCAAGGACTACTACTCCTCTCATCCACCCTGATGCCCTGAGGTAAAGCTCCGCCTGTGGGGAGCTGCACATGCTGCATTACCATCACCTCAGCGGCCGGCTGCAGTGCTGGTAACTTTATTACCAGGTACCACAGGTGGCGTCACGTACAATAATCCCCCATCCCAAATAGTTTTCCCCTCAGCCATTGAGTGTCCAGGGTACGGGACCCGACCAGCCGTGATCCCCACTGAAGTAGCAACCTGTCCTGGTATCCGAGTACCCCCTACCGTGTCGACCGACTCATTTATGGTGTCATGAACAGGATCCCGTGCCCGGTAAAACTGGATAATGTGTGACTTAAATTGGACTTTATTGACTGCTTTGTGAACTGTAAATCGGGCCGCCATTACCGTGCCACAGAAATTAAACTGCGTCACAGAGCGGTTTAAAAAAAGCGCGAAGATAAGCCCCACCCCTTCGCTCTGCCGAGGATTGACGAAGTGCAGTGGCTGGTTCCGGAAAGACCCGAGGACTGATTAACTGAACTGTTTCAAATTAGGTGGGTCTAAATACGTAAAAGACTATGTGCCGGCCTAGGGGCGTGTCTTGGCCCCTGAGTGACGTAAGGCCATGCAAGAGGCGCCAAAGTGTTTCCCCACCCCCTTGCCATCAAACAACCAAGAGGGTATGCCAAAAACCGGACCGCACCTGCTCGGGACTATAAAAAGGAAACAGGGTGCGGCCGGAAGCGATATCGAGAGACATGCCAACTAGACCTGTTACCCGAGTGCGGTCTGTTGGTGAAAATGGAAGCCTCAAAATTGAAAGATATGATCCGGGAAGTCGAGGAAGACCTGAGGGCAGATACCGGAGCCCTACGAATGCCGACATTGGAGAGTGAGGGTGACGATGCGGCCCTCTGGAGTGCGGCCTTGGAAGACCTGAGGGTCCAAGTCATGGAGGTAGTTAAGTGGACTGTTCGGAGGTGGAGCGCTGACATGCGGTTGGAGCTGAGTCGGCAGGCAAGACAACAACGGGGACATAAGCCAGACCCGGAACCGGGGGTGTCAGAGGAACCAGAGACTGTGCACCCAGTGGTGAGTCCGCCCCTACAGAGCCCGACTCCACTATCACCACTGAGGTTCAGACCAGCAATCCACTACCCATCCTGGGGAATACTACAGAGGCGATGACAGAAGCTGTGGAGTCTGGAGAGGAGGCCGCCAAACCGGAGGATCTGATCTGGTTCTCTGAGAAACCCGACTTGATTGTGGAGGAGTTCGTTGAGGAGAGTTTTGAGGAGGAAAATGGGGAGGAAGGAGCAGTCAGCGGCGCAGAGGCGTCCGGGTCCCGCGAGCAATGTTGGGCCGATCGCCAAGAGCAACCAGTCAGCAGCACAGAGGCGTCTGGGCCCCACGAGATATGGTGGGCTGATTGCCTAGAACAGTAAGAATCTGATGACGCGCAGAGACATTCGGGCCCTGCGAGCTTTGGAGGGCCGGTCGTCCAGAACCATCATCAGCATGGGTTGCTGCTGAGACAAGGCGAGCAAGTCAGCCCTTAACTAGAGCTGATTACTCCTGGCAACCCCTCTGGAGGCCATGGTTCACCCAGCCGGCATGTGATGATGAGGCAGAACGGTAGAGGCGGCGGGAAACTTGGTGGGCCAACGAGATGGAGACCCATCAGGCCCGTGCCTTTGCCTGCACCCAGTCGCCACTACCCATAGACTAACGAAAAAGGGGGACAATCACCATATTCAATCTGGTGATCAGGTATGGCTTTGCCCGGGAGGAAGGTCTCTATGCTGAGGTGTTCATGGGAAGGAGTGAGGTCTAACACCATCTCCAACAAGGCCACCCGGACCGCGATTTATACAAAAGCAATATCATCACTTATGAACGCCATGTGGGACCATGGGGTTGGTATGCGATCCAGGTCAGCAAATGTTAAACTGCTAAAATCCCGGTATTGTGTGCATTGTAAATAGTTATTTCTGAAAATTGCATATAGATGTATATTGTGTGTATCCCTGCAAAAATTTAAAAGGCTCTCATGGACAATGATGTGAACTTTTAGCTAGGAGCCTGATTGGACTTAAGTCAGAGACTCTATACCAGTCCCCGTTGGGCCAATATAGGTTAAAAATTGTTATTGGGTTGTTTGCAACGTTCTACAAGTATGATCCCTCCTGCAAAGGAAGTAAGAAGAATGCTTATTGTTTGATGTAATGTTATTGTTTAAAGTTACCTGGTTATATGCAATAAAAATTAAGCTCAAATCGGTTTGGTTTTAACACTCGGACACTCGAGGACGAGTGTATTCAACCAAGGGGGTATGTGGCGCCCCTGTGGCAGGATGCCACAAGGAGGTGTAGTGCCCCCAAACACGAGGTGTAGTGCCCCCATAGTCACAGGTAGAGGGGGGAGCTACAGAGTCTTTTTCTAAAACCACAAGATTCCAATCACACCCACCCTAGCACCAGGGTCTGTATATTCAGTAGCTCCCAGGAGGGTGGAGCTAGCTGAGTGGGAGATGTGATGTCAGTGACAGTTGACAGAAGTCATTGAGACGGTGTGAGGAGAGCAGAGAGGACGGACGCAGCAGAGCCTGCAGTTCTGAGAAGAGGGTACCTCAACTTTAAGGAGGTAACCCAGACACAGAGGGGACACCCCAGGCTTGGTGACAGCCGTCTGAAGTGTCTAGATCACCACCAGTATACCAGAACTGAGGTAGTTTGCAAGGTTTATCCCAAACTGCAGACCGGCAGGCTGTGGGCCTGATAATAAGGAGCCACAGCACCCTTCAAGAAGTCTAACATCTTTCCCATAGCCGGGTTCAAGACGCTGACAAGTACAGAGACTTTAGGCAACATACCCCGAAGACAAGAGATCAGACTTAAGAGTGGGAGTGAAGGGAGCCATAGTGCCATAAGGAGCAGGACCAGGAAAGTGACAAGAAAAATACCACTGCCAGACTCTGTAGTGAACCCCCGAAACCTGTGGCAACAAATCTCCAGTGAACTAAACTGTACTGTGTACCAATATTGAACCAGCTGGTACCAGTAAAAAATCTGTTTGAGCTAATCTGGACTCTAAAGATATTTTACACTCTATGAAAAAAATTAAGTGATGCCAATGATGGTGAGCAGCATGTAGATGGGACAGTAGAAAGACACCATAAAATTTCTCTGTCAACAAGTAGTTTTTTTTTAACAATACCGAAGTGAAAAATTAGTCCAATATACTGTGCATGTATTTAAGTAAGAAAGAAATGCCCCCATATCCATTAATTAGGGACATCTCTGCATATGACTATGCTAGAAGAATGTATATTTTTATATAAAAAAAACCATATTAAAAATTGCTGTGGAAATGTGGAAATGATGGTACAATATTCTAAAAGAATCATTTCATTTGAAGGGATTCACACCTTCTCTTCCTGTTCACCAGTGTTTTCGTCATTGAGTAAGTAATGGCACTCCGTAAACTTGACATTAGTGTCAATAAATATGAGTCACAGTTTATGTCTTTCTAGTATTGCTGGGTAAACCTATTCCAGCACAGCTCTCTGTGGTTTTCTGCCCCGGTTATTGCCTTGGCGTTTACTCATGTTGAGCACAAAATGTTCTTGTGATTGTGTGGTCTGATGGAGGAGATTTCCTGCTATTTCAATTACTTATAGTTAAAAGCATCAGGGGCATGCAATCCAGTCACATCCTTTAATGACCAGTAACATATCTAGACAATTAATAGCAGCCAGTTATTAATTGGGGAGCAGCAGGCATTAACTGAATATATATTGGCCTTTGATGTCCTGCATAATATCATTATTATTATCATGTCATGCTCAATTGTCAATCATTCTCTTCTTATCAGTCCAGATTTAATAGGACATTTTAACAAAGTGCTTACCTTAGAGCAACATCAGAATTTAAACAATTGTAAAATAATTTTTTCTTGCTGTCTGTGTGCTGAAAGTTTGTCATTGACACCAATCAGACCGGAAATACTGTCATCTGAACTTGGCGTAAATGCAAATTATTTCACATGAAATACCATGATGATATGTGAATAAACACCTAATGTGCATTTTGGAAAATTGGTTGAAGTTCAAAATTTGACTTTCTGTTCTCATGAAGAATATTTTATTCCTAATATGGCTACAGAAAGTTGTGGTGTCAACTAGTCCTAATGTCAAGGATTGGATAGAGATTTGGGGAATTTAAAAGTTTACAATTGTTGTGACACTGTAGACTTGCATAGTTAATGCTTGTCTTCAGAGATCGATTTGTTTGCTTGTGTTTAGAGCTTTGATCAGAGATGGGGAGGTGAGATTTGGTGCTTGTGTTGTGTGTGGGGGGGGGGCTCTTTTCTGTCAGACTTGCAGAATTGATTCCCATTCTCCCCACCACAGGGAGGCTGTATTATTACATTAAGTATTAATCTGTTCAGATGATCTCACTGTGCGATACTCTGATTCAGCACTATATCTGCAGCTAATGGAGAGCAAACCCTTTCATTGCCAGATGACTTGCAGAAGTTTGCAGAATTTAAAATATGTAGTAAAATACATAGATGGTGGATAGAAGGTAGCTAGATAAGATAGATATGTGATAGGATAGATAAGTGATGGAATAAATGATAAATAAATAGGTAGATATGTGGTAGGGCGCCGTCACACACTCCGATTTTGTGTGGGAACTCAATAACGATGTCAGTAGTGTGCGCTCGTGCTCAACATCGTTAGTGAGGTGTCACATGTATAGATAACGTTCAGGACGCAGCAATGATGTTACGTGCAGGGATCGTTCACAACAACCAGCGATGCTGGTTAATGATGTGAATAGGAGAAATCGGTCAGGAGATCGGTTATCGCAGTGTCACACAGAACAATGCAGCAGATTGGATGATCAACATTGTCTGGTATGGGGTTAGGTTCCCGTATCTGTATATAACGATCTGACCACTTATCGCTAGTCAGATCGACCTGTCACACGCAACAATGTCGTAGGAGCGATACCAAATCAGGCACTTTCCAGCGAGATCTTTACATATATCGTAGCGTGTGACGCCCGCCTTAGATAGAATTAGATGGAGATAGATAGATATATAGATAGATAGATACATGATTGATAGATATGAGGTATATACTGTAGATAGAAAGATATATGATAAGAAAAACAGCTAGATAGAATATAAATATGTGTTAGGCTGGGGTCACATTTGCTAAGGCAATTGCGGAGGTGGTAACCGCAATTGCCTTCACACACATTTCTTAGGAAAAATGTGTGCAGGAATCCGCAATCCGGTAACCGGATTGCTCCGGATGTGTAATCGTGAGCAATGCGGTTACCGTATACTTAGCTCATCCCTGCTGCCGCAGTGATAAGCAAAGTGTTAAATGTGTATTAACACATTAAATATGAATATTAGCTGTGGGCAACATGTCTCTAGGGGGAGCCCACCCCCCCTAGAGACATGCCGTCCTCTCCTCTCAGCATGTTAGGGGTTAATAAGGAATTTACAGTAAGCCGGCCATTGTCGGCTTTGTACAAATATATGAATGAAGCTGCGGCTCCCCTGACAGTGGAGCAGATACTGTACGTAATGTACGTATAGTATCTGCCACTGTCCGAGGTCCTGTACCCATTAACATTAGGTCTATGGGCAGCGCACCCCTATTACACATCCTGAGCAATCCGGTTACCGCATTGTGGTTGCCAGAACCGCTTCGAAAACTGCAGCCTGCATGATTTTTAGCGCAGGCTGCAGATCCGGAGCCGGTAACCGGATTGCATGTAATGCAATCCGGTTACCATAAAGGGCTCCTATGGGGAGCGCTTCCTGATCTGATTTTGAGCTTTTTGAAAGCTCAAAACTGGATCAGGTTTCCAAAATTGTGCCGCAAATGTGACCCCAGCCTTAGATAGAAACATTCATATTTTACATCTGTATTTTACATTATGTGACATCCATTTTTATACATCAGCATTTTAAAATGTACATATTCAAATCAGATTTCTATGTGAAAGTGGTTGTGCAATCTTATAGTGAAAGACTGCAGTCACTTTATTTGATGGTGGTATACATTCTGTCAGGATTCTCTGGTGTCGCTGAAAAGAGCAAGCCGTCACAAGACCAATGTGATTTGCATACTTCTGGGAACATTCTGACTAGATATGCTCAGCCTCTCTCAATTCGTTAGTATTGTATGACACCGAATACGTTCTCATGTTGCGACTGGCTGCCAGTATATACTGTATATCATAGAGATGGTGGCCCTCTGTGGGGTAAACCTGGAGGTTCTGCTCCTATCTGTAGTTCCACAAGGTTTTAATGCATTGAGGTCCATAAAATGTAGGTTGAGAAAGACATGGGTGTGTCTTACTTTTACACATATGACTTAAAACAGAGGATGCATTAGCGCCATCAGAAAAAATCACTATAAAGAGTCAATAAGATTGCAAAAGGACACCCCTGTTCAAATGGTGTTCCACTGATGGTAGAAATAATGATAGATATATACACTGTGTTCCAAATTATTATGCAAATGTTCTTTTTCTCTGATTTTCCTAAATGGTCAGTGCAGATGACAGTCAGTGTAATAAAAGTCATCACCCGTTAGAGTATACATCGAATTTTATTGAAGAAACCTCCCAATGATAACAGTATAATCTTAAAAATTAAAAAAAAACTCTAAATGCACTGTTCCAAATTATTAGGCAAGTAGAGTTTCTAAACATTTGATATGTTTTAAAAAACTGAAAATGCTCATTTGTTGAATTTGCAGCATTAGGAGGTCACATTCACTTAAATAAAAAGCTATTTAACTCCAAAACATCCTAACAGGCCAAGTTACATGTTAACATAGGAAGCCTTCTTTGATCTCACCTTCACAATTCTTGCATCCATTGAACTTGTGAGTTTCTGGAGAGTTTCTGTTTGTATTTCTTTGCATGATGTCAGAATAGCCTCCCAGAGCTGCTGTTTTGATGTGAACTGCCTCCCACCCTCATAGATCTTTTGCTTGATTATACTCCAAAGGTTCTCTATAGGGTTGAGGTCAGGGGAAGATGGTGGCTACACCATGAATTTATCTCCTTTTATGCCCATAGCAGCCAATAATACAGAAGTAATCTTTACAGCACAAGATGGTGCATTGTCATGCATGAAGATGATTTTGCTCCTGAAGGCACGTTTCTGCTTTTTGTACCATGGAAGAAAGTTCTCAGTCAGAAACTTTATATACTTTGCAGAGATCATTTTCACACCTTCAGGAACCTTAAAGGGGTCTACCAGCTGTTTCCCCATGATTCCAACCCAAAACATGACTCCTCCTTGCTGACGTCGCAGCCTTGTTGGGACACGGTGGCCATCCACCAACCATCCACTACTCCATCCATCTGGACCTTCCAGGGTTGCTCGGCACTCATCAGAAAACAAGACTGTTTGAAAATTAGTCTTCATGTATGTCTGGGCCCACTGCAACCGTTTCTGCTTGTGAGCACTGTTTAGGGGTGGCCGAATAGTAGGTTTATGCACCACAGCTAGCCTTTGAAGGATCCTACACCTTGAGGTTCGAGGGACTCCAGAGGCACCAGCAGCTTCAAATATCTGTTTGCTCTTTTGTAAGGCTTTTTTAGCAGCTGCTCTCTTAATCCAATGAACTTTACTGGTAGAAACCTTCCTCATTCTGCCTTTATCTGCACGACCACGTCTGTGCTCAGAATCAGCCACAAATCTCTTCACAGTACGATGATCACGCTTAAGTTTTTGTGAAATATCTAATGTTTTCATCCCTTGTCCAAGGCATTCCACTATTTGTTGCTTTTTGGCAGCAGAGAGATCTTTTTTCTTTCCCATGTTACTTGAAAACTGTGGCCCGCGTAATATTGTGGAACACCCAGTTTTCCTTTTATTGGGCTCACCTGCCAAACTAATTATCACAGGTATCTGAGATTGATTTCAGTGGTCCAAAGAACTCTGAGACACAATCCCATCAATGGGTTTCATTAAAAAAATTAAAAAAAACAACCCTATGACACTTAAAACCAATTTGCATAATAATTTGGAACACAGTGTATGCTTCTGTGCTTATCCCTGGTTGCAAAGTAATTAAGGATGTTCAGATTACCAGGTCACAGTACATAAAATAGTAGGTATATCAAGAAAAAGAGGAACCAGCTGAGTTTACAACTAAAGAGTGTGCGGTAAATCCTTGAAATGCTTGATACTTGACAAGGTCGGATGGTCCACAGGATGTATACACACACATACAGTACAGACCAAAAGTTTGGACACACCTTCTTATTCAAAGATTTTTCTGTATTTGCATGACTATGAAAATTGTAGATTCACACTGAAGGCATCAAAACTATGAATTAACACATGTGGAATTACCGTATATACTCGCGTATAAGCCGAGTTTTTCAGCCCAAAAATTGGGCTGAAAAGTACCCCCCTCGGCTTATACGCGAGTCAATACGGCAGCCCCGGCAGCCCCGGCATCCCCAGCAGCTCCAGCAGCCCCAGTAATCCAGGGCCCCCCCAGCCTTGCTCCGGTAACCTGTAAAGTAAAATATACTTATCACTGTCCCGCTGCGGTCCGCGCCCGCATCTGCCGACATCCCGATCCTCCATCTTCATGCGTCTTCTTCCGGTTTTCTCTGTTCGTCGCAGGCAATGACGTCATTGCCGGCGCCGAACACAGGAAGAAGACGCATGAAGATGGAGGATCGGGATGTCGGCAGATGCGGGCGCGGACGGCAGCGGGACAGTGATAAGTATATTTTACTTTACAGGTTACCGGAGCAAGGCTGGGGTGGCCCTGGATTACTGGGGCTGCTGTATACTACCGCTGGGGCTGCCGGGGCTGCTGTATACTACCACTGGGGCTGCTGGGGCTCCTATATACTACCACTGGGGCTCCTATATACTACCATGGGGCTGCTGGGGCTCCTATATACTACCACTGGGGCTCCTATATACTACCACGGGGCTGCTGGGCTGCTGTTATACTACCACTGGGGCTGCTGGGGCTCTGTATACTACCACTGGGGCTGCTGGGGCTCCTATATACTACCACTGGGGCTGATGGGGCTCCTATATACTACCACTGGGGCTGCTGGGGCTCCTATATACTACCACTGGGGCTGCTGGGGCTGCTGTATACTACCACACTGGGGCTGCTGGGGCTCCTATATACTACCACTGGGGCTGCTGGGGCTCCTATATACTACCACTGAGGCTGCTGTATACTACCACTGGGGCTGCTGGGGATACTATATACTACCACTGAGGCTGCTGTATACTACCACTGGGGCTGCTGGGGATGCTATATACTACACTGGGTGCTGGATGCTAATACTACCACTGGGGCTGCTGTATACTACCACTGGGGCTGCTGTATACTACCACTGGGGAGGCCTGTATACCACTGAGGGGGGCCTGTATACCACACTGCTGGGGGCTGTATACCTGTGCTGGGGTCCACCCTCGGCTTATACACGAGTCAATAGGTTTTTCCAGATTTTTGGGGCAAAAGTAGGGGGGTCGGCTTATACACGGGTCGGCTTATACACGAGTATATACGGTATATACTTAACAAAAAAGTGTGAAACAACTGAATATGTCTTATATTCTAGGTTCTTCAAAGTAGCCACCATTTGCTTTGATTACTGCATTGCACACTCTTGGCATTCTCTTGATCAGCTTCAAAGCAGAAAAGCACCCCCACATCATCACACCTCCTCCTCCATGCTTCACGGTGGGAACCAGGCATGTAGAGTCCATCCATTCACCTTTTAGGCATCGCACAAACACATGGTGGTTGGACAAAGATCTCAATTAGACTCATCAGACCAAAGCACAGATTTCCACTTGTCTAATGTCCATTCCTTGTGTTCTTTAGCCCAAACAAGTCTCTTCTGCTTGTTGCCTGTCCTTAGCAGTGGTTTCCTAGCAGCTACTTTACCATGAAGTCCTGCTGTACAAAGTCTCCTCTTAACAGTTGTTGTAGAGATGTGTCTGCTGCTAGAACTCTGTGTGGCATTGACCTGGTCTCTAACCTGAGCTGCTGTTAACCTGTGATTTTTGAGGCTGGTGACTCAGATGAACTTATCCTCCGCAGCAGAGATGACTTTTGGTCTTCCTTTCCTGGAACGGTCCTCATGCGAGCCAGTCTCTTTGTAGCACTTGATGGGTTTAGGAACTGCACTTGGGGACACTTTTAAAGTTTTCCCAATTTTTCGGACTGACTGACCTTTATTTCTTAAAGTAATGATGGCCACTCGTTTTTCTTTACTTAGCTGCCTTTTTCTTGCCATAATACAAATTCTAACAGTCTATGCAGTAGGACTATCAGCTGTATATCCACCAGACTTCTGCACAACACAACTGATGGTCCCAACCCCATTTATAAGGCAAGAAATCCCACTTATTAAACCTGACAGGGCACACATGTGAAGTGAAAACCATTTCCTGTGATTACCTCTTGAAGCTCATCAAAAGAATGCCAACAGTGTGCAAAGCAGTAATCACAGCAAAAGGTGGCTACTTTGAAGAGCCTAGAATATAAGACATATTTTCTGTTGTTTCACACTTTATTGTTAAGTATATAATTCCACATGTGTTAATTCACAGTTTTGATGCCTTCAGTGTGAAGTCATGAAAATACAGAAAAATCTTTGAATGAGAAGGTGTGTCCAAACTTTTGGTCTGTACTGTACATATGCATGCAACAGAGTGTTGTCCCTGCCAAAGAAGTCTGCGCAGCTTTGAAACACGTTGGATTTTGAGCCTCCTTCACTCTCGTACTCTGAGTGATATCACTCCCAGCATCATAATTCGTGCTCTGCTGTCCAGTTGGAAGCACCAACGGCCGGATGTCTCAATACGTCATTGCAGTAGGATCAGTAAATACATCCGCAGAAAGGGTGGGATAGACCTGCTACTTACTAGGTCTTGCGCCATGTTCTGACATGTGGAGATCCCCAGTGGTGAATTACAGATCTCCGCTTTGTACCAGTAACAGGGGCTTTCTCAACCTAATACCTTTTATGTGTATTGTAGTGGTTTGATGCAGTTAGGGGCAGACTTTGTTTATAAATACCTACTTTGCAGGCTTTCTCTAGCTTGTGTATTTTAATATATTCTTTTCTTTTCAATGAAATTGGAAAGCGTAAACAGTGCATGAAAAATAACAATAACCTCTTGACGAATACATTTCAGCTGATCAATTTCAAGACATCGTGTAATAAATTTGTCATCTATTCCTTCCATCATTGAGAGGTAGTAGAACTAAAACTTGTGCTTTTATCACAAGCCCCCTTCTTTAGGAAAAAACCCACAGATGTTCTATCTGAAGAAGGGGCTTGCACCCCCAAAATGGGTAGAAAATATAAAAAAATAAAAAATCACCATCAAATTTTCTGAGTTTTGGAAGTGAAGAAGAGATGTGAAAGAGAGAAAAAGGAACAGAGTGAGGGAGGCATGGAAGGGGGAGAGGGGTGCACCATAGAGAGTGCCAGATTCTGAGGCCCTTAGGCCATTATTTCAAAAGAAACCAGGGGCCAGACCAGAATTGTATCCACAGTTGCCAGATCTCTCTGAAGTTCGTCTGTGTATGGTTAACTGAAGCCACTTGTTCGGCCATATAATAAAGTTGGTCTATTTCCCGTGCAATTGTGGAGTTGTAGGTATGGTAGTCAACCTCCATAGCGTTGGTATTAAGATTTTTGTCATCGCAATTATATGTGCGGGGTGAGAGGCATGTCTACATCAGGCCAGACTGGGAAATTTAATAGGGTTATCTCCGGCGTTCGTTTGGTCTTTTTGTTTAGTACTTTTTGGATGGTTGTTGCTACTACTTGCCAGAAATGTTGGAGAATCGAGCATGACCAACTCAAGTCGAGATAATTACTTTAAATAGACTCACATCTCCAGCAACTTGTTGATGGATCTACTTGCCATATACGATGTTGTGACGGTGTAGTGTACCACTTGGATACAATTTTAAAGGAATTTTCCTGGGTTTTATGGATTACCATATTGTATAAAGTTTAGGTTTGAGAGTCTCGGAATTTTGCAGAGGTCCGACAGCGAGAGGAGTGCCCCATTCGTCATCAGCTGGTCAACAGAAATATTTTCCAGCTGCTGTATGTTTCACTTGCTCTCAACTGTGGCCTTTATAGAGTGAGCCAGTACATCTGTTATTTTAAGTAAAGGGGATAAGGGGGTATGAGGATTTTGTAGACTTAGCCAAATATCTTGAGCATGGCACGTGTGTGCTTGTTGGGGTGAGATATAGGGGGTTGGCTCAGTGTAGAGGTCAGTAGAAAGGGTCGAAGAGGTAAGGGTGAGACTTCCTCCTCGATTCCAATCCACTGTTTGTCTTGAGAGCCTCTAATTAAATCTACCATTCAAGACAGCAAAGCTACATAATAGTATTTCCTGATATCTGGTGCTCCCATCCCTCCTCTCACTTTAGGTAGCATCAAGTTGCAAGAGGCTATGTGGGTTTTACTGTTTTGCCAGATGTATCTGAAGAACAAGGAGTTAATTTTAGAGAGGAAGGTTGCAGGGATGGAGATGGGCAGCATTTGAAACATATAGATAAATTTAGGTAATAGGCTTTTCAAAAGGTTTTTCCTACCTGTCCACGACATATATGGATCTTTCCATGTCTGTATGGTAACGGCAGTGGATTTAAGCAAGGGATAGATATTCAAGTGGAACAGTTCATTATCTGATCTGCTCAGTTTTACCCCATGTATGTTTTATAGCGTTTACGCCAAGCAAATGAGTATAGGGCCTTCAGTTTAAAGAGAATGTTATTAGGGATATTTAGATCTAATGCCTCGGATTTGGACAGATTCACCTTAAAATTGGAGAGGCTGCCATAATCACCAAGGATTTTTATCAAGGCTGGGATTCCTCTAAGAAGCTTGGTCATCAGGACTAGGAGGTCATCAGCAAAGGGCACTGTTTTATAATGGATCTTACCAATTCTAAAGTTTTCTATCTCCTGATTTTGTTGCACAGCGCTTAGCAGGGGTTCCATTGCTAGCACAAAGAGCAATGGTGATAGCCTTGTTTTGTACCATTCTTGATAGTGAATGCATCTGTTAGTGAGCTATTAATTCTAATGTGAGCCATTGGTTCTGTATACACTCTCATTATGGCCATTATTATTTGTTGCTGACAGTGTTTCCTCCAACAAGGTCCAGTCTACCCTGTCGAAGGCCTTTTCTGCATGTGCGCCTAAAAGCACCAATAGAAGTTTGCGTTTTTCGCGTAAGGTGTAAGAATCTTTGTGAATTTGTCTTCCCCTCTCTCCCCCTCACAAAGCCGTCTGGTTCATAGAAATCATGCTTGGCAGGAGTTCGGCGATTCTGTGTGGTAACATACTAGCAAAAAGCTTCAGATCGACATTCAGTAACGATATCGACCTGTAGCTACTATATTGCACCAAGTCTATGCCTTCCTTGTATATTAACAATTTTCTAGTCTCTAACATTTGGCCGGGAATTGTGCCACCACTCAGGATTAAGTTGCACGTATCCAGCAGGCATGGTATGAATATCGAGGGGAAGGATCTATAGTAGATGGCTGGAAATCCATCTGGGCCAGGCGCTTTCACATTTGGATACCTTCAACAGGGCGGACTGGAGCTTGCTAAGTAGAAACGATCTAACTAGCTGTTGTTGTTTGGATTCTGTCAGACTTGGCAGTTTCAATTGGTTTAAGAAGACTTTAATATTATGTTTCCTCTAAGATTTGTCACGGTCGGAGTTATTTGGCCGTAGGTGATATAGTGGTTTGTAAAAGTCTAAAAATTCTGACTCAATTTGAGCATAATTTTACTCGCACCTTTTCTGGTTTTAATTCAATGTATGTACGTGCGAGCCTGTCACTTCCGTATTCTTAATTGCATAAGTTTGGAGTCCTTGTCTCGGTGGACATACATACGTTTTTTCCATGAGGCGTACAATTTTGCAGACTTTAAATTTAGGATATCTTTCAGTTGTTGTAGCTTCCTAATGAGTTTGTTTATGATTTGCGTCTCTGTCTTTTTTTTTATGTTAGATTTTCAAGTCAGATATTTAAGCATTTAATGCCTGGATCTCTTGGTATCTTTTTTATTAAGATAAGATGTAATTGAGATCAGTTCCCCCTAGATACTGATTTGTGTGCTTCTCGAAGAATCGACGCTGAGACCTCTCCCATATCATTCTGTTTAAAGTACTGGCTTAGTGTTTTGCTTATTCGTGTGTGACTTTAGGTGAGCTCAGTGTTGACGCATTAAGCTGCCATGTTCTATAAAGAAGGAATGGTTTAGACAATGTTAATTAGAAAGTTATAATAGAATGGTCTGAGAACAAGTTGGGTACTATTTTTGATTGTTTTGTGTTGGGAAGCATCGACCTGGGAATAAAGATATAGTCCAGTTGATGATATGACCTATGGGGATGGGAGTAGAAGGTGTACTCACAATCATTAGGGTGCAGGTACCTCCAGACATCTATCACATGCAAAGACTGGAGTTGCATTTTAATCCTAGCGAGGCCTCTTAGAGACACTGCACTCTTTTTCTTTGTGGTATCGACCAATGGTTCTACTGCCACATTAATGTCCCCTTCAATCACAAGCACACCCTCTCTGAAATCCCCAATTTTTCTCAGGGTCGTAATTATCCACTTTAAATGCTTTGTGTTGGGGGCGTATAGGCTACAGATGGTTACTATATTACCAGCTAAAAGGTCTTTGACCAGGATGTATAGCCCCTTTAGGGTTAGTTGTCACATTGTATAATTGGAAAGGCACTCCTCTAGCTATCACCACCAAGGTGCCCCTCGAACCTGCTTGTGTTGAGGTAGCGTGGTACCGTTTGTCATAGTATGATTGTTCGACGTTAGGGAGTTTGTCGGGTTTAAAGTGTGTTTCCTGGACTAGCAGATGAATTAAGACCATTGGCATTGAATGAGGCGAAGGTAAATACCTAATTTGGAATGGCCATGTTTACGCAAGATGAGATCGTAGGATGTTCTAAAGTCCAGTAGATCTCTGGCGTCTGAGGCAATATATGATGCAGGGAGAGGGATTGAGATGGGGGAAGAATGAGGGTTAGGGTTCTATAAGAGAAGTATAAGAAAAAACATTGTAAATATCGGAAATACCATAATATTCAAAGTTGGCGAAAAGTGAGGTTGAGTGACTATTGAGCTGCATTTGCTAGCTCCGAGAAGCTTGTGTCATTAGCTTACTTTAACCCAGTAAAAGTATAGCTTCAGTAGGGTTACCAGGGATGGTAAGGGGGGAGGGGGAAAGGAAAGGGAGGGGTGAGGGCATATGTGGGACGTCCTGAGATGTCATTAGAGGGAATGTGAACCGAGTTCGGGACCACCAGGGCCAAGGGATATTTCTCTCTATTAGATTACTGGGTAATGCAATTGGTTTTATAGTGCCATTTCTCTCTTTGCTAGCAAATGCTAAGTATTAGTTTGGCATAGTGGCTAGGG
Organism: Allobates femoralis; assembly: GCA_033576535.1. Taxonomy (NCBI): domain Eukaryota; kingdom Metazoa; phylum Chordata; class Amphibia; order Anura; family Aromobatidae; genus Allobates; species Allobates femoralis. The sequence continues at coordinate 191,855,555 of JARQOC010000006.1, read as the reverse complement.
AGTGTGCTATAGAAGTCTATGTTGTGTTGAGCTTTGATGGAGAGAGCTCAGAAGTGATCCCGTTGCTTTTATGTGCAGGGATAGTACCAGTCCCGGTTTTGATTATAGGGCAGGCTAGCCCAATGATATAGAGAGGTTCAGCAGTTGTTATGTACAGAGTACCTATAAGTTCAGCGTTAGCCAGTTAATGTGGCCCCAGCTCTGGTATAGTATGTATTTTAGTCTGGCTTTATGTCATTCCAGAGGCCTGTTTAGTGTGTAATATCGCGGATTGTTGCAATCTCCTGCTCCCCAGATCGTCCCCTTCCCAGGTACTAACTCGTGGTGGTGTCTGTCAAATGCTGCCTGCGGTTTGTATGGACAGGTCAATGCTCTAAATTAGGCCGCGGTTAAACCGGAAGTGTGGGCCCTGCTCATGCAGTGCTCGGTCTCCAGAATCTCGCAGTGTTCCGATGCCGAGGCAGGCCCAGCACTGTGACCAGAGAGTGGAAGAGTGGATAATACGACCTTCGGTGCTCATGGAGGAGCTGCAGTGAAGCACTTGTTGTCTTGAGGCCGGATCACAGGGAGCGCTGTGGTTGAGGTCAATGTGAGGCGGGGGAAGGAGAGCAGACCTGCTGCCAGCTGCTGCATGGATGGATGATAAGCCATGATAACTCCTCTGTGGGATCCCAGATAATGGGGGTCAGATGGTGAGATGTCTTCTATGTAAGAATGGGAGCCCCTCGAGTCTGGATGCCGCGGATGCAGTCTCAGTGTTGGAGCACACTTAGACACGTTCTCCCTGGTCTGTGGCCATCTTGGATCTTAATATATATTATTTTAATGGGTCTATAGACCTCATTGGTTGATTTTAAATATCTATTCATTGTACTTTCTATACAGCTGAAGTGATTTAGCACAGATATAAATATTTTCTTTCTTTTTGTAATCATATACCCTGAGTGGGTTTTATGACCACTAGGTCCTTTAATACGGTTGTTCAATTATTTACTAATTTATTTTATAATTATGTTTTATGCTGTACTATAACACTTAATTTGTGAGGATACTTTGATCAAGTCGGTAAAATTATCTATTACCCTTAGCAATTGAAATAGCATTCCTGTTTAGCACCTTGAAGCTAATAATTGCTACATGATTCAGATATCCAGTGGCATTGAGGTTTATGTGGCGCCCCTGTGACCAGAGTGGCCACATAGGGAACTGCAGCCAGGTAGAAAGATAGACAGTTTGTGCACCAAACACCCTCACAGCACACACACCCATAGGAGGTAGCACCCAAACCGGAGCCCGGGACTCTAGGCGGACAAGAGGTGGTGGGTTTAGAGGAAAGTGGGTGGGAAGGTAGATCAGGTGACAGAGAGCTCAAATAGAGGAAGAAGAGGAGGAAGGAGTTAGTAGGCCAGAGTGAGCCGAGAGGTAAAGACCAGAAGAAAGTGACACACATCCCGGTGGGGTTGGGCTCCCTGGAGATGCAGAATCCACAGAGTCACAGAAACCATGGAGAGAAAGCTCGTCCATAGCCGGCATCCAAGGGGAGTATGAGGACAGAGACCGGACCGGTATGACCAGGTCTGAGGAACACGGCAGCACCAGCCAACTACCGGCGGAGTAGTCTTCCCTAATTGTGCTGGAATCACACGGGTTAGATGGAGCCTGGTAACAAATTGGAAGATAGGGTTACTGCAGGCTAAGCACGCACCAGAGTGTCGGCTTTGAGGGGAACTGAAGTTCCATACCGGCTTCCCAGACAAACCGACGGGGAGCTTGAATTGCAGGTTGGAGTTCCCAACACCAGGGTTGAAGGCACAGCAGCAACCACGAGGACCCACAAGGGCCGAGCTGCCGCCATACAACCCGAGGAGAGGACAGAGAGAAAGAGAACAGCCTGAAAGGACACTTAGAAGGATTGAGGGGTCTCTGAGTATAAGCCTGGCTGCAGTGGGTTCAAGAAGTCCGGAGTTAAGGAACTGTGAATTGTGTTGAGAACTGTACTGAAAATTGCTGTGAACTGCTTGAAGGACTTACAAGTAAACCCGGTGAACCCTGCTTCAGTGTCTGTGTTTGATTCCAGGTATACAGAACTGGTTATCATACCTTTTACTCTGCTAGGAGCAGCCCAACCCGCGGCGGGCTCATCCATCTGGCTGCAGCCCCATCATCCATCCATCCTCCTGGCAGAGCAGCGCTGCAGCGGTGGTCCCCTCATTGACCACAACCCGTGGGTGGCGTCATGACAAACATTATCCCCAGTATAAATCCCCTTTTACTTGTGAGAACCCGGGACACGGTCCGAACCAGGACCTCCGTGACATCCCCAGCAGTGCCCCAGTCCGGATCTGAGTAACCCGTCCTAGTGGGCTCCACATTTCCATTGATGAAAAATAGCCCCATTGTCTTTGTACCCCATATACCACACCATACCATCAATTTTTGTGTCCCAAACATCTTGGAGGGATTGTCACGGTGTAGGGAATAATAATAAGGGAATGGCAGTTAGGGCAGGGTGACCAGGGAAGACTAGTCTGACCCTAGTCTAGTAACCCTTAATGGTCCTGATCCTGAAGGTATCTCTGAAGGTGAGAAGGTTCGAGCCTCCAGCCTCTCCCTAAAACTCCTCCACCAGCCCTGCGCTATGCCCCTCTCACTTCCCTCCACAGAACTGGGATACAGCAACTCCAAAGGAAAGGACATCAGCCACACAAATACACAGGTCAGCACAGCACGGCATCCAGGCATAGAGTGAAACTCTATCAGCAGCACCACCTGGTGGAAGGAGAGGCTACTTAAAGGCCATTAGGAGGGGAGCCCAGGTGAGTCACACATTAACCCCTCAACCAGCAGCCTAACCTCATAGTGATTGCAGTTCTGAGCACAACACAGGAGGCCCAGGACCTTCACAACTATCAACCATGCAGCTCTTAAAGACAAACACATACACAGCAGCATCCAGCAAAGTCAGCGCCAAGGTCAGCAGGGACCACCGTCCCTCCCCGGCCTCTCCTCCTGGAACGCTGCCTAGACCCACCATTAATCTGAGGCATAATCCAGATTCCACCCTCTCTTCCAGGCTCACTCCCATTCACTTCTGCAAGTGAGGTAGGAGTCGGTGCAACCAGTATGGTAGAAATAGTTGTAGCGAGACAATTACTCACACAGAAAGCCCCCCAAGTTACAACCTTTCTGGCCCGCCAGTCAATTACTGGGTAGTGTTTCTCCAGCCAGGGAAGGCCCAATACAATGGGAGTGGGTAGGTTCTCCAAGAGGTGACAGGACAGAACCTCCTGGTGGAGAGTTCCTATGCTCAGGTTCACATTATGCATCACTTGGGAGAGGACCTTCTGGCTGAGTGGAACTGAGTCGATCGAGGCGATGGGAATAGGTCTCACTAAAGCACTGCTGGTGATTCTATGAGCCCGAGCAAAGCGAGAATCCATCAAATTGACCGCTCTGCTATCAACCAGAACAGGCAGTCTCGGTTTTACCATCCACCACCACCTTGGCAGACAGTGTGAACGGAGACTTAGCGAGGAAGGAAAGATAAACCCTCTGGTCATCTCCTTCAGAAAGGCCTGAGGTAGGCTGCTTCTGAGACTGCGTAGTATTGGAGCATGTGGACAAACCTTAATAAAATGGTAGATTTTCCACAGAAAAAACATGCTTCGTCCACTTGGTGAACAGTAGCCACAGGAGGTTTAACACGGAACCTACTGCCCCCAACTGCATGGGTTCATCGGGTATAGTCTCCTCAGCAGGGATAGGTACAGGAGACATAGTAGGTTTTGATATCTCCCTCAGGCGTCTGTCAACCCGTATGGCTAGGGACATCGCAGCCTCCAATGACTCAGGTGCAGCGTACTGAACCAGGGTGTATTGCAGTCTAGCTGACAAACCCAAGCAGAACTGACTCTGGAGGGCTGGGTCGTTCCACTGGGTGTCAGTCGCCCATCTCCGAAACTCCGAGTAGTACTCCTCCACTGCTCATGTGCCCTGCTTGAGTTTTTGGAGATTAGATGCAGCAAAGGTCACCCTATCTGGTTCACCGTACACCTGAGCCAGAGCAGTAAAAAACCCGTCCACCGACCGCAACGATGGTGAGTCAGCCGGGAAGGAAAAGGCCCATGTCTGGGGGTCCCCTTTAAGAAGGGAGACTATAATCCCCACCCGCTGTTCCTCACTTCCCGATGAACGAGGCCGGAGCCTGAAATACAGCTTACAGGCTTCATCAAAAACAAAAAATATGTCTCTTCCCCCAGAAAACATATCTGGAAGAGAGACCTTGGGTTCTGTCATGGCCTGAGCATGAGCCGACGCTAGAAATCCCACCACTTGCTGCAGCTGTTGCACTACTTGAGTCCGCAGACCAGTTACCTCTTCAGAGATGGTCTGCATCAGGCGAGAAAATGCATCAGCTGAGGCCGTCTGAGACATAGTGTCTCAAGGGAAAAGGTATGGGCTGCTGATTATGTCACGGTGTAGGGAATAATGATAAGGGAATGGCAGTTATGGGTTGGGTGACCAGGGAAGACTAGTTTGACCCTAGTCTAGGAACCCTGAATGGCCCTGATCCTGAAGGTATAGCTCTGAAGGTGAGAAGGTTCGGGCCTCCAGCGTCTTCCTAAAAGTCCTCCACCAGCCCTGAGCTATTTCGCCCTCACCTCCCTCCACAGAACTGGGATACAGCAACTCCAAAGGAAAGGACATCAGCCACACAAACACACAGGTCAGCACAGCACGGCATCCAGGCATAGAGTGAAACTCTATCAGCATCTGGTGGAAGGAGAGGCTACTTAAAGGCCAGGAGTAGGGGAGCCCAGGTGAGTCACACATTAACCCCTCAACCAGCAGCCAAACCTCATAGTGATTGCAGATCTGGAGCACAACACAGAAGGCCCAGGACCTTCACAACTATCAAACATGCAGCTCTTAAACACAAACACAGCAGCATCCAGCAAGGTCAGCGCCAACTAAGCGCATGACAGGGATCTATCCACTGTGGGTTAGTGTCAGACCAATAGTGGTGGTTTTGTTTGTTATCTTCACCATTCATAGAAAAGTTTGCCTCATCACTCATCTGAAGACAATTGTATATTGTGAAGATACAAGATGTGCAGCATCTGAAACAATGGATACTGGAAGCCTGTGCTAGCATTTCTTCTGTGTTGTTGCTATCAGTGTGTCAAAAGTGGGAGAAGAGGGTTGCATTGACAATCCAACACAATGGGCAGCACTTTGAACACATTTTATACGTGGTCATAAACTTGTAAACAACTCATGAAAGAATAAAGTTAAGTTAAAACCATGCACATCATTGTTTTTCTTATGAAATCCTCAATATGTTTAATGTGTCACATGACCCTCTTCCCATTGAAAAACATAAAGTTGGATTCAAAATGGCTGACTTCAAAATGGCTGCCATGGCCACTACCCATCTGGAAACATTTTCCCCCTCCCATATACTAGTGTGCCACAAACAGGAAGTTGATATCACCAACTATTCCCATTTTATTTAGGTGCATCCATATAAATGGCCCACCCTGTATATCAGTTATAACTATCTAATATATAATTCCCCTAACGCAGTTCCGTAAGTTTCAGCGCTACTTCCGTCGTCGTGGCCGTGGGCGCGTCGTTGCAGGGGCGCGAGCAATGGAAACTCAAAGTCCTCCATGTATCTCAATGGGAAGTGAGGCGCTATTCTCATTGGTCGCTGTGTGCTGGCGCCGACCAATGAGAATAGCGCCTCAATTACAGCGGTAAACTTGAAACTCAAAGTCCTCCATGTACCTCAATGGGAAGTGAGGCGCTATTCTCATTGGTCGCTGTGTGCTGGCGCCGACCAATGAGAATATCGCCTCACTTACAGCGCTAAATTTGAAACTCAAAGTCCTCCATGTATCTCAATGGAAAGTGTCAGGGAAAAGATTCTAGACATGCACAAGGCTGGAATGGGCTACAAAACCATAAGTAAGATGCTGGGTAAGAAGGAGACAACTGTTGGTGTAATAATAATGACGCACCCCAGGGCTCGGGTACTCAGCTCTCAGGCGGGCTTCGGGGTCTGGGGATGTCACGGGTGGCTTGCCCGAGGTCGTAGCCCTGGTGGTCAACTGAAATAAAGGGGATGAAATATGGAAATAAGTTTTTGGCTTCGTGACGCCACCTGCTGAGTCTGGTGATGGATCACCAGCGCCGCCTCAGTCCTCCGGTGGTTGGTGGTATTGCGGCTGAGATGGATTAGTCCCCGCAGGCAGGACTGAACCACCGGGGCAGTGATGCTGTAATAAAGCAGTTTATAAATGAAAGGATGCAGCAGAGTCAGGATCTCACTTCACCGGGTAACTTTGTCAGCGGAAATTAACGAGATGTATGTTTCCACTGGATGGTAGTTGTGAGGAAGGTAGTAGGCACTAGGGACGCAAAGGTTCAGAGACTGGAGAGAAAAGAGGGTTGGGCCAGTCGTAAGTGAATTGGCGGCCTTGATGACCTTGGTGCTGTTAGTGTCCCTATTGGAATTGGGCCTTAAGTCATAGGAATCTATAGAACCTTCTGAGTTCCTGATCAAGGGAAAATGAACTGAAGGATGGTGAATGGTGAGGGACAGAACATAAGGCCCTTATGAAGAACCTCATATTTGGCTGGTGAAAGAATGTATGTGCATATATTAAATACAAGGTCGGACCAACCTGTTATCTTATTCTGACCCTGTCTGGTCTGGGCCGGCCACCTCTTCCCCCTCTGCATCTTCCATTTCTGGCATTGGCCTAAGTAATAAAGGGAACTGTTTGAGCCAAACTCACTGCCTCTGGTGGGAGGACCTTATGGATCAGTAAATCTGTTTGTTGGTACAATCATCTTGATCTCTGATGAACTTAGAACATTTCTGGGCTTGTAAATTTGTCTTAAGCTAGGGTCAGACTTGGCTGCGATTTTGAGGATGTTTTTGGCAGCCTGCGCTTTTGGGCTGCGTTTTTGCTGTTAGTTCTGGAGCAGCCTTTAAAAACGCAAGCAAAAACGCATGCAAAAATGCATGGTACCATTGAGTGCCATACATTTTTGCATGCGTTTCCCATAGGGCACCATGTTACAAAAATGCATGCGTTTTTGAAAATCACCAAAAAAGCACCAAAAAACGCAGCATGCAAGGTTTTTTGGTGCTAAGCCAAAAAAATCATCCAAAAAACGCATGGCACTTTGGCCATGCATTTTTTGCATTGGTGCCTATGGATGTGTTTTTCACAAAAGACAAGTGTGAAAAACGCATGGAAAAAACGCATTCACGACACCAGTGTGACCCTAGCCTTAAACTCCGAATTAGCTGTAGATGATTTTGCTTTGAATTCAGATAGTTCGGAACTGGAGAAGGTTCCTTTTAATTGTTCCTCAGTGTTACGAATGGTGTCTTTCAGAGTTGTTTTTTACTTCATTTAAACGCTATACGGTAAGGAGAATAATGTCCATAGAACACTTATTAAGGATTTTTTAAAATATTTGTTGCAGAATTCCATATCGTCCGAGAATAGTGTAGGCATCAGTGTACCCTCAGGCCCCTGACTTAAGCTAGCAATCTTTTTATGTGACTTTATAAGTGACAATCTACATATCTTGAGAGATTTGCGTTAAGACAGCCTATCCCTGAGTTAATTGGTCAGCCAGGGGGGTCGTGTTCTTTTTTATGGAGTCTTGGCAAATAGTGGAATATAGCCATTCTGGGCATTTCGTTATGTGTTTAATCATATTCTTTTTCATTTAGAGACCGCCCTTTATCTAATACGATTTTTAGATATTTCTAAGGCGGCCGTCACAGGCTTCAATTTCTTGAACGATATCGCTTAAGTGATCTGCTTTTTGATCGCTTAAGCGATATCGTTTGTGCGTCGCTGCGTGTAATCAAGCGATTTTACAATGTAAAATCGCTTGATTGTTAGATCGCAGATTTGTGAGCCGGAGCTCATATCAAGCGATAATCGTTGATTCAATCTCATCATCGTGGTGTGTGACACCACGATGAACGATCTCCCAGCGGCAGAGCCTATGCTGGGAGATGGTATCTATGGTAAACGTCGGGTTACTAAGCGCCGGCGGTGCCTAGTAACCCGATGTGTACCATGGTTACCAGCGATCTCGCTGCTCCACATCGCTGGTGAGTCTGCCTGTGTGACAGCTCACCAACGATGTGAACGATATTGTTAGCGATCGCGCGTGCATGTGATCGCTAATAATATCGCACACAAGATTGATGCGTGTGACGGCCGCCTAAAGGCCACTTCACACACACAGATATCTGAGTCCAATATCTGAACAGATCTCTGGTTGCAGTGAAATCATGGACACTTTGCTCCATGTTGTACACAGCCACAAAATGGAGCAATGTATCCATGCTTTCACTGCAACCAGAGATCTGTTCAGATATTGGACTCAGATATCTGTGTGTGTGAAGTGGCCTTTAAAGTTATCAGTTGGATCTGATGTTAATTTCAGATAAGTTTGTCATTTGTCATTATATTTTCTATGTACAGAACAACAATACTCCTTCACTTGTCTGCTGGACAGATTGTTAAGGTACCCTCACATGCGGCAATATTGCTAGGCAATTTCACTGGCAATTATGCTGGTTGCAGTGAAATCATGGACACATTGTTCTATCTTGTTGCTGTGTACAAATGGAACAATGTGTCCATGATTTCACTGCAACCAGCAAATTGCCTAGCAATATGCATGTGACGGTACCTTAAGACTATTGTTTTTTGTAAAGAAACCAATGTACATCCCATTCACAGCATCACGCTAGGAGGGGGCATCTGTGTTTTTGCTATGGTAGGATAGACCCAAACAGAACTCATAGGACTATTCTTATTCATTGACTATTGGATACCAGCAGGAAACCCTTATAGGCGCCCCTGGAACCTATATATACCGGTAAAAGGAGATCGCAGACCCCTTATATTATATTCTTTTACTTTGAGGTGTTGTATAACAATATATGTGTGAAATCTAAATCACTATCACTGTGTTTTTTCTCTTGCTTAGTTAATATGTAAAGTATCTATCTATCTATCTATCTATCTATCTAACTATTATATATATATATATATATGTATATACAGTATATACAGTATATGTATATGTGTGGCGCCCCACTGGTCAGGTGTCACAGTTGGGGTACTGCACCTATAACAGAGTGTGCGGTTATCCCTGTCACAGTGGGAATGCAAGGTTTGTAGGAGGCTCCCACCCCGGCACTCCCACACTCGAGCCTAGGCAAATGGTTGGAGCCAAGTCAATAGAGGGAGAGTTAGGGGAGGAGGGAGGTAGAAAAATGGGGAGTCCTAGTTTGCCCAAGGAGAAGAAGGAAAGGGAGCCCTGAGAGAGGAAAGGGGTTTCCGAGAGAGGAGGCCTGAGAGAGGAAAAGGCAGCCCAGGAAAAGAGAGAGGGAACCCCCATACCGAAGTGCCCATACTCTGGGGGGAACACTGGTCCACCACGGGAAGCCGGCTCCGAGGACGCGGTGCAGGGAGTCTATCTCCTGAGCCGCCAATACTGGCCATCGTGGGTCAGTCTACCGACCCCAACAACCTGGCCATACAGCACGGCCACACAAGGATTACCCACCTAAGGTCGAGGACCCCCTTGGAAGTCGAGCACTCATCAGCACCCCCAACGGGCTGGTAGTAAGAGGGTAGTGTGAGGACAGGAATCAGCAGCAGGACCTGGTATAGTCAAGAAAAGACATACCACGGGAGACTCCAAGAGACCTTGCAGCCCGCTGTGACTACCCGGTCAGCTACCTCATTCAAAAGACTGTTTTCTACTGTGAACTGCTTTGTCATCAGAACTTTTCCAGTAAAGTACCCGGGTAGAGTGACCGAGTCTCCGTGTGTTTGTTCTATTACTGCACTGTTGACAATCTATGTTCACAGACTGCACTTACATCATCGGTGCACCCCTGCCCCGGTGGCCCAGCTCCACCTATAGGGAGCTGTTCCATCAAAGCTGCAGTACCATCGGCCTCCAGAGGTCTGAAGCAGCGCTTGTGTCCCATCACCAGAATCTGTAGGTGGCATCACGACAAACTATAATTATTCCCATTTAAATTTCCCCCTTTTTTAAAGCTGACCACCAGGGTCACGGGTCTGGGCCGGCCACCAGTGACATCCCAACCGCACCTGGGGGCCCAGAAACCCGAGTTCACATAACCCTGGGGCGCATCATATGTATACATTATATATATATATATATATATATATATATATATATATATATATATATATAAAAATTTATCCCATTAATACATAACTGAATTTTGATAAATATTTTATAATATTCATTACTTGCCCTTTATTGAGTGCTTGGGGCATTAGTCATAGCAAGCTGGCTACAGTGTTGTAGCATCAGAGTTGGGAGAGAGCTTAGTAGATTTGTGATTTTGTACATGTTCATTTTGATATTGTGAGCTCATCTGGACCCCTAATTTTTGTCATTATTGTTTACGCTTGTTATCTTTCACTCTGGAAATGTTCCTTGGCACAACTTTTAAGCTAAATTATTTATGCTATTAACTCTACATCATATACAGGGTGGTGTCTTTTGATAATTTGCTGTAGTCCTTAGGAGTTTGTAGGAACCGCATCCCATTCTTTGTGTGTGGCGCTAATGCAACTATTTATAATTTATAATATTGATCCCCAGGTCGGTACACATTGTAGGTACCAAACGTGCAATTATTTTTCTTTATTGTAAAAACAATTTGGATATATATATAAAAAAATATTTTGCATTTGTCACCATTTTTCGAGAACCGAAACATTCTCATTTTTCGGGATGTGAGGTTGTGTGATGGCTTATTTTATGTGCCTTGAGCTGACATTTTTAGAAATACAATTTATTGCAATGTTGCAAAGGCCAAAAAACTTGATTATGACGTTTTACAATTTTTGCTAAGTAAAACCCTGCGTGCAGGGAAAAAGAGGAGTCAAACACGGCACTTGCTCTAAGTGTAGTAATTGATACAAATAAAATGCATTAAAAGTAATATGCTCACTTGATGTTAGATGGTTATAGGAATCACTGCACACGTACAAGGGAAATAGTGCTTTTTCGTGAAAATTTTATTTATAGGGTTTGTTCACTGAAACAAGGTTATGACGTTTCGGCAAAGTATGGGCCTTGATCACATGGTCGCTTGATTTGGATGAAACCAAGTTATGGCCTTTAGGAACTGCTTGCTGTGGTAGTTATGCAGGGTAAAACCCCTTCTGATCCAGTTGAAGTTGTGCCCAAGGGGAGTGCACTTGGTACCTTTTGCAGTCTGGTCACTGTTAAGGGATAAGATAAAAAAGGAGGGGGAACAAGAGGCGCAATAGTGCCCTATCAATGTGGCACTAAGTATGTGAGCGGTGAAAATAGGGATTCACTCACCTGGGGCAGTTGTGTAACCCACAACTGGCTTGAAGGCGTTTTTTATGATCGTTACCAGATAGCCGCTGCAGGACTTCCACCGTCCACACTAGTGTGGAGATACATCAGATGATAGGGAAAATGGTGTCTCAACAGTCCGCGCTGCCACGATCATCCAATCCAAAGAAAACACTGAAGATGGAACTTCCACGAAATACTTTATTTCCTCCTGCCTCCTACGCGTTTCGGTGCCCTCCTGGCACCTTCCTCAGGGATCCCTGAGGAAGGTGCCAGGAGGGCACCGAAACGCGTAGGAGGCAGGAGGAAATAAAGTATTTCGTGGAAGTTCCATCTTCACGTGTTTTCTTTGGATTGGATGATCGTGGCAGCGCGGACTGTTGAGATACCATTTTCCCTATCATCTACTGTTAAGGGATAGGCCAGGCTCAGAGCTGTCACTTTGGAATGGAGGAGCCGCCTGGTGGACAGTGTTTCCACATGAGATGTCCAGATAGCAGACTGTCATAACCTTGTCGCAGTGAACATACACTATAAATAAAATTCTCACAAAAAAGCACTATTTCCCTTGTACGTGTGACAGTGATTCCTATAACCATTGACTGTGGAACTTTTGGTTCCTTTCACTTGCACTGTTAACCTCACTAACTTGAGTGCTAGCCATTGCCCTCTCACTTGATGTTAGAGGTGGACGAGCTTTGAGATTCAGAGTGAATCATAGATGAGTCACCTTTTTATATTTGATATCTTTGTGATCCGGTGGGTGTGCAGCTCACTTTGGAAAGCTATGTGTTGGCCCTCTGTTGGATCCACATAGGTAGAAATAGAAACGGAGGATATCCAGGCTAGAGTGGTGCTCATCAGCTCAGGAGATCCTCAGCTTTAACTGAACTAATCCAATTCCATGAAACATTTGAAAAAATATTTATTCATAAATGACAGTACAATGCTACGTATCAAATTGTAGCCTTTTGCAGGTACATAAAAAATAATAAAAAAATCGGTTGTGCACTGTGAGCTTCCTCCTAAATAGGGCTCACTTTGAAATATTAAAACAAATATGAGGAAGGGGTTAAACCAGTGGTCCCCAACTCCAGACCTCGAGGGCCACCAACAGTGCAGGATTTTAGGATTTTCTTAGTATTGCACTGGTGTTAATGTGATCAAATGCACAGGTGATGATTCCAACCCCTGTGCAATACTAAGGAGATCCTGAAAACATGCACTGTTGGCGGCCCTCGAGACCTGGATTTGGCGACCCCTGGGTTAAACTGATGGCTACAGTGAGCCACACCTAACCATTATCTTAGTGACTGACATATGATACAATACTAAAATGTACAAGAAGAAAACATTTAAACAAAACTTTTTATAACAACCTTAAAATATAAAACCTAAAAACATTTTTAATATGTAATGTTCCCCAAGGCTCAGTCCTGGGACCCTTACTCTTCTCCATCTACACCCTTGGCCTAGGCCAACTCATCGAGTTCCACGGTCTCCAATACTACCTCTACGCCGACGACACCCAACTCTACTTCTCCGGCCTTGACATCACCTCCCTGCTATCCAAAATCCCACACTGCCTGTCCGCCATCTTATCCTTCTTCTCCGCTCGTTTCGTCAAACTCAACATATGAAACCGAGTTCATCATCTTCCCCCCAAGTCACTCTTCCCCCCTACCCGACCTAACCATCACTGTCAACGACTGCACACTCTCACCCCCACTCCAAGTGCCTCGGTGTAATCCTTGACTCCCCTCTCCTTCAAGCCACACATCCAGGCTCTCGCCACCTCCTGCCACCTCCAGCTTAAAAACATCTCACGGATCCGCTCCTTCCTTGACCATGACACTGCCAAAACGCTTATCCACTCCCTCATTATCTCCCGTCTCAACTACTGCAACCTCCCAGCTTCCTCCCTTGCACCCCTCCGAACCATCCTCAACTCTGCTGCCTGACTCATCCACCTGTCACCCCGTTACTTCCCCGTCTCCCCCCTCTGCCAAGCCCTCCACTTGCTCCCTACTCCCCAGAGATTTCAATTCAAAACCTTAACCCTGACATACAAGGCCATCCACAACCTGTCCCCTCCATGCATCTCTGACTTAGTCTCCCGATACCACCCCTCACGCAATCTGCGCTCCTCTGAAGAACTCCTTTTCTTCTCCCCCCGCATCTCCACCTCCCAAAACCACATACAGGACTTCTCTCGTGCATCCGCCATACTCTGGAACAATCTTCCACACCACATCAAACCCTCCCCTACCCTGGGAACCTTCAAGAAAAACCTGAAGACTCACCTCTTCCTTCAAGCCTATAACCCACACTGAGACCTAATCCGCTGCACCATCTCACCTCTCCCCCTCCTACTGTCTCCCTCCCATCCCCTATAGACTGTCAGTCCACGTGGACAGGATCTCTGCCCTATTGTACTTGTATGATTTATTCGTCGTTATTTATGTTCTCGTCCTTGTTCTGCCCTTACACATGTAAAGCGCCATGGAACCAATGGCACTATATAAATAAATAATAATAATAATGTTTAATACTACATAATTAATACTTACATAATTTGTATAAGCCAATTTCTTATCCTTTTAGTTTTATCTTTGCATTGCTTCTGAGCATTTTAAAATATTTACTTTAAAGTATTTCAAGTTATTTTTTGCTATAAACTATCTTCTGGTAATCTTATTTTTATTGAGAATGATACCTACCGTGTATAAGACCTTAAAAACTATAATGAAAAAGAGAAGCAATACTGAATGAATTATGTTTATGAGTAAAAAAAGGAATATTTGTTTGTCAATATGCTGTTCACTGATTGGATTATTGTATATCTTGATACATCAGACATTTCTAAATATGGTGATACTAAATACGTGTATTTTTTAATTATTTTAATTATTTGTTTTTTAAATGGGTCAAAGGGGGGTGATTTGAACAAGTGTGTGTTTTATTTTTTAAAACCTTTTTTTCACACTTTTTACTAGTCCTCTTAGGGTACATGAAGCTCCTACTATCTGATTGCTGGAGCAATACAGAGCCATGCATCAGCACTGCTCTATACAGCACAAATGATTCTCCTTTGAATGCTGATGCACAGTGTTCACAGGAAGTGACGGAAACAGTATACATCAGCTGACCCCCAGCTAGAGATGTTATATCAAGAAGAGCGTATCCAGCCTCCCAACAAGTTTTTTACCATATATTGTTACCGAAAGGAGTTTCTCCTAATCGGTTGAAGACCGACACCCAGATAATGGAGGGGAGTGAGCATGAGTGAAAATGGAATACTAGAACAACAGAACTGAGAGGAGAAAGGAGCTATTATCCTCCGTTAGGAACATAACAATATAAGATTGGATAATTCCTGTACTGGTCCTGTGATTGAAATTGAGATAAAAAAGACTATTACTGGTCTTGACCAATTTGTATTGACCAAAAGATAGTTCCAAATGATTTATTGATACATTTTAATAGTGCTTCTCCAGATGACAGTTAGGGTATGTGCACATAGTGCGTTTTTGCTGCGGTTTTGCTGCAGTTTCTGCCTGCGGTTTACCATTGGTTTTATAGTAATTTATGCTAATTTATTCCTGCGGTTTGGATTTCCAGCAAAACCAATGTGTTTCACAGAAACGCTGTGCCCACACATTGGTTTTGCAAGTGTCAAGAACTGTCAAATCCCTGCGTTTTTGATGCGGTTGGGAAAGAATTGACATGCTCTATTTTCCTGCGTTTTTGGTGCAGTCAATGGAAAAAACGCAGGAAAAACGCATAATCAAAAACGCAGCAAAAATGCAGTAAAAACACACAAAAAAAAAAACATGCAAAAAACACAGGACCTGAAATCAGCAAATCTCCTGTCAAGGACTCTTAGATCCTTGAAACCAGTTCAGGTTTTGCTGCGTTCAGGACTGCTCAAAAAACGTCCTGTGGGCACATACCCTAATTCTACTGAAAATTGGAATAATATTTTAAACAATTGTTCTCATAGACTTATGAGGTTATTAGTGGAAAAGCGTTCTGAGCTACCTAGCAAAGCCGCAATGATTCATGAAAAGAAATTATTTAAACTTGAAAGGTTTAAAAGTTAAAAGTGTAACCGCCATTTAAATTTTTATTTAATAATAATTAGTGATGAGCGAGTGCACTGGCTGCAAGGACGAGGGTACTCGACCATCCGGGGTCAGTCTGATGGATGGCATTGTGGCAGTCCTGGAGGTCGTGGCACTGACCAAACATATAAAAAGGGGTTATTTACAGGGCAAATAGAGTTTTTATAAAGTTTATTGTGACGCCATCTGTGGTGTCTGATCAGGGATCACCAGAGCTGCTTGTAGTGACCCCAGAGATAGGTGATATGGCTGCTGGATGGAACAATGGAACACTCTCCACAGATGGAGTGGGCCCCTGGAATATAGTTGGTGGTGATTAGGTAGATGATGTTGATTATTGTGGTTGGTGCAGGAGGGTTCAGGAAGGAATGGGCAGACACAAGGGTTGCAGTTCTTACCAGTTGTTTACTTGCAGTTTAAGTCCATGTACAACCCCGCCAGGGTGCTGCGTCTCAGCTCACAGATAGTGCAGATTCACCTCAGTTAGACACCAGGTGTAAGCCTTTCCGTGCTGCCCGTCCTGACACTTTACTCCTTTTCCTCCCCTGTGTCCTTGTGCTACTAATACCAAAGCAGGTGACTGCAGGCCCTTCTGAGCGATGGCCTGGAACGTCCTCTTGACCCTCTATAATCACTGTGCTTGGGAGAGTCCACAGTGGTGGCCACTGCAAATGCAGTTCAGTGGCCTCCAGTTTCTTGAATTGGTCTTGCAGATCCAAACCAAATTGGTGCCGGCACCCCTTTACAGCTCATTCCTCTACCCGACCTGGACGGCCGGCTGTAGGATTGGGTTGAGGATTAGCAGCTGACCCGAGCACCCCTTTTCACCCCTTCCCCGGCTTCCTCCTAGAAGTCCATCTTGCTTCTCCTTCTTCACTCTCCAACTCACTAACTCTCTCCACCCCCTAAACCTATTCCTCCTTCTAGCCAGCAGATGGGTCTGCTCAGTTGACGATTCTCTTCCGCCTAGCAACTCCCTTGCCTGGAGTTGGGATTGGTGTTGGGTGTGGTTTTGGTGTGTCTCAGTAAGGTTCACCATTCTTACCTGCGAGCATGGCACTACACCTGTTGGATAGGTGCAGTACCACTGTGGCAACCAAACCGCAGGGGCGCCACACGAGTGTATTTGTCACTATTCGAGATTCGCATGAATAGTACAGTATTCGCATTACTTGTTATTCTACAAATTTTTGTGTACTCGCCTCGGTATATTCGGATGTCCCACCCTGCAGTTTTGACGCTTCCATTGCAGCCATTAATCATGCTGGGCTTCTTAACTAATCACAGTAATGCCACAGACACCTTGGTTGTGGCATTATTGTGATTGGCTGGCCGCCCAGTGTCAGAGGGTCATTTAAGCCCTGACGCCGCCATTTTGCCTGCCTTGCCTGCCAGCATTGGAGAAGCATTGGGACAGATCGCTGGGCTGCTGGGGATAGTGCTAGGCCTCTTCATAATGCAAAAGCCCTTTTCACGGCTACCTCTAGTCTACCTCAGTGTAGATTAGCAAGGGAGATATTGGAGCAGGGAGAGTTGAAAGGATCTGTTCTGCAGCTGCATAATATCACCAAAACAATAGCTCTTTTGAGAGCTGATGAGACACAGTACAGAGTTAAAAAAGAGAGAGGGAAGGGGGACAAGAGGCGCAATAGTGCCCTTATCACTAGACACTAGTTCTATAGTGGTGAAAAAGACAATTCTCTCACCTACTCGAGTTGTGTGACCCACAACTGGCTTGAAGGCTCTTAGAGTAATATCTGATGGCTGCTGCTGGACTTCCACCGGCTCCACTCACGTGGAGATGTACCAAGAAATTCAGGGAAGGAAGTGTATTCCGGTCCGCGCTGCCAGTTCATTCACATCAAAGAAAACCCATAAGCGATGTTTGATCCAATCCTTCTTTTATTCAATCGTCACTGAGTTATCACTGCCTGCTGCAGGGCTTTTCTCAATCATTGTAGCTACAGCGCAGTGATAACTGAGTGACGATTGAATAAAAGAAGGATTGGATCAAACATCGCTTATGGGTTTTCTTTGATGTGAATGAACCTGGCAGCGCGGACCGGAATACACCTTCCTTCCCTGAATTTCACAGTACAGAGTTAGACTACAGGGAAGGTGAGTTACTCTAGCAGGGTTGGTGTCCAGCAGGGTAAAGCAGCAGTAGTCCAAAATATCCTACTGCCTACTACAAACCTCGCCCCAGGCTATATAACCCGCTGTTGCTTGTGTCCACTTTGCAAAAAGGCAGTTTGGTCAACGCAAAGCAGCAGTAGTCCAACATTTCCAACTACCTGCTACCAAGCAAACACTAGGTCATGTTACCCACTGTTTTTGGGAGTGACAGGCTGGCTTCTGCTGTCTACAATACTGCTCTTAAAAAGGCGGTTATTGCCCTCCACAAAGCAGTATAGACCACACATTTGCTACTGTCTGCTACTAAGCACACACCAGGCCATGTTACCCGCTATTTTTGGGGTGACAGGCTGGCTTCTGCTGACCACAATACTCCTCTTAAAAAGGTGTTTTTTCCCTACAAAAATCAGTATAGTTAAAATATTTTGTACTGCCTGCTACGAAGCACACACAAGGCCATGTTACCCACTGTTTTTGGATTGACAGGCTGGGTTCTGCTGTCCACAATACTCCTGTTATTGCCCTCCACAAAGCAGTATGGTCCAAAAATTTGCTCCTGCTTGCTACCAAGCATGCACCAGGCCATTTAACCTGCTGGTACTTCTGCTGTCGACATTACAAAAAGGCGGTTTGCCCAATGCAAAGCAGCAGTACTCCAAAATTTTCTACTGCCTGTTACAAAGCTTGCACCCAGCCTTGTGATCTGTTTTTTTGTGTGAAATTTACGTAGAATTGTGCCACCAAAAGTTTGCAAATTAATACAGTCCTACAGTGCATTTAAAATCCTAAGCAGTACCTACTACCATGTAATGGTGTTTGGTAGAAACTACGCACTATTGAATGTTCCCCTGTAAGTTTTGGGTGTCACAATTTGCTTGTCCCCACAAGTATATATGATTTACGTCCACTGTCCAATGCTAAATGTTGTGTATGTGTAACTGCAGGTTGTGTGCAGGTGGCATCAGGGCCTGGTTCCTGGACAACATATTGGGAAGCAGGTAACATAGGGGAAGTGCCAGTGATTTTGCAGTAATACAGAGTGGGGTGCTGTGTATGTCAGCAGTATTTTCAGAATGGTAACAGAGGTATTTTGTTGAATTACACCTTTTATTGTGGGTGAATTGATGCCACTTTGGTGCAATGTGGCCACGCTTTTTTCAAATGGGGAGACATTTCTTGTGGTGTGTGTGTTGTGTGTTTTGTGACTTTAGCTAGGCTCTTTGAGCACATGCCTACACCTGTTACTCATCTTCATATTACTAATTAACTTGGAAGCTCTGGTTTGGTGATACCAGTAACGTGACAACATTGATTTAAATGTGGTTGAGTATTTCATTGCCCTTTTTGCCAATAAAGTGGGCGAACATATGTCCGTTCAGCAAAACAAACACAAACTTTACAAGGTTTGGTTATCTGTAGTTCACATCATTTTTAAAAGTAAACTGTTTTGGGGAATTTAAGTTGTGTTGCAGTCATTTGGAGGGATTCAGTTACAAACTAGGTATACATTTAATCAGAGTAAGTCTACCTGAATTTTCCATGGAGAGTCATGTGCGCCTACCTGTTGTGATTGATTGCTCCACCATAACAGAAAGCACGCTGTGACATGACACTAGTAGCAATAGGGCAGGCCAGCACCACCAAGGTGTATAAGCATAGGTCAGGCCAAGTGTTCAGCTTGGACACACAATAATTAAAGGGAAGTGAATCATCATGAATGATGCAGGTATGGTCAGTTAAATATCTCTTTAGCATCTTGTTCAACTTCTATCTCCTTGGCATTGTTACAGGCATAGATAGCCCTTGCTGATATGCTAGTTTATTGAAAATTGCCCAGCTTGTTCACATTTACCCCTACTTCTATTGTAGCAGGTGTGCGTGTCTCTCTCCATTAATCCTTGCTGTTTAAAAGAGACGAACTCGGCTGCCACATTGTCAGAAGGTGATGTTTTCAGCAAGTGATGTACATTGCCACCTCTTGAAGTATTCCATTGTGCAATCCTTTTGTATCTCAAAAAGGACCAAAACTCACGGTTTCAGGTTCGGCCAGCACCACATCCACGGTGCAAAAATCCTTCTCAGGGAGGTTGATCAGCTGCCGTTCGACTCCGAGGTGTCCCGGGATCTTTCTCAAGTGTCTCACATTCAACACACCTAGTTTACCTGGTGCACACTTCCTAGAAACAGCGATAAGTCACTTCCAGTTTTAGAGAAAAGAATGAGTTACACACAGGATTCCTTAGGACGTCTTCTTTATTGGTACAGTCCATGGATTGTACCCGTGGAAGTGCCACTCATGGCGTGAAACGGCCGTTGTGCCTTAATCCTCCGTCCTCCCACCTGCTACCCCTCACCATGTAAGTCCCTGCTCACCAATAAAGAAGACATCCTAAGGTATCCTGTGTGCAGCTCCGTCTTTTCTTTAAAACTGGAAATCTCAAAAAGGAGAGAAGAAATTTTCTACTTATAGGTTGTTGGCTAAAATGTGCATCACATGAGGGTCTTAAAACAGACACTGTGCCAAGTGGGCCAACCTTCAAACAGGCAACGGTTCTGTGTCACCAACAGGAGGAACAAAACCCATCCTCTCCTCATTCTGCTTAGCCTTCTCCACCTCCTCCTCTCCAGTCCATCCCAGCTGGGGTTGGGAGTCCCCTCTGTAGCAGTGGGAGTCCACTTGATGAAGACCCTCCCAACTGTATAAAGGAGGGCCCTCATAAATGTATGCAGGAGAGACCTCCAAAAGGTATAGAGTACCCTCCCAAATGAAAACATGAGGCCCCTTCCCAAAGTATAGAGGTGGATCCTCCCAAATGTGCAAAGGAGTTCCCTCCAAAATGTATAAAGGAGCACCATCCAAAATGTATAGGGGGCCCTCCCAAATGAATAGAGGAGAGCCCTTCCCTAAGTATAGAGGAGGGCCCTCAAAAATGTATAAAGGATGGCCCTCCCTAATGTACAGATGAGATGACCTTCAGTGCCAGCAATCATGACTTTGCTTATGCTGAATGATACTTATGGCAGTGGTTTCACCCTCAAAAGTTTAGGGGAGTGCATTCGCCAATGTATAAAGAAGGGCCCTCCAAAATGTATAGAGGACCCTCCCAAATGAATACAGGAGGGCCCTCCCAAACATATTTTACAGGGCCATCTCTGGACCCTTACCAAACTCAGGTATGCAGGGCCTGTGAACAATTGATTTGAGGGCTGCAGAATGACATGGAGGAGGAGAGTAAGCAGAAATGGCAAACGAGTAAATGGAAACCATGATGGGCCAACTATTCTCGGCGTGGACATGATGTGTGATGTCCCAGGCTGTCACTCTGTCCCACCCTCCACCAGGTTCACCCAGTGTGCCATCAGAGGAATTTATGTCCTTGATTGTCAACAATAACAACTCCACGTGTCTGTTGCTACGTGGACCATCCCGGTTACTGCGCTGCTGACAGCACGGTTGATATTGTTTAACACATGCTTCTGTAAAGCGTGGTTGGAACTCCGGGTACAATAGTGGTGCCACTGGGTCGAAAAGCAAGTCTCTTGGGGCAGCCACAGTCGAGACATCCCAGAAAGATTCCTTTCCAACAAGCCTAAAGGGAAACATGTGCACGACTAGCAATTTGGCAATGTGACCATTTAATGTTTTTGCCTGTGGGGGAGTGTTTGTATATTTACGCTTTCTTTCTAAGACCTGGGACAACAGCCCGTTTTTTTGGGACCAAAAAAAGTGGACATGGTTGATGTTGGTTGCTGTGTCTGTGCAACAGCAGCTCATGGACAGGAGGTGGGAGGTGGATGCGCCTGCTTCATTGGCAGCAGACTGTGAAGGCCCTCCCAAAGTATAGAGGAGGCCCCTCAAAAATGTATAAAGGAAGCCCCTCCCAAATGTATAAATGAGGGCCCTCCAAAATGTATAGACGGCCCTCCCAAATGAATAGAGGAGGGCCCTTCCCAAAGTATAAAGGAGAGCCCTCACAAATGTATAAAGGAGGGGCCTCCCTAATGTACAGATAAGATGACCTTCAGTGCCAGCAACCATGGCTTTACTTAAGCTGTGTTATTCTTATGGCAGGGGCGGGCTGGCCCAGGTGGCAGGGGGCAGGTGCCCCCTGGGCTGGTGGTATAGTCCACATTTCGGGCCGCCCCCTACAGAAACGGGCCGCGGGAGCCGGGAGTCGGCCGGCGCGGCGATAGCACATGACCCCCCCCCCCGGTCCTCAAGCCAGGCTGACAGCACCCCCCCCCCCCCGCTCCTCAAGTCAGGCTGACAGCACCCCCCCCCCCCGGCTCCTCAAGTCAGGCTGACAGCACCCCCCCCCCCCGGTCCTCAAGTCAGGCTGACAGCACCCCCCACCCCCCGCTCCTCAAGTCAGGCTGACAGCACCCCCCCCCACCCCCGCTCCTCAAGTCAGGCTGACAGCACCCCCCCGCCCGCTCCTCAAGTCGGGGCCGGCAATGGAAATCTGCCACCCGGGTATAGAGGCTCCAGCCAGCCCCTGCTTATGGCAGTGGTTTCAGCAACAAATGAATAGAGGGGGTCCCTCCCAAACATATGTTACAGGGCCACCTCTGGGCCCTCACCAAACTCAGGTTTGCAGGCCTGTGAACAATTGATTTGAGGGTTGCAGAATGACATGGAGGATGAGGTGGAGAGACAGTAACTGGCATATGAGTAGATGGAAGCCATGATGGAAGTTGGGCTGACTACTCTTGGCATGTGTAGGATGTGTGATGTACAACCAGAAAAAGCCATGAGGAGCACACCAAGAATTATTGATAGATATACAAATTTATTAAGTCTCAACACAATTACAGACAAATTTAAAACCAATTAAAATACACAGGGAAGTACAAACAGGGGGTCCATCAAGTTCACGTATAACATATAACGTGTGATGCAACTGTGACAGTGCTAAATCACCTATCAACAGAGTATTAACATGATAACAATTATGAGTCACCTTCTAACAGTATATCAGAAAGGTGGCAACTATACAATATGGCTACACATGATCATGATAAGGGCAAATGACAGATGTATACACACAGCAAGGTGATATAACAATGTAAAACATACAATTCCAATGTCGTCTGAGATATTATATGTATCAATCAACCTGAGTATTATAAACCCAGAGAACTATATAGCTGTATGTAATGCAGATCAGTCACATCAGGTGTGAGGGGACTGATCAGTAATGGCCCCTTTACACGCAGCTACAGGTAACAGGTTTTCCACAGGTAACTTACTGGCTGCAGTGAAATCATGGAGACATGGTTCTATCTTGTTGCTGTGTACAAATGGAACTATGTCTCCATGATTTCACTGCAGCCAGTAAGTTACCTGTGGAAAACCTGTTACCTGTAGCTGCGTGTAAAGGGGCAATAACAGCTAATATAGTCAGATTTAGCCACCGAAGATGGGATAAGTATCATGGTGTATGTATCAAAACATATAAGAAAATTGCTGTAAGAGTCACAGTAGGTCAATCGTGATGTGACAATGATCAATTGTGTCCACAATATAGCCCATAATAGCCCAGTTAAACCCTCATTCTGGTTGTTCATAATTAATTACATGGCATAGTGAGCACCCATGTGCATGGTAATAGTTATCTTTATGACCTTGTGGTGCTCCTCCTTTACATTCCATAGGATGTGTGATGTGACATCCCATGCTGTCACTCTGTCCCACCCTCCACCAAATTCACCAAGTGTACAATCACAGAAATGTTTCATCCCCCACCGTCCACAACCCCTTCTTCACATGTCTTTTGTTATGTCGACCTTCCTAGTTACAGTGTTGGTGACAGCACGGTTGATATTGTTTCACACATGCTTATCTTAATAATGGACGGCACACTATCTAAAATAGTGGCGGCTATAAACCGAGTATTGTGGGGCAGCCACAGGAAATAGATCACATAAGCATTCTGTTCCCACAAAGCCTAAATGTCAACATCTCCACATATAGCAATTTGGCAATGTGAGATTTTAGTATTGGTGCCTGTGGGTACGTGGCTGGTTATTTACGTTTCCTTTTCCAAGCTCCCTGCTATGGACAACTTGACGCTTCCCTTGGACATTTAAGTGGATGAGGTTGATATTTGCTTTCTCTTTGCAAATGCACATTGTGGGCAGGAGGTATGAGCGCCTGCTTGATAGAAGATTGTCAAGGACAAAGCACAGGCAACATGGCAGTGGTTTGACCAGCAGACACAGATTTGGTACTCTGGTGTGCTGCCCACCTTACTGGGGTGCTTGACTGCAATGTGGTCACGTATACTCGTGGTGGTCAGGTTGCCTTTGCCCTGACCTCTGCTCAGCTTGGTATGGCAGATGTTGCAGACTACAATGTTTTTCTCAGAAGGACTTTCAGTAAAAAAATTCCAGACAGCGACTGAACGTCCCAATGCCCTGACTTGGACCACAGTGGGGGTGCTCTTGGGCACAGTTGACCCAGTCCCCCTTGGCACCTGTGTTGGTGTTATGTATCAATCTTCCTGTGTGTTGCTGTACTGGTTATGCTTGTGACACACCCCAGGGTATGGAGACTTGAGTGTCTGGGCCCTCTGCTGCGGTAGGGATGTCACTGGTGGCCTGCCCAGACCCGTGGCCCTGGTGGTCGACGTAAAAAAAGGGGAAGTTGAATGGGAGAAATAAAAGTTTATAAAGTTTGTCATAGCAGAGGTGAACTGCTGCCAGCTTCGGTACCAGTGAACCGGCTGTAAGTTGGGCACGGGGGTATTTTGGAACCCGTGGTTAGTGATGCCCGATCCCGGTTGTTGAGGCCTCAGGTGCTGACACCCGACCGGTGACGGCCCGGGGGCTGCACGAGGTGCAGGGTCCCCGCTCCTACGTCTCTTCTCTTCTCCTCTCCAACTAATTGTGTTAACTCGTCCTCTACACTACCCTTGCACTCCGCCCACCAGGACCCTGGATTGGCCATCTATTCTAGGTGATGCATGCAGGGTTGGATCTCAAAGTTAACCAGATCACTGCTGTGTCAGAGAATATTGCGGCTGCACTTTATGGCTGCAATACCCTCCTGTGACGCACTCGTTGCGGGGCGCCACACTCCCCCTTGGTTAAATTCGCTTGTCCCCAAGCGTCACACTACTCGCATTACAGAGGATTTTGTATTTTTTTTATAACATACATAAAACACATTTTTATTAAAGAAAAACAGGTAAAGAGATGCTTTGATGGAATAAGCAAAGTAAGCAGGTAACACGCTTTATGCGGACCCAGCGGGCGGTCGGCTGTCCTTATATCAAAAGTTCAGGCGGTAGCCGCAAGATCACACAGTCAGTGGTTAAACAGGAATAGAGTTATTGAGTGAGTCCAAGCTTTAGAGTCACTGGCACGGAGAACGATGGCGCACCCGGATAGCGAACCACCCATCTGGACAAGCATAGCGTTCGTAGGTGATAATATCGCCCCGGTATAGGTCGCGATTGGGATGTCCTCTCGGCAAATTTGACTCAACGTCCCGGCGCCCCACAAACACCTCCTCATTCAAACCCACCTCCCAAGCGAACCCCCACCCGGTATTAAGTTAAAGGTGGAAATTCTACCCTCGCGGCGGAGTTCATCAGGCAGCGGCGTCTGGCAGCGAGCCTCGGCACGGGCCTGCATGTTGGCGCGTTCACGGGCTTGCCACTCCTCTCGTCGTCGCTGGCGTACATCTCCGTCGTTACGGCTCGGGGTGTAAAGATGAACGGTGGAGCTGGTGGTTTGGCGGGAAACTTGAGCTTGGCGGGCAGTCTGGATAGGCACCTGGTGGAACGGCACAGGGGAAGGTGTCGGCGTTGCACCCGACCAGTGTACCCGAGTTGTATGTCCGGTAGGAAGTTCCTCGGTGTCTCCCCAAGCGAACCGGTGTCGAGATCCTCAGGGATGCTGCGGGTCTCGTCGTCATCGCCCTCGACCACTTCCTCGATGACCACATCAGGCTGCTCGATGATTGGAGATGCTGGAGTAGGTTCCTCTGTACAACAGGGCGGTAATGCTGCGGATCCTTCCTCAGGGAAGTCCTAAAGGGCTTCCTGGCTGCCTGCCTCTTCATCTGTTTCTGCAGGTAGAGGTGTCTCAATCCCGGTGACCAGGTAGGCCTCGGCATTTGCAAGAGAGGTCTCCGGTACGGGGATGAAACAGGCAACAGTCTCTTGGATAGTGCAACGGTTGACGGGTTCCTCAAGGGGAACCTGGTAGATGTCAAGTTCTTCGGTGGAGCGTATTGGAAGCTCCGGCTCAGGAACGGGGTCGGCTGCGGTTTCAATCGCTGGAACGAGCTGAGCTGTGGCCTCCACCGGAATGATGCAGTCTATGGGCTCCGGTGATGAAGCAGGACAGGTGGTGGGTGACGGTGAGGCGGTTGAGAAGCTGGCGACGGCGTCTGGACCTGGAGAAGCTGTACCCGGTCGGCTCTGCTGCATCGCATGATGGAGTCTTTGCCTAGGGTCGCGCTCCAGCTGCGAATCGTCCATTCCACAGTCTCAAGTAACCGCACCCGGAGGTCTTGTAGAGCCTCTAGCCAAAAGTCGGGGCTGCCGTCTATGGTAAGGGCAGGACCCGGACCCGGTTGGCCTATGGCTGCTCTGGCCTCCGCCTCGACCTCCCGCATTAGGTCTTGGAGTCTTGTGCTGGCCATTCTTGTCTTCGGAGGGAACCACACCCGTTCAACCGGTAACCGTTCTGGTAGAGAGCTGGTGAAGAAAGGTCTGACACTCCCATTTCCTGTGGGCTTTTTGTAGTCCAATGGTGGGAAAAAGTCTTTGGGGTCCGCCCCCATGGTTGATTCGACAATCAGGGCGGACAAAGAGTTTGGCGCCTTTGCCTTTAGCCCTCCCACGATGAGGGGCGGTGGCTCACCCCTGGGCTTGCACGTGGCGGATCCTTATGGCGGGAACGCCATCTTGGGCACCATCTTGGCCCAACGGTGAAACGGCGGGAAAGTTCTTTTAGGGACGAAGAAAGTCCAAATTGCAGACAATAAAGTCATTTTTAAGCACATTATAGCCGTTAGGGAACGGGCCTGCTCGTATCCTGTTCGTGACGCCATTCTCTGACTCACCGTCGGCCCGTGGATTCCGGTTTAGACAGGCTGTAGCTCCTTCCTCCTTGTCACGGGTGGGCCGCGCCTGCCGGTAGCCGGGCCCGGTTGAGTGCAGATCAAAAGTTGAAGACGTCTTGTCGGAACAGATTAAGGGGTTAATTTATTTGTGACGCGACCTATGAGTAGTTTCGGTAATCGTTACCGATGCTGCGGAACCTCCGGGGGATGGATAGCAGCAAGATGGAACGCTCCCCACAGGCTGAGCGGTGATCACCGGAGGCTGGAGCTGCTTAAGATGTTGTGCGGCAGCTGCGGTTACCTTGTAGTGCGGACGGACAGTTCATAAGGAAGCACGGACACAGAGAGTCTCTGCAACGGGTTTTTACTGTAACCAGCAGGCAGTACATGGCATACAGTTCACGGGTAGTGGACCGGGTGGACTCAGCATTGATGGTGTCCCTTAGAGATCCGCAGTGTTCCTCCATTCTAGCTAAGTGGTTGCCATTGTCGCCCAGGAATACCAGATCGGGTACGTGGAGACTGCTTCAATGCCCTATCCAAGATGTACGTTATGGATGTTTTAGGGAGCCTTGGATCCCTCGGTGGGTACACCGCTGGTTAGACGACTGGAAGTTGGCTGGTGGTGGGGTGCTCCTTAAAGCTGCTCCTCCACGCTTCTGGTTCGCGTAGCAGAGGTGAACTGCTGCCAGCTTCGGTACCAGTGAACCGGCTGTAAGTTGGGCACGGGGGTATTTTGGAACCCGTGGTTAGTGATGCCCGATCCCGGTTGTTGAGGCCTCAGGTGCTGACACCCGACCGGTGACGGCCCGGGGGCTGCACGAGGTGCAGGGCCCCGCTCCTACGTCTCTTCTCTTCTCCTCTCCAACTAATTGTGTTAACTCGTCCTCTACACTAACCTTGCACTCCGCCCACCATGACCCTGGATTGGCCCTCTATTCTAGGTGATGCATGCAGGGTTGGATCTCAAAGTTAACCAGATCACTGCTGTGTCAGAGAATATTGCGGCTGCATTTATGGCTGCAATACCCTCTTGTGACGCACTCGTTGCGGGGCAACACACAGGCCCTCTGAACAATTGAATGTAGGGCTGCAAAATGTCATGAAGGTGGAGATGAAGGAGGAGGGTAAAGACCAATGCTAAAATGGGCACATTGACATGATTGCTCTCTTATGAACAAATTTCCCTTTTGGTTGGAAATCAGATTCCCTCAAATACTTGGGCATTCAACTCACAGAAGATACCTCACGCTTATCCGGCTCTGACTACAGTGAAGTCCTGAAAAGGGTGGACTCCGACCTAGCTAAACGGCAAAAATGACATCTCTCTTGGCTAGGCAGAATAAATGCAGTGAGAATGGACCTTTTACCCCATCTTTGTTCTTTTTCCAAAGAATTCCCTTGTTTCTACCTGCTTCCTTTTTTTCGAGACTTAAGAGTTCAATTTTAAGATTTGTTTGGTCTCATGGTAGACCTAGACTTTCTTATTCACTCCTCAGTAGAAGGGTGGAGACAGGTGGACTTTGGTTACCAGATTTTCAACTTTATCATTATGCTGCCTTTGGCACCTCCATCTTAGATCTCTTCCAAACCACTAATGGCAAAAGGTGGACTGATGTTGAAGCCTCCCATTCTGCCATCTCTCCTCTTTCTAAAATCTGGTCCCCCAATTCTCCGGAAGAGAAGGATCTCCCATTCATCACTAAAAATTTGAAATTGTTCCTTAAACGTATTCACAATTCTTTTCATCTGACGACACTCCCAGGTCTTCTAACCCCGCTATATGGAAACCACTCCTTCCTAATAGACCCTTGCCAAGCATCATTTTTACACAAGCCCAAAGATCTTTATCCCATACTATACCATTCTCTCACTTCCTCAGGTATTCGCCAACTTTGAGATCTGTTCCCCAATACCCCCTCCCCTCCAGATGCCTGATTCCATTTACACAGGCTCTCCAGTTGCATCTCTACTCTGCCACGCTCTAACATATTTCGTCCCTTACTCTATTTTGAGAGCAAATGTTTGGAAGAGGGTCCTCCAACTTACTCCATCCTGACACTTTATAAAATTTTCAGGATGGGTCTTCCATCACAAAGGACCATTTTCCACATTTTGTGAGTAAATGGGAAAAAGACCTCCAGAAAGCATTCTCCCCACTTGAGAAAGACAAGATATTTCTTTTCACTCAAAAAACCCCTCTCAATGCTATTTCCCAGGAAAGAAACTATAAGGTGGTGGCGAGATGGTACAGATGTCCATCAGAAATTCAAATGATGTTTCCTATGGCACCAGCCGAGTGTTGGAGATGCCAGGCAGACAGGAGCACGTACTTACACATATGGTGGGCTTGTCCACCTATCAAATCCTTCTGGGCCTTGGTCTGTGATTTGTACAACTCCGTAAGATCAGAAGTTTCTCCGACCCTGAACTGACCCTTCTGAATCTTACTGGAGACTCAATATCCAAATTTAAACATAGCCTTCTCCGTCATTTTCTAACAGCGGCCAGGAGACTGATCCCTAGATACTGGAAGCAATCTCGCTGTCCTACTCAGGAAGAGTTGGTGGCCGAAGTTAACGACATTTGTAGAATAGAGGACCTTTTAAAACAATATCAAACTGCTGACCATGGAACGGACAGATACTTTGAGATATGGACTCCCTGGATTATGTTCAGAGACTCTCCAGCTCTTATGGTTGTTCCTCTGAACTTATGACTGAGCCCTTTATGCTGTGATATGCTTGGACCCCTTGGACATTCTGTCTCCTCTATTCCCTGCCCTGTCCTCTTCATCCTAATCCTCCTCTCTTCTCCCTTCTATCCATGTTCTTTTTTTCCCACTTTTGGATTTTATTCTACTTCTCTTCTCACTTCTAACTCTTTTTTTTTATATTTCGGGTCTTTATTAAAGCCTTTAAATAGATGCATCTCAATACACCAATAGAGTCAATATTACATAATCTTAGATGACCTTATTATCTTCTTTAGACCTTTACGACACTCTATAGGGACATACCTTTTCATAAGCTATGCATCTTTAAGGTCGACTCATGAGGACTGTTACTGTTCATTTTGTATAGTTACTGTATACTGTTCAAAATTATACTTCTGGTACATATGATGCTATGTACTTTGATAACATTTCTTCATGTGCTGTCTTACTGTTTGATTCAATAAAATTTGATTTACCAATAAAATGGGCACATTGTAAACTGCTATAGAATATGTATTCCACTATCTGAGTGTCAATGAGGGAGGGACCACCAAAATGTCCGTTAGAGGGCCATCTCTGGGCCCTCAGCAATCTCAAGTTTCCTGCCTACTGCAGGCTCTCTGAATTGGAATGTAGTGCCGCAAATGTCATGGAGGTGGAGGAAAAGGAGAAGGCGGAGGGTGAAGTCCAACGCTAAAATGGGAACATTGTAAACTGCTATGGAATATGTATTCCACTATCTGAGTGTCAATAGGGAAGAGACCTCCCAAATGTCGAAGTAAGAGCGGTCCCTCCAAAACACCAGGACCACCTGAGACCTCTGAGGTCGAAGATCAACATAACTACTAATACGTTGCAGCTGGCCTTGTAAAGTGCTGGGGAATAGCTAACTAAAAATGATATATGACAGAGGAACCAAAAAAATTTATGAGGCAAGGCCCTCCCAATTGTAAAAGGCAAACAAAAGCTAAAAGTACGTGGGAACAAACACTAAAAGCAATATTTTTTTGTTTATCTGGCTTATTTAGCCTTTTATCCAAGTGATTATGCACGAAAGACTTTCTGAACCTTTTTGACTTGTTAAATGCGATTTAGGTTAGGTTTGGTAGTTGCTTTTGTGTATCTGTAACAGTGGCGTAATCCTGCGACAAAGCTATTCCCACAAACCATTGGTGAGTCAGAAATACATTCTCCAGGCTCTTCCCATTCTGTGTCATCACTTTCCCACCCATTTCAGCCTTTATCTCAGGTCCCCCAGACCCTTTTGTAGGGTCCAAGAGAAAACTACTCACGTTTCCCATTGACTTGCATTGTACTCATAATGAATATAACAATTACGAATACCGTATTTTTCGCTTTATAAGACGCACCTGATTATAAGACGCACCCACAAATTTGGTGAAGGAAAAGAGAAAAAAATATTTTTTAATGTTAAATGAGGTCCGTCTTATAATGTCAGTGTCCGTCTTACAAATCATATAAGGTATATGTCTCTCATAGCCCCCTCTTCCTGGTACATGGTCCTCATCTTGGGATATAGCTTCCCCATCCTAGATATGGCCCCCCTTATTCTGGTTATGACTGGCATACGTCCCTCAGGGCTGGCATACGTCTCCCAGGGCTGGCACATGCCCCCCAGGGCTCTCACACATCCCCTAGGGCTGGCACATGCCCCCAAGGGCTGGCACATGCCCCCCAGGGCTGTCACACATCCCCCAGGGCTGGTACATGCCCCCCAGGGCTCTGACACGACCCCAGGGCTGACACATGCCCCCCAGGGCTCTCACACATCCCCTAGGGCTGGCACATGCCCCCCAAGACTGGCACATCCCCCAGGGCTGGTACAAGTCCCCCAGGGCTGGCACATGCTCCCCAGGGCTGGCACCTCTGCCTCAGGGCTGGCACATGCCCCCAGGGCTGGAACAATCCCCCAGGGCTGATATATGCCCCCCAAGACTGGCACAAGTTCCCCAGGGCTGACACCTCGGCCCCAGGGCTAGCACATGACCCCAGGGCTGGCATCCCTGCCCAGGGCTGGCACCTCCGCCCCAGGGCTGGCACATGCCCCCCCAGGGCTGGCACAAGTCCCCCAGGGCTGGTATATACCCCCAAGACTGGCACAAGTTCCCTCAGGGCTGGCACCTCGGCCCCAGGGCTGGCACATGCCCCCAGGGCTGGCACAAGTCCCCCAGTGCTGGCACATGCCCCCCAGGGCTGTACCTCTGCCCCAGGGCTGCACATGCCCCCCAGGGCTGCTACACGGCCCCCCCTTGCTGCTGGACAAAAAATAACAAACATTTTATACTTACCTCTCCGGCGCTTGCCTCAGTCTTCAGTGCCTCTCTCCCTGACTGCTGCAATCTCCCTCCGTGGTCCCAGAGAAGCCGGTCATGTGTTCGGGCACACACTGATGACTGCAGTGCGGGTGATGTCATCAGTGTGCACCCGATCACATGACCGGCTTCTCTGGGACCACGGAGGGAGATTGCAGCAGTCAGGGAGAGAGGCACTGAAGACCGAGGCAAGCGCCGGAGAGGTAAGTATAAAATGTTTGTTATTTTCTGCCCAGCAGCATGGGGGGACTGCAGGAAGATTTAATATGCCCTGCTCCCCTGTCCATACCTCGGCGCTAGCTTCAGCACCGAGGTGATGGACAGCGGCAGTGCAGTGCATATAAATGAGTTAATGAGCGGGGGTCACGTGACCACCTGCTGCCTCCTACAGCCCGCAGCCTGCCCGCCCCAGCCCCCGGACACACTCCAGGGCTGCCCCTCCCCTCCCCTGCAGTATACATTCGCTTTTTAAGACGCACCCCCCACTTTCCCCCAAAATTTGGGGGAACAAAAGTGCGTCTTAAAAAGCGAAAAATACGGTATTATGGCACTCGCTCATTACTAATAATAATGTAGTGCAAGTGAATATGATAAACTTTCAAATATACTTTATTAATGAAATTTGAAAGGAAACCATTCATAAACCTTCCACAAGGTGTGCTCATTCTATGTGAGATCTGACTTCACACTGAATATGGCCACATAAGGAAGAGGACATGGCCTACACAGAGCGGGCTCCTGACTGCAACTGGTGAGGAAACAATGTATCAGATCCCCACAACCTACAACACAGGGCTAAGCTCCATCATGTTCAATGTAAACTCCTCTATACAAGCTCTGTCATTTGGCTCCTTCTCTGCTAAGTCACGATCTGTGTTAACCCTTCTCTATTCCACATCACTCTGCCAACTCATCAGGTGTCTGCTCCACACAGCTCAGAGGACCCTTCTCTGCTGCCACATCACAATAACACTGTGTGTTAGTGTGAAGCCCACTGGGACGGGGTACTTGGTACCGGACCGGGGTATCACGGGGGGTATCACGGCAGTCTTGGTCCGGACCATGTCCCAAGCCCACAAGTAATGGGGGGTATTTACAGGGGAGTTTGTCAGGACGCCACCCACAGGTTGTGGTCAGGGTGACCACCGCTGCTGCAGAACCTCCGGGGATGATGTTTGGCAGCCGGTGATGTAACGGCTCTCTGCGGGCAGAGCCTGATTCCCCGGGGCAGTGGTGATAATAGCTTATGATTGATGCAGAGTAGGAGTAGTGGTGGATATGATAGCAGTTTGTGAGGGGAAGTAGGGTTTGAGCGCAAGGATCACACAGACTCACTGTTTTGTAGTTTTCCACGTCTTTACTGTAGTTGTTGTCCAGCAGTTGTTGTCAACGGAGTCTGTCCACGGAGTCTGTCCTTGGCTTCCCACTCCTGCGCTGTGTGTATGGCCCTGCTGCAGCTTTAGCTAGGCTGCTGGCCGTCTCTCCTCACAGGTACCCCCTTGCTAGGCAACTTGAGTCTTATCTGTGTGTTTCTGACCCCGCCGTGTTGCTTCGCTGTGGTACAGTGCAGATCTATAACCTCCATTAGTCCGGTATTTACTGTGCTGCTTGTTTCAGTCACAGTATCGGATCCGGTATCCGGTCTTTGCGCTCCTCCGGGGTGAGTTATGGGGTGACTCAGTTTCCCAGACGTGTTCCTCTGTTCCTATTGACTCCTCTCCTCAGACCCTGGCTAGGCCTGGAATTGAGCAGCGGACCGTGGAGGAGCCTAAGGCAGCTCCTTTACACTCCAGTCCTTCTTCCTCAGTTCTCCCAGGAACTGAACTACTCACTTCCTCTCCACACCAGAATATATAGGGGAGCTCCTTTAGCTTCCCCTTCTGGCCCAGAGGTGCTAGTGTAGTGTTGTGTGATGTATGGGGAATCAACCCTTGGTGTTGTTACTGTGGCACATTAGTATGCAGTTGAGAAAGACGGCACTACACCGTCGAAACATGTTGTGGGAAGGAGGTTTTTAGAATAAAGGACTTTACATCTAACAGGATCCCGGATCTACTTTAGAGCGCCACCAGACCGTGGTAATTGTTCTATACATTAGTATGCAGTGATATTAGAAAGACCCCTTCTCTGTGTAGTGGCATTAAAGGGATCCTGTCACTTCCAAAACGCCTCCTAAGCTAGCAAAACATGTCCCTACACCATCCTATCACTAATCTCACACTTCTTTTGTCTCCTAAAAGCATCCTGTGAAAGTGCATAAAAACGTTTTAATACTTACTCATTAGTGATTATAATTAGCAGGGGCCATATTCTTTAGTCACCAGGGTGGGCTGTTTTGCAGCTCCAGGATATTAGAAAATTTTAAAGGAAGGCCCTACACAATCCTTTGTTCGGGATTACCACTTTATGATTAATTAATCCTATAAAAGAAACATCCTAGATTAAATAGAGAAAGGGTTTTTAACAAATCCTATGCCAACTATGGCATTATTTTATCATTTACCGAAATTGCACAAGAACCCTGAAAAACAACCCGGCAGACCGATCATATCGGGAATAGGGTCCTTGACTTGTTATCTCTCCCATTATATTGACTTTTATTTATAGGATCCAGTAATGGCTCTTCCTTCATACTTGAGGGATTCAACACAATCAAGAAACTGAGGGATATTGAATGAGAAAATAACTATTCCTTTATCTCATTGGATGTAAATTTATTATACGCTAAGGGTACTTTTACACGCCGAAACTTTTGGCGGCGATCGGAACCTTACGTGCGCGTGCACATTTTTCATGGTTGCCTCCGAACGCCGAAGGCGCATTTACACGCCGCAATTTCGCCTTCAACCTAAGGCGATGTGTCGTCCCGGAAGTTCCCACACCAACAGCGGGAAACATCCGGTAGACTCCCATTGCAGCTTCACACGCCGCAATCCCCAAAGGAATGTGGGCGTACCTGTTCAGCGCGGCGAAAACATAGGCATGGCAGACTGGTGTATACCGCGCCCCAAACATGCTGATTAGACAACGCAATAGCCCGTGGATACAATTCAGGGCTACTCACAGGACACAATAGTTCATATGGTCCCAGCGGAACTATGAAACAAAATTATGATTTAGTCCTCAGGGCTCCTTTTTCCCCCTCCCCTTTTACCCCACCACCCTTTCTTTTTCTCTTCTCACGCCCCCTCTTTTTCTATCTTTTACTTCTTTTGCTGTTTACTCTGATGTTCTTTTATTTTGACTTGTTTATTGCAATGAATAATTATATTGTCAGCTATTAAAAAAAAAAAAGACAACGCAATAGTGTCATGATTGGCCAGCCTACGCTGGAAGGCTGGCTAATGCATGACGCCATTGCCTTTGGTAGTGAATGGACAGCTCTTCAAATATGGCGCCCAGTGAAGGGACAGCCAATGGAAACACAGTAGCCACCACCAATCATCGTTGACGGGGCGCGGTGTCTAGCACGCTGTGGCACGCCTCTGGGAAATCAGTAGGTGACGCTGATTCCATCCCTATCACCCCTTCACATGCCAAAAGCAGGGAATGTCACCTTCATGGTTGCCTCTGGTTTGGAGCAGTGCTGTGAAATCGGAACCAGGCGCAACCTTTTTGATCGCCGTAAGAATCCCAATTACACGCCGCAATTTCGAGGAAATTTCACGGCGATGGTGACGGGGCTACAGATTGCCTGTCAGATTTCTCACCGCGGTTGCGGCGTGTAAAGGTACCTTAACATAGATCATGAAATGGGGGTAATTGTGGTGGGTTTTTATTTAATGAAAACAGAGATGCATCCTGAACAAAGAGACTTTCTTTTAAAGGGTTTGAAATTCATTCTTGAACACATGTTCAATTTTGAAGGAGTACTGTACTTACACTTACCGTATATACTCGTGTATAAGCCGACCCGTGTATAAGCCGACCCCCCTACTTTTGCCCCCAAAACCTGGGAAAATCTATTGACTCGTGTATAAGCCGAGGGTGGACCACAGCACAGGTATACAGCCCCCAGCAGTGTGGTATACAGCAACCCCAGAGGTATATACAGCAGCCCCAGTGGTAGTATACAGCAGCAGCCCCAGTGGTTAGTATACAGCAGCCCCAGAGGTATATACAGCCCCAGTGGTAGTATACAGCAGCCCCAGTGGTAGTATACAGCAGCCCCAGTGGTAGTATACAGCAGCCCCAGTGGTACTATACAGCAGCCCCAGTGGTACTATACAGCAGCCCCAGTGGTAGTATACAGCAGCCCCAGAGGTATATACAGCAGCCCCAGAGGTATATACAGCAGCCCCAGAGGTATATACAGCCCCAGTGGTAGTATACAGCAGCCCCAGTGGTAGTATATAGCAGCCCCAGTGGTAGTATATAGCAGCCCCAGTGGTACTATACAGCAGCCCCAGTGGTAGTATACAGCAGCCCCAGAGGTATATACAGCCCCAGTGGTAGTATACAGCAGCCCCAGTGGTAGTATACAGCAGCCCCAGTGGTAGTATACAGCAGCCCCAGAGGTATATACAGCAGCCCCAGAGGTATATACAGCCCCAGTGGTAGTATACAGCAGCCCCAGTGGTAGTATACAGCAGCCCCAGTGGTACTATACAGCAGCCCCAGTGGTAGTATACAGCAGCCCCAGTGGTAGTATACAGCAGCCCCAGTGGTACTATACAGCAGCCCCAGTGGTAGTATACAGCAGCCCCAGAGGTATATACAGCCCCAGTGGTAGTATACAGCAGCCCCAGTGGTAGTATACAGCAGCCCCATTGGTACTATACAGCAGCCCCAGTGGTAGTATACAGCAGCCCCAGAGGTAGTATACAGCAGCCCCAGTGGTACTATACAGCAGCCCCAGTGGTAGTATACAGCAGCCCCAGAGGTATATACAGCCCCAGTGGTAGTATACAGCAGCCCCAGTGGTAGTATACAGCAGCCCAGTGGTAGTATACAGCAGCCCCATTGGTACTATACAGCAGCCCCAGTGGTAGTATACAGCAGCCCCAGAGGTAGTATACAGCAGCCCCAGTGGTACTATACAGCAGCCCCAGTGGTAGTATACAGCAGCCCCAGAGGTATATACAGCCCCAGTGGTAGTATACAGCAGCCCCAGTGGTAGTATACAGCAGCCCCATTGGTACTATACAGCAGCCCCAGTGGTACTATACAGCAGCCCCAGTGGTAGTATACAGCAGCCCCAGAGGTAGTATACAGCAGCCCCAGAGGTAGTATACAGCAGCCCCAGTGGTACTATACAGCAGCCCCAGTGGTAGTATACAGCAGCAGCAGCCCCAGGGGTGTATACATCAGCAGCCCCAGGGCTGTATACACCAGCAGCCCCAGGGCTGTATACACCAGCAGCCCCAGGGCTGTATACACCAGCAGCCCCAGGGCTGTATACACCAGCAGCCCCAGGGCTGTATACACCAGCAGCCCCAGGGCTGTATACACCAGCAGCCCCAGGGCTGTATACAGCAGCAGCCCCAGGGCTGTATACACCAGCAGCCCCGGAGGTATACAGGCCCCCTCATCAAGCTTGCGCGGCAGCCTGTAAAGGAAAATCATACTCATCGCTGTCCCGCGCTGTCCCGCCGCTTGCCGACACACGATCCCGGGCTTCAATCCGCGTCTTCCGGCTTCCGGGTTCCTGTGGTCGCGCGCAATGACGTCATTGCCCGCGACCACAGAAGACGCGGATTGAAGCCCGGGATCGTGATGGCAGCGGCGGGACAGCGCGGGACAGCGATGAGTATGATTTTCCTTTACAGGCTGCCGCGCAAAGGGGGGGGGACATGGCGCTTGATGGGGGGGCATGTATACCTTCAGGGCAGCTGCTGTATATATACGGATTACCGTATATACCCGCGTATAAGCCGAGGGGGGACTTTTCAGCCCAAATTTTGGGCTGAAAAACTCGGCTTATACGCGAGTATATACGGTACTTACTCAGCACCGCATTGGGGACTCAGGTCGCACAAAGTTTCACAAACTTATTTATGGGGCAATTCGAGTCCTCATCGTCACTTTGTAAGCCTGTTTTCAACGATAAAATAAGACTTTACAAGTGCTTTATAGATGATCTGATTATTATTTGGAAGGGGACAGAGGAGGAAGCGGCAAAGTTAATAAAGGAGCTTAACAATTACACTTGGGGATCACCTTCACATCACAAATTAATAAAGAAAAAATGGTGTTCCTTGACTTAAAGATCAGTCATAGCGGGAGAAAAAAATATTATTAAAACTCACTTAAAAAAATGGACTCAAATTGTTTTTTATATTTTCACAGTGCACACTATAAGAAGTGGAAGGTAAACATGCCCTACAGTGAATTCTTTCATAGAAGAAACAACTGCACAAGAGAATCTGATTATGTAGCTCAGTTTATAATCCTAAAAAGAAAAGTTAAGGAAAAAAGATACCCTAAAAATTTGATAAATGGTGCATACAGAGATAACAAAATAAAAACGCAGGAGGAATGTCTGAAAGGAAAAAGCATAACTTGATCACTAGTAAAGAAAAAAGGAGGACGGGCTGTCACTCATGCTGAGTGTAGCGGGTAAACAACTAGAGGTTTTGCGGCCGGACACCTGTTGGACAATACTTGCCACGGTGATGGAGAAGGAAGCAGCAGATGCAGTTGATATGGTGGATGGTCTTTGGTGAGGCCCGCTAGGCACAGTTTTAGCATAGTAACTTTGCTAGAGTAACGCATAGTGCTGGGACATGTGGCGGTTCATGCATGTAGTGGTCAAATTGTTGTTTTTTTGCTTCTACTGAAGTTTTTTTTTACAAAATTTGCAAATAACGTGAAATGTTTAATCTTTTGCCGTTTTATAAAAGGCCCAGGCTAGGCAACCCTTACCATGCCTTACCAGGGCTGGATTTAAGAGGTGGGTGGCCCGGGGCCCATTTTGGAGGGAGGTCCATTTTTCAAGGTGTTGCAATATGTAATGCAAAAACACAAAATGAAACGAACACAAGTTTATTTACAAAAATTATTTACGCAGAATAATTCAGGTAAAATCATTCTTTTTTTGAGAGTCAATGCTGTTGCTGAGTTAATATTTTTCAAAGCCTCAATCAGGAGCTGATGCCGATGTATTGAAACTGTGAAGAAGAGGAACAGCTTTTCAAGGAAGTCAAAAAAATGTACAGCACTCGAGCAGCTTTCTACAGCATTTTTAGCAAAGAGATTTCAAGAGTGTGCCGTACAAGGAATCCAGGATGCAAGATTGTTCTTCTCTCTCGCTTTGGCTTTCAGGCTGTTGTATTTGCCACTCATTGCAGATGCATTGTCATAACTTTGACCACGGCAATTTTCCAGGTCTAGATCATGTCTCTTTAAAAATGCCAACAAGGCATTGAACTTGTCTTGAGCGCCATGGCCTTTGTTTGCCATGAATGTTGTAAAGCGTTCCACAGGACCATCTTTCTCCATATACCTCAATACAAGGGTTAGTTGGTCAAAGTGAGCTGCATCGGGTGTGGAGTCCAAAGAGATGGAGTAGTATTTTGATTTGTTAACTCGAGAAATAATTTCTCTGAGGACTTGTTCGCCCATTACATTGATAATTTCTTTCATAATTGTAGATGACAGGTAGTTTGTATGGCCCTTGCCGCGATTGGCTTGAGTTTTATTATACTGTGCAAGAAAGTCGTTCTACTGGGCAATGAGTTCAAGAATGTCCAGAAAGTTTCCATTTGTAGGTGATCCAACCAATTCATTATCTCCTCTAAATGGTAAGCCACTCTCGGCAATAAACTGAATAATATTTACTATTCGTTTCAATACTGACCTCCAATAATGCTCCTGAGCCTCGACCTGTTGTGTTAGCTGTGTATCAATTCGCCCAATCGCTTTTAACCTCATATTGAAAGCAATTGTAGAGTTCAGATGTTCCGCTGACTGCTCATGACTTTTTATACGTTCTTGTGAATGTTTCCAATCACAGAATCCATTAGACGAAAGCTGAGAAGACTCAGATGATGTAATAAAGCACATCAATCTGCATGTGAATACATCCTTTAAGGGAGAGAAGCATAGCCAATTCCTCATTATGACTTCTCCATTATGATTTTGAGAACAGAAAAGCCCAAGTGTGCACATTCTTGGAGTATTGCTGTCCTTTCTAGGTTGCTGAATCGAGTGTGCAATGAACAAATTTTCATCACAGTGATGGATTGCTGATACACCCCTTTTCAGTCAGTAATCTCACATCTGTTCCGAAATAATGAATGGCCAAAGTCCAATGTCATCACCCGCTGCTGGGCCCTCAACTTCACCTTCTTCATAAGATGTGCCACTATCAGTTTCCATTTCTTTGTGTTCTTCAATTGCACACGTTACTACCCCAGCTTTTTCTTTGCCAGGATCAGCAACCATTTCCACTGAAGCATTGTCAGGTTGATCATCAGATTCTACAAGATTCTACTCCTTTCCCACACTTGCCTTGAATGAACAGTGAAGAATTCGTCCAATTTTCTTGTCTTCGCTACCTCTTCTGTTGATTCCATTGTTGCTTCTCTTGCCTAACGTCTTTTAGAAGCCCCAGACTCCCAAATTCTTGTGCGATATCTGTGCTTATCTCCTTCACGATTGTCCATGATGGTAATCTAAAAGTAACAAAATGACCTTGTCAACCCATGAAGTCCTGAAAGTGAATTAAAGATTAAAATATGTACATATGTATGTATATTGTAGAAATCTATTTAGATACTTACCAAAGGTATGCAGTTCACAATGTACTACAACACAGGTCCGGCTCCAGGTTTTTGAGGGCCCCGGGCGTCGGACGAAACAGTGTCAGTGGGCCCCTTTAAGACATACTGTATGCTGTACATGTCAGAGAGACTGCTGCCGGGCTGTATATGTATGAGAAGCTTCTGCTGGGCTGTATATATATAAGGGGCTGCTGCTGGGCTGTATATATTAGAAGCTGATGCTGGGATGTATATATGTGAGGGGCTGCTGCCAGGCTGTATATATTAGAGGCTGTTTACCTGTATATATCAGAGGCTGTTGCTGTGGTGGCTGTAAATACTAGAATAGAGGTTGAGGGGCTGTATAAAGTGTATACACAGCACTATGCTGTAAACAGGTCCACACTATATACATACAGTAACAGCAACAGTATACACAGACAAACTGTAATGCAAGATATAGTGTGGACCTGTATATAGAGTATGGTACTGTGTAGAACATGAGCTGCAAGAAAGATACACAGACATACACACACAGACAGACAAACACACACAGACAGAGATCATACTCACCCACTGCGACACACACTAAAAGACCAAAAATCCAGTGAAGTCCTGCCACGCTCTATGGTGGAGAATTATCTTCTCGCGCCGACATCCTGGCTCCGCCTCCTTCCTCCTGTGAGTTCCTGTTTGCACTGCACATGGCAGCCTCTTTAGCCCATGCACAGTCCAAATTCCAATGATAAGCAAAGTGCCGATCTCCTCTGTTGCAGCGCATAAATTACTTTCACATCGCTGCAGCTGTGACAGGTGCCTGAGGTCCGCCGGGATTGGGATCAGGCCCATGGGCCACTGTGTTTTAGCGGCAGCGATGTGGAAGTATAGCAGCTTCTGTTGGGATCAGAGTAGGCTGCTGCATGCCATAATAAGCTAAGCATTAGGTACAGGTACTAAAGAAGTCAGGCTAGCCAGGTCAGTGGATACTGACGCAGTGCCATGACTCTGCGCCAGTCACTGAGAATGATGTAGGACTGTAGCCAGGTCCCTACACTTTCAATAGTTTCTCTTTTGTTAAATGTTCCTTATCATTAGAAATGGTTCACAGCAAAGAAATGTGTATTTTACATGTTTTGAGATTTTTATCCCTATATTGGTGGGAGGCCTCCGCTTGGTGGGTGGCCCAGGGACCGGGCCCCTTGGGCCCCCCCTAAATCCAGGCCTGCCCCTAACAACTGCAGAACTGCAACCGCTGCTGTTCAGAGCTAGAATTGTGGTTGAGGATGCAGTGCTTGTCGTGCTTGCAGCCCTCCTTCTCTGTGCAGGAAGATGCAAACTAACCTCCTCGTCTTCACAGTCACAGAGAAAAGATTATACAAGGCACAACTGTTGGACCTGTGGAAGCTCATTTGAGCAAAACAGCTGTAGTCCTTATATTGCTTGCTTTGTCCCTTCTTCTTCCCCCTCACTCACCTGGCTTACTGCACCACTTTTTAATTTTTGATGCAATTAAGTCTTTTACTTCACGGAAGTGTGCCGCAGCTCTCCTTCAATTCATTAACCTCCTCGTCTTCCTCCTCTTCCTCTGTTGAGCTACTCAGCAGTGTGACTCTGAGTGATTCCAAGTGGGATCTTGACCCTCATCATACTCTCTGCAGTGAACTGCTGCAGAACTCCCCCACAGGGGCCACATACCTGGTCACAAGTGGAAAAATAAACTTACTGCCAGAGGACTTCCCCCACCAACATCACATACTCAGCCACAAGTGGAAAAATAAAGTTACTGCTGCAAGAGTCCCCCAACAACACCAATATGGATCCTCATAAAAAGTATGCCAATGACACTGAAAAGAAAGCAGCAGCTACACAACGCAAAAGACTACAGCACACAAATGAGACAACTGCACAAAAACAGCATTGCCTTGACCAAGCCAATGCATATAAATGTAGGCGTCTTGCAGACGAGTCCCCTGACTGTAAAGCCATTAGATTATCACAAGAGGCCATTGTACAGCAACACCACCGTCAAGAGTCTCAACATCAATACTCCAATCACAAGATGCTGCATTACAACAAGCACGCAATGACACCGACTCTCAAACTTAAAGGTGTATGAAGTTATGTAATAATGCATTATCCCAACGCAAGCTATGTCAGGAACAATCTCC
The DNA here is from genome assembly GCA_033576535.1 of Allobates femoralis. Taxonomy (NCBI): domain Eukaryota; kingdom Metazoa; phylum Chordata; class Amphibia; order Anura; family Aromobatidae; genus Allobates; species Allobates femoralis. Next base: position 191,812,882 of record JARQOC010000006.1, on the reverse strand, counting down.
ATTGGCCACATCAATGTGACTGTCACAAAATGTAGCAGCACACCAGCATCATCGTCAATCTGAAACTGAAAGTCAGACAGAAGTGGAACAACTACACGAACGTCATTTACATCCATCAGGAAACAAGCCGCATAGAATATGTAAGAAGTGAACATCAATTATGAGCAAAAAATTTTATCCATGATGAAAATAGTATTCAAGATCACAGCTGCCGTGATATGAACCATTTATGTCAAAGTACCAATCTTTCAATTTTGGAGCTGAGATGCCTCGCAGTGGAAAGTTTACACAGTGCTGTCAGATACTACAGAAGTTATTAAAATGTTGATGAAAAGAGAAAGTGAATACAGCAAAAATTTCATGGAGAACATTAGGAATATAAACAGTTCTTTTACTTTTGCCTCCATGGGAGCAAGTATTTCACCACCTCCTAGATATGGCTCCTAACCAAAGTCACCACCGACCAGCTGACTGTCAAGAACAAGCGACACTACTCCGTCCTCCTCCTCCTCGACCTATCTGCTGCCTTCGACACCGTTGACCATTCCCTCCTACTTCAGATTCTGCAATCCCTCGGCAACACTGACCTAGCCCTCTCCTGGATCTCCTCATATCTAACTGACTGGACTTTCACCGTCACCCACTCTCACACCTCCTCTTCGCCCTACTCCCTATCTGTTGGCGTTCCTCAAGGCTCGGTTCTGGGACCCCTACTCTTCACCATGTACACCTTTGGCCTGGGACAACTCATTGAGTGCCACAGCCTCCAGTATCATCTCTATGCTGACGACATCCAGATCTATCTATCTGGATCAGACATCACCTCGCTTCTATCCAAAATTCCACATTGGCTATCCGCCATCTCCTCCTTCTTCTCTGCTCGCTTTGTCAAACTGAACATGGGCAAATCCGAATTCATTGTCTTCCCCCCAATCGCTCTCCCCCTCTACCAGACATATCCATGAATGTCAATGACTGCTCACTCTCCCCAGTTCCCCACGCCAAGTGCCTCGGGGTAATCCTTGACTCCTCCCTCTCCTTCAAGCCCCACATCCAAGCCCTTGCCACCTCCTGCCGACTCCAGCTCAAAAACATTTCCCGACTCCACACTTTCCTTGACCTCGCCACAGCCAAAACAGTTGTTCACGCTCTCCTCATTTCCTGCCTTGACTACTGCAACCTCCTGCTAAATGGCCTCCCCACTACCTCCCTCACACCTCTCCAATCTATCCTAAACTCCGCTGCTCGACTCATTCTCCTGTTTCCCCACTACTCCTCAGTCACCCCCCTCTGCCAAGCCCTTCACTGGCTCCCCACCTCTCAGAGATCCCGCTTCAAAGTCCTAGCCATGACGTACAAAGCCATCCATAACCTGTCCCCTCCATACATCTCTGAGATGGTTTCCCTTTACCTACTCTCACGCAACCTACCTTCCCCTTGAAAACTTCTCTCTTCCCCTCTCATTTCCTCCTTTCACAACCGCATACAAGATTTCCTCCGTGCATTTGCAATCCTCTGGAACTCTCTCCCCATCACATCAGGCACTCACTTACCCTGGGTTCCTTCAAAAGAAACCTGAAGACACACCTCTTCTGCCAAGCCTACAACCTGCAATGAGACCCAGTCCATCGCACAGTCTCATGTTCGGCACTACTCCCCCCTACTGTATCACCCCCGATCCCCCGTGGACTGTGAGCCCTTTCACTGCTGTCTATCGAATGCTACATGATGTTGAACAAAAAGAGGAGACCAAAGTTCTTTAAAATGTAAGTCTTATGCCCAACATCACAATGGCTTTTAAGCAAGATAGGAACCAAGATCCAAGATGATACAACAAACCAACAATGAGTGAAGTGGCAGTTGTCTTTCAGAATGACAATGGTGAGCATCCCTTCAATAGAGACATACTCATTGACTTAAAACTGGATCCACGTAACCCTTTGGCTCCAAAAACACAATGAATTAGCATTCTCCAAAGCAATTTAGATGCCCTGCTGTATCTGATGTTTTTCCCTCATGGAGCAAAAGGTCGGCATGATGGTCTATAACAACAGGGAAATAGTGCTTAAAGGATCACCCAACTTAATCCACTATTCAATGGTGGCAAATTGACCCAGCAATATTTGGTAGATACATACATCAAAATTAAGGCAAATCATCTTCATTACACCAGAATGCAAGAAAATCGTTTAAAAGTTGAAGATTACTGCCTTCTTCAAGAACACTTAATAAAAAAATCAATTGAAAAGTGCATCCCAATTGTAAAGACATTAATTTTGCCATCATCTTTTGAAGGAAGTCCAAGAAATATGCAACAGCGCTACCAGGATGGTATGTTTATAGTTACCAAGTATGGCCAATCAAATCTGTTTGTGACCATAAGTTGCAATCCTAAGTGGACTGGAATTACGCAAAGTTTAGAACAGTGGCAACATGTAGAAAATATGCCAGACTTGGTTGCATGTGTCTTTAAAATGAAAGTAAATTTACTATTTACAGACATTAACATTAGTGATGAGCGAGTACTAAAATGCTCGGGTGCTCGAAGCTCGGGCCGAGCGTCCCGAGATACTCGTGTACTCGGCCCGAGTAACGAGCCCAATGTTATCCTATGGGAGACACGAGTATTTTTATGAAATGACTGCCGGCTGCCTGGAAAAACCCTAAAAATGTCACAAAAGTCTCAGAAGAGTGCTGAAATGACATGGCAACACCATGGGGAAGACCCCTGGAAGCATTTCTCACTGAAAAGTCACAGCTGTGAACAATGTTGTCCGAGTTTCACGCCAATTTTACGGATGTCCAGAAACCTTCCAAAATGACACCAAAATGAATATTTATGGTGGAAATGTTAAGGGCACATACCCAATAGTGAGATACAGCTGGTGTATGTCACTTTTTGTGATTACATAAAAGATTTTACGTGAAAACATTGTGCGACACTCCGATGACCCTGACAAGAGACGTACATGAAGCCCTGTCTACAAATAAAGTGCCCATTTTGAGGAACTGGGTCTATTGTAGTATCTTCCTTTGCAAGGGCAGTCCAAAATTGGGAGGTTCACCAATGCCCCTGGATACAGACATGCAGGATGGCCTGTAAACAAGAACTGGGTGTATTTTAGTATAGGCCTTTTGTCAGGGCAGCCAAAAATTGGGAGGTTCAACAATGACCCATGCTTACAGACATGTAGTAGGGCCTGTAACCCTCAAGTGGGTGTATTTTAGTATAGCCCTTTGGTCAGGGCAGACAAAAATTGGGAGGTTCACAATGACCCATGTTACAGGCATGTAGTAGGGCCTGTTAACCTCAAGTGGGTATATGTTAGTATAGCCCTTTGGTCAGGGCAGCCAAAAATTGGGAGGTTCAACAATGACCCATGCTTACAGACATGTAGTAGGGCCTGTAACCCTCAAGTGGGTGTATTTAGTATAGCCCTTTGGTCTGGGCAGCCAAAAATTGGGAGGCTCCTCTTTGTCCCTGGATAGAGACGTGCAGGAGGGCCTGTTAACAAGAACTGGGTGTATTGTAGTATAGCCCTTTGGTCAGGGCAGCCAAAAATTGGGAGGTTCAACAATGACCCATGCTTACAGACATGTAGTAGGGCCTGTAACCCTCAAGTGGGTGTATTTTAGTAGCCTTTGGGTCAGCCAAAAATTGGAGGCTCCTCTTTGTCCCTGGATAGAGACGTGCAGGAGGGCCTGTAACCCTCAAGTGGGTGTATTTAGTATAGCCTTTGTCAGGGCAGCAAAAATTGGAGGCTTCCTCTTTGTCCCTGGATAGAGACGTGCAGGAGGGCCTGTAACCCTCAAGTGGGTGTATTGTAGTATAGGCCTTTGTGTCAGGGCAGCCAAAAATTGGGAGGTTCAACAATGACCCATGCTTACAGACATGTAGTAGGGCCTGTAACCCTCAAGTGGGTGTATTTTAGTATAGCCCTTTGGTCAGGGCAGCCAAAAATTGGGAGGCTCCTCTTTGTCCCTGGATAGAGACGTGCAGGAGGGCCTGTAACCCTCAAGTGGGTGTATTTTAGTATAGCCCTTTGGTCAGGGCAGACAAAAATTGGGAGGCTCCTCTTTGTCCCTGGATAGAGACGTGCAGGAGGGCCTGTAACCCTCAAGTGGGTGTATTTTAGTATAGGCCTTTGGTCAGGGCAGCCAAAAATTGGAGGCTCCTCTTTGTCCCTGGATAGAGACGTGCAGGAGGGCCTGTAACCCTCAAGTGGGTGTATTGTAGTATAGGCCTTTGTCAGGGCAGCCAAAAATTGGGAGGTTCAACAATGACCCATGCTTACAGACATGTAGTAGGGCCTGTAACCCTCAAGTGGGTGTATTTTAGTATAGCCCTTTGGTCAGGGCAGCCAAAAATTGGGAGGTTCAACAATGACCCATGCTTACAGACATGTAGTAGGGCCTGTAACCCTCAAGTGGGTGTATTTTAGTATAGCCTTTGGTCAGGGCAGCCAAAAATTGGGAGGTTCAACAATGACCCATGCTTACAGACATGTAGTAGGGCCTGTAACCCTCAAGTGGGTGTATTTTAGTATAGGCCTTTGGTCAGGGCAGCCAAAAATTGGGAGGCTCTCTTTGTCCCTGGATAGAGACGTGCAGGAGGGCCTGTAACCCTCAAGTGGGTGTATTTTAGTATAGCCCTTTGGTCAGGGCAGACAAAAATTGGGAGGTTCAACAATGACCCTGCTTACAGACAGTGTAGAGGCCTGTAACCCTCAAGTGGGTGTATTTTAGTATAGCCTTTGGTCAGGGCAGACAAAAATTGGGAGGCTCCTCTTTGTCCCTGGATAGAGACGTGCAGGAGGGCCTGTAACCCTCAAGTGGGTGTATTTTAGTATAGGCCTTTGGTCAGGGCAGCCAAAAATTGGGAGGTTCACAATGACCCATGCTTACAGACATGTAGTAGGGCCTGTAACCCTCAAGTGGGTGTATTTTAGTATAGCCCTTTGGTCAGGGCAGCCAAAAATTGGGAGGTTCAACAATGACCCATGCTTACAGACATGTAGTAGGGCCTGTAACCCTCAAGTGGGTGTATTTTAGTATAGCCCTTTGGTCAGGGCAGACAAAAATTGGGAGGCTTCAACAATGACCCATGCTTACAGACATGTAGTAGGGCCTGTAACCCTCAAGTGGGTGTATTTTAGCCTAGGCCTTTGGCCAGGGCAGCCAAAAATTAGGAGGCTCCCCTTTGTCCCTGATAGAGACGTGCAGGAGGGCCTGTAACCCTCAAGTGGGTGTATTGTAGTATAGGCCTTTTGTCAGGGCAGCCAAAAATTGGGAGGTTCAACAATGACCCATGCTTACAGACATGTAGTAGGGCCTGTAACCCTCAAGTGGGTGTATTTTAGTATAGCCCTTTGGTCAGGGCAGCCAAAAATTGGGAGGTTCAACAATGACCCATGCTTACAGACATGTAGTAGGGCCTGTAACCCTCAAGTGGGTGTATTTTAGCCTAGGCCTTTGGCCAGGGCAGCCGAAAATTAGGAGGCTCCACATTGTCCCTGGATAGAGACGTGCAGGAGGGCCTCAAAACTCAAAATTGTTCACATTGAAAAGATGCGGGTATCCTGTCTTTGTAATGCCCATTCAAAAAGAATGGGAGTAAAAATTTACCACTGGGGGTATACCTGAAACAACAGCCAAACTATTGTAACGGTCATCATGGTGGCACATGAGGAGAAGGAGGAGCAGTCCAGCGATTAGCCAAGGAATAGGAAGACGACGTGGTGGATGATCCAGTAGCTGACCCAACCTGGCAGGAGTATATGCAGAGCGAGGACAGCAGTGCACAGGGGGAGGGAGGCATAGCATCCCAACAGGCAGTACGAAGCAGGGTCGGTTACGCAGGCATAAGGCAGGCAACCGTTCCCCGGAACAACAACACGACACAAGGTGCCTGTGCAAATGTTAGGTTTTCCCGAGTCTGGCAGTATTTTCAGTTGGCTCCAGATGACTCTAAAAAGGCCATTTGCAACACCTGCCATGCCAGCATCAGCAGGGGTACGAAAAGTAGCAGCCTGACCACCACCAGCATGATCAGGCACATGTCAGCCAAGCACCCGACTTTGTGGAAAGTACAACAAGGTCGAGGAGCGGTGCTTGCTGATGTCACTGCTACGTCTTTGCCTGTTGTGCGTGCGAGCCAATCCCATGTCCATGCTGGCCGCGAACAAGCCTCCGGCCCTGCACCTGAAGTTGCCCACGTACAAATTACACCACCATCAAGCACGTCCTTGTCCCAGCGCAGTGTTCAATTATCCATTCAGCAAACATTTGAACGGAGGCGCAAATACGCTGCCAACGCCCCACATGCCACAGTCCTGAATGATCACATTTCGCGACTCATTGCGCTACAAATGTTGCCTTTCCGGCTGGTGTAGATGGCAGCATTCTGCGACCTGATGGCGGCTGCTGTCCCACGTTACTCGGTCCCCAGCCGCCACTATTTCTCCAGATGTGCCGTCCCCGCATTGCATAACCACGTGTCCAACAGCATCACACGTGCCCTGAACAACGCTGTTTCAGCCAAAGTCCACCTAATAATAATAATAATACAGCTTTATTTATATAGCGCGAATATATTACGCAGCGCTTTACAATGTAGGGTTAGAGTACAGAAAATATAATACAGTAAGTAATTACAGTAGAGAACAAATACAGTAGAATAATTGGATACAAAACAATAGGCATAGAATCAATGTAAAAAAGAAAATACAAAAATAAAGCAAGAAATGAAGGTAACCCTGCTCAAAAGAGCTTACAATCTACAACGGGATAGGGGTTGCACAAGGTACAGGGGCTTATTGCACTGGTGGTCCAGGCATCTCGAGGAAATGGGGCATAGAACTAAGCTTACATGGATGGTCATTATACAGTCTGTGTAGACCTTTTTGGTTTGGTGGAGTTTGTAGAAGAGTAATGTCCAGAGGGATAGGCCACTATCTACAGTACAAAGGACTTCTATTAGGGAGTATGATAGGCCGCCTTAAAAAGATGCGTTTTTAGGGATCGTCTGAAGCCCTGCAAGTTGTGGATAGTCCTGATTTCTTTTGGTAAAGCATTCCAGAGGTTTGGTGCAGCTCTGGAGAAGTCTTGGAGCCGGGAGTGGGAGGATCGGATTATTACCGATGTCACTCGAAGGTCATTTGAGGAACGTAGAGCGCGAGTGGGGTGATAGACAGAGATGAGGGAGGAGAGGTAGGGGGGTGCTGCACTGTGAATAGCTTTGTGGGTGATAAGAAGCAATTTGAATTTGATGCTGTAGTATACGTGCAGCCAGTGCAATGACTGGCACAGAGCAGAGGCATCTGAGTAACGATTGGCCAGATGGGTGATCCTGGCTGCTGCATTAAGGATGGACTGGAGAGGATAAACTCTGGTGAGGGGGAGGCCGCTTAATAGAGAATTGCAATAGTCAAGGCGGTAATGGATTAGGGCCACGGTGAGGGTTTTTGTTGTTTACAGGGTGAGAAAGGGACGGACTCTGGAGATATTCTTCAAGTGTAAGTGACATGAGCGGACGAGACATTGTGTGTGGGAGGAGAAGGAGAGATCGGTGTCAAACATAACACCCAGACAACGAGCCTGCTGCCTAGGCATTATCGTGGTGCCACAAACTGAGAGAGAGATGTCCGATTTAGGGAGGTTAGTGGATGGGGGGAGCAGAAGAAGTTCAGTTTTGGAAAGGTTTAGTTTCAAATAGAGAGTGGACATGATATTGGAAACTGCAGCTAGACAGTCATTGCTGTTCTTTAATACCTCAGGGGTAAGGTCAGGGGCTGAAGTGTATAACCACAGACACGTGGACAAGTGCTTGTGGGCAAGGCCGCTACATCTCCTTGACAAAACACTGGGTTAATATTGTGGAGGCTCTGACACAGTCTGATCGAGGGACGGAACACGTCCTTCCCACACCAAGGATAGCAGGCCCTACCTCTGTCAGGGTTTCACCGACACTCTACAGCTCCGGAATGTCATGCTCTTCAGCCTCCTCCTCCTCCTCCTCCTGCTCATCCTCATCCACTGTACCCTCCACACCAGTCCCAAGCTGGAAGCACTGCAGCACTGCCTCTGCGAAGCGGCAACAGGCTGTGCTGAAGCTAGTCTGCATAGGTGACAAACCCCACAATGCAGAAGAGGTGTGGACAGCTCTGAAACAGCAGGCAGATCACTGGCTCACACCTCTGAACCTAAAGCCAGGAAAGGTCGTGTGTGACAATGGATGGAACTTGGTGGCAGCTTTGAGGCGAGGCCAGCTGACGCATGTTCCATGCGTGGCCCACGTGCTCAACCTGGTGGTTCAGAGGTTTGTAAAGTCATACCCAGAGCTGTCTGAACTGCTGGTAAAAGTTCGCCGTCTGTCTGCACATTTCCGCAAGTCACCTGCTGCTTCAGCCGACCTTGGCGGATTTCAGCGCCGTTAGCGTCTTACGGCCCACAGACTGGTGTGTGATGTCCCCACGCGTTGGAATTCAACTCAGCACATGTTGGTCAGGATATGTGAGCAGAAGAGGGCAGTTGTTGACTACCTGCATCACCTAAGCCGTCGGGAAATGGTTCAAACTCCACACATAACACCTGAGGAGTGGAGATGGATGTCCGACCTATGTACCGTCCTCCAAAACTTTGAGGACTCCACCCAGATGGTGAGCGGCGATGACGCCATTATTAGCGTCACCATACCACTACTCTGCCTTCTAAAACGGCCTCTGCTGAAAAACAAAGAGGATGCATTGCAGGCCGAGCGCGATGACTTGGAGCAAGAAACAGTAGTGGGTGTGGGTGAAAACACAGAGTCCAGCCTCATCTCATCACAACGTGGAGTGGAGGACTATGACGAGGAGGAGGAGGATGAAGACATGGAGCAACTCTCTGGCCAAATTGAGGATATGACATGCACACCAGTCATACCCTCGATTCAGCGTGGCTGGCCAGAGGACAGGGGAGATGAGGAGGAGGAGGAGGAGGACAGCATGTTCAGTCATCGTGTTGGTCTGGATACTAAAGTGATGGCTGTTAAGAGTCTGGCGCACATGGCTGACTTTATGGTAAGCTGCCTGCCTCGTGACCCTCGCGTTCAGAACATCTTGGCCGACAATCTGTACTGGTTGGCAACACTGTTAGACCCACGGTACAAGGAGAACTTTATGTCTGTCATTCCTGAGGCGGAGAGGTCAGCCAAAACGCAGCAGTGCCAGAAGGCCATAGTCACGGAAGTAGGCAAATCATTCCCCTCACAAAACGCTAGCGGCATAGGTCAGGAATCGGTGGACAACCAAGGCGTACGGCCGAGAGGGGCACAAGTCCAATCCGCCAAAGGTAGGGGAACAGTCTTTACGAGGTGGGACAGTTTTCTCAGCCCCTCACGTACCACAGCCCCTGAGGTGCGGGGTAGTGACACAAGAAATGCTAAGTTTGGTCAGATGCTGAAGGAGTACCTTGCCGATCGAACAACTGTACTGCGAGATTCCTCTGTGCCTTACAATTATTGGGTCTCCAAGCTGGACACGTGGCATGAATTGGCTCTCTACGCCTTGGAAGTCCTGGCCTGCACTGCCGCTAGCATTTTGTCACAGCGTGTTTTCAGTGCCGCAGGTGGAATCATTACTGATAAACGCAACCGCCTGTCAACTGAAAATGCTGACAGGCTGACTGAGATCAAGATGAACAAGGGTTGGATTAGGCCAGACTTCACCACACCACCAACAAATGACAACTGAATTTAAATTTTGTAATGGGAATTTGCCATGTACCTCCACTGACCCATGGGTACACACTTCTGGACTTCCGAGTGTCCAAGTGTGGGATCAGTAATGTCCGTGGACGTGCACTCAGCCAGTTGGTAGGAAGGAGGATCAGGTTGGGAAATGTGCGGTGCAGTATCACGGCTACTGACAATTGACCGTGTGGAAGACAGGGTGTTTGTGGAGGTGCCAATCAGACTTGAAGCATTATCCGCTATCCAAATAACAAGCTGTTGACACTAGTGTTGGTTCAAGAGCGTAGTACTGCAACGGGCCCCAACAATTTTAGTATAGGCCTTTTGTCAGGGCAGCCAAAAATTGGGAGGTTCAACAATGACCCATGCTTACAGACATGTAGTAGGGCCTGTAACCCTCAAGTGGGTGTATTTTAGTATAGCCCTTTGGTCAGGGCAGACAAAAATTGGGAGGTTCAACAATGACCCATGCTTACAGGCATGTAGTAGGGCCTGTAACCCTCAAGTGGGTATATGTTAGTATAGCCCTTTGGTCAGGGCAGCCAAAAATTGGGAGGTTCAACAATGACCCATGCTTACAGACATGTAGTAGGGCCTGTAACCCTCAAGTGGGTGTATTGTAGTATAGCCCTTTGGTCTGGGCAGCCAAAAATTGGGAGGCTCCTCTTTGTCCCTGGATAGAGACGTGCAGGAGGGCCTGTTAACAAGAACTGGGTGTATTGTAGTATAGCCCTTTGGTCAGGGCAGCCAAAAATTGGGAGGTTCAACAATGACCCATGCTTACAGACATGTAGTAGGGCCTGTAACCCTCAAGTGGGTGTATTTTAGCCTAGGCCTTTGGCCAGGGCAGCCAAAAATTAGGAGGCTCCTCTTTGTCCCTGGATAGAGACGTGCAGGAGGGCCTGTAACCCTCAAGTGGGTGTATTGTAGTATAGGCCTTTTGTCAGGGCAGCCAAAAATTGGGAGGTTCAACAATGACCCATGCTTACAGACAGGTAGTAGGGCCTGTAACCCTCAAGTGGGTGTATTTTAGTATAGCCCTTTGGTCAGGGCAGCCAAAAATTGGGAGGCTCCTCTTTGTCCCTGGATAGAGACGTGCAGGAGGGCCTGTAACCCTCAAGTGGGTGTATTTTAGTATAGCCCTTTGGTCAGGGCAGACAAAAATTGGGAGGCTCCTCTTTGTCCCTGGATAGAGACGTGCAGGAGGGCCTGTAACCCTCAAGTGGGTGTATTTTAGTATAGCCCTTTGGTCAGGGCAGACAAAAATTGGGAGGCTCCTCTTTGTCCCTGGATAGAGACGTGCAGGAGGGCCTGTAACCCTCAAGTGTGTGTATTGTAGTATAGGCCATTTGTCAGGGCAGCCAAAAATTGGGAGGTTCAACAATGACCCATGCTTACAGACATGTAGTAGGGCCTGTAACCCTCAAGTGGGTGTATTTTAGTATAGCCCTTTGGTCAGGGCAGCCAAAAATTGGGAGGTTCAACAATGACCCATGCTTACAGACATGTAGTAGGGCCTGTAACCCTCAAGTGGGTGTATTTTAGTATAGCCCTTTGGTCAGAGCAGACAAAAATTGGGAGGTTCAACAATGACCCATGCTTACAGACATGTAGTAGGGCCTGTAACCCTCAAGTGGGTGTATTTTAGCCTAGGCCTTTGCCCAGGGCAGCCAAAAATTAGGAGGCTCCTCTTTGTCCCTGGATAGAGACGTGCAGGAGGGCCTGTAACCCTCAAGTGGGTGTATTGTAGTATAGGCCTTTTGTCAGGGCAGCCAAAAATTGGGAGGTTCAACAATGACCCATGCTTACAGACATGTAGTAGGGCCTGTAACCCTCAAGTGGGTGTATTTTAGTATAGCCCTTTGGTCAGAGCAGACAAAAATTGGGAGGTTCAACAATGACCCATGCTTACAGACATGTAGTAGGGCCTGTAACCCTCAAGTGGGTGTATTTTAGCCTAGGCCTTTGGCCAGGGCAGCCAAAAATTAGGAGGCTCCTCTTTGTCCCTGGATAGAGACGTGCAGGAGGGCCTGTAACCCTCAAGTGGGTGTATTTTAGTATAGCCCTTTGGTCAGGGCAGCCAAAAATTGGGAGGTTCAACAATGACCCATGCTTACAGACATGTAGTAGGGCCTGTAACCCTCAAGTGGGTGTATTTTAGTATAGCCCTTTGGTCAGAGCAGACAAAAATTGGGAGGTTCAACAATGACCCATGCTTACAGACATGTAGTAGGGCCTGTAACCCTCAAGTGGGTGTATTTTAGCCTAGGCCTTTGGCCAGGGCAGCCAAAAATTAGGAGGCTCCTCTTTGTCCCTGGATAGAGACGTGCAGGAGGGCCTGTAACCCTCAAGTGGGTGTATTGTAGTATAGGCCTTTTGTCAGGGCAGCCAAAAATTGGGAGGTTCAACAATGACCCATGCTTACAGACATGTAGTAGGGCCTGTAACCCTCAAGTGGGTGTATTTTAGTATAGCCCTTTGGTCAGGGCAGCCAAAAATTGGGAGGTTCAACAATGACCCATGCTTACAGACATGTAGTAGGGCCTGTAACCCTCAAGTGGGTGTATTTTAGCCTAGGCCTTTGGCCAGGGCAGCCGAAAATTAGGAGGCTCCACATTGTCCCTGGATAGAGACGTGCAGGAGGGCCTCAAAACTCAAAATTGTTCACATTGAAAAGATGCGGGTATCCTGTCTTTGTAATGCCCATTCAAAAAGAATGGGAGTAAAAATTTACCACTGGGGGTATACCTGAAACAACAGCCAAACTATTGTAACGGTCATCATGGTGGCACATGAGGAGAAGGAGGAGCAGTCCAGCGATTAGCCAAGGAATAGGAAGACGACGTGGTGGATGATCCAGTAGCTGACCCAACCTGGCAGGAGTATATGCAGAGCGAGGACAGCAGTGCACAGGGGGAGGGAGGCATAGCATCCCAACAGGCAGTACGAAGCAGGGTCGGTTACGCAGGCATAAGGCAGGCAACCGTTCCCCGGAACAACAACACGACACAAGGTGCCTGTGCAAATGTTAGGTTTTCCCGAGTCTGGCAGTATTTTCAGTTGGCTCCAGATGACTCTAAAAAGGCCATTTGCAACACCTGCCATGCCAGCATCAGCAGGGGTACGAAAAGTAGCAGCCTGACCACCACCAGCATGATCAGGCACATGTCAGCCAAGCACCCGACTTTGTGGAAAGTACAACAGAGTCGAGGAGCGGTGCTTGCTGATGTCACTGCTACGTCTTTGCCTGTTGTGCGTGCGAGCCAATCCCATGTCCATGCTGGCCGCGAACAAGCCTCCGGCCCTGCACCTGAAGTTGCCCACGTACAAATTACACCACCATCAAGCACGTCCTTGTCCCAGCGCAGTGTTCAATTATCCATTCAGCAAACATTTGAACGGAGGCGCAAATACGCTGCCAACGCCCCACATGCCACAGTCCTGAATGATCACATTTCGCGACTCATTGCGCTACAAATGTTGCCTTTCCGGCTGGTGTAGATGGCAGCATTCTGCGACCTGATGGCGGCTGCTGTCCCACGTTACTCGGTCCCCAGCCGCCACTATTTCTCCAGATGTGCCGTCCCCGCATTGCATAACCACGTGTCCAACAGCATCACACGTGCCCTGAACAACGCTGTTTCAGCCAAAGTCCACCTAATAATAATAATAATACAGCTTTATTTATATAGCGCGAATATATTACGCAGCGCTTTACAATGTAGGGTTAGAGTACAGAAAATATAATACAGTAAGTAATTACAGTAGAGAACAAATACAGTAGAATAATTGGATACAAAACAATAGGCATAGAATCAATGTAAAAAAGAAAATACAAAAAATAAAGCAAGAAATGAAGGTAACCCTGCTCAAAAGAGCTTACAATCTACAACGGGATAGGGGTTGCACAAGGTACAGGGGCTTATTGCACTGGTGGTCCAGGCATCTCGAGGAAATGGGGCATAGAACTAAGCTTACATGGATGGTCATTATACAGTCTGTGTAGACCTTTTTGGTTTGGTGGAGTTTGTAGAAGAGTAATGTCCAGAGGGATAGGCCACTATCTACAGTACAAAGGACTTCTATTAGGGAGTATGATAGGCCGCCTTAAAAAGATGCGTTTTTAGGGATCGTCTGAAGCCCTGCAAGTTGTGGATAGTCCTGATTTCTTTTGGTAAAGCATTCCAGAGGTTTGGTGCAGCTCTGGAGAAGTCTTGGAGCCGGGAGTGGGAGGATCGGATTATTACCGATGTCACTCGAAGGTCATTTGAGGAACGTAGAGCGCGAGTGGGGTGATAGACAGAGATGAGGGAGGAGAGGTAGGGGGGTGCTGCACTGTGAATAGCTTTGTGGGTGATAAGAAGCAATTTGAATTTGATGCTGTAGTATACGTGCAGCCAGTGCAATGACTGGCACAGAGCAGAGGCATCTGAGTAACGATTGGCCAGATGGGTGATCCTGGCTGCTGCATTAAGGATGGACTGGAGAGGATAAACTCTGGTGAGGGGGAGGCCGCTTAATAGAGAATTGCAATAGTCAAGGCGGTAATGGATTAGGGCCACGGTGAGGGTTTTTGTTGTTTACAGGGTGAGAAAGGGACGGACTCTGGAGATATTCTTCAAGTGTAAGTGACATGAGCGGACGAGACATTGTGTGTGGGAGGAGAAGGAGAGATCGGTGTCAAACATAACACCCAGACAACGAGCCTGCTGCCTAGGCATTATCGTGGTGCCACAAACTGAGAGAGAGATGTCCGATTTAGGGAGGTTAGTGGATGGGGGGAGCAGAAGAAGTTCAGTTTTGGAAAGGTTTAGTTTCAAATAGAGAGTGGACATGATATTGGAAACTGCAGCTAGACAGTCATTGCTGTTCTTTAATACCTCAGGGGTAAGGTCAGGGGCTGAAGTGTATAACCACAGACACGTGGACAAGTGCTTGTGGGCAAGGCCGCTACATCTCCTTGACAAAACACTGGGTTAATATTGTGGAGGCTCTGACACAGTCTGATCGAGGGACGGAACACGTCCTTCCCACACCAAGGATAGCAGGCCCTACCTCTGTCAGGGTTTCACCGACACTCTACAGCTCCGGAATGTCATGCTCTTCAGCCTCCTCCTCCTCCTCCTCCTGCTCATCCTCATCCACTGTACCCTCCACACCAGTCCCAAGCTGGAAGCACTGCAGCACTGCCTCTGCGAAGCGGCAACAGGCTGTGCTGAAGCTAGTCTGCATAGGTGACAAACCCCACAATGCAGAAGAGGTGTGGACAGCTCTGAAACAGCAGGCAGATCACTGGCTCACACCTCTGAACCTAAAGCCAGGAAAGGTCGTGTGTGACAATGGATGGAACTTGGTGGCAGCTTTGAGGCGAGGCCAGCTGACGCATGTTCCATGCGTGGCCCACGTGCTCAACCTGGTGGTTCAGAGGTTTGTAAAGTCATACCCAGAGCTGTCTGAACTGCTGGTAAAAGTTTGCCGTCTGTCTGCACATTTCCGCAAGTCACCTGCTGCTTCAGCCGACCTTGGCGGATTTCAGCGCCGTTAGCGTCTTACGGCCCACAGACTGGTGTGTGATGTCCCCACGCGTTGGAATTCAACTCAGCACATGTTGGTCAGGATATGTGAGCAGAAGAGGGCAGTTGTTGACTACCTGCATCACCTAAGCCGTCGGGAAATGGTTCAAACTCCACACATAACACCTGAGGAGTGGAGATGGATGTCCGACCTATGTACCGTCCTCCAAAACTTTGAGGACTCCACCCAGATGGTGAGCGGCGATGACGCCATTATTAGCGTCACCATACCACTACTCTGCCTTCTAAAACGGCCTCTGCTGAAAAACAAAGAGGATGCATTGCAGGCCGAGCGCGATGACTTGGAGCAAGAAACAGTAGTGGGTGTGGGTGAAAACACAGAGTCCAGCCTCATCTCATCACAACGTGGAGTGGAGGACTATGACGAGGAGGAGGAGGATGAAGACATGGAGCAACTCTCTGGCCAAATTGAGGATATGACATGCACACCAGTCATACCCTCGATTCAGCGTGGCTGGCCAGAGGACAGGGGAGATGAGGAGGAGGAGGAGGAGGACAGCATGTTCAGTCATCGTGTTGGTCTGGATACTAAAGTGATGGCTGTTAAGAGTCTGGCGCACATGGCTGACTTTATGGTAAGCTGCCTGCCTCGTGACCCTCGCGTTCAGAACATCTTGGCCGACAATCTGTACTGGTTGGCAACACTGTTAGACCCACGGTACAAGGAGAACTTTATGTCTGTCATTCCTGAGGCGGAGAGGTCAGCCAAAACGCAGCAGTGCCAGAAGGCCATAGTCACGGAAGTAGGCAAATCATTCCCCTCACAAAACGCTAGCGGCATAGGTCAGGAATCGGTGGACAACCAAGGCGTACGGCCGAGAGGGGCACAAGTCCAATCCGCCAAAGGTAGGGGAACAGTCTTTACGAGGTGGGACAGTTTTCTCAGCCCCTCACGTACCACAGCCCCTGAGGTGCGGGGTAGTGACACAAGAAATGCTAAGTTTGGTCAGATGCTGAAGGAGTACCTTGCCGATCGAACAACTGTACTGCGAGATTCCTCTGTGCCTTACAATTATTGGGTCTCCAAGCTGGACACGTGGCATGAATTGGCTCTCTACGCCTTGGAAGTCCTGGCCTGCACTGCCGCTAGCATTTTGTCACAGCGTGTTTTCAGTGCCGCAGGTGGAATCATTACTGATAAACGCAACCGCCTGTCAACTGAAAATGCTGACAGGCTGACTGAGATCAAGATGAACAAGGGTTGGATTAGGCCAGACTTCACCACACCACCAACAAATGACAACTGAATTTAAATTTTGTAATGGGAATTTGCCATGTACCTCCACTGACCCATGGGTACACACTTCTGGACTTCCGAGTGTCCAAGTGTGGGATCAGTAATGTCCGTGGACGTGCACTCAGCCAGTTGGTAGGAAGGAGGATCAGGTTGGGAAATGTGCGGTGCAGTATCACGGCTACTGACAATTGACCGTGTGGAAGACAGGGTGTTTGTGGAGGTGCCAATCAGACTTGAAGCATTATCCGCTATCCAAATAACAAGCTGTTGACACTAGTGTTGGTTCAAGAGCGTAGTACTGCAACGGGCCCCAACAATTTGGGACAGGACGTGTGAGCGAGTAGATGTGCCACTTTCTTGTTGCGAAATTAGTGCTTGCACACGACCTCGGCCTCTGCCTGCACCACCATCACGTTCACCTCCTTGTTCCTTGCCAACGCCCTTGCGCATTTTGCTTGTATACAGCGACAACAGTCACAGGAGAGGATTTTAGTCCCTAACCTGTATCAAGGTATGACGTACACCAGTCTGGTGACTATTCAGATCACAAGAGATTAGGATTTTAGTTCCCTAACCTGTATCAAGGTATGACGTACACCAGTCTGGTGACTGTTCAGATCACAAGAGATTAGGATTTTAGTTCCCTAACCTGTATCAACGTATGACGTACAACAGTGTGGTGACTGTTGAGATGACAAGAGTTAGGATTTAAGTTCCCTAACCTGTAGAAACGTATGACGTACAACAGTGTGGTGACTGTTGAGATGACAAGAGTTAGGATTTTACTTCCCTAACTTGTAGAAACTTATGACGTACAACAGTGTGGTGACTGTTGAGATGACAAGAGTTAGGATTTTAGTTCCCTAACCTGTAGAAACGTATGACGTACAACAGTGTGGTGACTGTTGAGATGACAAGAGTTAGGATTTTAGTTCCCTAACCTGTAGAAACGTATGACGTACAACAGTGTGGTGACTGTTGAGATGACAAGAGTTAGGATTTTACTTCCCTAACCTGTAGAAACGTATGACGTACAACAGTGTGGTGACTGTTGAGATGACAAGAGTTAGGATTTTAGTTCCCTAACCTGTAGAAACGTATGACGTACAACAGTGTGGTGACTGTTGAGATGACAAGAGTTAGGATTTTAGTTCCCTAACCTGTAGAAACGTATGACGTACAACAGTGTGGTGACTGTTGAGATGACAAGAGTTAGGATTTTAGTTCCCTAACCTGTAGAAACGTATGACGTACAACAGTGTGGTGACTGTTGAGATGACAAGAGTTAGGATTTTACTTCCCTAACCTGTAGAAACGTATGACGTACAACAGTGTGGTGACTGTTGAGATGACAAGAGTTAGGATTTTAGTTCCCTAACCTGTAGAAACGTATGACGTACAACAGTGTGGTGACTGTTGAGATGACAAGAGTTAGGATTTTAGTTCCCTAACCTGTATTAAGGTAGTACGTACACCTGTCTGGTGACTGTAATGGTTTGAAGAGAGGATTTTAGTCCCTAACCTGTATTAAGGTAGTATGTACACCTGTCTGGTGACTGTTTTGATGACAAGAGTTAGGATTTTAGTTCCCTAACCTGTATTAAGGTAGTACGTACACCTGTCTGGTGACTGTAATGGTTTGAAGAGAGGATTTTAGTCCCTAACCTGTATTAAGGTAGTACGTACACCTGTCTGGTGACTGTTTTGATGACAAGAGTTAGGATTTTAGTTCCCTAACCTGTATTAAGGTAGTACGTACACCTGTCTGGTGACTGTAATGGTTTGAAGAGAGGATTTTAGTCCCTAACCTGTATTAAGGTAGTACGTACACCTGTCTGGTGACTGTAATGGTTTGAAGAGAGGATTTTAGTCCCTAACCTGTATTAAGGTAGTATGTACACCTGTCTGGTGACTGTTTTGATGACAAGAGTTAGGATTTTAGTTCCCTAACCTGTATTAAGGTAGTACGTACACCTGTCTGGTGACTGTAATGGTTTGAAGAGAGGATTTTAGTCCCTAACCTGTATTAAGGTAGTACGTACACCTGTCTGGTGACTGTTTTGATGACAAGAGTTAGGATTTTAGTTCCCTAACCTGTATTAAGGTAGTACGTACACCTGTCTGGTGACTGTAATGGTTTGAAGAGAGGATTTTAGTCCCTAACCTGTATTAAGGTAGTACGTACACCTGTCTGGTGACTGTAATGGTTTGAAGAGGGATTTTAGTCCCTAACCTGTATTAAGGTAGTATGTACACCTGTCTGGTGACTGTTTTGATGACAAGAGTTAGGATTTTAGTTCCCTAACCTGTATTAAGGTAGTACGTACACCTGTCTGGTGACTGTAATGGTTTGAAGAGAGGATTTTAGTCCCTAACCTGTATTAAGGTAGTACGTACACCTGTCTGGTGACTGTTTTGATGACAAGAGTTAGGATTTTAGTTCCCTAACCTGTATTAAGGTAGTACGTACACCTGTCTGGTGACTGTAATGGTTTGAAGAGAGGATTTTAGTCCCTAACCTGTATTAAGGTAGTACGTACACCTGTCTGGTGACTGTAATGGTTTGAAGAGAGGATTTTAGTCCCTAACCTGTATTAAGGTAGTACGTACACCTGTCTGGTGACTGTTTTGATGACAAGAGTTAGGATTTTAGTTCCCTAACCTGTATTAAGGTAGTACGTACACCTGTCTGGTGACTGTAATGGTTTGAAGAGAGGATTTTAGTCCCTAACCTGTATTAAGGTAGTACGTACACCTGTCTGGTGACTGTTTTGATGACAAGAGTTAGGATTTTAGTTCCCTAACCTGTATTAAGGTAGTACATACACCTGTCTGGTGACTGTAATGGTTTGAAGAGAGGATTTTAGTCCCTAACCTGTATTAAGGTAGTACGTACACCTGTCTGGTGACTGTTTTGATGACAAGAGTTAGGATTTTAGTTCCCTAACCTGTATTAAGGTAGTACATACACCTGTCTGGTGACTGTAATGGTTTGAAGAGAGGATTTTAGTCCCTAACCTGTATTAAGGTACTAAGTACAAGAGTGTGGTGACTCTAATGGTCACAGAAAAGCTTGGATTCCAATCTGCATCACCCTGCCTATATCCTCCTAGATTAGTCCTGAGAAGGACTGTTCTGGTCACTGGAAATCTTGGACTCCGATCTGGATCACCCTGCCTATGTCCTCCTAGATTAGTCCTGAGAAGGACTGTTGTGGTCAGCAGCAGTTTGCAGCCCTGATCCGGATCTACCTATGAGGGCCGCAAATCTGTCCCTAATCAGCAGCAGACACTCTCCCTACACTCACTGTCTGGATAGCTGTGTGCCGAGCACAGCGCGCCGGGAGTTATAAAGGCTCGGTGACGCTGTGCAGGGCGGCCAATCACTGCTATGCCACAACTAACAGGGCTGTGGCATTGCAGTGGTCTGTCAGCCAATCCCTGCACGTGGGCTGGCTCTCAAAAGAGCGCCAACATGGAGAGATGACGACCACGAGCACAGCACGAGTATCGCGAGATTACTCGGTGCTCGGCGAGTCGCCTGAGTACAGTGATACTCGTGCGAGTACCGAGTAGTGGCGAGCATGCTCGCTCAACACTAATTAACATGCTTATTTGGAGAGGTCACCGCAGTCGCTCATGTCATAGAGTTTCAAAAGTGCGGTCTTCCACATACTCATATTTTGATCATCCTTGAAAGTAATTCTAAAAAAAGGACTGAATATGACATAGGCCATGTTCACACATATCAGCTTTTTTGGCCATCTCTGCGTTTTTTGGGCTGTTAAAAAAAATGCAGGTGCGTTAACGCAGGGTGCATTTGAGTGCATTCGACCCCACTGCCCCCCGAGGAAGAACAAACGAAAACACGTGTCGGGGCTTCTCCCTGACACAGTCCCCAGGCAGCAGGCATCTCTGGTATGAGAATTATTTATTAACCTCTTGTGTCCCTGACATTGGTTCTAGTTGTATGTTTATGATGCTGTAAATTGACTGTAATCACCTTGGCTGCAACTTATGCAAAAGGCTGCAACTGTATTCTTTGTTGGGGGAATTTTACCTTTTATATTAACGTCATTACCATTGAGATGTCTGCAATGTAAAATTCTGGGTCCTGTGTTTGATCTCTCTTTTCACCCTGCACTTTGTCCTTGAAAAAACCCCCTCCTTTTGCACTGATGCACTTTTTTGCTTACTAGCTGTGACAATCACTTGTTTTTCTACAAATAAAATTGGTTGTAACGCATGAAAATGCATCGTGTGACTCTATGTACCTTAAAGACATTTTGGTTCGTTGGTTTTAATATGTGTATATGTCGGTACTTTTACAACAGGTCATGTTGATTCTCTGGTTGTTTATTGAGTGTACATGCGTTTTTCAGCTCCACTTGAGTTTTTTTCCCCCAGTTCAAAAAACGCTGCATGCTGCGTGCTGGAAAAAAATGCAGGGGTTGCTGGCAAAAAAGCATGCGTTTTTTTAAAATGGGGCCCTGTGGGAAACGCATGCATTAACGCAGGACACATATAGGCACCCGCGTTAACGCATGCGTTTTTGCCTGCGTTTTTGATGAAAAAATGACAAAGTCCAAAAAGGATTCTAATCCTTTCAGACACACAAGGGACACTTTTTGGCACTCTTAAAAAACGCATGTGGTTTTAGGAGTGCTAAAAAAAACGCAACTTGTGTGTGAACATGGCCATAAACAATACTGTATGGGGTGAAATTCCAGATGAAACTAAATAGCCTCGGCTCCACACCATTGTTCTTAAATCATGATTCACAGTCCCTTTAGAGAAGCCAATGCTAACTCTCCCTATATGGATAATGGTAAGTGTACCAAAGAAACTGCAAGAATACATCATCAAAGAAAAAGACTGCTATCCAAGTTACAGAAAAACCATTAAAAGCGAGGAGTCAAAAAAGTCATAGTAAGAATGTACAGTACATGGTTAGTGTGAAAGACCAAGAATGATATTATTTACATTTGTCATTTTTGCATGTAAAAGGCTCAACAAATTTTGAGATCATGACTAAACAACCCTGGGAGCTGTTTGCTTACATCTGTGTTTTCGGGCCACACATAAATCCAGTGGAGTTTTGGAATGAGATTAAGGAACAAAGAAGATTTCATCAACTGTGAAGGCTACCTTACAAAAGATGTACAAGATGTGCTGCTCATCCATGGAAAGTCTTTTGCTGATTTCAATTTAGCACAACCAGGAAATAAAAACAGTCAGCCTCAAGAAGACTATGATACAGTTTATGAGTTGGCAAAAGCTGCAGAGATGAAGCAAACGCTCAATCAGGACCAACATTTTGCCTACAATGCCATTGTTCAACCTTTAAAAGATAGCAGTTTAACACCAAAGTGCTTCTTTATTGATGGCCATGGTGGCGGTGGAAAAATGTATACCATCTACTCATGCATTATGAGACAAGAAGACGTTGTGGGACAAGAAGACGTTGCCTCACCTGCAGCCACAACAGAAATAGCGGCTAACTTGCTATGAGGAGGACGAACAATGCTCTCTCCCTACGGCATACCAATTCCAATCAACAAAACTTCTGTTTCTAGAATTAAAATTGATACGCTGCTAATGGGCTACAAAATACTAAACTTTTTATAATTAATAAGTGCACAATTGCACAAAACCAAGCATTGAATGTCATAGACTTCTACAAGATGTAATGACAGCACATGTTGCTGACAAAAATCAAGTACCCTTTGGTGGTAAAGCTTCTCTTTTTGGAAGAGACTTGAGGCAATGCCGTCCCGCACATGCAAATGAAGCAATACAGAAATTGTAGACTGCTGTGTTAAATATTCATAACATTGGAAAAACTTTACAAGACTTTTGCAATTCAATAACATGCGCTCCAGTGATTCTGAACACAGCAGTTGGTTGCTCAAACTAGGAAACGGTGAGCTGTCAAATAGACACAACCTTGGAGATTATTTAATAGTAATTCCTCCAGACATGTTGTGCACTGGCTGTGTAGTTACGGACATCTTTGGCAAAAATATTACTATTAATGTTAATAGCAAAGATAGTGTTAACACTGCTTCATTATATTCAATACCGTGCCCCAATAACGATGATGTAAACCTTCTAAACTGAATGTCATAGACTTCTACGAGATGTAATGACAGCACATGTTACTGACAAAAATCAAGTACCCTTTGGTGGTAAAGCTTCTCTTTTTGGAAGAGACTTGAGGCAATGCCGTCCCGCACTTGCAAATGAAGCAATAACAGAAATTGTAGACTGCTGTGTTAAATATTCATAACATTGGAAAAACTTTACAAGACTTTTGCAATTCAATAACATGCTCTCCAGTGATTCTGAACACAGCAGTTGGTTGCTCAAACTAGGAAACAGTGAGCTGTCAAATAAACACAACCTTAGAGATGATGTAATAGTAATTCCTCCAGACATGTTGTGCACTGGCTGTATAGTTACGGACATCTTTGGCAAAAATATTACTATTAATGTTAATGACAAAGAAAGTGTTAACACTGCTTCATTACATTCAATACCGTGCCCCAATAACGATGATGTAAACCTTCTAAACTAAAAATAATGGATCGAATGAGTGGCCAGTATGTTTTATATACAAGCAATGATTCTGTGGATGCTGATGACACTGACGAATATTAACAGTACCCAGTGGTATTTTTACATTTTCTGATGCCATCCGGAATGCCACCACATCAGTTAAAACTTAAAACTATTGTAATGCTAATGCAAAACGTAAACACCAAACAGGTCTCTTCAATGGGACTTGATTGATTATCTCGTCCTAAACCACAACATCATACAAGCTAAAGTGATTTCTGGATCAATCAAAGAGGACATTGTTTTTATTCCACACACAGATTTGTGTCCTTCCGAAACTGGGTTACCTTTTAAATTAAAACGACAACAGTTTCCGGTCAAGCTTGCATATGCAATGAATATTAACAAGTCCCAAGGACAGACCCTCAATCGAGTGGGAATTTATTTACTGGAACCTGCATTTGGCCATGAGCATTCTCAAGAGTAAATCAATGATGCCATGTCAAAGTCAAAGTTTTTGATATGCCACTTCAAGACAAATTATTACATAATATAATCAGAAAATCTTTACTAGAAATGTTGTTTACAAAAATGTTTTAAATTTAGCTATTTCATTTGTAATGTGATTGATGGATAGCTAGATAGATAGATGATTGATAGCAAGATGATAGCTATGAGATAGATATAGATAGATAGTGTGATAATAATAATAACAAAATATAGGCAGCACTTCAAATTTCCAGTTGAAAAAAAGACCTTTATTGGTCAGTAAACAGGCATTGTTTCAATCCTTGTTGGATCTTTCTCAAGCAATCACAGGGTGTAGACTCAAAGTTTATATAATGCCTCATTTACATAATCAGTGAACAAACAATTAATATTAATTTATACAATAAGTGCTTCTATAGTGCATATTCACAGTGTCTACATACATTAAAGTGCTTTCATATGGATCCACATGTGTTCATCTATTGTCACATATGAATCTTACATATTGCAATGCTTTAAAAAAGCTTCCTAGTACTCATAATGGCTTAATTAAGTTTAATAATTACACAGGTGCTCATTAATAATATTTTGGCTCACCACCATAAGCTTTGCAATTCATTCCATATTCCAGGTATGCGCTGTACTCCCGACGTTGCGGAAGTCATTGTGCGCATGCGTGTGACTACCATGTTCTCGCGGGACCGGCCGTACACCCTTACCCATGCGCAGTGGTGTATCTGACTCCGTACACCCACTGGGCATGCACAATAGCTCCAAACTGTCTCATGACGTCGGTCGGAGTCCGGAGCATGCGTACTAGCTCTCTTAATCTCCGTGGCGTCTCCCAGCAACCGGAGCTTACACATTATCTCTTAACTCTGTAGTTACTCAGATATAAACATGAGTCCAGCCAGCATACTAAACTTAACTAGATAATGCCCAATAGTTATTTATAATCTACAATTCTTATTCTCCCTATTTCTTTTTCTATTTTAGGTGCTCCAGCATCGGACCTTTTATTTTTAATAGGACCTATTGTGACCACTGTGCCCTCCCCACTGTTCCACCCACTTAGCGTGAGCGTCACCCTGGCTCTTGCATGCTGGATCTAGACATCACCAGTATTTAACCAGCAGTGTCCAGGCCAGCATACAACGGGACCAGTGCCACGATCTTTCTAGTTCCATAGTCCTTATGTATAACCTCTCTTAAAGGGCTACATCCATCTACATATGCTTTCTTTCCTCATATAATACAATTCCCAAGGTGACAGCCAAAGTCTAGTCACTCTGCAAATCTCTACATTAACAAAACATTTACAGAAAATACAATCTTATATAAATAGAATTATTTCGCAAATAAGGGTGAGTCATCACAGTGCATTTAAAACCGATGATATAATATTCATCTGTTGAGCAGTATTCTGTAGAAAAAAATAAAAACATTCAACAAATTAGTATATATATACCAATACATTAATCATAAAATCACCCTATCTAACCATCTCGAATGACAAAGAAGTAATGCCTTATAAAATAGCACCCAATTTAAAATCCATATTTAGTCCCTGTGGTTTTAATGTGTTAAGCTTGAAGATCCATTCTAATGCTTTCTTTTTTAACTGCTTCTCTCTGTCTCCACCTCGTCTTAGAGGGGGCACCATGTCAATAATCCGACATTTAAGATCTCTTTCCTTGTGCCCCTTCTCCGTGAAGTGTTTTGATACCGGCAAATCCATTTTCTTTTTTCTTATTACATATCTATGCTGATTTAACCTTGTCCTAAAATCAAGCGTTGTCTCGCCCATATACCAGAGTCCACAAGGACATTCAAGTAAATAAATTACATATTCAGAAGAACGAGTTGCAAAATGCCTAATCTCATATGTCTTACCACTAGCTTGGTGTACAAACATACCTCCTTTGAGCATGTAGCTACAGTTAATGCACCCTAAACAAGGGTAACAGGCCCTTCTGATCGCCCCTGTAAGTGTGCTTTGTCTTGATTTGTTCAATGGTCCTACGTATGAATGAACTACTGCATCTTTCAAATTGTGGCCTCGTCTATAGAATCAGTGGCTGCAGTTTCAATTCTTCAATGTGGGGCAAACAATTCTTTAACATCACCCAATGTTTCTTTATGATGTTCGATATTTCTCCACTTTCCTCACCATCAGAGGTTACAAACGGTATTCTGTTACACATGTTATGTTTTTTTGGGGTTTCACCTTCCTTCTCATTCAACACTTTTTCCTTATTCATTTGCAAGAGTTTTCTTGGATATCCTCTTTCTCTAAATCTATTCACCTGTTTATCCAGCAAACCACCTAGTTCATCATGGTTATCCACTATTCTTTTTATCCTCTTCATTTGACCACATGGAATAGCTTTTTTTAATTTTTCCGGGTCATAACTTTCAAACCTCAGCAGTTTATTTCTATCTGTTGGTTTCCTGTATAATGTTGCAGTGATTCCATCCTCACCATCACATCCAAAAACTGTATTTTTTCTCGTGACCATACCAGGGTAAATTTGATTGTTTCATTTACTTGATTATGGAATACCAAAAAATTCTGTAACTCAATCTCTGTACTGCTCCACAGGAGGAAGATGTCATTAATGTATCTTCACCAGTTAATCACCTTGTCATAGTGGTCGGATACAGAGATGAATCCTCCTCCAATGTTGGCATTACAATGTTCGCATACGCGGGCGCCATATTTGCGCCCATAGCTGTTGTTTTTTTTTATTTGAATTTTTTGTTATTCCTTAATCAAGTAAAACTCTTGCAAATGAATAAGGAAAAAGTGTTGAATGAGAAGAAAGGTGAAACCCCCCAAAAAACAAGACATATGTAACAGAATACCATTTGTAACCTCTTATGGTGAGGAAAGTGGGGAAATATCGAACATCATAAAGAAACATTGGGTGATGTTAAAGAATTGTTTGCCCCACATTGAAGAATTTAAACTGCAGCCACTGATTACCTATAGACGAGGCCACAATCTGAAAGATGCAGTAGTTCATTCAGACATAGGACCATTGAACAAATCAAG
Source organism: Allobates femoralis (assembly GCA_033576535.1). Lineage (NCBI taxonomy): Eukaryota > Metazoa > Chordata > Amphibia > Anura > Aromobatidae > Allobates > Allobates femoralis. Next base: position 191,786,220 of record JARQOC010000006.1, on the reverse strand, counting down.
ACAAAGCACACTTACAGGGGAGGTCAGAAGGGCCTATTACCCTTGTTTAGGGTGCATTAACTGTAGCTACATGCTCAAAGGAGATAAGTTTGTACACCAAGCTAGTGGTAAGACATATGAGATTAGGCATTTTGCAACTGGTTGTTCTGAATATGTAAATTATTACTTGACTGTCCATGTGGACTCTTGTGTAATTATTAAACTTAATTAAGCGCATTATGAGCACTAGGAAGCTTTTTTAAAGCACTGCAACATATAAGATTCATATGTGACAATAGATGAACACATGTGAATCCATATGAAATCACGGTAATGTATGTAAACACTATGAATATGCAGTATAGAAGCACTTTTTGTATGAATTAATATTAATTGTTTGTTCACTGATTATGTAAATGAGACACTATATAAACTTTGAGTCTATATCCTGTCATTGCTTGAGAAAGATCCAACAAGGATTGAAACGTTGCCTGCTCACTGACCAATAAAGGTCTTTTTTTCAACTGGAAATTTGGAGTGCTGCCTATATTTTGTTATTATTGGTATGTACCTGATAAGTGGAAAGCTGTCAAGGTAGGCCTGCACCCTTGAGTAAACCTCATTGTGTTGCTTTTAATTTTCTATATAGATAGTGTGATAGATAAATATTTGATATTGCAAGTTGATCACAGGTAAAGTACAAAAGGGAGATATGTATCATCCAGATTGTTAAACTCAGTGATGTGAACCCAGATGCAATCCTAGAGTATAATACTCGTAGGTGCTGAGAGAGATGAATTGTCTTCAACAGGTTACTGCTTTGTTGTAAACAGCTAAAGAGATGGGGGGACCGCTGTTCACCATATCTCCACATCAGGGTGTGGTCCATAGAGGTAGACAGACGGACAGATAGATAGGAGATACATAAATAGATGATAGATAGACATGAGTTACATAGTTGATAGAAATATAGAGAGATAGATAGTTGATAGATACATAGATAGATATGAGTTACATGGATGACATAAAGATAGAGACATAGATAGATGATAGATATAAGATACAGAGATACAGTAGATGATAGATATATAGAGTAGGGATAAGCGAGTATAATTGCAAGTATTTGGTACTCTGCAAGTAATGCGGTACTCGCAATACTCAAAACATAGCAAGTATTTCACTACTCGCCTTGCAATATTCGGATCTCCCACCCAGCATTACCCAATCACACTAATTCCACAGCCTTCTTGGTTGTGGCATTACTATGATTGGCTGGCTGCTCAGTGTCATACATGAGTCATAGCCTATGACTCATAGGCTTTATATAAACCCTGCAGCAGACATTTTCTGCACATTGCATGCAGAACATAGCTAGTATAGGGATAGTGTGAGCAGCTGCTAGGGAGAGTTGCGCTTATGCATATCGTCCAGAAATCCTCTGTAAAACCCAAAAGCTCTTGTGAGAGCTACCAGTATTGTAATACTAGGTGACTGTAGTGCAGGGAGACAGGCAGGGACGTTACAGTGCTACATAGTACAGTCAGCAATATTTCAGCTCTTCTCAGAGCTAAAAGTATAAGGTCAGGGAGTAGTGACAGTTTTCCCAGGTATTTTTGGGGTCACATTTACCCTTGTAGGCCAATTTGTTTGCCGGTGCGTTGCTGTGTTCACACCAAATAGCATGCATGGTACTGCACAACTGACATGCAGCCAGCACCACTGTTCTGTATGGTGACCGGCGCGCGTAATAATATCGCCTTAAACCTCAGGGCAATTTTTTTGTGCCGTTGCGGTGCTGTGGTCACACCGAATAGCACGTACGCTACTGCACAACTGACACACAGCCAGCATCGCTGTCTTGTGTATTTACTGGCGTGCGTAATATATCGCAATTTTTTTTATGTCATTATGATGCTGTGTGTAAAGCACAAAGCAGTACTAGGCAGTAGTGCTACCTTCCAAAAAGCACTAACTGCTCCTTGTTCCCTAATATCTGCATCTGAACATCTGCAGCTATGTCACAAAAAAACAAATTCCTAAAAAGGCTGTTGTGAAGGGACCGGAAAATGGACGTGGACATGGGCATGGGGTTGTCAGTGGTGCCCGACAATCCACAAAGTCTGGGAGATAGAAGAAGGTTGACGTATCTATGTTCCTGGTGAAATTTCCTGGTCTGGAACGTAAACGGGTCTGGAAACCAGAAGAGCAAGAGCAGATACTGGCTTGGATGGCTGATAAGGCCTCCACAAAATTTTCTAGCAGCACCCAATTGTCCACGACCACACAGTCTCCTAGCATAGTTTTTGCAGTGCTCAACGTTCAGACATAGCCATAGTGTCTCCAAAAAGTAGCCCAAGGGGTTGTATTATTGTTGATGAAGGACGGAGGGTCTAATCACGAATGCCTCCGATGGGAAATATTAATTAATGGAACATTGTTTTTAGCTTATTGACCATGAGGTACATGTGGCAGAAGCAGGAGTTGAAAACTTCTGTAAGAAGAAGAAAAGGGGTTTGTATAGGAAGGGATGGACATGATCACCAGTTGCCTAAAATAACATTTTGGGTGACTTTAGGTTGGGATGCTGTCATCAGGACAGCTTAAATACTCCAGTCCTTGATAAATGTTATCAGAATCAGCCTGTCTGAATTCTCGGTAGTCAGCCGTGTGCGTGTATCTGTGATGATTGCCTCAGCGGCACTGAAAACATGCTCTGACATCACACTAGCAGCAAGGCAGGCCAGCACCTCCAAGGCATGTAAGGAGAAGTCTGGCCAACTATGCAGCTTGGATATCCAGTAATTAAACGGAACAGAAGCATCAGGAAGGATGCAGATATGGTCACTTAGATAGTCATTGACCATCTTGTGCAACTTCTCCCTCCTTGACATTGTTACCGGTCCAACTAGCCCTTGCTGATGAGCCGGTTTATTGAAGAAGGCCCAGTTTGTGGACATTTTACCACCACCCCTTTTGGACCTGCTGGGCACAGAGCTGGTACCTCTGCTAACAGCTGTGTCTGAGGGTGATGTTGCTATCAAATGATCGACAATGGACCTCTTGGAGGATTTAATTGTGAAAATCCCTGATGACTGCAACAGTAGGAAAGGAAATTTGTCCTTGTACTGTGGGTCTAGAAAGGTGGCCAACCAGTATAGGTTGCTGTTGAAAATGTGGATCACGCAAGGGTCTTGGCACAGACAGATATAAAGTGTGCCATGTGTGCCAAGCTGCAACGAGGCAAATGTTCTGTGACCCCAGAAGGAGGAACAATACCCATGCTCTCCTCACACTAGCTCTCCTCCTCCACCTCCACCTATCCAGCCCACCCATGCTGGACAGACATGAAGCTGGGGCAGGGAATCCCCTCTGTAGTATGAGGGAACCCCACGGTACCACTGAAAAATAAGTCTTTTCCCTCCTCGTCTTCCTCAACATCTTCATACACCAATCTTGCCTGATGAAATTGGCTGGTCTGGGTAGGATAACCCATTGTGAAATCTTGCTCCATACCAAGCTGCTGGGCTCTCAAAGATTCCATTTTTAGATTATGCAGCGATTCTTTCAGCAGGCATAGCATAATAGGGATGGTTACGCTAATAATAGGCGGAGCGGAGGGTGGCACTCTGCAAACATAGCTGGACGTTATTATACAGATTGGAGGTAAGAAACGCAGCACTTTTGATATAAAGCATTGAAGGGGGCGGATATGGTGTAAATAGCTTCCATGTCATGTTGTGCAGTGCTGTTATAGATAAAAGGGTACCTCATCTGTAATCAACACATAGGAGATGGATCACTAGGGGTAATTAGTATTGAACAGTGCTGTCTGATACCTAGAGGTACTTCAATTGGAAGGAATGCATTGTTTATGGTCCGAGGGCATTGTATAGTGCTGATTAAAATTTAAAGTACCCCACATACAAGGAGTGCTAGTGATCATAGGTGTTGTATAGAAACTATATAAGTGTATATTACTAGAGGGAGTTCATGAATAAGAGGTTATGTTAATTGCAGAGTGCACCTATATAATGGATATTTTTATGTAACAAATTTTAATGTATTGCTTGTAATTGGTACCTGAATAAATGTAAAACTATGAAGTTCTAAATAAAAACTAATTTTGGATGATATATTGGTCAGTTTCATATGTCATCAGTGTACCTCAGGTGAGGCAACACAGATGATTTTGGGTATATCTACGCTAATAATAGCCTGATCACCGCTCACAAGCATGGTGCATTACTCAAAGTTATCAAGCACCTCACAAATGTCTCCCCTCCTGTATCTGTAAGACTTGATTGTCTATATACAACCCCGGGCAAAAATTATGGAATCACCTGGCTCGTAGGATGTCCATTCAGTTGTTTAATTTTGTAGAAAAAAAGCAGATCACAGACATGGCACAAAACTAAAGTCATTTCAAATGGCAACTCTCTGCCTTAAAGAAACTAAAAGAAATCTTGAAAAAAAAATGTGCTAGTCAGTAAAGGTTACTTTTGTAGACCAAGCAGGGGGAAAAATTATGGAATTACTCAACTCTGAGGTTAAAATTATGGAAACACCCTGCAAATTTTCATCCCTAAAACTAACACCTGCATCAAATAAGATCTGCTCGTTAGTCTGCATCTAAAAAGGATGATCACACCTTGGAGAGCTGTTGCACCAAGTGGACTGACATGAATCATGGCTCCAACATGAGAGATGTCAATTGAAACAAAGGAGAGGATTATTAAACTCTTAAAAGAGGGTAAATCAACACACAATGTTGCAAAAGATGTTGGTTGTTCACAGTCAGCTCTGTCTAAAATCTGGTACAAATACAAACAACATGGGAAGGTTGTTAAAGGGAAACATACTGGTAGACCAAGGAAGACATCAAAGCGTCAAGACCGGAAACTTAAAGCAATATGTCTCGAAAACAGGAAATGCACAACAAAACAAATGAGGAACAAATGAGAGGAAACTGGAGTCAATGTCTGTGACCGAACTGTAAGAAGCCGTCTAAAGGAAATGTGATTTACGTACAGAAAAGCTAAACAAAAGCCATCATTAACACCTAACAGAAAAAAACAAGGTTACATTGGCTAAGGAAAAGCAATTGTGGACTGTGGATGACTGGATGAAAGTAATATGCAGTGATGAACTGCAAATTTGCATTGAGCAAGGTGATGACACTGGAACATTTGTCTGGTGTCGTTCCAATGAGTTTTATAAAGATGACTGCCTGAAGAGAACATGCAAATTTCCACAGTTATTGATGATATGGGGCTGCATGTCAGGTAAAGGCACTGATAGATGGCTATCATTACATCTTCAATAAATGCCCAAGTTTACATTGATATTTTGGACACTTTTCTTATCCCATCAAGTGAAAGGATGTTTGGAGACGATGAAATCATTTATCAAGATGATAATGCAGGGGTCCCCAACTCCAGGCCTCGAGGGCCGCCAACAGTGCATGTTTTCAGGATCTCGTTAGTATTGCACAGGGGTTGGAATCATTACCTATGCATTTGATCACATTAACACCTGTGCAATACTAAGGAAATCCTGAAATCCTGCACTGTTGGCGGCCCTCGAAGCCTGGAGTTGGTGACCTCTGTGATAATGCATCCTGCCATAGAGCAAAAACTGTGAAAACATTCCTTGAAAGCAGACACATAAGGTCAACATCATGGCCTGCAAATAGTCCGGATCTCAATCCAATTGAAAATCTTTGGTGGAAGTTGAAGAAAATGGTCCATGACAAGGCTCCAACCTGCAAAGCTGATCTGGCAACAGCAATCAGAGAAAGTTGGAACCAGATTGATGATGAGTACTGTTGTCACTCATTAAGTCTATGCCTCAGAGACTGCAAGCTGTTATAAAAGCCAGATGTGATGCAACAAAATACTAGTAATGTATTTGAGTGTTGTTTTGTTTGTTTGTTTGTCATGATTCCATAATTATTACTTCAGAATTGAGTGATTCCATAATTTCTTCCCCCCTGCTTGGTCTACAAAAGTAACCATTACTGGCTAGCTTATTTTTTTCCAAGATTTCTTTTATGGTACCTTCACACGCCGCAATCTCGCCTGGGAATCCTAAAGGCGATATGTAGCCCGGGGCAATCGCCGTGAAATTGCCTCACAGTTGCCGCGTGTGATTGGGGAATTTCGTGGAGTTAAATCGCCTCTCGCCTGTCGCCTAATTTCTGAGCACTGCTCTGAAATCAGCCTCAATCATGAAGACGATATTTCCCTGTTGTGGCGTGTGATAGGGCGATAGTGATGGAATCAGCGTCGCCTATGATTTCCTGTAGGCGTGCCACAGCGTGCTGTAGTCCGCACCCCGTCTACGATGATTGGTGGTGGCTACTGTGTTCCCATTGGCTGTCAGTTTACAGGGCGCCATATTTGAAGAGCTGTCTATTCAGCAACACACACATCTTCAATGGCGTCATGTATTAGCCAGCCTTCCAGAGCAGGCTGACCAATCGTAATGCTGTTGCGTTGTCCAATGAGCATGTATGGGGCGCTATGTAAACCACTGTGGCACGCCTATCTCCTCGCAGTGCTTACTATGTACGCCCACATTGCCTTTGGAATTGAGGTGTGTGAAGCGGCGAGGGAATTCGACCGGATTGGTTCTGCTGTGGGTGAGGCGATTTCCGGGGTGACACATCGCCTTTATTTCAGGGCGAGATTTTGGCATGTAATACCGCCATCGGCGATCTGAGGCGAGCATGAAAAACATCCACGCGCACTTTAGATTGCCTCATATCGCCAGCCAATATTGCGACGTGTGAAGGTACCATTAGTGTTTCTTCAAGGCAGAGAGTTGCCATTTGAAATGACTTTAGTTTTGTGCGATGTCTGTAATCTGCTTCTTTTCTACAAAATTAAAAAACTGAATGAACATCTTCCGAGCCAGGTGATTCCATAATTTTTGCCAGAGGTTGTATACTGTATTTATCCTTGTTCTCCCCTCTTCATATGTAAAGCGCCATGGAATCTAATGGTGCTATATAAATAAATAATAATACTAGTAATAATATTAAATGCCAGCGATTCACATTCACTCAATAGTGGTTATGTGTCTTGGCTGAGTGTCAGTCTGACGGGCATGTTTAAGCTGGTATTTAGCAAGTGCCCTCTGCTGCTCAGTTATCCTTGCCAACATATGATATGTTGCGTTCCACCGTGTTGGCAGGTCGCAAATGTGTTGGTGGTTTGGCAAATTAAATTGCTTTTGAAGCGTTGCAAGACCAGCAACAGCGGTGGAGGAATGACGGAAATGGGCTCAAATACGACGCACCTTCTTAAGTAGATACGGCAAGTCAGGGTATGTTTTTATAAATTTCTGCACCACTAGGTTCAGCACGTGAGCCATGCATGGCACTTGTACCAGCTTCCCGAGCTTTAAAGCCGCCACCAGGTTACGCCCATTATCGTAGACAATCAGACAGGGTTGGAGTTGCAGTGGGGAGAGCCACTGATTGGTCTGTTGTTTTATTCCTTGCCACAGCTCTGCTGCAGTGTGTGGTGCTTCATCTAAGCAGATTAGCTTCAGCAGCTCCCAACTTGGGAGTGATGTGGAGGCTAATTCAGCATAGGATGACGAGGTGGAGGAGGAAGAGGGCAGACAGGATGTATATGATGAGGCGGAAACCCTGATTGAGGTTGGGCCCGCTATTCGTGGCGTGGGTAGGATATGTGAAGGTCCAGTTCGAGACTTTGTTCCAACCTCCACCAGGTTGAGCCAGTGTGCCGTGACAGAGATGTATAATCTCTGTCCACATGTACTTGTTGACGTGTCTGTTGTAAGATGGACCTTCCCGGTTACGGTGTTTGTGAAAGTACGCTTTAGATTGTTTAAGACGTGCTGGTGTAATGCGGGGATGGTACACCGGTGTAACAGGTCAGATTTATCCCCCGTCCGGTATATACCCAAGTTTAAAGTTGCCTAGGCCAGACTATACCCTGTGGGCCAGAATATAACCGGGTATATTATGGCCTAGCCCAAACTATACTGTTACGCCCAGGCTTTGGGGTACTCGGGTGTCAGGCGGCAAGGGAATGGCGGCCGCGCCTGACCCTGTGTCCTGGGCCCATCTTTCAAAAAAGGGGTTGATATTTACAGGGGATTAAGTACAAAGTTTGTCGTCGTGACGTCACCTGTAGTATCTAGTGAGATGTCACCAGCGCCGCCACAGTCCGCCGGAGGTGGGTGGTATTGCGGCTGAGTTGGTGAAGTCCTCCACAGGTAGGACTGGACCTCCGGGGCAGCGTAGTGAGAAGGGGCAGCTTGTATAGAGCTGTGGCTGGAATGGGGAGTATTGGAGCATTCTATGAGGGGCACTGGGAATGGAGAGGAATGATACACGCACACTGCAAAGTCTCTTTTACCTTTTACTGATGTTCGGTAGGTAAAGTTGTCCAGCCAGGGCCGGACTGGGACCAAAAAGCAGCCTGGAAAACAAGCCCCAGCAGCCCACACACTATATCACCCATCAGCCGCGATCAGTGAAGTTTGCTTTTACATTGTCATCGCCTCATTACTTTCTTAAAGGAGTTATCTGAAGAGCCACATGTGAATGGTGAAGCAAAGGGAAATCAACCGCAGCTCCATTTACATGGTGATCTAAAAAGCCACGTTTCTCGGGATTGTGGGGTCCCAGCGGTCAAAAGCAGAGTGAAGGGAAAGTCATCACCTGTACAGAAGAGAAGTGATGACTCCATATTGGGGATATTTAATTTAAACACCATTTAAATGCTGAAAATCACAAAGTCCAATACTGCTTCTCTGACAACAGGACAGGAGAAGTGGTACTGTGCAGAGTATATATACAGAATAATACAGATACTGAGGATTACACCCAGTATACAGGACAGGAGAAGCGGTACTGTGCAGTGTATATATACAGAATAATACAGATACTGAGGATTACACCCAGTATACAGGACAGGAGAAGTGGTACTGTGCAGTGTATATATACAGAATAATACAGCTACTGAAGATTACACCCAGTATACAGGACAGGAGAAGTGGTACTGTGCAGTGTATATATACAGAATAATACAGATACTGAGGATTACACCCAGTATACAGGACAGGAGAAGGGGTACTGTGCAGTGTATATATACAGAATAATACAGATACTGAGGATTACACCCAGTATACAGGACAGGAGAAGGGGTACTGTGCAGTGTATATATACAGAATAATACAGATACTGAGGATTACACCAGTATACAGGACAGGAGAAGTGGTACTGTGCAGTGTATATACAGAATAATACAGATACTGAGGATTACACCCAGTATACAGGACAGGAGAAGTGGTACTGTGCAGTGTATATATACAGAATAATACAGATACTGAGGATTACACCCAGTATACAGGACAGGAGAAGTGGTGCTGTGCAGTGTATATATACAGTATAATACATATACTGAGGATTACCCCAGTATACAGGACAGGAGAAGTGGTACTGTGCAGTGTATATACAGAATAATACAGATACTGAGGATTACACCCAGTATACAGGACAGGAGAAGTGGTACTGTGCAGTGTATATATACAGAATAATACAGACACTGAGGATTACACCCAGTATAAAGGACAGGAGAAGTGGTACTGTGCAGTGTATATATACAGAATAATACAGACACTGAGGATTACACCCAGTATACAGGACAGGAGAAGTGGTACTGTGCAGTGTATATACAGAATAATACAGAACTGAGGATATACACCAGTATACAGGACTGGAGAAGTGGTACTGTGCAGTGTTCACCACAACATCAGATGTACAACATACAGATGGGCTTTTCATATCTGCATTTGGCTGTGTTTGGCTTCATTGTGGTTGTAGTGTTTTACCCAAACACATCCAAACGCACTAGTACAACATCAGCAACGATGGGCCTTTTCATATCTGCATTTTGGCTGTGTTTGGCTTCATTTGTGGTTGTATGTGTTTTTACCCCTAAAAAACACATTCCAAAACGCACCCATAGGGTTTAATGCAAAAGCAATGCAAAACGCAAAACACATGTGTTTTTGCAAGCGCATCCAAAAGCGTGGGCTGCAACGCTTTGGGCTGCATTTGCAAAAACACACGCGTTTTGCATTAAATGAAGCCAAACACAGCCAAAACGCAGATGTGCACTGGGCACATTATATATATACTAGGTGTGAGCCCGATGCAAATGCATCGGGATTCTAGAACGTGCATTAATTTGATTATAGTAGTTATAGCTGGTGTGAGGACTTTTCGGGAGGGTGTGAATAGTTTTTCGGGGGGTGTGAATAGTTTTTGGGGGCGGTCCAATACTTTTTGGGGGGGTCCAATACTTTTTGGGGGGTTCCAATACTTTTTTTGGGGGGTCCAATACTTTTTTGGGGGGGTCCAATACTTTTTGGGGGGGTCCAATACTTTTTGGGGGGTCCAATACTTTTTTTTGGGGGGTCCAATACTTTTTGGGGGGGTCCAATACTTTTTTTGGGGGGTCCAATACTTTTTGGGGGGGTCCAATACTTTTTTTGGGGGGGTCCAATACTTTTTTTGGGGGGTCCAATACTTTTTGGGGGCTTTTGGGGGGGGGGGTCCAATACTTTTTTTGGGGGGTCCAATACTTTTTGGGGGGGGTCCAATACTTTTTTGGGGGGGTCCAATACTTTTTTGGGGGGTCCAATACTTTTTTGGGGGGGGTCCAATACTTTTTGGGGGGGTCCAATACTTTTTTTGGGGGGTCCAATACTTTTTGGGGGGGTCCAATACTTTTTTTGGGGGGTCCAATACTTTTTTTGGGGGGTCCAATACTTTTTGGGGGGGGTCCAATACTTTTTTTGGGGGGTCCAATACTTTTTTGGGGGGGGTCCAATACTTTTTGGGGGGGGTCCAATACTTTTTTTGGGGGGTCCAATACTTTTTTGGGGGGTCCAATACTTTTTTTTGGGGGGTCCAATACTTTTTGGGGGAGTCCAATACTTTTTTGGGGGGGTGCAATACTTTTTTTGGGGGTCCAATACTTTTTGGGGGGGTCCAATACTTTTTTTGGGGGGTGCAATACTTTTTTTGGGGGGTCCAATACTTTTTGGGGGGGGTCCAATACTTTTTGGGGGGGTCCAATACTTTTTTTTGGGGGTCCAATACTTTTTTTGGGGGGTCCAATACTTTTTGGGGGGGTCCAATACTTTTTTTGGGGGTCCAATACTTTTTTTGGGGGTCCAATACTTTTTTGGGGGGGTCCAATACCTTTTTGGGGGGGTCCAATACTTTTTTGGGGGGGTCCAATACTTTTTGGGGGGGTCCAATACTTTTTTTGGGGGGTCCAATACTTTTTTGGGGGGGGTCCAATACTTTTTTGGGGGGGTCCAATACTTTTTTTGGGGGGTCCAATACTTTTTTTGGGGGTCCAATACTTTTTTTGGGGGGTCCAATACTTTTTGGGGGGGTCCAATACTTTTTTTGGGGGGTCCAATACTTTTTGGGGGGGGTCCAATACTTTTTGGGGGGGTTGAATACTTATTGGGGCTGAGTGCTCGCAATGGCCGCGTCGCGCTACCTGAGCGGTAAATCGCTAGCTTTGTGGCCGAGCCTCTGGTTCTATTTTCGGCCAGCGACTCGCAATGGCAGCTTCGCGGCCATTGCTCGCACAAAGCTAGCAACTCGCAATGGCCTCGCGGCCATTGCTCGCGCAGCCAACGACTCGCATTGGCCGCTACGCGGCCAATGCTTCGCCGTGGTGACGTCACATAGTGACAAAGCCACGGCGATTTCGGGGTCCGACACGATTTTGCCTACGGCAATTATAGAGTAGATATATATATATATTTATTTATATATTTTATATATATATATATATACCGTATATACTCGCGTATAAGCCGAGTTTTTCAGCCCAAAAATTGGGCTGAAAAGTGCCCCCCTCGGCTTATACGCGAGTCATACGGTCCCCCTCAAAGTTTGGCGCCTCCACCTCAGTTTCTGGGCCCCCCCGCATGCAGTGCTGCACATATACATTACCTGTCTAGCAGCTGTCACCCTCCGGTGGCGGATCGCGGCTCCCGGCTCCTGGCTCCATCTTCCTCGCTGACTTCCTGCTTGTCAGGTGACCGGCCGGCGTCGCGATGACGTCATCGCGCTGAGCCCCGGTCACAAAGCAGGAAGTCAGCGAGGAAGATGGAGCCCGGAGCCGGGAGCCGCGATCCGCCACCGGAGGGTGACAGCTGCTAGACAGGTAATGTATATGTGCAGCGCTGCATGCGGGGGGGCCCAGAAACTGAGGTGGGGGCGCCAAATTATGAGGGGGGCCCTGCTGGGGCCCTGTATACTACCACTGGGGCTATATACTACCACTACTGGGGCTGTCTGTATACTACCACTGGGGCTATATACTACCACTGGGGCTGTATACTACCACTACTGGGGCTGTCTGTATACTACCACTGGGGCTATATACTACCACTACTGGGGCTGTCTGTATACTACCACTGGGGCTATATACTACCACTGGGGCTGTATACTACCACTACTGGGGCTGTCTGTATACTACCACTGGGGCTATATACTACCACTGGGGCTGTATACTACCACTGGGGCTATATACTACCACTACTGGGGCTGTCTGTATACTACCACTGGGGCTATATACTACCACTGGGGCTGTATACTACTACTGGGGCTGAATATACCACTGGGGCTGCTGTATACTACTACTGGGGCTGTATACTACCACTGGGGCTGTATACTACTACTGGGGCTGTATGTATACTACCACTGGGGCTGTATACTACTACTGGGGCTGAATATACCACTGAGGCTGCTGTATACTACCACTGGGGCTGTATACTACTACTGGGGCTGCTGTATACTACCACTGGGGCTGTATACTACCACTGGGGCTGAATATACCACTGGGGCTGCTGTATACTACCACTGGGGCTGTATACTACCACTGGGGCTGTATACTACCACTGGGGCTGTATACTACTACTGGGGCTGCTATATACTACCACTGGGGCTGAATATACCACTGGGGCTGCTGTATAACTACCACTGGGGCTGTATACTACCACTGGGGCTGTATGTATACTACCACTGGGGCTGTATATACTACTGGGGCTGCGTGTATACTACCACTGGGGCTGCTGCTGTATACTACCACTGGAGCTGCTGTATATACCTCTGGGGCTGCTGTATACTACCACTGGGGCTGCTGCTGTATATACCACTGGGGCTGCTGCTGTAACACTGCTGGGGCCTGTATATACCACTGGGGAGGCTGCTGTATACCTCACTGCTGGGGGTTGTATACCTGTGCTGGAGTCCACCCTCGGCTTATACGCGAGTCAATAAGTTTTCCCAGTTTTTGGGGGCAAAAGTAGGGGGGTCGGCTTATACACGGGTCGGCTTATACACGAGTATATACGGTATATATAATAGAAAAAATTCCTTGCAGCACACAGCTATTACCAATGTTGTATAATGCTATAAGCCATGTGTTTGAGAAAAAAGTTTAAAAACTTACGTTTTTCTGAAAAAACTCAAAATCCTATCTTTTAATTCTGAAGTTCTTAGTACAAACATTGGCCAAGGTCTGTTTGCTCGTCGACTGCGACAAAGTGACTTCAGGCACGACGAGTCCTATGCTGACACCCAAGTCCTCCTTTTCCGCTCCCCCACTTCTCAGTGGGCAGACTCCATCTATACCCTCCATCACCTGTCGGCGATGAGGGTGCAATTGCAGCAGAGTATCTGCAACTCTATAGAATATATAATGAAAAAAAGCTGCACAGCACTCATAGACCAGTGTGAACTGGTGCATGCAGAGACACAGAAACATATATAATAGAAAAAATTCCTTGCAGCACACAGCTATTACCAATGTTGTATAATGCTATAAGCCATGTGGTTGAGAAAAAAGTTTAAAAACTTACGTTTTTCTGAAAAAACTCAAAATCTTATCTTTTAATTCTGAAGTTCTTAGTACAAACATTGGCCAAGGTCTGTTTGCTCGTCGACTGCGACAAAGTGACTTCAGGCACGACGAGTCCTATGCTGACACCCAAGTCCTCCTTTTCCGCTCCCCCACTTCTCAGTGGGCAGACTCCATCTATACCCTCCATCACCTGTCGGCGATGAGGGTGCAATTGCAGCAGAGTATCTGCAACTCTATAGAATATATAATGAAAAAAAGCTGCACAGCACTCATAGACCAGTGTGAACTGGTGCATGCAGAGACACAGAAACATATATAATAGAAAAAATTCCTTGCAGCACACAGCTATTACCAATGTTGTATAATGCTATAAGCCATGTGTTTGAGAAAAAAGTTTAAAAACTTACGTTTTTCTGAAAAAACTCAAAATCTTATCTTTTAATTCTGAAGTTCTTAGTACAAACATTGGCCAAGGTCTGTTTGCTCGTCGACTGCGACAAAGTGACTTCAGGCACGACGAGTCCTATGCTGACACCCAAGTCCTCCTTTTCCGCTCCCCCACTTCTCAGTGGGCAGACTCCATCTATACCCTCCATCACCTGTCGGCGATGAGGGTGCAATTGCAGCAGAGTATCTGCAACTCTATAGAATATATAATGAAAAAAAGCTGCACAGCACTCATAGACCAGTGTGAACTGGTGCATGCAGAGACACAGAAACATATATAATAGAAAAAATTCCTTGCAGCACACAGCTATTACCAATGTTGTATAATGCTATAAGCCATGTGTTTGAGAAAAAAGTTTAAAAACTTACGTTTTTCTGAAAAAACTCAAAATCTTATCTTTTAATTCTGAAGTTCTTAGTACAAACATTGGCCAAGGTCTGTTTGCTCGTCGACTGCGACAAAGTGACTTCAGGCACGACGAGTCCTATGCTGACACCCAAGTCCTCCTTTTCCGCTCCCCCACTTCTCAGTGGGCAGACTCCATCTATACCCTCCATCACCTGTCGGCGATGAGGGTGCAATTGCAGCAGAGTATCTGCAACTCTATAGAATATATAATGAAAAAAAGCTGCACAGCACTCATAGACCAGTGTGAACTGGTGCATGCAGAGACACAGAAACATATATAATAGAAAAAATTCCTTGCAGCACACAGCTATTACCAATGTTGTATAATGCTATAAGCCATGTGTTTGAGAAAAAAGTTTAAAAACTTACGTTTTTCTGAAAAAACTCAAAATCTTATCTTTTAATTCTGAAGTTCTTAGTACAAACATTGGCCAAGGTCTGTTTGCTCGTCGACTGCGACAAAGTGACTTCAGGCACGACGAGTCCTATGCTGACACCCAAGTCCTCCTTTTCCGCTCCCCCACTTCTCAGTGGGCAGACTCCATCTATACCCTCCATCACCTGTCGGCGATGAGGGTGCAATTGCAGCAGAGTATCTGCAACTCTATAGAATATATAATGAAAAAAAGCTGCACAGCACTCATAGACCAGTGTGAACTGGTGCATGCAGAGACACAGAAACATATATAATAGAAAAAATTCCTTGCAGCACACAGCTATTACCAATGTTGTATAATGCTATAAGCCATGTGTTTGGAAAAAAGTTTAAAAACTTACGTTTTTCTGAAAAAACTCAAAATCTTATCTTTTAATTCTGAAGTTCTTAGTACAAACATTGGCCAAGGTCTGTTTGCTCGTCGACTGCGACAAAGTGACTTCAGGCACGACGAGTCTTATGCTGACACCCAAGTCCTCCTATATGCACATACATTCATATGACACACACATCCATATGTGCACACATACATTATATATACGCACACATCCGTATGTACACACAGAGTATATGTGTATATGCAGACACATCCATTTGTACATACATATACATTATATATATATTTTTATATATCGTACATATACACATCCATATACACACACACACACATCCATGTATACACACTCATCCATATGTACACACACACATCCATGTATACACACACATCCATGTATACACACACATCCATATGTATACACACACATCCATATGTATACACACACATAGACACATGTACACACAGACACATGTACTGTACACACAGACACATGTACTGTACACACACACAGACACATGTACTGTACACACACACAGACACATGTACTGTACACACACAGACACATGTACTGTACACACACACAGACACATGTACTGTACACACACAGACACATGTACTGTACACACACAGACACATGTACTGACACACACACAGACACATGTACTGTACACACACACAGACACATGTACTGTACACACACACACACACATGTACTGTACCCACACAGACACATGTAGTGTACACACACACAGACACATGTACTGTACACACACAGACACATGTACTGTACACACACAGACACGTGTACTGTACACACACACAGACACATGTACTGTACACACACACAGACACAAGTACTGTACACACAGACACATGTACTGTACACACACACAGACACATGTACTGTACACACACAGACACATGTACTGTACACACACACAGACACATGTACTGTACACACACAAAGACACATGTACTGTACACACACAGACACATGTACTGTACACACACACAGACACATGGAGGGATATACATAGTCTTACAGTGCTGCTCTGCTGCCTGAGTCCAAATTACCATCCAGGACAGGACTCTGCTCTCCGGTCCGTCGCTCTGTCTGTGGGATTGATGGAAGTTGCTGACAGGTCACAGATCTGGGGGGGGGGGGGAGGGAGGGCAGAGAAAGTTCAAACAACTGCCATAAATCCCCTGTGCCTCAGATGGCAGCCACCAGAGAGCATCCAGACATCTCACTGCAGAAACCTCCAGGCCGGAGGCATAATACTCCTTCTTACCGCCCAGGATGAAGGAGCTCAGCAGACGCAGGAGATGAAGCCGGAGGACGTGCCCGGTAACAGCAGACAGTGCAGGTAGTGCATGGCCCCTGGTCAGCAGCGTGTAGCTTCAGGGAGGCGTCCATCAGCTGGAGCCGCAGAGGAGTGGAGGAGTATCCTCCAAGAAGAGGCTGCAGGAACACAGCCGGAAGCTCCACACCGGAAACGCGGCTGCGGCTACTGTGCAGCTCCCTGGCTGTGCCCGGCCGGCGGCCGCAGAAAGACAGAAAGGGGCCGCAGGCGACCTCTTAAAGGTAAAGAGCGGCCGCAACGGCCCAATTCCCATTCAGCCCACCGGGAAAACTCCCGGTATGCCCTATAGCCAGTCCGGGCCTGTGTCCAGCGCACTGACGGGTTGCACAGTGGGTCCCCACAGCAAGTGGGTATAAGGCCTCCTCTCTTCTTTAGTGATGATTGAAGCACAGCCTGCTTGCAGCCAGACTTGCCTCCTCTCTCTTCCTGACTCTGGTGTATGTCCCTCTCTCCTCCTGTGCGGTCTCCGGGTTACCCTCTCTGATCACTGAGGTGCTGTACTGCTGTGTCTGGCTCCCTCTCTTGACCCACAGGGGAAAACCGGATGTCCGAGGCCTCCACGGTGTGACAGGGTTTTCTGTGGTCCTGAAGAATCCCACAGATGCAGATCCCCAATATCCGGTACTTCTTTTGGCGAAACTCTCCAAGTTCCTCACTTCCTCTCGGTTGACTGGTCCTTGCCTTCTGTCCCCACTAAGGCTTGTGGGACATAGAAGGGCCACTCCGGGTCACTGGCTCGGGCCTAACCGAGGCACCGACCACCAGGAAGTCTTCGCAGCTCTCCTAGCGTCTACACACTCTGACTAACTCCTCCCCCAGCAGCAGTATTTATAGGGGATCTTGCCTAAGGGCAGCAAGTGTTGCTCCCCCTACTGTGCCGGGGTAAAAGGTGTTGCATGTAGTAGGTACCTGCTGTGGAAACCCAGCTGTGCATTAGAGAAGTCTGTGGCTGCCTGCATGAGCAGGGAGCCTCAATACCCCGGGACCATTGAGTGATATACTGAATTCTGGGGCCTCAGTCAGTGCACTGGGGCCCCAGGCAGCACACAGGAGGGCAGACACAGTGCACAAAGCCTCAGGTACCTTACAGGGCCCCAAGCAGTGCAGGGGCCCCAGGTAACACACAGGGGCCCCAGGTAACACACAGGGGCCCCAGTCAGTGCTCAGGGGCCCCAGGCAGCACACAGGGGCCCCAGGCAGTGCACAGAGCCTCAGGCAGTGCACAGGGCCACAGGCAGCGCACAGGGGCCCCAGGCAGCGTGAGGGGCCCCTTGCAGCGCCTTGTTCTGCCTGGTGCCCCTGTGCACTGCCTAGGGGCCCCCGTGCACAGCCTGGGGCCCTGTGCACTTCCTGTAGCCCCATGCACTGTCTGGGGTCCTGTGCATTGCCTGGGGCCCCAGTATGCTGGCTGGGGCTCCTTTGTGCTGCAGTGCATAGGAAACCAGGTAGTGCACGGCGGGGGCCCCAGGAAGCACACAGAGCCCCAGACAGTGCTTGGGGACCCAGGCAGTGCACAGGGGCCCCAGGCAGCACAAAGGGGCCGCAGGCAGCATACAGGGGCCCCAAGCAGCACAAATGGACCCCAGGCAGTGCGCAGAGCCCAAGGCAGCACACAGCATCCCAGAGAGTGCAAATGACCCCAGGCGGCACACAGAGGGACAGAGACAGCGAACGGGATCCCAGGCAGCACACTGGGCCCCAGTCAGCTCACAGGGCCCCAGTCAGCTCACAGGGCCCCAGGCAGTGCACAGTGCTCCTAGGCAGCACACAGGGGGGCTGAGACAGCACATGGGGCAGACAGCACAAGGGGCCCCATGCAGCACACAGGGGCCCCAGGCAGTGCACAGGGCCCCAGGCAGAATACATGGGCCCCAGTCAGCGCTCAGGGACCCCAGGCAGCAAACAGGGCCCCAGGCAGCACATTGGGCTCCAGCAGCACAAGGGGCCCAGGCAGCATACAGGGGCGTCAGGCGTGCACAGGACCCAGGCAGGGCCTGGGGGCCCCAGGCAATGCACAGAGACCCAGGAAGTGCACAGGGGCCCCAGGCAGTGCACAGGGGCCACAGGTAGCACAAAGGGGCCCCAGGCAGCATACAGGGGCCCCAGGCAGTGCACAGTGCCCCAGGCAGCACACGGGGGCTCCAGGCAATGCACAGGTCCCCAGGTAGTGCATAGGTTCCTACGCAGTGCACGGGGCTCCAGGCAGCACAAAGGGACACCAGGCAGCATAAAGGGACCCTAGGCATCATACAGGGGCTCCAGGCAGTGCACAGGACCCCAGGCAGTGCATGGGGGCCCCAGGCAGTGCACAGAGCCTCAGGCAGTGCAAGGGGCCCCAGGCGGCACACAGGGGGGCAGAGACTGCGAGGAGGGTCCCAGGCAGCACACAGTGCCACAGTCAGCTCACAGGGCTCCAGTCAGTGCACAGGGCTCCAGTCAGTGCACAGGGCCCCAGGCAGCGCACAGGGGTCCTAGGCACTGCACGGGGGGGCTGAGAAAGCATACATGCCCCCAGACAGTGCAAGGGGCCCCAGGCAGTGCAAAGGACCCCAGGCAGCACACAGGGGCCCCAGGCAGCACAAAGAGTCCCCAGGCAGTGCACAGGGCCACAGGCAGCACAAAGGAACCCCAGGCATCATACAGGCGCCCAGGCAGCACACAGGGGCTCCAGGCAGTGCACAGGGACCCCAGGCAGCATAAAGGGGCCCAGGCAGTGCATGGGGGCCCCAGGAAGTGAACATGGCCTCAGGCAGTGCACAGGGCCCCAGGCAGCGCACAGGGGCCCCAGGCAGCACACAGGGGCTCCAGGCAACATACAGGGGCCCCAGTAAGCAGAAAGAGGTCCCAGGCAGTGCATGGGCCCCAAGCAGCACAAAGGGGTCCCAGGCAGCATAGAGGGCCCTAGGCAGTGCACAGGAGCCCCAGGCAAAATACAGGGGCCCCATGCAGCACACAGAGGCCTCAGATATCTAACATTGCACAGGGGCCCCAGACATCGCACAGGATTAAGTGATATACTCAAGAACGGGGCCCTAGACATCTCACAAGGGGTCCCAGATAGCGCACAGGGGGTCCCAGACATTGCACAGGGGGGGCAAAGACAGCGCACAGGGGGGGCAAAGACAGCACACGCGGGAGCAGAGACAGTGCATGGGGGCCCTGCATTCTGTCTCTCCCTCCCTTGCACACTGTTTCTTCCCCCTTGCATACTGTCTCTGGCCCCATGCGCTGCCTGGGGCTTCTGTGTTCTGCCTGGGGCCCCTGTGCACTGCCTGGGGCCTCTGTGTTCTGCCTGGGGCCCTGTGAGCTGCTTGGGACCTTCTTTGCTGCCTGGGACCCCGTTTGCTGTCCTTGCCCCCTTGTGTACTGCTTGGGGCCCCTTGTGCTGTCTGGGGCTCCATGTGCTGTCTCAGCACCCTGTGCGCTGCCTAGTATCCCTGTGCGCTGCCTGTGGGACCGTGCACTGCCTAGGGCCCTGTAAGTTTCCTGGGGTCCTATGTGCTTCCTGTGACCCCATTTGCTGTCTCTGCCCCCTGTGTGCTGCCTGGGGCCCCTTGCACTGTCTGTAGCCCTGTGTGCTCTCTCAGCCCCCTGTGTGCTGCCTGAGGCCCCTCTATGCTGCCTGGGGCCCTGTGTGCTGCCTGGAGCCCTTCTATACTTCCTGAGCTCCTGTGTGCTGTCTGGGCCCTGTGTGCCACCTGGGGCCCCAGGCACTGCCTGAAGCCTTTGTATGCTGCCTGGTGCCCCCATGCTATGCAAGGGGCCACTGTTTGCTGCCTGGGGCCCTGTGCACTACCCAGGGCCCCTTTATGCTGACTGGGGCCCCTGTGCACTGCCTTGGGCCCCTGTGTGCTGCCTGGGGCCCTGTGCACTGCCTGGGCCCCTGTATGCCACCTGGGGCCCTTGTGTGCAATCTGGGGCCCTGTGGGGGCCCCTGTGTACTGCCTGGGGCTCCGTGCACAGCCTGGTGCCCCTGTGTGCTGCCTGGGGCCCTGTGCTCTGCCTTGGACCCCGTGCACTGCTTGGGGCCTCTGTGTGCTGCCTGGGGCCCCTGTGTGCTGCCTGGGGACCTGTGCACTGCCTGGGCCCCTGTGTCCTGCCTGGGGCCCCTGAGTGCTGACTAGATCCCCTGTGTGCTGCCTGGGGCCCTGTGAACTGCCTGGGGACCCTTTGTGCTGCCTGGGGCCCTTGTGTGCAGCCTGGGTCCCCTTGCATTGTCTGGGGCCCCTTGCACTGTCTGGGGCCTTGTGTGCTGTCTCAGCCCCCCTGTGCACTGCCTAAGACCCCTGTGCACTGCCTGGGGCCCCGTGCACTGACTGGGGCCCTGGAACTGACTGGGCCCTGTGTGCTGCCTGGGACCCTGCTCACAGTCTCTGCCCCCCTGTGTGCCGCCTGAGGCCCCTTGCACTGGCTGGGGTGCTGTGTGCTCTCTGGGGCCCCTGTATGCTGCAAGGGACCCCTTTGTGCTGCCTGGAGCCCCTGTGCACTGCCTAGGGCCCCTGTGTTCTGCCTGAAGCCCCTGTGCACTGATTGCGGCCCCTGTGTGCTGCCTGAGGCCCTTGAGCACTGATTGGGGCCCCTGTGTGCTACCTGGGGCCCCTGTGCGCTGCCTGTCGTCCTGTGCTCTGCTTGAGGCCCTGTTCACTGCCTGGGGCTCCTGAGCGCTGACTGGCGCCCCTGTGTGCTAACTAAGGACCCCGTATGCTGCCTGGGGCACTTGTGTGCTGCCTGGGGCCCCGTGCACTGCCTGGGGCCCCTGCGCACTGCCTGGGTCTTGAGCACCAGCGATACTTGCTGAGTAATGAGTATCACGAATTCCCTACTATTCGTACGGCTAGTGAATGAAAACGAGTATATTTGCTAATCACTACACGTTTCACATTTTGCATATAAGGCAAAAAAATATTTTTATGCTTTATATTTTAAATATTACAAAATGGAGAATAGGTCAATGCAAAAGTTTGGGCACCCTGCATGGTTAGTACGTAGTACTTTTAATAATAATAATAATAATAATAATAATTTTATTTATATAGCGCCAACATATTATGCAGCATTTTACAATTCACAGGACACAAGTACAGACAATATGAGACAATACAGAGGAACAAAAAATTCAAAAACCATGAGGACTGAGGTCCCTGTTCGCAAACTTGCAATCTATTTGGAAACAGGGGAGGAACAATAGGTAAATGGTAAAAAGTGCCATCATATATGGTCCAGCCATCTATTTATATAATCCGCAGTTGGGAATTCGGGCGTTGTCGCCGAATCCCAACATGCTTTGCGGGACTGCGAGTGATGACGCGCAGCGTCATCACGAGCCGCAGACCCGCACTACTGTAAAAAAAAAAAAAAAAAGTTAATGCTCACCTCTCCCCGAGCCCCCGCCGTCTCCTGCCGTCTTCTTCCAAGCTTCCGGTGGCTGCCGCAGGCTCCCAGTGTGTGCAGAGCTCTTCTACTGCAGTTCAAGGACCTGCGGTGATGTCACAGTCACGTGACACCAGGTTACTCCATGGTAATCTGGTGTCACGTGACTGTGACATCACCGCAGGTCTTTGAACTGCACTAGAAGAGCTCTGCACACACTGGGAGCCTGCGGCAGCCACCGGAAGCTTGGAGGAAGACGGCAGGAGACGGCGGGGGCTCGGGGAGAGGTGAGCATTAACTTTTTTTTTTTTTTTAACCCCTGCCTTCCTGTTTGGAGACCTTTTACTGTACTGAGCATGCTCAGTACAGTAAATGACTCCTCCAGCCTCACAGCCTCCCCATCCTCACTGCCTCCTTCAGCCTCAGTCTCCTCCAGCCTCAGTCTCCTCCAGCCTCACAGCCTCCTCCAGCCTCACAGCCTCCCCATCCTCACAGCCTCCTCCAGCCTCACAGCCTGCCCATCCTCACAGCCTCCTACAGCCTCACACCCTCCTCCAGCCTCACAGCCTCCCATCCTCACAGCCTCCTCCAGCCTCACAGCCTCCCCATCCTCACAGCCTCCTCCAGCCTCACAGCCTCCCCATCCTCACAGCCTCCTCCAGCCTCACACCCTCCTCCAGCCTCACATCCTCCTCCAGCCTCACAGCCTCCCCATCCTCACAGCCTCCTCCAGCCTCACAGCCTCACAGCCTCCCCATCCTCACAGCCTCCTCCAGCCTCACACCCTCCTCCAGCCCCCACAGCCTCCTCCAGCCTCACAGCCTCACAGCCTCCCCATCCTCACTGCCTCCTCCAGCCTCACAGTCTCCTCCAGCCTCACATCCTCCTCCAGCCTCACAGCCTCCCCATCCTCACAGCCTCCTCCAGCCTCACAGCCTCCTCCAGCCTCACAGCCTCCCCATCCTCACAGCCTCCTCCAGCCTCACAGCCTCCCATCCTCACAGCCTCCTACAGCCTCACAGCCTCCTCCAGCCTCACAGCCTCCCCATCCTCACAGCCTCCTCCAGCCTCACAGCCTCCTCCACCCTCACATCCTCCTCCAGCCTCACATCCTCCTCCAGCCTCACAGCCTCCTCCAGCCTCACAGCCTCCTCCAGCCTCACAGCCTCCTCCAGCCTCACAGCCTCCCCATCCTCACAGCCTCCTCCAGCCTCACATCCTCCTCCAGCCTCACAGCCTCCTCCAGCCTCACAGCCTCCCCATCCTCACAGCCTCCTCCAGCCTCACAGCCTCCCATCCTCACAGCCTCCTCCACCCTCACATCCTCCTCCACCCTCACATCCTCCTCCAGCCTCACATCCTCCTCCAGCCTCACAGCCTCCTCCAGCCTCACTGCCTCCTCCAGCCTCACAGCCTCCCCATCCTCACAGCCTCCTCCAGCCTCACAGCCTCCTCCAGCCTCACACCCTCCTCCAGCCTCACACCCTCCTCCAGCCTCACAGCCTCCTCCAGCCTCACACCCTCCTCCAGCCTCACAGCCTCCTCCAGCCTCACAGCCTCCCCATCCTCACAGCCTCCTCCAGCCTCACATCCTCCTCCAGCCTCACAGCCTCCTCCAGCCTCACAGCCTCCTCCAGCCTCACAGCCTCCCCATCCTCACAGCCTCCTCCAGCCTCACAGCCTCCCCATCCTCACAGCCTCCTCCACCCTCACATCCTCCTCCACCCTCACATCCTCCTCCAGCCACACATCCTCCTCCAGCCTCACAGCGTCCTCCAGCCTCACTGCCTCCTCCAGCCTCACAGCCTCCCCATCCTCACAGCCTCCTCCAGCCTCACAGCCTCCTCCAGCCTCACAGCCTCCTCCAGCCTCACTGCCTCCCCATCCTCACAGCCTCCTCCAGCCTCACATCCTCCTCCAGCCTCACAGCCTCCTCCAGCCTCACAGCCTCCCCATCCTCACAGCCTCCTCCAGCCTCACAGCCTCCCCATCCTCACTGCCTCCTCCAGCCTCACAGTCTTCTCCAGCCTCACATCCTCCTCCAGCCTCATAGCCTCCCCATCCTCACAGCCTCCCCATCCTCACAGCCTCCTCCAGCCTCACAGCCTCCTCCAGCCTCACAGCCTCCTCCAGCCTCACAGCCTCCTCCAGCCTCACACCCTCCTCCAGCCTCACACCCTCCTCTAGCCTCACAGCCTCCCCATCCTCACAGCCTCCTCCAGCCTCACAGCCTCCTCCAGCCTCTCACCCTCCTCCAGCCTCACAGCCTCCCCATCCTCACAGCCTCCTCCAGCCTCACAGCCTCCTCTAGCCTCTCACCCTCCTCCATCCTCAGCCGCACTACCTGACACCGCTGCCATCCTGCCAACCGTCGGCCCCGCACCATCGCCACCGCCCTCGCGTCCTCCGCGAGGTCCATGCTGCCCGGATGCCGCCGGAGCCTTCCGTCCCTCGCCACTCTCTCACCGCTGGGCTCTCAATGTCGCCATGCTGGTGGAGTAGCGGTGTACGGGCTGTGGCCGGGTGCCGGGAGCCAGGGACGTCGTCCTGTGGCCGCCAACAGCCAATGGGAGTGAGCGGACCGTGTCAGCCTGCAAAGCCTGACACGCCCCGCTCACTCCCATTGCCTGCCCCTGCAAGCGGATTGGGCGCTGTGTTGTACACACAGGACGCCCATCCCATTGCCCAGGACTTGGCGTCCTAGACCAATCGGATGACCGTCCTGTCTTTACCACACACCGCCCAATCCGCTCCTTCCGCTCAGGTCACATGTGTGACCTGAGGGCAAGAACTGATCCCTCTCTGCATCACCCAACCCGCCGCAGAGGACAATGCCGTGTGACTGGGGCTGAGATCAGCCCCAGCACGCAGCCACGTCCTGCCGCCGAGTGGTGATGTCACCCCTCCAGCCGCATCTCTCCTCACCCCTCCAGCCAGACCTCTCCTCACCCCTCCATCTGGACCTCTCCTCACCACTCCAGCCTCTGCTCTCCTCACCCTCCAGCCTCTGCTTGCCTCACTCCTCCAGCCTCCCGCCACATCATACTCTGCTATCCACAGAGCCCCCTCTATACTCTGACACCCACAGAGCCGCCTGTATACTCTCCTACCCACACAGCCGCCTGTATACTCTGCTACCCACAGAGCTGCCTCTATACTCTGCTACCCACAGAGCCGCCTCTATACTCTGCTACCCACAGAGCCGCCTGTATACTCTCCTACCCACAGACCCGCCTGTATTCTCTGCTACCCACAGAGCCGTTTCTATATTCTGCTACCCACACAGCCGCCTCTATACTCTGCTACCCACAGAGCCTTCTCTATACTCTGCTACACACAGAGCCGCCTGTATAATCTGCTAACCACAAACCCGCCTGTATACTCTGCTACCCACAGAGCCGCCTGTATACTTTTCTACCCAGAGAGCCACCTGTATAATCTGCTACCCTCAGAGCAGTCTGTATACTCTGCTACCCACAGACCCGCCTGTATAGTCTGCTACCCACAGAGCCCCATATATACTCTGCTAGCCACTCACCCGCCTGTATACACACAATTCATTTCACCGCTCTCCCAATGCAATTGCATCGGGCCTTTTTACTAGTCAATATAATAAATAGGGGATTCATGTAACGCTGCATGAACCAGTTACCGGTCGCGATCTGTACAGTACACATAAAGTGCTTTATTATTCATGAGGGTGCAGACAGATGACACAAGAGGCCAGATTTGGAAAAGGGAAGATAGATAGACATGTGAGGTGAGGTGATAGGCCAATTTAAAGAGATGTATTTTTAAGGCTCGCTTAAAACTATTGGTATTGGAAATTAATTGAATTGATTTTGGTAATCCGTCCAAGAGAATTGATGCAGCTCTTGAGAAGTCTTAGAGACAGGAGTGGGAGGTTCAGATTGTAGCTGATGTCAGTCTTAGGTCACTTACGGATCGGAGGGCATGTGTAGAGATGACGATAGACAGAGATGAGGGAGGAGATGTAGGGCGGTGAAGAACTGTGGAGGGCTTTGTGGGTGAGAGTGATAATTTTATATTGTACTCTATAGCGGATTGGCAACCAGTGCAATAACTGGCATAGGATAGAGGCATTGGTGAAGCGGTTGGAGAGGAATATGATCTTGGCTGCTGCATTGAATTGGAGAGGAGAGAGTTTAGTAAGAGGAGACCGATTAGTAAAGATTTGTAGTAATACAGGCGGCAGTCTGAGTTTTTGCAGAGTCAACAGTAAGATAAGGTTGAATTCTAGAGATGTTTTTGAGTTGTAGATGAAATGAGCGAGTGAGTGATCGGATGTGGGAGAGAAGGAGAGATCTGAGTCACATTTAAAACCAAAACAGCGGGCGTGCTGTTGAGGAATAATGGTAGAACCACACACAGAAATGGCAATAATAGGTTTCGGAAGGGTAAGAGAGGGAGGAAACATGAGAAATTTGTTTTTTGACAGATTCAAAGACGACATGTCACCCCCCTGCTGCATGGCAATCTAAATGCAGCACTGAATGCAGCATGTCTGCTGCATTCAGGGAAGGGGTCCCCCATGTTTCTGTGTGCTGTGTACCCCGAGATATAGGCTTTGTAAAACGTACAGTTTGAAGCCATGTAGGCAGTCACTGTGGCTGGAGTGAGCTTAATTGACTGTGGCAATTCCCTCCCCCTCTGCCTCTCTGTGTGCCGCCTCCTGCTGTTTCATTTATGCTTTGTCAGGGCAGGAATCTGGAGCTGACTTCAGGAAAAATGATTTGCATGCTGTGAGTGACAGAGAGAAGGAGAGGAGGAGGGCAGAGCAAGCACAGCAGAAGCAGCACAGAGAGGCAGTGGGGGATGGAATGGCCACCGTCAATCAAGATCCCTCCAGCCACAGTGACTGCCTCCATGGCTTCTAACTGTAAGTTTTACAAAGGCTATATCTCGGGGTGCACAGCACACAGACCCATGAGGGACCTCACAGACATTCTGCATTCAGTGCTGCATTTAGGTTGCCATGCAGCAGGGGGGTGACAGGTCCTCTTTTAGGTAGAGAGAAGACCTGATGTTAGAGACAGCCGACAGACAATCACTGGTATTTTGTAGTAATTTGGGGGGTGATCTCAAGAGAAGATGTGTATAATTGGGTGTCGTCAGCATAGAGGTGGTACTGAAAACCAAATCTACTGATAGTTTATCCAATAGGGGCAGTGTATAGAGAGAAGAGAGGGGACCTAGAACTGAAACCTGAGGAACCCCAGCTATGAGGGGAAGATGAGCTGGTGAAAGATGCAGTGAATGATCGGTCAGAAAGGTAGAAGGAGAACCAGGAGAGAGTGGTATCCTTGAGTCCAATAGAGCTGAGCATGAGGAGAGGAGAAGCTAGTGATCCATGGTATCAAATGCAGCGGAGAGATCCAGGAGGATCAACAGGCAGTAGTGACCACTAGATTTAGCTGTAGATCATTAGAGACTTTAGTGAGGGCAGTTTCAGTCGAATGTAAAGAACAGAAGCCAGATTGTAGAGGGTCAAGAAGAGATTTGCCAGAGTGATAGCAGATCATACGGGAGTGGACCAAGTGTTACAGGAGTTTAAAGATGAAGGGGCG
Organism: Allobates femoralis; assembly: GCA_033576535.1. NCBI lineage: Eukaryota > Metazoa > Chordata > Amphibia > Anura > Aromobatidae > Allobates > Allobates femoralis. Next base: position 191,758,359 of record JARQOC010000006.1, on the reverse strand, counting down.
ATTAGAAGAGACAGGTCGGTAGCAGCAGACATCTGGTCGAGGGATGGTTTTTTAAATAATGGATGTATGCTGGGGTGTTTGAAGGAGTAGGGGAAAACACCAGATGAGAGAGAAAGATTAAATATTTTAGTTAGGTGAGATGTGACAGCTGGGGAAGGATTGAAGGAGATGTGAGGGACTAGATTTGCTGGTGCACATAGTAGATCGAGAAGATGCAAGGAGCAGGGTGACTTCTTCCTCTGTGACTGGATCAAAGACCGAAAGTGAGTTGGGTGAAGTGCAGGAGGGAAGAAAATACATGATGTTCTGAGGCTGTAAGGAAATTTCCTGTTGTATGTCAATTTTGTGCTTAAAATAGTTGGCGAGATTATCAGCTGTGAGACTGGTGGTTAGGGCCTGTACTCTTGGACTGAGAAGGGAGTGGAAAGTGTCAAAGAGTCATTTAGGATTGTTGGCTAGTGATGTGATAAGGATGTTGTAGTAAGCTTGTTTGGAGAGTTTAAAAATGACCTGTCACCCCCCTGGTGCATGGCAAACTAAATGCACCACTGAATACATGCATTTAGTTTGCCATGCACCAGGGAGGTGGCAGGTCCTCTTTAAGGGCGGCATTGTATGTTTTCAGCATAAATGCATAATGGATGATATCTTCGGCCAGGTTGGATTTTCTTCACAGGCGTTCTGTGCACCTGGAGCACCGCTGGAGAAACTGTGTTTGCAGTGGGTGCCAGGGTTACCACTCTCGGTGCCACGTTGTTCTAAGTGTAGGAGGTGCAGCTTCATCCAGGGCACTTTGCAGTGTTTCATTATAAAGTTTTAGAGCAGAGTCAGGACATGAGAGGGAAGAGATTGAGGCCATTGAAGCCTGAAATTCTTTATACGTTTCTGAATGTTAATGGCCAGCTAGAAAGTGTGAACACCAGGTGGCAAAATGATCAAGAAATTGACGTGGGGGGCCTGGAGGGCGATAAACCACTGCCACTCGCAGAGAGAAAAGCCTGTAGAGTCTTACAGTGTGTACCTCAAAAAAAGATAAGATAAGTGAGGGGACAGGTGGGATAACCTGAAAAGCACAATTTGTTGAGAGCAGCAGACCAACACCTCCACCTGGTCTGTTCTCAAGTCCAGGGGTATGAGAAAATTGGAGGCCACCATATGAAAGAGCAGCAGCAGCAGTGGTAGTGTCCGACTGCTGAATCCAGGTCTCTGTAAGAGCAAGGAGGTAAATGTTATGTGAAAAGAAAAAGTTGTTCAGAGTTTCTGATATGGTGAGCGAAGGTTCCAAAGGGCACAGTTTACGGACACAGATGGCATGCAGGTGATATTAATTAAATTCCTGGAGTTTCTGAGAGTAGTAGAGAATGAGTTAAGTTTACTATAAGGAAGGCCTGTATTAGGTTCAATATCCCATGCAAATGGAATTAGAATAAAGAGTGAGTAGATGGTTAAGGGATTTGTGAAGGTGTCTCTTATGTTGTATGGAGGGTGTCAATAAATCTGTGTTTTTTTATATTCTAAAAAGAGAATGAGAGCTGTACATAGGAGAGGGGTGTATAGAGGGACTGATGTGGATGGAGTGCACTGAATGTGTGGAAGAGCGGTAGATATGAGGCATGGAAGCAGCTAGCACAAAAATGATGCAAATACTTATAGTGAACACATTTTGCAACACAAGTGAACAAGTTATATCTGTTTGTTTGTCTGACATGACTTACCAATTTCCTGCCCCGTTTAACTGCCCAGTATAACTGCATATTGAACATCTTAATACCTGCCCTTATTTAAATCTTCCCATCATGTGCTACCCTGCATCATATGCTTCCTGTAGGCTAGCTATAAATTTATAGGGGAACTTTTGCTTAGATCAGGATCAGTTTAACTCATTAATCAATCAATCAATCAATCAATCACACTAACTTAAGACAGCAGGGGAACATTCAAAGCCAGATAAATAAACAGGGTTGCAGGCCAGAATGGGTCATTAAAGATAGATGGCATTAAAGATAGATGACTTTATTACAGCATTCTTGAACAATTTAAGTACGATGAAAAATATATACCATTTCTATAGCACAGAAAAGATGGGTGAATTCCAGCAGGATGAATGGAATGAGATGAAAATTATTATACACCATTTCTATAGCACAGAGAAGATGGGTGAATCACAGCAGGGTGAATCACAGCAAGATGAATGGCATGAGATGAAATCTATTACATACCTGTATGGAGATTTTTTTTACCATGTCCTTTACTTCAATGTCTATTGTCCTATGTGCCTTTGCCATTCACTTTCACAGCGCTATCCCCCTCCATCACCCCTCATCCACATAAGCCCTTCTCTCCTTCCCTCTACTTCATTGAGTTCCCATACTCTCTTCAACGTACTGAATAATCTCAGACCACCATATTCCAGGGTGTTGCATCAGAAACAGTCACAATTACAACAACTGTTTGCCTTTCCTCTTTTCACTGCTGCTCCTGTCAGGTGAAATCTCTCCAAATCCTGGTCCACCCTCCACTAACTTCAACCCCTCCCCCACCACACATAGAAACCATGCTAACCTTATCAACATTACTTGCATACCTTCATCTCCCTCTTTTAATTGCACTCTCTGGAATCCATGGTCTGTATGCAACAAGCTTCCCTTCATCCACAACTACTTTCTCACTTACTCTCTTAAAGCGAACCTGTCACCCCCTCCAGGCATCTAAAGATGACATAGCCACCATCTGCAGCACTAAGGCTGCAGTCTGACAAGGTGTCTATAGCATTTATGCTCCCTTGATTCACTAAAATAAAGACTTATAAAATCTGTTTCAAACCAGTTCCAAGACCAGGAGGCAGGTTTTCAAGTGTCTGTCTCCTTCCTCTGTGGTGTCAGTCATCCCTCTCTGCTCTCTGTGCACCGCCTCCAGGGCCATCTCCCTGCATTACAGAGCTTTGTCAGCTCTGCTACAACATAGAGCTGCTGTTATAGGAGACCCCACAGTAGTAAATCTAGCAGGAGGGTCCTGAGCAGACAAAGCACTGTCTGCTACATAGCAGCCCTTGAGCTGAGAAGTTTTCACTTTCAGTTTCTTGTACCCAGCAGCATTGCTCCTCAGCCCCTGATCTAAAGCACAAACTCAACTCTGCTGCACTGCTGACAGCTCAGCTCAAGGGCTGCTATGTAGCAGGCAGTGCTTTGTCTGCTCAGGGTCCTCCTGCTAGATTTACTACTGTGGGGTCTCCTATAACAGCAGCTCTATGTTGTAGCAGAGCTGACAAAGCTCTGTAATGCAGGAGGTGGCCCTGGAGGCGGCACACAGAGAGCAGAGAGGGATGACTGACACCACAGAGGAGGGAGACAGACACTTGTAAACCCGCCTCCCGGTCTTGGGTCTGGTTTGAAACAGATTTTATATAAGTCTTTATTTCAGTGAATCAAGGGAGGATAAATGCTATAGACACCTTCTGAGACTGCAGCCTTAGTGCTGCAGAAGGTGGCTATGTTATCTTTAGATGCCTGGAGGGGGTGACAGGTTCGCTTTAACCTCCTGGCTCTCACAGAAACCAGAGACCTGGGAACAGACATGGTGGTGGAGTTGCACCCTTCTAATATCAGTAACGATTATCGTCTACACATTGTTTCTTAACACTTTGGTGCAGTACATTCTTAAGATCCACATAATTTGAAACTTATCATCATTGATCAGATCCCGACACTGTGGGCAACTGCTTCAATAGTTTGATAAAAAAGGGGAGTTATTGGATCTTCAAGCTTGGGACTCTGAGCCCAGAGCGACTAAACCTTACGATTGATAATGTACAGTACGTAAATGAATTATTCCCCAGTTCCAGTCCGTCATGGGTTAAATTGCCATCCTGATCCATTTTATAAAGTCTATACTAGTTGGTAGCATGGTTTGCGGATAGCTGATATTGCATTCATTGTTATTTGCACACACTCCACTATTAGACCCATGATAGAATATTTATATAAAGGTAATAAGATGTACTTCCCCTATAAGATAATTGTTATAATGGGTTATAATTAATTTTATGAAGTTTTATTATTTTATGAGGATTTTATTATAATGTTTTTACTGTTTTTCTCAATCTTTTTATCTTCTGTTTTTTTTTAGTAATTTGTGCAATTTTTATGTAGATGAATTCTAGCACTTTCTCATGGTTAGACACTTATTTTTATGTAGTGCATGATTTTAATTTGCTCAATATTCTGATTCCTTGTTTTTAATTGCCATCTAATGCTTTCTGCCCTCTGGTGCACACGGGGTGAGTTAAAATTGGCATAATTGATTGGCAGATTTTGATTGGTGCTTTAAAGTTTTTAATGTGTCCATTTCACCATTAATCTGTAAATCCGCCTGAGGAAGACAAGAGATCATTGCTGAAACACGTTGTGGTAGTGCCTTAATAAAGAGGTTTGTTAATCCCAAGGGAATCCCTTTGTCTATGTGCCCCAACGCTCCCCCGGATAACCACATAATATAATTTCCTTCTCCCTTGCAATTCACCGTATGTGAGTGTTGTGGTTTGGAGCTGCGGGTGCAATTGACGTTCTTATCTGAAGCAGCCAGGGAATGCAGGACCTGCGGTGACGTATTTCCTGTGATGCACGGGTCACATGATCGGAGACCAACGTGACCAGCTGAGAATGGGAAGACTGTGGCATCGGAGACATGCATCACTAAGGTTGTGCAGAGTTGCACAACCTCATCAGGTGAAAAGCGACCCCCCTGGTCTCCCTTATTATGTCCCCCACTAAACCATCAAGTTCTCCCCATAGGGAGCGCTTCCCCCTCTCTCTTATCTCCTGCTGTAGTACTTGGGGCTGTGTAAAGCCTCCTGCTGTAATACTGTGTGCGGCCTCTTGCGGTAATACTGGGAGCTGTATGTGGTTTCCAGATGTATAGAGGGGATATATATACAGTTGTGGCCTAAAGTATTGACACCCCTGCAATTCTGTCACATAATACTTAGTTTATTCCTGAAAATGATTGCAATCACAAATTATTTGGTATTATTATCTTCATTTAATTTGTCTTCAATGAAAAAACACAAAAGAGAAAAAGCAAAATATTGATCATTTCACACAAAACTCCAAAAATGGGCCAGACAAAAGTATTGGCACCCTAAGCCTAATACTTGGTTGCACAACCTTTAGCCAAAATAACTGCGATCAACCGCTTCCGGTAACCATCAATGAGTTTCTTACAATGCTCTTCTGGAATTTTAGACCATTTTTCTTTGGCAAACTGCTCCAGGTGCCTGATATTTGAAGGGTGCCTTCTCCAAACTGCCATTTTTAGATCTCTCCACAGGTGTTCTATGGTATTCAGGTCTGGACTCATTGCTGGCCACCTTAGAAGTCTCCAGTGCTTTCTCTCAAACCATTTTCTAGTGCTTTTTGAAGTGTGTTTTGGGTCATTGTCCTGCTTGAAGAACCATAACTTCTGAGGGAGACCCAGCTTTCTCACACTGTGGGCCCTACATTATGCAGCAAAATTTGTTGGTAGTCTTCAGACTTCATAATGCCATGCACACGGTCAAGCAGTCCAGTGCCAGAGGCAGCAAAGCAACCCCGAAACATCAGGGAACCTCTGCCATGTTTGACTGTAGGTTAGCAGATAGAAAACAAGCGGTGTCAGAGGTTTGGAGCGCTAAAGAAACCACGGGTTGGTGATTAAATTAAATCAAGTGGATCCACTTGAGAAAGACGCATCTGTGCGTCGAAACGCGTTGTGGCTTACTGGACCCCTGCTGTTCGTGCAATAAATTATTGGTAATTTAATCACCAACCGGTGGTTTCTTTAGCGCTCCAAACCTCTGACACCGCTTGTTTTCTATCTGCTAATCTCTTTCTCCCTTGTTGGGAGTGTGGTGTGTGAGCTGCTCTAAGATCCACAGTACCTGGCAGTACATCATAAAGACCCACCCTTGAATGAGCAACTGATACACAGTGTGGAGCTGGGACGGAAGCCAGTGCAGCGAGTCTGCCTCTTCGGTGGAGGAGTGAAGGAGCCCACCTCCATCTCCAGAGGAACTAAGGAGCCGACCACCAGGCCTGGAGTATCTGAGGAGGAGGGAATATTGGCCCCTGTCACTACAGTGATCCACATTAAGCCATCAGTCTGGTTGTGTGGGGTGTTGCACAACCAGTAAAGGTTAGTGCAAACATAGTAAAACCGTGTATTAAGTTCCTCCAGTTGCAGTGTGGCGCAATATCTGTTTTTTCTTTTATGTTTGACTGTAGGGACCGTGTTCTTTTCTTTGAATGCCTCTTTTTTTCTCCTGTAAACTCTATGTTGATGCCTTTGCCCAAAAACCTCTACTTTTGTCTCATCTGACCAGAGAACATTCTTCCAAAATGTTTTAGGCTTTCTCAGGTACGTTTTGGCAAACTCCAGCCTGGCTTTTTTATGTCTCGGGGTAAGAAGTGGGGTCTTCCTGGGTCTCCTACCATGCAGTTCCTTTTCATTCAGGCGCCAACGGATAGTACAGGTTGACACTGTTGTACCCTCGGACTGCAGGGCAGCTTGAACTTGTTTGGATGTTAGTCGAGGTTCTTTATCCACCATCCGCACAATCTTGTGTTTAAATCTCTCGTCAATTTTTCTTTTCCGTCCACATCTAGGGAGGTTAGCCACAGTGCCATGGGCTTTAAACGTCTTGATGACACTGCGCACGGTAGACACAGGAACATTCAGGTCTTTGGAGATGGACTTGTAGCCTTGAGATTGCTCATGCTTCCTCACAATTTGGTTTCTCAAGTCCTCAGACAGTTCTTTGGTCTTCTTTCTTTTCTCCATGCTCAATGTGGTACACACAAGGACACAGGACAGAGGTTGAGTCAACTTTAATCCATGTCAACTGGCTGCAAGTGTGATTTAGTTATTGCCAACACCTGTTAGGTGCCACAGGTAAGTTACAGGTGCTGTTAATTACACAAATTAGAGAAGCATCACATGATTTTTCTAACAGTGCCAATACTTTTTTCCACCCCCTTTTTATGTTTGGTGTGGAATTGGATCCCATTTGGCTTTAGGAAAATTCTTTTTGTCTTTTCATTGAAGACAAATTAAATGAAGATAATAATACCAAAGAATTTGTGAATGCAATTATTTTCAGGAAGAAACTGAGTATTATATGACAGAATTGCAGGGGTGTCAATACTTTTGGCCACAACTGATATATATATGTGTATATATGTATATATGTATGTACTGAGGGCTGTGTGTTGCCTCCTGCTGTATACTAGGTGCAATGTGTGGCCTCCTGCTGTACACTGGGGGCTGTGTGTGGCCTCATGTTTTATAGCTTTATATACATACTGTATATATATATATATATATATATATGTACTAGCTGTGAGCCCGATGCAAATGCATCGGGTGTCTAGAATATTTTAAAAAATTTTTTAACATTTTCAAATAATATCCATATAAAGTATAGGGGGACTTGCGGCAGGTGCGGCAAGTGCGGTTTTGCACTTGCGGCAGGTGCAGCCGCGAAATAAACCACGGCTGACCGCGGTTTTTTTCGCGGCCGCACCTGCCGCAAGTGCAAAACCGCACTTGCCGCACCTGCCGCAAGTCCCCCTATACTTTCTATGGGGATTACCGCAACCGCGCCGCAAGTGCAGCGGTTATGCGGCAATCGCGGCAGATGCGGTTTTTTTCACCGCATCTGCCGCGATTTTGGCGGACATATGGTATGCGGACATATGGGGGGTGTGTGGGGGGGGGGGGGTGTGGACAGCGGGGAGCGTGGTTACAGGAGAGGCTCCGGAGCACTGTGTCAGCATGTGCTGACAGCAGCGGCTCCGGAGCGGGATCGGAGCAGGGGTGTGCGGACATATGGGGGGGGTGAGGACATATGGGGGGGGGTGGTGACAGGGGTTGGGGGGGTGTGCTGACAGCGGCGAGGCGTCGCACGTGGTGACGTCACAGAGTGACAAAGGCACGGTCTTTTGCGGGGTCCGACACGGAAGTGCCTACGGCAATTATATAGTAGATAGAATACATACAGCAGTACCGGTGTGCAGCGGTGCCAGTGTGCAGCAGTGCGGGAGTCCAGGAAGAGACAGCAGGTGGGTGCAGTCAGGGGGGTTGGGGGACAGTGGCCGGGAGCGTTTCAGGAGCAAGCCGGGGAACAGCGGGCAGAAGGAGGCTGGTGGAATAACAGCCATGTGTGGGCAGGAGGAGGCTGAGGAAGAGCGGCCAGGTGCGTGCAGGAGGGGGCCGGGGGACAGTGGCCGGATGCGGGCAGGAGGGAGGCAGGGAGACAGAAATCGGGTGCGGCAGGAGGGGGTCAGGGGGACAGCGGCCATGTGCGGGCAGGAGGGGTCCGGGGAACAGCGGGCAGAAGGGGGCAGGGGAACAACGGCCATGTGTAGGCAGGAGGTGGCCGAGAAAGAGCGGCCGGGTGTGTGCAGGAGGGGGTCGGGGAACAGCGGCCGGGTGCGGGCAGTAGGGGCGGGGGGGCCTTCCTGGCCGCACCCGCCCGCTGTCCCCCGGCCCTCTCCTGCCCGCAGCACTGTGCTTAGCAGAGTTTACAGCAACTCAGTGGTTAGCAGACTTTATGCGGCTCAGTGGTTAGCAGAGTATACGGCGGCTGAGTGGTTAGCAGAGTATACAGGGTCTCAGTGGTTAGCACAGTATACACTGGCTCAATAGTTAGCACTGTAAACAGCCTCAGTGGTTAGCACTCTATGGTGGCTAAATGGTTGGCACTGTATATGGTGGCTCAATAATTAGAGCAGTAATGTGACTCAGTGATTAGCACTGTATACGGTGACTCAGTTGTTAGCACTGTATATGGTGGCTCAGTGGTTGGCACTGTATATGATGGCTCAATAATTAGAGCAGTAATGTGACTCAGTGGTTAGCACTGTATACGGTGACTCGGTGATTAGCACTGTATGGTGCCTCAGTGGTTGGCACTGTATATGGTGGCTCAGTGGTTAGCACTGTATATGGTGGCTCAGTGGTTAGCACTGTATATGGTGGGTCAGTGGTTAGCACTGTATGCTGGCTCAGTGGTTAGCACTGTACAGTGGGTCAGTGGTTAGCACTGTATATGGTGGCTCAGTGGTTAGCACTGTACGGTGGCTCAGTGGTTAGCACTGTATGGTGGCTCAATGTTTAGCACTGCACGGTGGCTCAGTAGTTAGGACAGTATGGTGGCTCAGTGGTTAGCATTGTACGGTGGCTTAGTGGTTAGCACAGTATGGTGGTTCAGTGGTTAGCACTGTATAAGGTGGCTGAGTGATTAGCACTGTATGGCGGCTGAGTGTTTAAGACTGTATACGGTGAGTCAGTGGTTAGCACTTTATGGTGGCTCAGTGGTTAGCACTGTACGGTGGCTCAGTGGTCAGCACTGTATATGGTGGCTCAGTGGTCAGCACTGTATGGTGGCTCAGTGGTCAGCACTGTACGGTGGCTCAGTGGTCAGCACTGTACGGTGGCTCAGTGGTCAGCACTGTACGGTGGCTCAGTGGTCAGCACTGTACGGTGGCTCAGTGGTCAGCACTGTACGGTGGCTCAGTGGTCAGCACTGTACGGTGGCTCAGTGGTCAGCACTGCACGGTGGCTCAGTGGTCAGCACTGTACAGTGGCTCAGTGGTCAGCGGAGGACAGAGGGCAGAGTGGTCAGCGGAGGACGGAGGGCAGAGTTTATCAGCGGAGGACGGAAGGCAGAGTGGTCAGCAGAGAACGGGGGGGGGGGCAGAGTGGTCAGCGTAGGCCCAAGGGGAGGGCAGAGTGGTCAGCGAAGGTCGGGGGCAGGGTGATCAGTGGAGGGTGGGGGGGCAGAGTGGTCAGTGGAGGGAAGGGGGGGCAGAGTGGTCAGTGGAGGGAAGGGGGGGCAGATTGGTCAGCGGCGGCCAGGGGGGCAAAGTGGTCAGCGGAGATCAAGGGGGACAGAGTGGTCAGCAGAGGCAGGGGGGAGGGGCAGAGTGGTCAGCAGAGGCCGGGGGGCAGAGTGGTCAGTGGAGGCCGGGGGGGCAGAGTGGCGGGGAAATACTTACTTCCATCGCCATCTTGCATGTCGCCACTGTGAACAGGGCGAAACCAAGATGGCGGCCGGGAACTCTCGTGATACTTCCCGGCCGCCATCTTGGTTTCAATCTGTACGTGGCGGCGACATAGAAGAGAGCGGGCGGAAGACGGAGGCGGGTGCGTTCTGGTGGTAAGGCTACTTTCACATTACGATTTCTTTAAATCCGATGCTGTCCGAAATAAATCGGACAGCATCGGATCCAAACTGATCTCTGCAATCGGATGCCAAATAGGCATCCGAATCCTACTTTTTGCAGGATCAGTTTGGGCTGTCACGTAGCTCCTCCTCCTCTCTCCCTCCTGTCATCTTGCTGCCTCTCTGCGGCCCCCCTGTTTTGCCCTACTGTCCCCCTACTCTCTCCCTACTGTCCCCTGCTGTGCCCTCTCATGTGCCCCCCTCCTGTGCCCTCTCATGTGCCCCCCTCCTGTGCCCTCTCATGTGCCCCCCTCCTGTGCCCTCTCATGTGCCCTCTCATGTCCCCCCCCTCCTGTCCGCTCCTCATGTGCCCCCCTCCTGTGCCCTCTCATGTCCCCCCCCCTCCTGTCCGCTCCTCATGTGCCCTCTCATGTGCCCTCTCATGTCCCCCACCTCCTGTCCCCCACCTTCTGTCCCCCCTCATGTCCCCCCTCATGTCCCCCCCAACATAACAAATGTTTATTCTCACCTTCCAGCGCTCCCTCGGCATCTCCAGCTGCAGCCGATCGGGTGTGCAGGACCTGTGATGACGTCAAAAGCGTCATCGGTTACCGCGGTAACCGGTCATGTGACCCGATCAGCTGATCGGGTTCTGACATCATCACAGGTCCTGTTACCGAGCGAGCAGCTGCAGCTGGAGACGCCGAGGGAGCGCTGGAAGGTGAGAATAAAGATTTTTTATTTTTAAACACTTGATTTAACTTTAGTATGACGGGGCACAGGAGCACAGTGGCACAGGCTCCGGAGCACTGTGTCAGCATGTGCTGACAGCAGCTGCTCCGGAGCGGGGGCACAGGGGCACAGGGACACAGGCTCCGGAGCACTGTGTCAGCATGTGCTGACAGCAGCTGCTCCGGAGCGGGGGCACAGGAGCACAGGGGCACAGGCTCCGGAGCGGGATGACAGCGGCGAGGGGTCGCAATGCCCGCTACGCGGGCATTGCGACGGCTCGCAATGCCCGCTACGCGGGCAATGCCTCGCACGGCGTGGTGACGTCACAGTGTGACATAGCCACGACGTGCCGGGGGCCGACACAAAACGTGCTACGGCAATTATATAGTAGATGTACTGAGGGCTGTGTGTTGCCTCCTGCTGTATACTGGAGGCAGTGTGCGGCATCTTGCTGTACACTGAGGGCTGTGTATGGCTTCCTGCAGTATACTGGGGGCTGTGCATCCTGCTGTGTTATAATGGGGGCTGTGTGTTCTCCTGTTGTATACTGGGGGATGTTTGTGGCCTCCTGCTGTATACTGTTGGCAGTGTGTGGTCTCCTGCTGTAAAACTGGGGCCTGTGTGTGGCCTCCTGCTGTAAACTGGGGGCTATGTACGGCCTCCTGCTGTATACTGGGAGCTGTTTGTGACCACCTGCAGTATACTGTGTTTGGCCTCCTGCTGTATACTGTTGAGCCCCAGGCTTTGGGGTATTCGGGGATCAGGCTCCAAGGGGTTAACGCTCCTGAATCATGGGGAGTGGTGGCCGCGCCTGATCCCGTGTCCTGGGGGACTTCTTTGAAAAAGGGTATATTTACAGGGGATTATATTTACAAGTTGTCGTGACGCCACCTGTAGTTTCTGGTGAGGAGTCACCAGCGCCGCCACAGTCCGCCGGAGGTAGATGGTATCGCGGCTAGTTGGCAAAGTCCTCTACAGGTAGGGCTGGACCTCCGAGGCAGTTTTCCTGTATGGGGAACAAGTTCATGAAAAGGAAACACAGGCAGAGGCAAAGTCACTTTTCCTCCGGGTACTTCACTGTTAGTTGTAGCACTTGCAGTTACAGTTCATAGTTCAGCACTTTAGATGTTACAAGAACAGGTAGCTTAATGGGTGGCTGCAAGTGGATCCCAGGTGGTATGGTGGAACCCTTGGTGTGACTTCATTAACTAACCCGTGTCTGTTCTTCCCTGCTTTCCAGTTTGGTGTGAAGCCTGGTTGATTCAGAATCCAGCCTGGCCTCCTGTCCTCTCTCACCTTCACTGTAGTCAGATAACCCTCTACTGGCTGGCCGCTCATTCCCTTGGCGGTGCCTGGTAACCTTCTTGTAGACTGCTCTGGTGCCCGGGAGACTTGAAGACTCCACGGGAATTCAGATTCTCTGCCGTGCATAAAGCTCCAGCAGTCTGCGGGCTCCAATGCCCGGTAAGCTGTCTGGGAGAATCTATCTCGCTGGCTCCTCTTTCCCAGACCGGCTGCTCTCCTGGAAAGCTCCTTTCAAATTCTCCTTAAACCCTCTCTTCTTCTTCCATCTCTCCTCCTCAGCCGATTGACCTTAAGCTCCAAGGCTCAGAGGCAAGACGAAAGCTTTCCTTGTTCCCCCTAGGGGTGATTTCATCCCCTCCCGGGTAACCTCCCACCCTCTAAACTAATGTGGGAGTGCTGGGAATGGGTCCCACCCACCATCCTAGGGTCCACCTGCAGCTGGAGCATCTGCACCTCTTTTACGGGTGCAGTACCCCACTGTGACGTCTGCTTGGCGTGGCGCCACAATACTGGGGGCATTGTGGCCTCTTGCTGTATACTGGGGGATGTCCACTATTACCATATATGGGTGATATTACTATATATGGGCGTATAGTGGACACACACACATACTGATACGCCTTGTTTTTGACGACTGACTGTAAGGCTTGTGGTTACAATTTCCCCTCAATGCATAGTCATAAACATTCCTTGAGTCAAATGGTGTGTATGCAAAATTTGGTGATTGTAGATGCAATGGTGTGGATTCCTTTAGTGGACATAAATACACAAACACATACAGACATACATATGTACATACATATGCCAGGGGGTGCCACAGTGATGGCAGAAGGGGATTGGAATGGTCATGGACCCCCTGGCTGACTTTCCTTTTAAAGATTGTTTCAGGGTGCGGTTATTTACATGGGCTGGCATCAGCGGAGCTGGTGTTACTTGTTTCTCTACTCTTACCTTAGCAGGGGCACTGACAAGACCTTGTTCAGCAAATAAGAGCCTCAGATTGCTTTGTTGCTTTTTAACTTTATTTGCTGGAACAGTTAGTATTACAGAATTTGTTGTAAACATTTGCTTAGTTACTGACAGAACAAATCTGAGTATCATCTCCATCTTATCCATGTTCGTTAAACCGCCCTCCAAGTCCGTATCTGTATTCCTTTCCTGACTAGTAAACCCCCACACAGCTCTGATAAGTAAGGATTGACTGCTGGTTTCCTCCGTACCTTCAGGGCCCCAATGCTTTCAGCTCCCCCATGCTTTTATCCCTTTGAGCAGGGGACGCTCATTTGCCACTTCTTGGCCACTTTACTCATGCTTGCTGTCCCTAACGTCCAGAGAATGCTGCCTTAGTAAGGTAGGTAAGTCCCACGTTACCGCTAGACAGTTTGTCTGTGCCCAGCTTTACTCAGCACTCTTCTCTTTGTCTGGCCTGGCTTTTGCTCTTGTCTGCAGGCCCACTGCTCCACTGAACTCTCTACTCCTGACCGAAAATAAAACTAAACTGGCCTCACACTAACTCTTTAATCCTCCCCCAGGGGCCTAACACATACTTAACCTCTGGTAGCCTAACTGAACACCAAGTATCCTACTTAACACTGCTATCTTATAATATCACTAACTCTGCTTATTCTATTCAGCAGTCCAATCTTACATTATACTTATTACTACAGTACAAATACAATCATCATTGTACAGAGATACTTTACGTTAATATTCACACTTTACTTTAGGGGCATAGTAACTCCATTACACATACATACACTCAGCTTTATATATTATACTTGCTGTAGAGCCAAGCGTTGCCCAGGAATAATGCTCATATATTGTTGTAAAGCTCATATATGGTAATATTGCCCATATAGGGTAATTTATGTATGTGTGTATGTATAATAGCCCCTCCAAGTAGCCCTGCCCCTTCATAGCTCTGCCCCTGCACCTTTCAGAGTACAGCCCCACCCCTTCATAGTTCCAACCATGCACATAGTTCCAGGGTGGGGCTATGTGGAGGAGGCGGGGCTATGTGGAGATGTAGACTGTGAAGAGGGCATGGCTATGTGGAGTGGGTGTGGCTATGTGGAGTGGGCAGGGCTATACATATACACACATACATACACTCAACTTGATATATATATGTGGCGCCCCTCTGGCGGGACCACACAGGGAGTGCCTCCATAGTCGCAGGCAGAGGGGGGAGCTACAGAGTCTGTATACAAAGCCACAAGATCCCAATCACAACCACCCTAGCCCCAGGGACCCGGATATTCAGTAGGTCCATAGGGTTTGAGCTTAGCAGAGTGGAAGACATGGCGTAAGTGACGCAGTGACACTTGACAGCAGTCATTGAGACGGTGTGAGGAGAGCAGAGAGGAAGGACGCAGCAGAGCCTGCAGTTCTGAGAAGAGGGTACCTCAACTTTAAGGAGTAACCCAGACGCAGAGGGGACACCCCAGGCTTGGTGACAGCCTTCTGGAGTGTCCAGGTCACCACTGGTATACTGGAGCCGAGATAGTTTGCAAGGTTTATCCAAACTGCTGACCGGTAGGTTGTGGCCCTGATAATAAGAAGCCACAGCACCCATCAAGTAGTCTAACATCTGTCCCATAGCCGGGTTCAAGACGCTGACAAGTACAGAGACTTTAGGCAACAGACCCCGAGGACAAGAGATCAGACTTAAGAGTGGGAGTGAAGGGAGTGTCGAGCCCACTGGGACGGGTTACTCGGTACCGGACCAGGTCTGCTACTGGGGAAGTCACGGGTGGTCCTGGTCCGGACCATGTCCCGGGCCCTGGCAATAATAAGGGTTATTTACAGGGGACGCCACCCACTGTATGCGACCAGTAATGGGGCCGCCCTGCCACAGAACCTCCGGGGATGATGTGATGGCAGCAGAGATGGAATAGTTCCCATGGGCAGAACTGTATTCCCCGGGGCAGTGATGGTGAAAGTCTATTGTGTGGTGTCCAGGCCTGGTGCTGAATGCAGTACACTTACTGTCCAGGTGCTGCAGGAATCCTCCTTCAGTGTTGGAGCCTGCACGCTGTGGCTCTCCAGGTGTAGGGCTGCTGCAAACCTGTATGGAAGGAGTCGTGTTCAGGCAGAGAGATACAAGGAGTCGTGTTCAGGGTTCACCGTGTTTACTTCTCAAGTTCTCAAGTTCAGTTCACAGTTCAGTACAGTTCTTACAGTTCAGTTCAGTTACACAGGCACACTTTCCCTCTCCGGGTTCCCTTTACTCCCTGCAGCCAGGTCTCTCCTACTGTGACCCCTCACTCTGTCTCTGTGTCCTTTCCCGGCTGTTGACTCTCTCTTTTTCTGTTCACTTTGGTGTGCGTCTCTGGACAGTATGGCGGTGACTCGGGCCCCTGTGGGTCCTCCTGTTTGTCACTGAGCTGCCTGTCCTTTGGGGTAGGGACGCTAATGTGTAGCTGTGGTCCCCGTCGGTTGTCTGGGGATGCCGGTTGAAACTACGGTCCCCTCTAAAGCCGACACTCTACTTCAGCCCAGCCTCCAGCAGTCTTCCCGTGTGAGGCTCTACCAGGCTCTCTCCACTGTGTCTTCAAGTATCATAGGAGGGCTACTCTGCCTGCAGTCTGTTCATCTCATCTGTCGTTCTAGGGCCTGGTATCACTGTCCCTCTCTTCCCTCACACTCCTGGGGTGCTGGCTTCGGATGTGCTTTCTCTCTGCGGCTCACACTGGCTCTCTTAGATTCTGCGCTCCATACACCCACACTGGCAGGACGTGTGATTCGGTCTTTTCATATCAGTCTACCTCGGCCTACTGACTCCTTTCTCCTCCCCCTTCACTATTTCTACCTTCTGTCACCTGACTACGTGTGTGCCCACCCACTGCTCTAAACCCACCACCCCTCCCCTGCTTAGAGTTCCTAGGCTCCGGGTTGGGTGCTGCCCTCTACTGTACAAGGGTTTTGTGGGCTGTGAGGGTGTTGATGTGCAACTGTCGTCCTACCTGCCTGGCTGCAGTTCCCTTTGTGGCCTCCTGGACGCAGGGGCGCCACAGGAGCCATAAGGAGCAGGACCAGGAAAGTGACAAGAAAGGTACCACTGCCAGACTCTGTAGTGAATCCCCAAAACCTGTGGCAACAAATCTCCAGTAAACTAAACTGTACCGTGTACCAATATTGAACCAGCTGAAACCAGTAAAAGATCTGTTTGAGCTAATCTGGACTCTGACTCTATTTAATCTGTCGTCTGGGAAATCTTTACAGCACTGAGAAATAAAGACTACTACTCCCCTCATCCACCCCGCTGCCCTGAGGGAAGCTGTCTATGGAGCGACTACCAAAGCTGATCTCCATACTCAGCGGCGTGCGCATGGTAACTACGTATTTTTCTTATAGCTGCGTCAAATCGCGTATTTGACGCTATTTTACCGCGTATTTCCCAGAGAGTCTGTATTCCAGCAAGTCAATGGCATTCACTTGCCATTCACCGTGCGTATTTACGCAGCGTAATACGCGTAAACAATGAACTGTCAATCTTGCAGTTTTTAGCGGTATTTCTTGCCCATTATAGCACTGGAAATGCTAAAACGCATCGCGTATTACGCGCGAAACGCGCGCGTAAAATCCATGTGTACGTAGCGTAAGACGCACTTTTTCCAAGTTTTGGAGGAAAGTGGGGGTGCGTCTTATAAAAGGAATATAACATTCTAGCATCCTCAGTTGCTGGGAGGGGGGGACAGCAGTGAATTGGGGACAGAAGTGACAGGGAATGGTCCCTGCTGAAGAATCTGGGGCGGCAGGAGCACCACGTGTCCCCGGCTCATTATCTACTTAATATTCACTTCACTGCTCCCAGTCTCCACCCACCTCTCTGCACTGAAGACAGCGCGGAGAGGTGAGAGCAGGGGATAGCAGGAGAAGCTGCTTAGCCGGCACACATGGTCTCTCCACTCCTGCAGCTGCTGGGGACATTGTGTGCTGCAGATAGTGAGAACGGAGCTGGGTGCAGCTGTGGCAAGTGAATCAGCACTGAGCTTTGTGCTGATTCACTGCCATGAAGACAGGGGCAGAGCAGGGCAGATCGGCACTTTATCACAGCAGGTACCTTGTTTGTCAGTGTCCTGCCTCACTCCCTCTGCTCAGTGTAATGTGTCCTGCTGAGCCCTGACACCAAGCAGAAATGCAGGAAGCTCGGTCTGCAGTTCAGGAGCTTCAGTGTATGGAGAGCAGGGCTGGAGCCTGCATAACGCAGTGTACAGCTCCCCTGGCCCTGCATACAGGTCAAGCTCTGTGGTGACTTGTAATTAGGAGACCGGGCTAGAGCATCATATTTCAGCAGTGTACAGCCCCCCTCCCTGGCCCTCCCTCATACAGTACATCACATCTGCAGACTATCGCCACTTCCTCATTTCAGCAGGGTGATGGCAAAGCAGGACACATTAAAGTGAGTCCACATGTATATGTAACATAACCACTAATAAAGTAAAGTTAACACTACCAATACTGTGCTTAACTATAACTCCAAGCATGCTATAGGATCTACAGTACATGCTGGGAGTGATAGTTCTTAAAGGGATTGTTACTACATGAACAAATCCCATCTCATTCATCTTGTTGGCCCTTGTAAAAGTAATAAAGACCATACTAAGGGTGTGCGCTCACAGTCGGGAGTAGCTGTGTGTTGGACGCGGCTCCTCCGGACATAAGTGAAGCCACATGTGGAGGCAGGGAGACCGCAGCCGCCCTGTACTCACCATGTGCGGCGGGTGCAGGGCGGCTTCTCCCTGCAGTCCCCCGATGGGAGCCGCTTCCAACTCCACAGCATGAAATGAACATGCTGAGAAGGAGCGGAATGGTGGCAACCCGCACCGCAGCTGTCAGAATGCTGCGGTCGGATGAAGCATAGTGAGTATGGGATTTCTACAAATCCCATCCACTATGCTTGTACTGTATACGCAGCATTTTGGACACAGCAGCAAGACGCTGCGTCCAAAAGGCTGCGTATACTCATCGTGTGCACGCACCCATACCCCTGATTCTGCACCAGTTCCAAGGTTATCAGAAGTTGCATAGTCATGTCCCATGTGATATTGATATGAGACTCAGCCCTCTGACCAGTCAGTGCTGGCGTCTGTCTCCCCGCCAACAGACACTGGAGCAGAAGTCATTGGTGTTGCTCACATGCTGCACCTGCATCCGAAGGAAACAGACGCCAACACTGACTGGTCGCAGGGCCTGAGTGTCATATCAAAGTCATTTTTTGCTAGAAATATTTTTTTCCCTATTTTCCACCTCTAAAATCTGGGTGCGTCTTATAATCCGGTGCGTCTTATAAAGCGAAAAATACGGTACATTACCAGGTACCACAGGTGGCGTCACGTATAATAATCCCCATCCCAAATAATTTTCCCCTGAGCCATTGAGTGTACAGGGCACGAGATTGGAACCCGATCAGCCGTGATCCCCACTGAAGAAGCAACCTTTCCCGGTATCCGAGTACCCCCTACCCTGTCGACCGTATATATATTATATTTATATGTCACACATATGTGTATTCTTATATATTATATTTTTATAGGAATTTCATATATATGTTTAGTTAAAGTGTAACCACCATTTACATTTTTATTTAATAATAATGTGGAGCAAGTGATTATAATAAACCTTCAAATATACTTTATAAGAGAGATACCAAATAAGATCACTCAGCCAGGAGCTGTGTTCCGACAACCTGATGAGCTCACACTATGCTTGCATGAAGGAAACAGACAATACAGATCAGCTGTAGACACGTTAGACAGGGACACTGTGTAGGCCGCGCCCCCTCCATTATATGGTTATCTGTCCGTATTCAGTCTGTGTGATAAGTGAAGACGGATCTCAATATGAGCTTCAAACACAGTCTGGTGGGAACACAATTTACGGAAGGTTTATGAATGGTTTCCTTCCAGATTTCATTAATAAAGTATGGTATGTTTGAAAGTTTATTATAATCACTTGCTCTACATTATTAAATAAAAATGTAAATATTTTAATTAATATGTCACATATATGTGTATTCCTATATTTTATGATCCATTTAGTGTTTATATTATGTGAATATTTTTTTAGTTTCCTTTTAGAGTAATGTTCTCTCTGAGAGTAATGAGTTGACTAATTAATTAATGACTATTTTGTAGAGTATGTAAGCATCACCATCACTATGTATTAGATACCACCTGTTGTGGTTTTTATATGTGTGATATGCAATAAATCCTTCTTTTATCAATATTGCCTATGATTGTAAGTGCACTTTTGAACCGCTTTTTTTATTTTTTATTTTAATTCTGGCTGTATATTTATAATATATAGACTGTGGGCAGTGTATTTATAACATATATGGTGCCGCCTCTGTATATATAATATATTGGCTGTGGGATGTATATGTATATATTGACTGAGGTACTCTGACTGCCATTAGGCACAAAGATTAAATACTCAAACCCATTGAGACCATATACAGGTGCAGAGGTCCCTATGTTCCATCTGATGCATGACAATGCTAGGCCTCATATGGCTGACATGTGTCAGCAGTTCCTGCATGATGAAGGCATCGATGCTATAAATAGGCCTGCCTGTTCGCCAGACCTGTATCCAATCGAGCACATCTAGGACATCATGTCTCATTCCATCTGTCGAGCCCACTGGGACGGGGTACACGGTACCGGACCAGGGTACTGCTTGGGATGTCACAGCGGTCTTGGTCCGGACTGTGTCTCAGGTTCCGTAATAAATGGGGTATATTTACAGGCGAGTTTGTCGTGATGCCACCCACGGGTTGTGGTCAATGAGGGGACCACTGCTGCAGTATACTTCTGTCAGGAGGATGGATGGATGCTACAGCCAGGTGGATGAGCCCGCCGCGTGTCGGGACAGCTCCTGATAGGGTAAAATGGTGCAATAATAGTTCTGTATACCTGGAATCAGACACAGACATTGAAGCAGGGTTCACCCGGATTACTAGTAAGTTCTTCACAGTCAAACAGCTCACGGTAAAGTTCAGTTCTTAACAGCTTTACACAGTTAACTCTGGTAACACTTGAACCCTCTGCAGCCAGGTTGTCACTCTGAGACCCCTCACTCTTTCTATATGTCCTTTCAGGCTAATTCTCTCTCTTCTTCTGGGTGGATTGCGGAGCGGCAGCTCGCTCCCTCAATGTGGCTTCCCCCTAAGTTTATGGGCAGTAAGCCAGGTCCTCCTAGTTGCTGCTATGCCCCCAACCCTGTAGTGGGAACACGGATCTGAAATCTGTATTCCCCGTCAGTTTGTCTGGGGAGCCGGTGTGAAACTTCAGTCCCCCTCAGAGCCGACACTCTGGACCCAGCCTAGCCTTGGGTGTCCCTGTCTTGCAAGGGATCACCGGGCTCTTTCCTACCCATGTAACTTCGCGGGTACGTCAGGAGAGTCTGTCCTGTCAGTAATTTGTCAGCGTTACCGTCTTCCTCGAACCCGGTGGCACCGGTCCGGTTTCTGTTGTTCCTGTCTTTACTGGTCACTCTGTCTTGGTTGCTCAGCACTCACCTACTCCTCTTGGTCTTTTCCTCTCAGCCTACTCCTGCCTACTTATCTTAGCTGCTCGGCACTCGCCTACTGGCCAACTACTTCCTGTTTCTCCTTTTTATACTGGTCCATTACCTTGACTACGCCTCACCCACTTATAACTGGCCCTACTACCCATTTGCCTGCCTAAAGTCCCAGGCTCCAGGTTGGGTCTTATGTCAGTGGATGTGTGTTTTGGAGGTGTTTGTTATACAAACTGTCACTATCTCCTGGCTGCAGTTCCTACCTGTGGCCACCCTGGTCACAGGGATGCCACACATCCACCAACGTCACGTTATCAAGGAGTAGAATGATGCTTTAATCCAGGTTTGGGTGCCTTCACACTGCGGTCAGGTCAGATCCTGGGCTATTAGGGGTGAACCTGCAAGAGAAAACAAAGAGAAAGGGGCGCAATAGTGCGGTTACCAGGGGGCTTTTTTTAGCGTGGCGTACTAATAGGTGGCCACTCACCTTATCGGGTTGTGCTGTCCCCGCACAACCCGGTAATACACTTGATAAGGCGCCCTTCACAGGCTCTAGCTCATCCGCACACCGCGTGCTCCGGGGGCTCCGGGCATCCGGTCACGTCACCGCAGGTCCTTAAATTAAAGCTCCTGTTGCCAGGCGACGCTAGGTCCTCACGTTAAGCTGCACTCTGCACCTAGCTGCTCCCCGCCGCTTTACCCTCAGAGAGGGATTTATATTAGAAGGTTAAAAACTATAAGCGGTCTAATTGGAGGCGCTCAGGCACAAAAGCAGCAGGCACTGGGATGGTTTTTCAACAGACCTTTATTCAGACTCCCCTCCTACTCCACAACATGTTTCGATAGATTGGCACCACCTGAGGAAGATAGAGAATCTATCGAAACATGTTGTGGAGTAGAAGGGGAGTCTGAATAAAGGTCTGTTGAAAAACCATCCCAGTGCCTGCTGCTTTTGTGCCTGAGCGCCTCCAATTAGACCGCTTATAGTTTTTACCTTCTATTAGGGGTGAACCTGACAGCCCCAGTCCAGATCAGCACACAGAACCGGAGGGCCCTGAGACATCGCAGCGTGTAAACCGACCTTAATCTCCATCCCCTGCATTAGCGGATTCACCGTATATCGCCTGCAGTACAATGTTCCACTTGCACCCATAGGCTTGTATGGATGCAAGTGAGCCGAAACTCGCAAATAATCGCTGCTTGCATCACATTATGGACATGGATTTTTTGCACTGGATATAAAATAACAGAGTTCTTTGATGGCTGCAATGGCTCAAGTACCTCTTTCAGAAACCTGTTGAAATAAAATTGTTAAAAGTCTTCTTTAAGCGTAACCACAGTTTACATTTTTATTTAATAATGTAAAGCAAGTGATTTTAATAAACTTTCAAATGTACTTTATAAGGGTACCTTTACACGCCGCAACCACAGGAGACAATTTTGGTGGCGATATTTCTCGCTGGAAGTATCGCCGCCAAATTGCCTCCTTATTGCGGCGTGTAATTGGGGAATTTGGCGGCGATAAAAAAGGTTGTGCCTGGTTCCGATTTCACAGCACTGCTCCAAAATCAGAGGCAATCATGAAGGTGAGATTCCCGGCTTTTGGCGCGTGAACGGGCGATAGGGATGGAATCTGCATCGCCTATTGATTTCCTGTAGGCGTGCCACAGCGTGCTGGAGACCGCACCCCGTCAGCGATGATTGGTGGTGGCTACTGTGTTTCCATTGGCTGTCACTTGACACAGCGTCATGTTTGAACAGCTGTCCATTCACCACCACACAAAGGCAATGGCGTCATGTTTTAGCCAGCCTTCCAGCGCAGGCTGGCCAATCATGACACTATTGCGTTGTCCAATGAGTGTATTTGGGGTGCGGTGTAAAACAATTTGGCATGCCTATCTTTTCACCGCGCTGAACATGTACGCCCACATTCCTTTGGGGATTGTGGCATGTGAAGCGGCGACGGGAGTCTACCAGATGTTTCCCGCTGTTGGCGTGGCAACTTCCGGGGCAACACGTCGCCTTAGGTTGAGGGAGAAACTGTGGCGTGTAAAAGCGCCTTCGGCGATCTGAGGCGACCATCAAAAACGTGCACGTGCACATTAGATTGCCTCCTATCGCCGCCAAAAATTGTGGCGTGTAAAGGTACCCTAAGAGAATTCTTGAAAAACAATCATAAACCTTCCACAAGGTGTCCCCACTAGACTGTGTCTGAAGCAGACATATTTTCATTCTCAGTCAAATCCATCTTCAAGCTTCTCACATTGAATATGGGGCATGTAACCATATAAAGGTAAAGGAGTGGGGCCTACGTAGCATTCACACTCCCGACGGCAGTTTATGAGGTGGCAAAGTCTCAGATTATTTAAGGCTGCAGCACAGTGCTGAGCAATGCCAGAATGTCAGGATCAATCCAAACACCTCTTTTCTTGCTTCTGATCTGTCATCTTGCTCCACACAACTCAGTCACAATCTCTATTAACTTCTTCTCTGCTGTTGCGTTGCACTGCTCCATATCAGCTGCTGGCCACACACACCCACACAGTCAAAAAATGCAGGTTTTAAAAGAGCACAGAAAAATGTTAGAAAATAAGTCATATGGCACAAAAAAGCATTATCGTAGCTGCTATGTGACCCATCATTAACAACCAGTGGTACAGTATTGTGTTTTTTTTTTCAATGAAATGACATTTACACTCTAAGTGGCTGTATATTTTTACATACTTGTCTCAAGAAATATTTAACATTTTGTTTCTTGGTCTATATTTTGTTTTCCAGGTAGTCCATTGTGTTCCTGCTGTGTGTCCGATCCTCTGGCCCTTTCTTTTATACCTCCTTACAGCTGCCAGAGCCACCGCACAGCAAGCGTGGCAGCTCTCCGAATGAAGGCGAGGGAGCATTCCGAGGCCGTGTTGCAATCTGCACAGTTACTCCCTCCAACAGGAAGCAGTTCCAATGGTTCAGTAACAAATCCACAGGAGGTTGCGCAAGAAAAAACATCTCAGGGTCAAGAACAGAGTGAAAGTGAAAAAAGTGCATGATTTTTGAACATCTCCATATACTGCTCATTGAATTGGAATCCATTGCACCTGGACTTTGGCTGTAGATATGCCTAGTTATTATTTTCTTTACAGCACTGCTGCACAGTTCTATGGTGTCTTAGAATGGTGAAAGTTCAAGCTGTACAAAAGTTTTACTAATCTGGAACTTTAAGTGTATGTTGAGCTATTAACTCATCCTGGAACTTTAAGTGTATGTTGGGCTATTGACTTATTACAGTAAATGCAGTAATGGGAAAGATTTGTTTGTAAGTGTCATTAAGTATCAAAATAATGAAACTTAGCTATTTCAGGACTGACAAATGCTTTATTACTACACAATATGGAAGACTAAAGCACAATACTTCAATTCTTCTAAAAGAAATACTGTCTTATTGTAATGAACTATGTTATATGACTTTCTATATCACTATTGATTTGGGAAGTGGCTAACAGGTACATTTTTTTTTACAGATATTATGTTAGCTTTAATTACTCTTCTTGTCTGCCATAACGATGTGCTAATTTTAAACTTGATCTGGCCAAAGACATGCAAGAAATTATTTTGTGACAGCTGGATTGCCAAACATTTCTGACAATAGGATCAGCAGTCATAGACGAGAGCTGATGCATTACATGCGCTTGTGTACATACATTTCAAAGTGAATGGCTTTACGATGTAGCCATGTTATTTTTTAAATGCTACTTAATCAAGTTTTTCCAAACTCTGCCACAAGGAGGAGCTATATGCCTAGTGAAAGACATGATAGATCTAAACTTAATTCCAGTTTGATTTGATTTCAAATGTTAAAATATCAACATTTTGTAATTAGCAGACTATCCTTAGGGCTCAGGCACATGGTGGAATCACAGGTGACCCAATATAGCCAAGGTGTTCTCCCCAGAGACATTGAGAATCCTTCTATGAAATGGCATCTAGTAAAGCAATACACATCATAGTTCTGCTGTATTGTGCAGTATTCTCTAGAAAAACAGAAACTGCATTACACCTATGAAATTGTAATGGTATGGCGGTACAATATGGCCTTATATTATGACGGTGTACAATTCAGAAGCTGAACTGACTGAGCCACTGTAGGATCCTGTGAATATAAGCTCCTAGACTTAACCTGTGGCATTGGTTCTCAGTTCATGCTCCTTCATAAAACGTTTAGATGGAAATAACTTCTTTTCTGACTTAATTTTATTATCAAAGAGCAAATACGTACATTTAGATATTGTACATATGTAAAGAGAAATAAAGATATGACTGTTTTCTGTTGCATTGTATTGGCAGCCGAAAATGCCATTTGGGCAAAATCTAACCAAAGAGTTTGGTTTCAGTCTTGTACTTTATTTATGGTAATATTTGACTTACTTGGACTATTTATATTGTTGTTGTATCTCTGAAGACCTATATCTGTCAAACCAAAACCAGCTTAGTAAGTATCTGCGAATATGATACTTTTGTGATATTTTTTTTTCTTTCTTCATATTTTGGATGTATGTTTTAACCTGTGTGGGGCAGATTAAAATAAACATCTGCTTTGAAAAGAACTGGAAAATGCATCATGAGCAATTAACTTGAACAATGTTATCATTATTATCTTTGACAAGCGGTAATAATCAATAATTGACCTATTGAGTTATTGGTTCTCCAGTGATGGCCACTTTACACGTCCCGATATCGGTGTCCAACTCCGATAAAAAGTCACGTGGTTCGTGCGTTGGCCTCGATATCGTTGGTGCGTTGTATGGTTTAAATGTCCAATACGATGCAGGAACGATGCCAAAACGATATCTGGGAAGAAATGAGCAGGCTCTCCAACGGCCCAATATTGGATAGACGATGTGGCTGGATCGTGCTGTGTGACAGCCCAACAACGATTTGGAGTACAACTTCCCCTATTCACTCCCATGTTAAATGGTCGGTCCTGGGTCGGCCGTACAAGGGGGTGTAGACATTGCAGTTGCATTGCCTGCCAATATTGCGCTGTGTAACAGCTACTATGCGATCTTGGAATTCTGCCCAAAAAAAGCGCGCTCCCGCGTCATTGTATCCAACATCGGACCGATGTTGGGACGTGTAAAGTGGCTATTACTGTACCTGCGACCATGGTGGTCACCGTACTTCCACGGGTTTACTCCCACACTCCACTGACATACCTATATACTCATAGGGACTTTAGATTGTGAACCCCAATGGAGACAGCAATGATGATGTTTATAAAGCAATGTGGAATAGGATGGCTCTATAGAAGCAAGTAAAATAAATAAGTCAACTACAGAGTACAGGTTAGTAGAGTGCAGCTTATTGTCACTGATCTAGCACCCATTTTAAAAAAGAATATTTCAAGTTTTTTTTGTGGTTTAAGACATTAAAAATAAAATAGACTGAAAATATGTAAAAGGTGTATGTATTTATTAAACAAAAATGCAATTATTGTAGGAATGTACATTTCCTTAATGTTATGACATTACTGTAAAAGAGAGCTTACATTATGATAAGATATGAAATTGTTAACTCACCTCATACAAAGGAGCTTTTGCAAACTAGACACAAATTTTATATTGTTGTGACGTGTAGGGGTTATATTTTCATTATTTCCTCATTTTTTATACAGTTTAATGTGCATAAGAGTCATGTATTCTGAAATAAACATTATAATGATATATGTCCTTTATAGTGTTAGGCTGGCTTCACACTGCGGTCAGGTCAGATCAGGTCAGGTTTTGTGTTTCAAAACCAGGAGAGGAACTTGCAGAGAAAAAGTATAATTGAAAGATTGACACCTTGTTCTAGGTTTTGGAGTCACTCCTGGTTTTGGCACACAAAACCTGACCTGACCTGATCTGACTGCAGTGTGAAGCCAGCCTTAAATGAACTAATATAATACACAAGGTGTCCTGCAGTGAGACACAGGGCTGATTCATCAGTACTGTCTAACAACCAATCAGAGTTTAGCTTAATTTTTTAAGCAGCTCTGGTCAAAGTCAGTTTTTCTTTTAACAGTTTATATATATTTTCCCATTTGTCCTTCCTGCTGGTCCTCCTTTACACTCAATGCAATTAAAAATAATAACCAGGAATTGTTTAAAGCGTAGCCGCCGCTTAAATTTTTATTAAATAATAATGTAGAGTAAGAAATTTTAATAAACTTTCAAATATGAAATCTGGTAGAAAACCATTCATAAAGGTGTCTACAAGGAGTCCCACATTAGACTGTGTCTGAAGCAGACATATGTTCATTCTCAGTCAGATCCGTCTTGACATTGTAACATAACCATATAAGGGTGGTGACATAGCCTACACAGCATCCACACTGCTGACTGCAGCTGATAAGGTGGCAATGTATCACTGTATTACTTCACACTACAGTACAGAGCTGAGCAATGACAGAATGTCAGGATCAGTGCAAACTCCTCTGCCCTTTCCTGAGTCCAAGCTTCTCTGATCTGTCATCTGGCTCCTTCTCTGCTGGGATCTCTCGCCCTTTCTCAGCTACCACTTTGCACTGCTCCCTATTAGCTGCTGACCACGCCCACACCATCATATAATGCAGTTTTTAAAAGCACACAAAAAAGTTAAGAAAATAAATCATATGACACAAAAAAGCATTATCTTAGCTGCTTTGTGACCCATTATTAACAACCTGTGCAGTATTTTTTTTTTTTTTCAATGAAATGAAATTTAGGCTACATTCACATTTAGGGTATTTCTACATTTATGCAACATTTTTTAGCGCTGCAAAAATGCAGTGAAGTGCAGTACCATAACGCATTCAGGCAAAAGTAATGGCTATTGCTGAAATGTGTTCACATGGTCCCTAAATTTGCAAAGCGCATCTGCAAAAAGAATGACCATGTCAATTCTTTGCGCCTTTTTTCAGTGTATTTTTTACTCCTCTCGCTGCATTCCCACGGTGATCGCTTCTCTCGCCGTCACCATAGGACCTTGTGCAGGACCTTAAACAGCACTATGTGACCGGGCGATGTCACCGGTCATATGGTGCTGCAGGGTTCTAGAGCCCGCGCTTACTGCAGCCTGGCGGGGGACAAGAAAACAGTGGCGAGGTTCAACGGGGAAGTGCGGCGAGGTGAATAAAGTGCAAAAAGAAAGCACAGACCATTGACACACAGAACACTGCATTCAGTGAAGATCTGTTCTTGGTGAAATTTTGCACCAAAAATCGATCCTCGCAAAAATGCTGTGTGTAAACGTAGCCTTACACTTTAAGAGCCAATTTATAGGTGCCAGCTTTATTTGCATAATTTTTCCAAATGAAAAACATTTTCCATAGATGAGAATTAGTTGTATTTTCAGGATGTGGGTAAATTTCTTCCCACCATATTCAGAACAATTGACCCATCTGATCCTCATGGAAGCAAGCTGCAGACTAAGGGTGTGGACACGCTGGCATGAAAAACGGACAAGTGCAATGCGATAAAATATTGCATTGCCCTCAGACCAATGTTACAGAACGAGTGACTACACATCAATGTGTGTCGGCCACTTCTGGATGAAAAAGAAGTTGCAATATGCTGCGACAGTCTGCGTTTCACGTGTGAGACTCACCAGTGCAAGTCAATGGGTCCGACAAAATATCGGACAGCACACGAACAGCACATGGACCATCTGTATGCGATGCAATTTTTTCACAGCTGAAGCAATCTGAAGGCAGGAAAACAGATTGAAAAAGTGGTGTTTGCTCAAAACACAGGAAGTAGCTGCGTGCCAAACTGTGACAACTCTTGCAAGCACACCTCCACGGAGACTAACATGGCCCAAAGCATCAATTTCGAGATGCTTATTGTCCTGGTCTGGGAAAAGCCCGAATTGCAGGACCCCAGAGATTCTGGCTATGCTGACCGGAGAAGGAAAGATTTGTCATGGATCTACATAACCAAGCAACTTTTACCCGGTTATTCAACAAGTTCCCGGGATGTCCTAATCAATCTTAGGCTAGGGTCACACTTTTTCCTGGAATTTTGTTCACCGCATCCAGATCCAGATGCGGTGAACTCAATTGGCTTCAGACAAGGTGCAATCCGGTAACCGGATTGCTGAAGACGCAATCCGGTAACCGGATAGTTTGCTCATCGCAAACTGTAAAATCTATGAATAAAGCTTAAGTAATGATAATAATTATGCCCTTCATGTGTCTAGGGGGTGCCCACCCCCCTAGAGACATGCTACCTACTTAGGTTGGCATGCAATAGGTTAATATGTTATGTACAGTAAGCAGACTCCTGTCGGGTCTGTACATATTTATGAATGAAGCCGCAGCTCCCCTGTGAGCAGTGCTCATACTATACCTAATGTACGTATAGTATGTCCAGGGTCCTGAAGGTTTATACAGTAGATCTGTGGCGCTGCGCAGCCCATAGATCTACTGTAAATGCGTACAGGACCTCAGACAGCACACATACTATATGTACATTAGGTATACTATGAGCGCTGCTCACAGGGGAGCTGCTGCTTCATTCATAAAAATGTACAGAGCCGACAGGAGTCGGCTTTACTGTACATAAGATATTAACCTATTACATGCCAACCTACGGTAAGTAGATAGCATGTCTCTAGGGAGGTGGGCACCCCCTAGAGACATGAAGGGCATAATTATTATCATTTATAAAGCTTTATTTTACAGCTATGAACTTTGCTTATCCCGGTGGCAGTCGGGATAAGCAAAGTATATACGGTTAACGCATTGCTCAGGCTTACACATCCTGAGCAATGCGGTTACCGCATTGCGGAGCTTAGAACCGCTCCGAAAACTGCAGGCTGCAGAGCCGGAGGCGGTGATCGGATTGCTTGTAAAGCAATCCGGTTTTTATAATAGGCTCCTATGAGGAGTATTACCTGCATCGGTTTTGAGCTTTTTAAAAGCTCAAACCCCGATCAAGTTTAAAAAAAAACAAAAAAATGGAAGTGTGCGGGCTGCAATTTGCAGCGGGGGGTGCCCAGAAAGCTTGGGCCTCCCTGCGCTGCGGATTCCAGCCCCCAGCTGCTTAGCTGTACCTGGCTAGACATAGAAATTGCGCGGAGCCCCACGCATTTTTTTTTTATTATTTCATGAAATTCATGAAATAATAAAAAAAAAGGGCTCCCCTATATTCTTGTGTCTGGCCAGGTACAAATAGGCACCTGGGGGTTGGGGGCAGCCCGTCGCTGCCTGCTGGATCCGGCTGGTTCCAGAAATACAGCGAAGCCCATGTAATTTTTTTTCTGAAAAATCAATAAAACAATCCTAAAAAAGGGACTGCATCTTTATTATCCCCTCGCCCATGGTCCAGGGGTTAATAAAGATGCAGTCCCTTTTATTTACATTGTTTTATGGATTTGTCAG
This sequence comes from Allobates femoralis, assembly GCA_033576535.1. NCBI lineage: Eukaryota > Metazoa > Chordata > Amphibia > Anura > Aromobatidae > Allobates > Allobates femoralis. The sequence goes on along the minus strand of JARQOC010000006.1, from coordinate 191,728,213 downwards.
AAAAAAATTTCACGTGGGCTTCGCCGTATTTCTGGAACCAGACGGATCCAGCAGGCAGCGACGGGCTGCCCCCAACCCCCAGGTGCCTATTTGTACCTGGCCGGACACAAGAATATAGGGGAGCCCTTTTTCTTAATTATTTCATGAATTTCATGAAATAATAAAAAAAAAATGCGTGGGGCTCCGCGCAATTTCTATGTCTAGCCAGGTACAGCTAAGCAGCTGGGGGCTGGAATCCGCAGCGCAGGGATGCCCAAGCTTTCTGGGCACCCCCCGCTGCAAATTGCAGCCCGCAGCCGCCCCAGAAGATGGCGCGTTCATTGAAGCGCCATCCTCTGGCGCTGAACCCCGCTCTTCCAGCGGCCCTGGTGGCGGTGGCACGCTGGGTAATAAAGGGGTTAATACCAGCTTTATTATACAAGCTGGTATTAAGCCCGAGATTCTTAATGTCAGGCCACGTTTGACCCAGCCACTAAGAATCTCCAATAAAGGGTTAAAAAAACACAACACAAAGAAAATTTTTTTTTTTAATAAAAAAAAAAGCCATTAGGGACTCCATCTTTAATTAAAAAAATCCTCTTCCGTCCGACGTAGTCCAAAACGCAATGTCCTCTCTGCTACATCCCCTGTGCATAGATATAGATGTCTATGCACAGGGAATGAGCAGACTGAGAACAATCTCAGCACTGCTACATCATCTCTGTGAGCAGGCGAGCTCTAGGACCCTGGAGCTGCGGCAGCCTGCACAGAGAAGACAGCTGAACTCGGCTCGCAAAGTAACAGCAGTTACTTTGCCAGTTTCCCTGCTATCACTGGCACAGTAGCCGAGTCTAATGCAAGACAATGGCAATCCTAGTTTTGTCAGCGTTTGCCTTTGATTTGCATTGGACTCGTGCGAGTAAACGCTGGGAAACTCGCAGAGTACCGAGTCCTGCGAGTCCCTTACTACTCGCCGAGTAACGAGTCCTAGCGAGTAGATTCGCCCATCCCTAGTCACAATGAGTAGTCTGGGGTTTACATAGTGAATACTTAATTGCAGTACAAGTGAACAATTTGCATATCTGTTTGTTTGTCTAGCATGACTTACCCGTTTCCTGCCCCGTTTAACTGCACTTCTACATTTGGCACTTATGCAGTTGGCATGATTGCAAGACCCCGCATGATTGCACCCCTTAAGGTGGCTCTACATATATAGTGAGTTTCTACTTAGATCTGGGTCTAATACACTTGTTAATCAATCAATCAATCAATCAATCAAGAAACTCATACTATTTAACAGGGCAGCTCCATTTTCTGGTGTCCTTTAAACAGGACTGGTCTTCTGCCATCTCTAGTTTTTGGGGTCACATATTGCTTGACTTGCGCCACAAAATCCAAAACATTAACAGTATCCAAGGTAGCTATTTAAAGCCTGTCGAATAGAGTAGTTCCATTTTCTAGTGTCCTTTAAAAAACACTGGTACTTCTGATATCTCAAATTTTTGGGGTCACAATCTCAAATGTTTGGCCTGTGCCAAAAAGTCCAAAATATTAATAATGTTCTACTGGTATATATAAATCTTGTCATATAGAGTAATTGCATTTTCTGGTGTCCTGTAAAAAACACTGGTCCTTCTGACACCTCAAATTTTTGGCGTCACATATTGCTTGGCCTGTGCCAAACAGACCAAAATATTAATTAATAGGGTCATGATAAGCTATTTAAACTCTGTCAAATAGAGTACTTGCATTTTCTGGTATCTTTTAAAAAATATAATCACTTACGTTCAACCGTATTTTTCTGCTTCACTATCAATACTCAAATAACCCAAAATCCCCAATCGATTAACTCCAAAGGATCACAGATGGGTGCTAATCAGTGGATTTGGACACCAAATGATAATTTTTAAAACAGTAACTTCTTTACTAATAAAATTTAAGATACAGATTTCACATTCAGGTACCAATATAAATGAGCTTGTGCTAATAGTTGATAAACGGTAGGTACACTAAATTAATATGAGTGTATAGATGCAACAACCGTCATTTAAAACATACTCTTATAACACATTTTGCATATATCTACTGCTGTTTATACATTTATACAACCTAATTGTTAGTATATATACACTGTGTGCAGAATTATTAAAGGGATCCTGTCACCCCCAAAACACCTCCTAAGCTATTAAAAGATGCCCCTAGAGCATATTCACACTTATCCTACACTCCTTTTAGCTCCTAAATGCATATATTGAAAATGAAGATAAACGTTATTAAACTACCTCATTAGTGATGTTAATGAGTGACTATTGTATGCATAGTCACCCAGGCTGGCTGTCCCTCTTCCTAATATCACGCCTCAATAGGCGTGATCTTCAACTCACATTCAAATGCGCGCCTCCCCGCTCTCCTCTGTCGGCCTGGCGCTGCTGTGTGCAGCTGTATGACGCGAATTGCGTCATTTCCGGCTTCGGGTGACGTATGTACACCCGCGCCGCTCTGTTAGGCCTCCAGCACGCATGCGCAGTGCGGGTCTTGAAGCTAACAGCGGCGCGGGTGTACATACGTCACCCGAAGCCGGAAATGATGCGATTCGCGTCATACAGCCGCACACAGCAGCGCCAGGCCGACAGAGGAGAGCGAGGAGGCGAATTTGAATGTGAGTTGAAGATCACGCCTATTGAGGTGTGATATTAGGAAGAGGGACAGCCTGCCTGGGTGACTATGCATACAATATTCGCTCATTAACATCACTAATGAGGTAGTTTAATAACGTTTATCTTCATTTTCAATATATGCATTTAGGAGCTAAAAGGAGTGTAGGATAAGTGTGAATATGCTCTAGGGACATCTTTTAATAGCTTAGGAGGTGTTCTGGGGGTGACAGGATCCCTTTAAGCAAATGTTTATTTTGATCACATGATACTTTTTATACATGTTGTCCTACTCCAAGCTGTATAGGCTTGAGAGCCAACTACCAATTAAGTAAATCAGGTGATGTGCATCTCTGTAATGAGGAGGGCTGTGGTGTAATGGCATCAACACCCTATATAAGGTGTGCTTAATTATTAGGTAAATGCCTTTCCTTAGGCAAAATGGGTCAAGAGAGATTTGACGGGCTGTGAAAAGTCCAAAATTGTGAGATGTCTTGCAGAGCGATGCAGCTGTCTTGAAATTGACAAACTTCTGAAGTGTGATCACCGAACAATCAAGCGTTTCATGGCAAATAGCCAACAGGGTCGCAAGAAGCGTGTTGGGCAAAAAAGGCGCAAAATAATTGCCCATGAATTGAGGAAAATCAAGTGTGAAGCTGCTAAGATGCCATTTGCCACAAGTTTTGCTATATTTCAGAGCTGCAACGTTACTGGAGTATCAAAAAACACAAGGTCTGCTATACTCAGGGACATAGCCAAGGTAAGGAAGGCTGAAAAAGACCACTTTTGAACAAGAAACATAAGATAAAACGTCAAGACTGGGACAAGAAATATCTTAAGACTGATTTTTCAAAGGTTTTATGGACTGATGAAATGAGAGTGATTCTTGATGGGCCAGAGGCTGGATCAGTAAGGGGCAAAGAGCTCCACTCCGACTCAGATGCCAGCAAGGTGGAGGTGGGGTACTGGTATGGGCTGGTATCATCAAAGATGAACTTGTGGGACCTTTTCTGGTTGAGGATGGAGTAAAGCTCAACTCCTGGACACACTGCCAGTTTCTGGAAGACAACTTCTTCAAGCAGTGGTACAGGAACAAGTCGGTATTGTTCAAGAAAAACATGATTTTCATGCAGGACAATGCTCCATCACATGCATCCAACTACTCCACAGCGTGCCTGGCCACTATACGTCTAAAAGAAAAAAAAATAATGACATGGCCCACTTGTTCACCTGATCTGAACCCCATAGAAATCCTGTGGTCCCACCAAAATGTGAGATCTACAGGGAGGGAAAACAGTACACCTCTCGGAACAGTGTCTGGGAGGCTGTGGTGGCTGCTGCACGCAATGTTGATCGTAAACAGATCAAGCAACTGACAGAATCTATGGATGGAAGGCTGCTGAGTGTCATCATCAAGAAAGGTGGCTATATTGGTCCCAAATTTTTGGGGTTTTGTTTTTGCATGTCAGAAATGTTTTTTTCTAAATTTTGTGCAGTTATATTAGTTTACCTGGTGAAAATAAACAATTGAGATGGGAATATATTTGGTTTTTAATAAGTTGCCTAATAATTCTGCACAGTAATAGTTACCTGCACAAACAGATATCCTCCTAAGATAGCCAAATCTAAAAAAAAAACCCACTCCAACTTCCAAAAATATTAAGCTTTGATATTTATGAGTCTTTTGGGTTCATTGAGAACATAGTTGTTGATCAATAATAAAAAAAATCCTCTTAAATACAACTTGCCTAATAATTCTGCAAACAGTGTATCAGGGATCCCTTCACTATTGCTGTTATATCACCATAGGGGGAAGTTGTTAACCAAACTGCCCCTTTTCCCCTATACTGGATTAATAAAACCTAGATCCAGGATAACCCATATTGATAGTATTCTGGAAAGATCATACCTGCGCTACAGTTGTTTGTATCCACCAGATAGTGCTCAGTAACATGGCTCCCCTGCTCCGCCCACGTACATTTCAAGTTGTCTTCATCAGGGCGTACTTTGCCCCCTCATGACACTTTGTGTGAGTATCCATGCATTCACTATACACAGAGATTCTCAAAGAATTTTCCAAACATCACACCCCAATGCTGCCCTCCTTTATTCCAACCCCATGATGCCCGCTTTTCCAGACATATTTCACCCCATGCTGCCCCCCCTTTTCCAGACATATTCCACCTCAATGCTGCCCCCCCTTTTCCAGACATATTCCACCTTAATGCTGCCCCCCCTTTCCAGACATATTACACCCCAATTTGTAAAAACAAGATTCCAAGGATACTTATGATCATGATTTAGGCTTGGGTCACACTTACGTTTTTTTTTTTTTTAATTCTGAGCCGGTTTTGAGCTTTCAAAAAGCTCATAATCGCATCAGGAAACGCTCCTCATAGGAGCCAATTATAACAACCGGATTGCTTTACATGCAATCCAGTTACTACATTCGACTCTGCAGCCTGCGTGAAAAATCATGCAGGCTGCAGTTTTCGGAGCGGTTCTATCATCTGCAATGCGGTAACTGCATTGCTCAGGATGTGTAATCCTGAGCAATGCGATAACCGTATACTGTGCTTATCCCGGCTGCCGCGGGGATAAGCAAAGTCTTAACACTGTTAAAAAAGCTTAAATATTAGTAATAATTGTGGCCATCATGTCTCTAGGGGTGCCCACCCCCCCTAGAGATATGCTACCTACTCAGGTGGGCATGTAATGTGTTAATAACTCATGTAAAGTAAGCCGGTACAATTTTCTGAATGAAGCCGCGGCTCCACTGTCAGCTGCACGCATACTAAACGTAACGTACGTATAGTATGTGCCTCTGTCCAGGGTCCTGTAGGCATTTACATTAGATCTATGGGCAGCGCACAGCCATAGATCTACTGTAAATGCCTACAGTACCCCGGACAGGAGCACATACTATACGTACCTTACGTATAGTATGTGCGCAGCTGTCAGAGGAGCCGTGGCTTCATTCAGAAAATTGTACAGAGCCGACAGGAGCCGGCTTACTGTACATGAGTTATTAACACATTACATGCCCACCTGAGTGGGTAGCATGTCTCTAGGGGGGTGGGCATCCCCTAGAGACATCATGGCCACTATTATTATTAATATTTAAGCTTTTTTAACAGTTTTAACACTTTGCTCAGATGAGCAAACTGTACGGTAACCGGATTGCTCCGGATTACACATCCGGAGCAATCCGGTTACCGGATTGCGGCTCCAGCCACACATTTTGCTTGCAAAATGTGTGGGAAGCCAATTGCGTTCACCGCATCCGGATCTGGATGTGGTGAACACAATTTTCTTTTAAAGTGTGACCCTATCCTAATTTTCAACCTGAGAGATTAAGCGTATGTACCTTTAAATGCCCTGTCAAAAAATCACATTTCAACCAGACTGCAAGTGTACAAGTGTTTTAATTGTAGCTGTGGAGCCCCACTGGGCAGGCGTCATAGTTGGGGTACTGCACCCATAAAAGAGTGTGCAACGTTTGTAGGAGGCTCCCACCCCATCATCACCACACTCGAGCCTAGGCAAACGGTTGGAGCCCAGTCCCTGGGGGGAGAGTAAAGGTACCGTCACACACCGCAATATTGCCTGGAAATCTGAAAGGCGATGTGTTGCCCCGGTGCAATCGCCGTGAAATTGCCTCATGATTGCGGCGTGTGATTGGGTGATTTCGCGGCAATAAGTCGCCCATCGGCAGTCGCCTGATTCCTGAACAGTGCTCAGTAATCAGGCGCAATCGTTAAGGTGATATTTCCATGTTGTGGCGTGTCACAGGGCGATAGTGATGGAAAGAGAGCTGTCTATGATTTCCCGTAGGCGTACCTCAGCGTGCTGTAGTCCGCGCCCCATCTGAGATGATTGGTGTGGGCTAATGATGCACCCAGGGCCGGGTACTCAGCTCTCAGACTCGGTCTGGGATGTCACGGGTGGCTGCCCGAGGCTGTGGCACTGGTAGTCAATTATTAAGGAAATTAATTAAATAAAGTATATAAGTTTGTGACGCCACCTGCAGTACCTGTTGATGCTCACCAGCACTGCTACAGTCCTCCGGTGGTCGTTGGTATTGCGACAATGATGGTATAGTCCTCCACAGGCAGGACTGGACCGCCGGGGCAGCGTTTCAGTGAAAGAAATAGTTCATGCATGAAAGGATGCAGAAGAGGCGATAACTCACTTCACTGGGTACTTTACTGGAAAACCTTCAATCATCGTTACAGTCTTTCAGTGCAGTAGATGTTATAACGACAAATGCTACGGGTGCTGCAGGTGGAATTTCTGACTGGCAGATGGATCCCTCACTGTGTGCCATTCCTGTTCCTTCTTTCCCTTGCCTCCCAGTGGCAGTGAAGTCTGACTTCTTAAAGACTAGTCCGACCTCCTGCCGTTCTTCGTTCTCCTCTACCTTATACCCGTCGGGTGAACATTCTCTGGTCTCTGCAGCGTCCTGCTGTACCTGATCCCCCTCTCTCTGGGTTATTTGGGAGTCAGGGGCGTATAAGAAGATACCCCTGGTCATCGGATTCCTGTGAGCCTTATAGGAACTCACAGAGCGGGCTCCGGTACCCGGTTTCTTTCCTGGGGCAAGCTCTCCGGTTACTCTATTCCCCACCCAAAGTGAACGCCCATCTTGAGTTACTTTCTCTCTTCCTTTTCCTTCTGGGATCTGTACTTTCCTCAGTTCCATGGGCCCCTCGGCCGAGGAGACCCTCCTTTCTCCCTCCAGGCCAGCTGCCTGGCTCCTCTCTCACTCCCTAACTCTAGTGCCCTCTGGAGGTGACTATATCCCTTCCCGGGTCCTTCCCACCTGCTGACTAGTGTGGGATGCGAGTTCTAGGGTCCCACCTACTGGCCATAGTTCCACTTGCAGTGGGGTGACTACACCGCTTTTATGGGTGTAGTACCCCTTTTGAGGCACCTACGCAGTGGGGCGCCACACTAATGTGTTCCCATTGGCTGTCAGTTGACACCGCGCCATATTTGAAGAGCTGTCTGTTCAGCACCACACACATCTTCAGCTACACAACTGTCCGCAAACTCAGTGCAATTACGCGCGCCATTGAATAGCGCAAGCTATGTTGTCCACATGTATTAAGTTGCGCTGTGTGGAGTATAGTGCCACACATGACAGCTCAGATGTTGGCCTACTCATCGTAGATGGGTGCCATGGGCCATGCACTACAATCACCCTACGTGTGTGATTTTTGTGACACTGCTGGGTACATTGTACTGCTCCCACTCCACGGACGTCTAACTTGTTAGCGCCCTCAACTTCTCAACTTTGGCGGCGCCAGTGTGCGTGATGACATCATCACGTTTCTGCTCGTTCCTCCCTGCCTACCAGGTGCCTGCTGCTCCCCTGCACATAGTAGAAGAGTCATGGCGGTCGCACCTTGTTCTGCCACATGGGGTGTGGCAGAACTTATCATCCTGATAGACCTGTGTGATGACTACTGGTGCCACCAGAGTCACCGCCACCAACAGCTGCGCAAGCAGCACATCCTGCGGCAAATCCAGCGGCCCTGCTCCGGAAAGTGGGTGTGGAGAGGACCCGCAAGCAGATCCAAAAAAAGTTGACGGACCTGAAACACAAGTCCACGGGCGGATTGTGGAGATTCGTGCCTGGATTGCCAGGCTGCGTGGTGAGTATGTGGCAATGTCAAACACATGTTTTGTTAATGATGACGGCTATAGTGGTCCTTGACCTGTGTGTGGCCGAACATAGGTGTGTAATGACAGCAAAGTTGACCACAGCATATTAATGCTAATTTGAAGGGCCACATCACTCCTGGCACCACATATGTGCGCACTCTGACACATAGCATTTCACAAGACATTGATCACAATCCGGAAAAGTGACTACAAGCTGACTGCTATGTGTTTGCCCCCATGGTGGCACCACCAGATGCTTACTGTCTGCTCTTGTGTTTGGTGTAAATATCCATCCCCTGCTAGTCACAGGGTGTTTTACATCCCAAATATGTGCTTACTGGTGTTGTGGTCATATCCAAAAACAGACTGGCCCCTAACCATAGGGTCGCTCAAGACCCAAACCTTTTAGGCTAGGCTTCTCGCCCTAATGACATTGATACACACACAGTACGTGTTTGCCCTATGTTGTGTTCCTTTTGTAAAATCGGTGTCTTGTCAATTTTGATATTACAGATGAGAGGACTACCCTACACCACCCGGGACCTCCCCTCACCTTCCCTGGAGGGCCCAGGAAGTCCCACACCTCCCGGGACTCCCCTCACCTTCTCTGGAGAGACCAGGATGTCCCGCACACCCGGGACCCCCCCTCACCTTCCATGGAGGGACCAGGAAGTCCAGCACCCTACGGTACCCCCCCCTCACCTTCCCTGGAGGGACCACGAAGTCCCGTACCACCCGGGACCCTACCCTCACCTTTCCTGGAGGGACCACGAAGCCCGGTCCTCTTGCTCCCTAACCCCAGCCCAGGATCAACCCCCCTCAAGCATCTCCAGCTCCCGAGCCCCACACAGTGACATGGAGCCTGATGGATTTGGGATTGGTGGTAAGTGTTGGCAATGGGCTCCAAGCTTTGCAATATACATGTTGTTGTGTGTCCCTGACATCAGTATGTGAGTCATGATGTTGTTTTTTTTCCTTTCTTTGTCAAGGGACAAGAGCTCGTGCTGCAGGATGAGCTGTGAGCGCATCACCATCGCCTGAAGATGGAATCCAGGATTGAGATATGCCACGTAAGTGAAATCCTGACCAATGACGTCACCCACCCATACCTACACATGTCACTGACTAATGTCCTTATTTCCCATAAAGGGGTACCAACTATTGAGGAGCTGCTGCAGGCTCACAGGGAGGCACGGCAGCATATGGAGCATGCCCACCGAGAAGGCCAGCAACATCTTGCCCGGTTGGGTGCCATGATTCAGTCCCTCCAAGCAGCCCAGTCTGCCATTGCCCCTACTCCACCATATCCCCCCAATAATGTGGCCAATGGCCCTTGTTTCACATTGTCCATGTTGGACCTTTGTTTGTTCTTCTGTTGCCATGTTGGCACCTTTCTTTTTTAGGCCCATTGGCCTCTTTTCTTAAGTATCCCACATTGGGAAAGTGGGTAGTATGGTTTGCCTACTACTAATCTGAAAAAAAAACATCTTTTTTTTTAAAAAAAAGAAAACAATAAATGTGCTTTCAAACCAAAATACTGTGTGATCCCTTGTCTCAGCACACACAGGGACACCTTTTGGAAGTCAAATTGTTAAACACAACACATGGCTAATGACTTTGTGTAGGTGTGCAGTGTGACATGATAAAGACCTGACCATACTGTACCATTTCAACATGGATGAAGCCCTATTTGACATTAATGTCTCCAATATCACACCCACATTAACAAACACACATACACAAACATACTCGCCTATGTCGGCCAGAGAAGACTCATAATCTCTCAATACTCACACATGTCACCTAGGGATAGGATCCTGTCTGCTACAATGACACAACTATGTTATTGTGGACATGAGGCCTCTCCTTCTGCCACACAAACATCACCATTACACCCACAACACACTACACACACAACCATACTGCTGAACCTGACACATATGTGGACGTAGGTACGGCAAATAATAGTGAGGTTTATTAAACCAAAATTGAAACCCCAACATACTTGGTTTTAGATTAACAAAACAAACAGTCCAGTATGCAATGTCGTGCATTGCCTAGTAGTGTCTTGAGTCTTCGTCCTCTGCTGGATCAGACAATGGCTCCTCCCCCTCATCCCCATACTCCCACACATTGGGGGCCCTTCTGTGCTGGAGTCTTCGTGGGGTACGTGGGGGATCCTGATTTTGGCGACCTCTAGCCATGGGTTGTTGGGGTGCAGGGGGCACTGGGGCGTCTTCTTGGGGATGGCAATATAATCACCCCATCTCAGTGCCCCATCAACGCCCGCTTCCAGGTCCCGAATGATGGCCCTCTCGGTGATGGCACGTTGTTCCAGCTCCATGCGACACACCCATTCACTGGCCATGTGCCCGAATGATGTGGCGGGGGACCTCTGTTGGTTCAATAGGACACGTTTTGCCCAGGTACCCAGCTCAGTGTTTGGTGGGGCCGGTGTGCATCACCTTTGTATTCCTGAGCTGGGCCCTGGGCACGGCCCCTCATCACTGGGATCAGGCACCTGCTCCACCAAAGATGGTGAGGGTGGAGCCTGGCCAGCGGTTGGGTCCTCTGCATTGGAGCCAGTCTCCCGAGGGGCCTGTAAATCAAACATAGAAAAAACAAATATTAACAAGAGTAGCAATGTACTGACATCAATTACCACAACCAACCACCCAGCACCAGATGGTGCATATCTGAGCATGCCAAACACCAAAATCAACAGTAGCAGGTTTGGAAACAGAGAGGAAGAAAGAAGTAGACCAGTGTTCTGTACTCACCTGAGGCTCCAAATTAATATGTCAAGTGTCCCAACATAACACAGCACAATCTGTGCCAACAGCCACGAGCCAACACACAGCAGAAGACACAGAATGGTGAAAGTACAACACGATTGTGCCTTCAACATGCCCACGAACCCACACATCAGTGCAACAAACAAGGTGTGGACATAGGTAGCAAAACAACAATTAAGCACCTCCTGTGACGGGGCAGGCTCTTGGCTTGTGGCCGAAGATGGTTGGGCAAGACGGCTGCTGCACCGTGTTGGCCGATGAGCCTCTTGGCCCAGGGTGAAGGTGAGGAGGTCATAATACCACAGACGTGGCTTACGGACCTCCTCAGCTGCAGCCCTGGACCGAGCCTCCAACATCTTTTTGTGTTCTTTGTTGAACACGGTGTGCAGCCGCTTAATTTTTTTCCACAACTATCGGCACCATCCACCATCTTACTTTGGTTGACCCAGTTTGCCAGCTCGACAAGGTGCCCGTAGGCCACAGCCCTCGCCACCTTGTTCTTATACTCTGGCAATGCAACCCGCCACAGGCATTCATGGTCCTGGTACATGGCTAGGAGGTCACGCACAAAATCAGGACTCTCAGCCATCTGACAAAAAAAACATAGTGTGTTACCAAAACACATACATGTACATATCAGGTCACACCCTACTCTGTGTGGCCAATCTATGTCCAGCACTAGCAATGACAGGTGGTCTGGTAGTTAGCTTGTGTATGCAGAAGCATTAATGGACTTTATATGTGTACACAGATGTGACATGCTGCACATGACATGGGGCATATGTGGTTTGGGCCTGGGTAGGCACAGTTACACAGCTGTATCATGTTGAAAGGGCACACATGGCGTACCACACAAAATTATGACACAGGAATGACCTCAGCACATATTTAGGGAACGATGTAGTGCTGTATGACACATTGTCATGTCATTGGTAGCAAGGATCATTATGTATGGAACAGGACACGGAAGGGGTTAACGAGGCGTAGGCGTCGCAAACCTCACATCTACATGATACATGAAGCTGTACATAACCCGCCCATACATCTCGCAAGATATGGCTCGGAAGCCGAAAATAATATACCATACATGAGAAGCACAATAGCATATCCACCGACTTACCGTTTGTCCAACAGAGTTCTGGTGATGAGACGCTACTAGAACAATGCACATTGAAATAGGAGTATGGGTGGCAGACCAGCTGGCCACATTTTAAACACAACATGACCAATCACAAAGCAGCACAGGCGCCCAATCAGTAGTCTCACGTGGCATCGCCCAGGCGGCTACATGAATTGGATGATGCAGATGCTCTGTGATTGGATGCTTACCACATAAAAACTGCTAACGACCGAGCTACGGCACGCTTGCTGCCCAGAGTCATTAAGTAAGTACTGATGTTCACACATGATTTGTGATATGGCTGGGTATACCGTTTGATACATCTTTGCATTACGGATTGTTATTGTGTACTGCAGCAGACGCGCAAGTCCTGGTGAATGTAGTTTGGAATGATTATGTGTTTCATTGATCTCTTCTGTGGCACAAAATGGATGAATGGCTTTCCTTGCCACAAAACACCCTCCTGATTGACAATCCATTTTGCCTTTGCCATACAGGATCATGTACCTAGGAGGCCTCTGTGGTTAGTTTAGTGGAACATATGAAATGTGGGCACATAGTACTGGCCTTTACCACACAGAATCGAAGTGTTCTGGCGATACTGAGATATGGAGTAGCCCATGTGGCTTGGGAAAATCTGCCTGTGAAGATCTGGCCTTATCAACACCACAGGGATGTCTGTTGGACATGATGAAAATGCGATTGTCAGCTGCGTGGGATGATGATTTGTCAGTAGCACATGGCTCTGGTACGTTTAGCATGTTCTTGTATTTAATTGTTAACAAGCATCTGTCTGTGTGGTTGACCTTTTTATTTTCCTAGTCCTTGTGGTAGTACATATACATTATGGGCAGCTATATTGGTGTATGTTAATGATGTCTCAAATTGGACGATGGAGATATAATTTTGAAGGAGGCCCATGGGTGTAGTGATAACAGGTGCTGTGGTGAGGCAGTGTAATGTTGTTTGTGACCATTCAATGTTGCAAAATATCTATGTGGGTGGCAGAGTCTGCTAGGATGTGGGTAACTGGCTAGGAGATATATAGGGAAGGAGGTAGTGGTTAGTTTTGATGCCTGATAACATGTTCTTTTGATGATAGTCTGCTTTTGTTCCTTTTTCAGGGGTTGGTAGGAGAGATTATGGCACCCTGAGTAGGGCACCACAGGATCTCTTGGGACATGGATGGAAAGTACACAGCAAGCAGACCCCACTAACAGACAACACCTTTCACCCCAGACCTGTAGGGGGAGCTCCACTGGTTGCCTTAAGCCAGTTCCCCCTATAAATACGGGTCCTGGAGGGAGAAACACCAGAGTGTGCAGTCACTAGAGAACTGTAAGCAGCTGAGTGAGCTGACCTGGTACTGGAGCCACGCTAGGCCCATACCAGAGACACCTGGAAAGTGGTAGACCCTTAGAATAGGGGTCACAGGAACAGGAGAGAAGCAAGTACTAAATAGGGGCAGAGGAGTCATCCCGACTCACCCTAACAGAGTTCCGGTCACTGGGTCCGAGCTACAGGGACACAGTATAGACTTTGTAGAGAAACCAGCACTACAAATAGGGGGTTTAGCTCCCTGGACACCCGAAGCACCACTAAATGAGAGCCCGAAGTCGTAGAGCCTGGCAGGAGTCCCCTAGAGTGCCCTCAGTGCAACAAACCCGGGTGTGAAGAGACACACAAGAAAGTGCAGGTCAGGTTTGGTCAGGTTTCATGCCTGCCAGACTCCAGCAGAACAACGTTTACTAGGAAGCCTACAACACTGCTTGCTGTGGAAAATCCAGAAGTGTTTACCTTATCTCCGGTCGAGTGCACCCGTCAACATCAGTAAAGGTACCAAAACACTGAATGTGTGAGTGTCCCTGCTTCCAGCCATACTACACCGACCGCACTAACCTATTCCCCTCAACTCCAGTAACTGCCCCGGGGATCCCCCGCTCGCCCTGTAGGGAGCGGTTCCATCCAAGCTGCCGCACATCACCCCGGAGGTCTGAGCAGCTCCGGACACCTACAGGTGGCGTCAGAAACAAACTTTATCTTTATTTAACTGTGCATTGACCACCGGGCCCCTACAGCCTCAGGCACCGAACCGTGACTGCAGCCAGCGCCTGAGACCTGAGAACCCGGCAATGGTGAGTCAAGATCATCATGGACCCTGATGGAGATGTTATCGTGGCTCTTGCCTTGGTGCAAGAGGACTTGTGGCTGGAGGAGAGAGCTGAGAGGTTGCGGGCTCGCAGACCACGGCATGTGTGGGTTCAGGATTGGCTTCGGCAACGGGACAACCTGAGTCACATGCATCTGCTGCATCAGCTAGAGGATACTAGTCCGCATGATTTCAGGAACTATCTCCGTATGTCCGATGACTCTTTCACATTCCTCTTGGAACGCATCAAGCCATTGATAGCCCAACAGGACACTTTGATGCGTTGTGCTGTGCCACCTGAGGATCGTTTTGCTGTAACTTTGAGGTTCCTGGTTGTTCGAGGACAGACCTGCAATACTCTACAGCAGTGCCACGTCCACTGCTGAGCCGCCTGTTACCTGAGACGTGAGGCCATCGTGAATTGTCTGCTGCCATCCTACATGCAGTTTCCAACAACCCCCGCTGGATGGATGTTGCCAGAGGTTTTGTCAATCGATGGCAATTTCCAAACTGCGGTGGTGCATTGGACGGTAAGCACGTGAGGATCACGCAATCCCCCAACACGGGGTCCTTGTATCTGAATTACAAAGGATATTTTAGCATGTTCCTCATGACCCTGGTGGATGCTCACTATGAGTTCCTCTACGTGGACGTTGGCATGAACGGCCGTCTCAGATAGGAGTGTGTTTGCACACAGCTGCTTGGCCCAAGACCTAAAGAGAGGTGCTCTGAACTTGCCCTCAAATGATGAGACAACCAGTCATCTCAACTTTGCGTTTGTGGGGGATGAAGCCTTCCCACTTCAGGCTCACCTACTACAGCCATATCCCCAGAGGACGGTTACTTCTGAGCAGCGCATTTTCAATTACCGGCTATCTCGGGCTCGCCGTGTGCTTGAAAATGCGTTCAGGATCATGGCCAATAGATTCCGCGTGTTTCATACGCCTTTGCATATGAAACTGGAATCTATCGATGTGGTAGTGCTGGCCTGCTGTGTGCTGCATAACTTCCTGCGTCGTAGGGATCAGTTATCATACACGCCGGCAAGTTATGTGGATTCTGTGGACCCCACAACAGGGGAGCTCCGTCCCGGGGATTGGCGTGCTGCCGACCAAGGTGTGGCGCCACTCCAGCTGCTGAACCAGAGTCTGAGTCAGCAGGATGCCAGGAGCAGCACAGACGCATACTGCTCCTACTTTAATGGCCCTGGGGCAGTGGCCTGGCAGCACCAACATGTGTAGGGTGGCTGGTGTTGTGAGGCATCAACATGAGGAGGAGGGTTGAGTCACCAGGGTGGCTGCACAGGACGATTATGGTTGTGTTTTGTTTATTTTGGGTGTTTAAACATTAGTTAGTTAGTGTTGTTTGTTTTTTTGTTCTGTACTCTGAAATGTTTGGGTATGGCCATTATTTTTCATCATTTTGTATTTATTTGTGTGATGTTGACACTTCTGTTTTTAATATTTTGTGTGTGTTGTTAGAATTAAATTTTTTGTGCACATAAAGTCGAACTAAAAAAAAACAAAACTACCTATGTCTGTCGTTACTTTTGAATACAGGGCAGTTGCACATAGCTTTATGCTATGCACAGAGGTATGTGATCCATTAAATGGTATAGATGGGGCCGTGCAGCATTGTCTGCTAATGTCCAGTACCAGTACTTTTTTAGTAAAAAATATTTCCTGGAACGCCTCTCGGAGCCGGGGGGGGGGGGCATGGCCTGGGGAGGGGCGGGGCTGGAGGCGGGCTGCCGTCAGGCGCCGGGCGAGATTAATATATTTACTATATTAATATATTTGCTCCGAACATTGCACCCGGTCTTATTTTCAGGGGGGAGGCATACACACACAGATACACACACAGGGGTATACACACACAGGGGCATACACACACAGAGGCATACACACACAAGGGCATACACACACAGGGGCATATACATACAGGGGCATACACTCACAGGGGCATACACTCACAGGGGGATACACTCACAGGTCATACACTCACAGGGGTATACACTCACAGGGGCATACACTCACAGTATGGTGGCTCAGTGGTTAGCACTGTATATGATGGCTCAGTGGTTAGCACTGTATATGGTGGCTCAGTGGATAGCATTACACATCTATAGTGACGCCAGGTGGGCAGATATCTCTGGGCACACATACATCTACAGTGACACCAGGTGGGCAGAGATCTCTGGGTGCATACACATCTACAGTGACACCAGGTGGGCAGAGATCTCTGGGCACATACACATCTACAGTGACACCAGGTGGGCAGAGATCTGTAGGCGCATATACACATCTACAGTGATGCCAGGTGGGCAGAGATCTCTGGTGCATACACATCTACAGTGACGCCAGTGGCAGAGATCTCTGGGCACATACACATCTACAGTGACACCAGGTGGGCAGAGATCTCTAGGCGCATATACACATCTACAGTGACGCCAGGTGGGCAGAGATCTCTGGGCGCATATACATCTACAGTGACGGCAGTGGGCAGAGATCAGCTCCATAAAATTATAAAGCCGCCTCACAGCCGCTCCAGATAATATAATACCGCCTCATAGAGGCTCTAGATAATATAATGCCACCTCACAGCCGCTCCAGATAATATAATGCCGCCTCACAGCCGATCCAGATAATATCATGCTGCCTCACAGCCGCTCCAGATAATATAATGCCGCCTCACAGCCGCTCCATATAATATCATGCTGCCTCACAGCCGCTCTAGATAATATAATGCCGCCTCACAGCTGCTCTAGATAATATAATGTCGCCTCACAGTCGCTCCATATCATATAATGCCGCCTCACAGCCGCTCCATATAATATAATGCCGACCCATAGCGGCTCTAGATAATATAATGCCGCCTCACAGCCGCTCCATATAATACAATTCTGCACACAGCAGCTCATCGCACAAACAGCCACATACATTTACACACAGCCACACACATTGCCACACACATTGCACACACATTGTGCACACACACATTGCACATACAGCCACACACATTGCACACACAGTTACACAGTGCACACACAGCCACACACATTGCACACACAGCCACACATTGCACACACATTGCACACAGTTACACACAAACCCACACACATTGCACACACAGCCACACACATTGCACACACAGCCACAGACATTGCACACACACTGCACACACACTGCACACAGATACACACAAAGCCACACACATTGTACACACAGCCACACACATTGCACACACACTGCACACAGTTACACACAAAGCCACACACATTGCACACACAGCCACACACATTGCGCACACACACATTGCACACACACATTTCACACACAGTCACTCTGCACACAAAACCAGGCTGCACAGCACACTGCATCTTCTTTCCTCTGGGCCACTCACCACCTGCTCTCTTCTGCTGTCCTCTCTTCCTCTCCTCTGCCGTCCGTTCACCTGACAGTGCTGTGCCGCCGGCTCCCTCCCGCTCCTCCGGAGTCCGCTCTCAGCACTGAGTCTGACTCCTCACTAAGCACTCGGCCGGCAGACAGTGCTGCTCTTATAACCCCCAAAGAGGTCCTGGTCCTGGCCTGCAGAAACCGCACCCTGCCTATCAGCGGTGTTCACCGGGCCGGAAGTGCGTGGCCACGCCCACGGTGGAGACACACAGACAGCAGCCAGGTCCTGGCTGGCTGCTGCTACCTCTGCGGTGCATTTCTCCCACAGAGGAGAGGGATTACTGGTCTGCAGCGGGCTGCACAGATGGGGGGGTGGCGGCAGGCAGCAGATAATCGGTACGCCGTACCGGATCACACCGGGTTTTCCCGGATTTTCCGATACGACATACCGGACAGTTCCGGCACAAAAAAAGCCCAGTCCAGTACACAGGTCCAGCCCTTTGGGCCACACTGTATGCCATGACTGTGTGTACATGTCCATTATGATGTGTTTGGCCACATGGGAAAGTGGCCACACACATGGAGAATGCAATGGTGTTTGTGGGGGATGTAGGTACACTTCAGTACACACACGCAAACATGTGTGCACACACATAGTTCAGCCATAGCAGCTCTGGCATGGCGTGGACCAATGCAGGCACAAATATCCATAGTGTTATTTGTATCTTACCACCATCACCTACAAATGCACACCTAGCCATTCTTAGTGTGATCCACTGTATTGCACAAGACTGCTCCTGTGCGACACTTTGGCGCCTTGAAAGTGTGTTGCAGGAGCCACAATTGCCGACACGAGCGTGTATTTTTGACAAACTCCAATGGCGTCATGTATTAGCCAGCCTTCAAGAGCAGGCTGACCAATCGTAACGCTGTTGCATTGTCCAATGAGCGTGTATGGGGCGCGGTGTAAACCACTGTGGCACGCCTATCTCCTCGCCGTGCTGAACATGTACGCCCACATTGCCTTTGAGATTGCGGCGTGTTAAGCGGCGATGGAATTAGGCAAGAATGGTTCCGCTGTAGATGAGGTGATTTCCAGAGCGACACATCGCCTTAGCTTCAGGGCGAAATTGCGGCATGTGATGCCGCCATTGGCGTTCTGAGGTGACCACGAAAAACGTGAGTGCGCACGTTGGATCACCACACATCGCTAGCCGAGATTGCGGTGTGTGACAGTACCTTTAGGGAAGGAGGGAGGTAGAAAAATGGGAGTTCTAGTTTGCCTTGAAGAGAAGAAGGAAAGGGAGCCCTGAGAGAGGAAAGGGGTCTCCGATGGAGGGGGCCTGAGAGAAGAAAAGACAGCCCAGGAAAAGGAACTCCCATACCGGTGCACCCATACTCCGGGGGGAACCCTGGTCCACCATGGGGAGCCAGCTCTGAGGACGTGGTGCAGGGAGTCTAGCCCCTGAGCCATGAATACCCACCGTCGCAGGTCAGTCTACCGGCCCGACACCCTGTCCATATAGCACCGCCACACCAGGATTGCCCATCTAAAGTTCGAGGTCCCCCTTCTTAAGAGCTGGGAAGCTGGGAACTCATCAGCACCCCCAATGGGCCTGGTAGTAAGGGGGTAGTGCAAGGACAGGAATCAGCAGCAGGACCTGGGATAGTCAAGAGAAGGCATACCACGGGAGACTCCGAGACACCTTGCAACCTGCTGTGACTACCTGGCCAGCTACCTCATGCAAAAGACTGTTTTCCACTGTGAACTGCATTGTCATCAGAACTGGTCCAGTAAAGTACCCGAGTAGAGTGACAGAGTCTCCGTGTGTTTGTTTTATTACTACATTGCTGATAATCTACCTTTACAGACTGCATCATCATCATCGGTGCACTCCTGCCCCGGAGGCCCAGCTCCACCTGCAGGGAGCTGTTCCATCAAAGCTGCAGTACTATCGTCCTCCAGAGGTCTGAAGCGGCACTGGTGTCCCAACACCAGAACTTGCAGGTGGCGTCACAACAAACTATTCATATTTTAATTTAATTCCCCTTTTTTAAAGCTGACCACCAGGGCCAAAGCTCTGGGTCAGCCACCAGTGACATCCCAACTGCAGCTGAGGGCCCAGATACCTGAGTCCACATAACCCTGGAGCGCCACTATTTGAAAACTTTAAAAGTCAGGGTAGTTTACATATAGTTACAACAGGACCATGGCACTTATGGAGGACAAACATGACTGTGCAAACTGAAGTTTTTTTCCTGATCAGGTTCGATCAGGTTTGTGTGTCAAAACCAGGAGTGGCATTGTTCACATACAATTTGCGTTTTTTTAGCACTCCTAAAACCACATGCGTTTTTTTAAGAGTGCTAAAAAATGTCCCTTGTGTGTCTGAAAGGATTTTCATCCTTTTTGGACTTAGTCATTTTTTGCCCAAAAACGCATGCAAAAACACATGCGTTAACACAGGGTGCATAAATGTGCCATTTAAAAACGCATGCGTTTCCCATAGGGCCCCATGTTATAGAAACGCATGCGTTTTTTAGAAAACGCATGCGTTTTTGTAACTTGGGGCCCTATGGGAAATGCATGCGTTAACGCAGGTGCCTATATGTGCCCTGCGTTAAAGCATGCGTTTCCCATAGGGGCCCATGTTAAAAAAACGCATGCGTTTTTGGAAAACCACCCCTGCGTTTTTTTCTAGCAACCAATAAACGCTGCATGCAGCGTTTTTTGGACTGGGGGAAAAAAACGCAGGTGGAGGTGAAAAACGCATGTACACTCAAATGTACCCTGCGTTAACGCAGCTGCGTTTTTTTAACACACCAAAAAACGCAGAGATGGTCAAAAAAACGCATGTGTGTGAACATGGCCACTAGTGTCTGCAAAGCTCATAACAGGTGCCAATCTTTCAATTATACTTTTTCTCTGCAAGTTCCTCTCTTGGTTCCTCACCTGGTTTTGGCACACAAACCTGATTGAACCTGATCAGGAAAAAAACTGCAGTGTAAGGGTATGTGCACATCAGTCGTTTTGTGGGCTGCTTTTGGACGTTTTCCGTCGGCGTTTTCAGCTCAGTTTTATGTTAATTTATGTTAATCCTATCCTCCGGTTGGATTAACATGCTTTTCAATGGAGTTTAGCAAATGCTGTCTACATTAGAACGTTTTTCTTCTGGTCGGTTTCAGTCAAAACTGAGTTTTCTCAGTGAAAACTGGGTTTTTCCACCGGTTTTCCAAATATAGAGCAAGTGACTTCTTTCCTCCGTTTTTCCACCGGTTTCAGCTGAACAAGTGTTCTGAAAACTCAGTTTTTAAAACAGCTGAGAAAACAGCCGACAAAACCCGGCAGAAAACGAGCAAAAAACGAGCAAAAAACTAGGGACACTGCTGAGCACAGAAAACTCAGTTTTCTGCTAAAAAACCCAGGTTTTTGGACGGTCTGCAGAGATGCACAAACGTCAGATGTGCACATAGCCTAAGGCTGGGGTTCCACATAAGCCCTCAGTCCGTTTTTGGCTTCAGTTTTCTCATTTTTTTTTTCTAAGTCCAAAAACTGACAGAAAAACGGATTGGATGTAATAAACACCCTGTCCGTTTTTCTCTGGAGCTCCAAACATTGCCCTGTCCGTTTTTGAGTCAAAAACGTTGCATGCAACGTTTTTGGCATCATTTAAAAAACGCATGCGTTTTCATGCGTTTTTTAACATGGGGCCCTATGGGAAACGCATGCGCGAACGCATGCAAATGCGCACTTGCGTTTGCGCATGCGTTCGCGCATGCGTTTTTTTAATGAAAATTCCAAAAACGTTCAGGAGTGCAGGAGGCTCAAAAAGCACCCAGAAAAAAACGGATTGGTGATGAAAATCACTTCCAAAAACGGATTTCTATGTGTGACCACAGCCTAAAACCAACTTTACCAGTCATCAATCAGGGCAGCCCATTACAAGGTATACAGCTACACAATGTCAACCCTCATCATTAGGAGTTGGAACATCCAGGGCCTGAATACTTCTGCCTTCGGATGCAAGACAAACGACCCAGACTTTATTCAAAGACTGAAAAACATCAGTATACAGATCCTCCTTGAAAATTGGACTAAGGCTGTGGTCACAGTTTTTTTAGTGCCTTTTAAAAACGCATGCTTTTTTACATGCGTTTTTCATGTCAGCATGAGTTTTTTAAGGTCTCTGATGGCTCCCTGCGTTTTTGGCTGCGTTTTTGAATCTGCACATAAAGATAGTGCTTGTAGTATTTTTTTGAGCGTTTTGAAAAACGCATGCGTTTTTGTTAACATGGGCTCCTATGGGAAACGCATGCGTTTTTGAATGGCACTAAATGGTACTAACTGTACATGCGTTTTTGCATGCGTTTTCCATAGGAACCCATGTTATAAAAACGCATGCGTTTTCTACAAAAACGCATGCGTTTTCTATAGAAACGCATGCGTTTTTGGATATGCTCCAAAAACGCATGGGACAGTCACACATGCTTTTTGGCTATTAGGGTATGCGTTTTTTAACATGGGGGCCTATGGGTGCGTTTTTTACATGCGTTTTTGAAAACGCAGGTCTCCAAAAATGCATGTGAAAAATGGTACTGTGACCCCAGCCTAAGGCAAATAATGAATCTCATGTCCCCACCAGATACAGGGAATTCTCTGTCTCCGCCCTGAAAAACAAAAACATCAAACAGGGCCAAGCTCAGAAGGAATATTAGTCTGGTACAAAGAGGAGCTCCATGAACATATCAGAGCCATAAAGAGAGGAGACAGCCATGAGAATAAGCCGCTCCATCCTCACCTCCTGGCCCGACGTCTACTTCTGTGCAGCATATGTAGCCTGTCCAAAGTCTCCATACTTCAATCCAGAAAGCTTTGAGACCCTAAAGACTGAAACTGCTCACTTCCAGACTCTGCGCAACATTCTCATCTATGGAGACCTCAACGCAAGGACGAGAATGGAAAGAGACTACCTCACCACTGATGGAAACATCTATATATTTGGATCAGATACCGACTGTGACAACCCAGTGCACACCGACAGGAACAGCTACGACTGCACAGGTAATAAAATCGGCAGAACACTGTTGAACCTATGCTGAAGCCTGGGACTTTGTATCCTCCATGGCCGCACCAAGGGAGATTCATTGGAAAGACATACCCTAAACTCCCATGTGGGCAGCGGTGTGATAGACTATGCCATCACAGATATGGATGCTACAAATATTGGTGCCCTCATAGTCACCGCACAAAAACACCTGTTAGACCACAAAATACTGCTCTTATACATCAAATCCACAAACAAATTACCCTCATAAACCCAAAAGACCGACCTCTTTAGCTTGCTGCCATCCTTCAAATGTTCCAAGATGTCGGCTTCAAAATATAAAGATGCCATCAACAGACCAGAGATCAAGGAAAAACTCCAACACCTCCGTAATAATGTGTATGAGCTTAACCCAGAAGGAGTAAGGGACCTTAACAACATTCTCTATGGCTAGGGTCACATTTGCATTGTGACCTTTGCATGACGCAAGCACTAAATACTTAGAAAATTCAGCCACAGTGCATAGCGTTAACGCTATGTGCTACCAGACAACGGAGCCCATAGTAACCCGATGTTTACCTTGCCAACCAGCCACACACAAAGCTCCAGGAAGTGCGCTTTACACCAGCGCACAGGAAAACGCTTCAGGACACGTTTCCTGTGCGCTGGTGTAAAGAGCACTTCCTGGAGCTTTGTGTGTGGCTGGTTGGCAAGGTAAATATCAGGTTATTATGGGCTCCGTTGTCTGGTAGCACATAGCGTTAACGCTATGCGATGAGGGGGACATTTCTAAGTTTTAAGCGCTTGCGTCATGCTAGGGTCACAACGCAAGTGTGACCCTAGCCTATGCCATGGCGGAAATGTCCGACCTGAAAAAAAGCATCAACAAGAGGCTGAGTAAACCAAATCCCAACAACTGGTTCGACAAAGAATGTAAGACCATACGGAAGGCCCTAAGCTTTGCTTCAAATAAAAAACTCAGAGTCCCAAACAACCCCACTCTGAGAGAAGTCTAAGACACCATACAACAAAATTACAGAGCCATCCTCAGAAAGAAAAAGCAAAACTACATCTCCACCAACTCCTCCAACTCCAAGATGCCCTTGAAGACAACAAATTTTGGGAACTGTGGAATCACCTTGGATCAAACCAGAAAAAGAACAACTTCTACATCCAGAGTGGTAGCATCTGTCTTCAATACTTCAAGGACCTTTACAAAGACATCTCAAGTGAAGACCTCAACCTGGCACAAAAAGAGCTTGTGAAAGAACTGAAAGATATGGAGGCAAAGTTTAAAGATTTCCAAAATCATCTGAATACACTAATCACAGTGACAGAAATAACAGGAAAGATCACAGAAATAAAAGGTAAAAAAGTCAGGGGTCCCAGAAATGTTAAAATACAGCTCACCAGACATCCAGACTGCAATAACAAAACTATTTAATATCATACTGCAGGCTGGCTTCTTCCCCAAAATCTGGAAATAAGGCCTCATAACCCCAATACACAAAAAAGGGGACAAGTACGACCCAGCAAACTACTGGGTGATATGTTCAGCAGCAACCTGGGCAACTCTACAACAGCATCCTGAACAAGAGGATCCTCACCTTCCTAACCCAGCACAACGTACTCAGCAAGAGCCAAGCAGGGTTCATGCCGAACCACCGCACTACTGACCACATCTCCACTCTGCACAGCCTTATCAAGAGCCACAACCACAATACAAAAAAGGGGAAGATATACGCTTGTTTTGTGGATTCAAAAAGTGTGGCACCCAAGACTATTCCTAAAATTTCTGGGGAGCGGAAAAGGAGGCAAAACATATGATGTCATCCGAAGCTTCTACACTGAGAACAGCTGCAGCGTCAGGGTCAATAGAAGGAGGACGGTCTATTTCCAACAGAGCCGAGGAGTGAGATAGGGCTGCAGCCTCAGTCCAACGCTCTTTAAGGCATTGTTCACACACAATTTGCGTTTTTTTTAGCACTCCTAAAACCACATGCGTTTTTTTAAGAGTGCCAAAAAATGTCCCTTGTGTGTCTGAAAGCTCCAAAAACGTTTTTGTACTTAGTCACTTTTTCACCAAATAACCAAAATCGCATGGAAAAAAAAATTTTGGTTGACCAGAAGGAATTTTCTTTTTTTCCTGTGGACCAAGGGGTGGGGGTGCTGTCGAAAATTTTTTTTTTTCCAGTACTTGGTGACCCGTTTCCAAAAACGCTAGCGTTAACACATGTGTCTGTGTCTGCGTTTTTTAGACTGGGGAAAAAAAACGCAAGTGCTGCTGAAAAACGCATGTACACTAATATGCACCCTGCGTTAACGCACCTGCGTTTTTTTAACACACCAAAAAACGCAGAGATGGTCAAAAAAACGCATGTGTGTGAACATGGCCTAACATCTACATCAATGAGCTGGTGGTGGCCCTAGAGTCCTCCTCAGAACCAGGACTCACCCTTTATGACACCTAGGTGAAATTTCTGCTGTATACTGATAACCTCGTGCTGTTATCACCAAACGAGACAGGCCTCCAAGATCATCTGAAAATCCTAGAGACCTTTAGCAGCAAATGGGCAATGCCAATCAACCAGAAGAAAACTAATACCATGGTGCTCCAGAAAAGAAAGCAGAAACCTGCTGGATATCCATTCTTTACGTTAGATAACTGTCGACTTACAGAAACCAACAAGTACACCTACCTGGGCCTAGAGCTCAGCCAAACAGTGAACTTCAAGCAAGCAATAGAACTACTGAAAGCAAGGCATCCAAAGCCTTCTATGCTATCAGAAGACATCTGTACCATCTCAATGCGCCAGTAACAGTCTGGCTAAAAGTCTTTGACTCCAACATTGCCCCAATCCTTCTATATGGCAGTGAAGTCTGGGCCCAGTCTCATACCCAAACTGATCAAAGTGGGATGCTGGGCCGACCGAAATATTCCACCTAGAGTTTTGCAGGCATCTTCTCCAAGTCCATCGGAGCACATAAAACAGTGCCTACTGAGCAGACCTGGGCAGATTCCCACTACACCTTGCAATCCAGAAGAAGGCGCTATCATTCAAAGCTCATCTACAAAGCAGTAATCTAGGCTCCTACCATCACAAAGCCTTCCTACACCAGGAAGCCCCATGAAGCCTCCCGACACAAAGTACCCAAAGACAGACTTACCAAGCCATCAACCCAAATGGCATGACAAAAGGCAAAATCCAGAAGATGGTACACAAAGGCAAAAAGGAATATCTCAGCATCTGGAGGAACGACATAAACAAATCACAGAAAATGATGATATACCAGAACCTACAGGGGGAGTACAAACTGGCCCCATATCTAAAGAAACTAAAAAACCCCAGAGAGTGACAGATCCTGAGCCGGTACAGACTGAGCGTCCACAGCCTACTCATCGAATCTGGGCAGCACCGACAGAACTACAAACCCTGACAGAGCAGACTGTGCCATCAATGCCCCCAGGAGTCAGTGGAGGACAAGGCCCACTTCTTACTGGGGTGCCTCAAATACATCTGAGTGAGGGACATTCACTTCAGGAGACTGTCTGATCTCCTCCCAGACTTCACCTCCATGGAGGAGGAAGAGAAACTGCCAATTCTACTGGGGGAAAAGGAGAGTGCAGCACCATAGCAGTGCAATATGTCAGTGTCTGCCACAGACTAGGAGGATACTTATATACTATGGACTTCTGTACCCCACCCGGGGCACGTCCCCATCCCCCAACTAAGAGCCTGATATGCCATGGACGTCTATACCCCACCATAGACATGTCCCTATCCCCTGACTTAGAGCCTGATATGTCATGGACTTCTACACCCCATCCTAGAAATGTCCCTATTCCCTGACTGAGAGCCTGATATGTCATGGACCTCTATACCCCACCTTGTACATACCCCTACCCTCTAAAAGGAGCCTGATATATCCTGGATCTCTATATGCCTCTCTACTCCCTACCTCCATCCCCCTATTTTTACCATTTGCTTTGGCAATGCTGATATTTTCTTAGTCCTGCCAATAAAGCTCATTTGAATTTAATTGAATTGAATACATATTCAGCTCATTGCGTGGCTTGTCTCCTCCAGTGTCCTCTGCTGAGTCTGCTCCTCTGTCTGTGTGTAAACTGAACTCCACGCTTTGCCGTGACGTCAGGTCAGGAAGCTCCTGCCACTGAACCTGAAAGTGTGGCGTGCAGGCACTGTATGGAGGCTCATTTGTATTATCGCTAATACAAATGAACGCAGATACAGGGACACTGACATCGCACCGCTAAGCCCCCCCTTCCCACCACAAAGACTCAGGTTTTTGTGTAGAGTCTGGGGAAGGAACATCTAAGAATTTTTTTTTCTTTTTTAAATCTTGACTCTGGTAAACGCACCTGCTCTAGGGTGCCTAGGGATAAATACTGCCCTGATCTGGCCAGTAGTAATTCTAAACTGATGCGCAGATCTCACAGAAATGCATTTAGTTCATGGAATCTGTATCTATATCTGAGGCACTACACAAACACACACATATATATATATACAGTTGTGGCCAAAAGTATTGACAGCCCTGCAATTCTGTCAGATAATACTCAATTTCTTCCTGAAAATGATTGCAATCACAAATTCTTTGCTATTATTATCTTCATTTAATTTGTCTTCAATGAAAAAACACAAAAGAGAATGAAGCAAAACATTGATCATTTCACACAAAACTCCAAAAATGGGCCAGACAAAAGTATTGGCACCCTCAGCCTAATACTTGGTTGCACAACCTTTAGCCAAAATAACTGCTATCAACTGCTTCCGGTAACCATCAATGAGTTTCTTACAATGCTCTGCTGGAATTTTAGACCATTCTTCTTTGGCAAACTATTCCAGGTCCCTGATATTTGAAGGGTGCCTTCTCCAAACTGCCATTTTTAGATCTCTCCACAGGTGTTCTATGGGATTCAGGTCTGGACTCATTGCTGGCCACCTTAGAAGTCTCCAGTGCTTTCTCTCAAACCATTTTCTAGTGCTTTTTGAAGTGTGTTTTGGGTCATTGTCCTGCTGGAAGACCCATGACCTCTGAGGGAGACCCAGCTTTCTCACACTGGGCCCTACATTATGCTGCAAAATTTGTTGGTAGTCTTCAGGCTTCATAATGCCATGCACATGGTCAAGCAGTCCAGTGCCAGAGACAGCAAAGCAACCCCAAAACATCAGGGAACCTCCGCCATGTTTGACTGTAGGGACCGTGTTCTTTTCTTTGAATGCCTCTTTTTTTCTCCTGTAAACTTTATGTTGATGCCTTTGCCCAAAAAGCTCTACTTTTGTCTCATCTGACCAGAGAACATTCTTCCAAAACGTTTTAGGCTTTCTCAGGTAAGTTTTGGCAAACTCCAGCCTGGCTTTTCTATGTCTCGGGGTAAGAAGTGGGGTCTTCCTGGGTCTCCTACCATACAATCCCTTTTCATTCAGATGCCGACGGATAGTATGGGTTGACACTGTTGTACCCTCGGACTGCAGGGCAGCGTGAACTTGTTTGGATGCTAGTCGAGTTTCTTTATCCACCATCCGCACAATCTTGCATTGAAATCTCTCGTCAATTTTTCTTTTCCGTCCACATCTAGGGAGGCTAGCCATAGTGCCATGGGCTTTAAACTTCTTGATGACACTGTGCACGGTAGACACAGGAACATTCAGGTCTTTGGAGATGGACTTGTAGCCTTGAGATTGTTCATGCTTCCTCACAATTTGGTTTCTCAAGTCCTCAGACAGTTCTTTGATCTTTTTTTTCTCCATGCTCAATGTGGTACACACAAGGACACAGGACAGAGGTTGAGTCAACTTTAATCCATGTCAACTGGCTGCAAGTGTGATTTAGTTATAGCCAACACCTGTTAGGTGCCACAGGTAAGTTACAGGTTCTGTTAATTACACAAATTAGAGAAGCATCACATGATTTTTCTAACAGTGCCAATACTTTTGTCCACCCTCTTTTTTATGTTTGGTGTGGAATAAGATTCAATTTGGCTTTAGGACAATTCTTTTTGCGTTTTTTCATTGAAGACAAATTAAATGAAGATAATAATACCAAAGAATTTGTAATTGCAATCATTTTCAGGAAGAAACTGAGTATTATCGGACATAATTGCAGGGGTGTCAATACTTTTCGGGAGTCTAGCATGCATATATACATTATTCATTCAAATTTGACAATAATGCACATAACACATGATATCTATCCATCAACTACCAATGTTTGTATGGTATATGTCAGTGTAGTACATATCATGATTCTAAGGTAGGGATGGGCGAATCTACTCGCTAGGACTCGTTACTCGGCGAGTAGTAAGGGACTCGCAGGACTCGGTATTCTGCGAGTTTCCCAGTGATTACTCGCACGAGTCCAATGCAAATCAATATCAATCCTACTTTTGTCAGAAACGCTGACAAAACTAGGATTGTCATTGTTTGCATTAGACTCGGCTACTGTGCCAGTGATAGCAGGGAAACTCGCAAAGTAACTGCTGTTTCTTTGCGAGCCGAGTCCAGCTGTCTTCTCTGTGCAGCTCCAGGGTCCTAGAGCCCGCCTGCTCACAGACATGATGTAGCAGTGCTGAGATTGTTCTCAGTCTGCTCATCCCTGTGCATAAACATCTATATCTATGCACAGGGGATGTAGCAGAGATGACATCGCGTTTTGGACTGCGTCGGACAGAAGAGGATTTTTTTAATTAAAGATGGAGTCCCTAATGGCTTTTTTTTTTATTTCAAATAAAATTTTTTCTCTGTGTTGTGTTTTTTTAACCCTTTATTGGAGATTCTTAGTGGCTGGGTCAAACGTGGCCTGACATTAAGAATCTCGGCTTAATACCAGCTTGTATAACAAAGCTGGTATTAACCCCTTTATTACCCAGCGTGCTACCGCCACCAGGGCCGCTGGAAGAGCGGGGTTCAGCGCCAGAGGATGGCGCTTCAATGAACGCGCCATCTTCTGGGGCGGCTGTGGGCTGCAATTTGCAGCGGGGGGTGCCCAGAAAGCTTGGGAATCCCTGCGCTGCGGATTCCAGCCCCCAGCTGCTTAGCTGTACCTGGCTAGACATAGAAATTGCGCGGAGCCCCACGCAATTTTTTTTTAATTATTTCATGAATTTCAGAGTCAGAGTCTCAGAGTCAGAGTCAGAGTCAGAATCTCAGAATTTCATGAAATAATTTTAAAAAAATGCGTGGGGCTCCGCGCAATTTCTATGTCTAGCCAGGTACAGCTAAGCAGCTGGGGTCTGGAATCCGCAGCGCAGGGATGTCCAAGCTTTCTGGGCACCCCCCGCTGCAAATTGCAGCCCGCAGCCGCCCCAGAAGATGGCGCGTTCATTGAAGCGCCATCCTCTGGCGCTGAACCCCGCTCTTCCAGCGGCCCTGGTAGCGGTGGCACGCTGGGTAATAAAGAGGTTAGGGCCAGCTTTGTATTATCAGCTGGCCCTAAGCCCGAAATTTATGGCGGTCACGCCAATATTAGACATGACCGCCATGAATTTCTATTAAATTGTTTTAAAAAAAACACAACACAAAGAAAATTTTTTATTAGAAATAAAAAAAAAAGCCATTAGGGACTCCATCTTTAATTAAAAAAATCCTCTTCCATCCGACGCAGTCCAAAACGCGATGTCCTCTCTGCTACATCCCCTGTGCATAAATATAGATGTCTATGCACAGGGAATGAGCAGACTGAGAACAATCTCAGCTCTGCTACATCATCTCTGTGCACAGACATTCATGTCTGTACACAGGGAATGAGCAGACTGAGAACAATCTCAGCTCTGCTACATCAGGCAGCAGGCGGGCTCTAGGACCCTGGAGCTGGCAGCCAGCACACAGAGAAGACAGGACTCTTATCTGTGCGAGTTTCCCAGCGATTACTTACAAAGTAAAGGAGTCCAATGCAAATAAATGACAAAACTAGGATTGCTTCAGGCTGAAGCTTCCGAGACACATCTGCGATTTGTAAATCTCACACTACTCGCTATTACTCGCTTCCCCATTCATTAACATTGGACTCGCTAGACTCGCAACGAGTAGCGAGTCCTGTGCTCGGACTCGCTAGAGTCAAGCGATTCCGAGTAATTTAGGATTCGCCCATCACTATTCTAAGCAAGGCTTTTCGTACAGATACTGGCACCGATGTTTTGCACAGATTACGTATATTCAATTTATATATGAATGTTAATAATCTATGATTTAGCCAGTACATGTTTCCCCACCAACCACGGGAAAGGTAGCCTTACAGCAGGTGGGACCTACTCTACTCTATCCCTAATTATTAATAGTTAGACTCCTTTTAAATCAGATATTTTTCAGCTATTTGCAGAAGGTGTGGAATAACAAAATACAATTTCTACACTTGGCACCAAAGGGCCTACCTACAGCTCACTTTCAGCAAGTAACATGTAATGTATATGGAACTTGCAGTTAGCTTGCAGTAAATACGGCAAGCACAGCTTCGACAGGTTCACTAAATGCAACCACTAAAAATCACAGGTAACTGCGATTTTGGTGGTTGAAACTGCCGAAACCACATGTGCCGCAAGTGCCGCAAGTAAACCACAAATTCCATATACATTTCATGCAACTTACAGCAAGAGTGCTGTAGGTCACCATTAGGCAGCAAGTGCCAAATTTGCCTTTTTTTCCACTATAAATTCCAGAAATAGCAGAAGAATTCAGATTTAAAATCAAAATGTGTATTCTTTCCCTATGTGTCCTAAAATATGTACCTATATGTATGAGTATGTATTTATATGTACAGAACACACTTCGAGATAGAGATGTGTGTGAACAGCCGTCCCACCCGTCTCTTAGCTGTTCACAAAAACCTCACCCTGTGTAAAAAGAAAATGAAATCTCTCAGCAGCTATACTGCTGGAGCTTCAGGTTCTTATCACTAAATGCAAGCATTTAGATGATACACATCTACAATCTATTACAAAATGTGTGTTCATATACATATACTATGAAATATAAAAATAAAGTTTCTAAGCTAAAAAACTAACGACTATATATCTTAAATGACTATTTTATATCTAATAACTAATTATAATGTCTTTATCTATAACTAAACAATTTTTTTTGGTATTTTTTTTTTCTATTCGTATACATCTATGGCTAAACTAATTTTTTTGTATTTTTTTTTTATTCCTATACATCTATGGCTAAACTAATTTATTGTAATATTTGTGTTTAATTAGAAAGTAACTATGTATCTAAATCTAATATGTATCTAAAGAATTTAAAGTAAAATATTTTTATACACTATATTTTTAGTGAAAACTTTGTCACAATTTTCCACTATTTTCCCTTGAACTGGTGTATCAACGACTTGAACTTTCACATTACAGCGTTGCCTCACTCTAGAAAAAGCCACGTAGAGTTGACCATGGCCAAATGCTGGTTCAGGAAGAAAAATACCAACTCGATGAAGTGTTTGGCCTTGCGATTTGTTAATGGTCATGGCAAATGCTGGTTTCACAGGAAACTGGTGACGTCTCAATTTAAAAGGTAATCCTGTGTCAGATGGACATAAGTCAATACGTGGAATAAAAACAACATTTCCAGCAGCTGACCCAGTAATTACTTTGGCTTCTATGATGTTAGGAAGCAAAGCAGTAACAATCAAGCGAGTACCGTTGCACAGACCTTTTTTGGTGTTGAGGTTGCGTAACAGCAGATAAGTAATTTTAGTACCACAGTGCATCACATTCATCAGCATTCTGATGGAATTCATATCTGATATATTCTGTTAGTAGTCACCATTCAGACGATCCATGATATTGGAGTTAACATTATCCGCATCCTCATTTTTAGGGCATAGAATTGCATGTGATGCAGCAATATTGATGCTGTCATTGTTATTAATATTAATAGAAATGTTGTCTCCAAAGATATCACGTATTAAGCAGCCAGTGGAGAGCATGTCTGAAGGTATTTCGATGACATCATCTCCAAGGTTGAAATCATTGGAAAGTTCACCATTTCCAGTTGAAGCAACCAAGTACTGTATTGTTGGTCAATGGAGCGCATGTTTTTAATGAGTGGCAGTCTAACAAATTTTGCCAGTGTTTGGAATACTTAATGCAGCTCTCCTTCAATATCAGTTCTGGTTCCGTGAGCGATGACAGGAGGCATTACTAAAGTCTCCTCCCAGAACAATAACTTTACTTCCAAACAGTGTTTGCTGTTTCTTGGAGAAATGTGTTGTCATGACATCCTGTAAAAGTCTATCAAGACATGCAATGCATATTTAGAGAGCATTGTGCACTCATCAATGATACATAGTTTTAGTATTCTTCAACTGTTTGGATGGCTCTGTATCAGTTTTAATCCTTGAAATCGAAGTTTCATTGACAGGAATTGGAATGCCATAAAGAGAATGGATTGTGCGTCCTCCTTTTGAGTAAGTTAGCTGCGATTCCTGTTGTGGCAGCTGCTGACACAATGTGTCCTTCTGCCCTTAGCTGATGTAGCAGTAGATGATATAAGTAGGTCTTTCCACTCCCACCAGGACCGTCAATGAAAAAGCACTTTGTGCTATCAGTAGAGTCTTGTAAAGCTTGACTGATAGTATTATAGGCCAAGAGTTGTTCGACATTTAGAGTAGCTTTCATGTCCGCAGCTATTTGTAGCTCAACATCCTTATCATACAGTGGGAGAAGATGTGGTTTATTTGCAGGTCGTGGTAAATGAAAATCCATATAACTTTTGCCATGACTTTTTAGAACATCTTGAACATCAGTCATAGCATAGCCTTCACAATTTATACAGGCCTCAGTATTGGAGTGTATGCATGGCAATAGTCCTGTACAAAGTGTTCCTTGAATTCATCCCATAACTGCAGAGGATTACTGGAGGGCCAAAAATGCAGATATAGGCAAACATGCCGAAGCTGTGCTGGCATGTTAAGAATACAGGCATCTTGTAGCGTATTTTTCCATAGACTATCATCAAATAGTAAGACAAGGGCTAATGCTGCCTTTTGAAGGTTTCATACGTTACTCCATTGACCGTTTTAATACTGTCAAAACTTGTTCCACCTTTGACGTGTAATAGCAATCAATCGCAAGTAGTAGCGTTCTTGATCTTTGACACTGACAGTGTACATCCTTCCAATAACAAGCCACGTCCTCGCTTTCTAAGTTCCCAAGAGCCTTCCTGCCAAACATAGTACTCTGGAATTTGCGGTATAAAAAGTTATGAGCATGTTGGTCATTCATATTAAGCTCAAAGTAGGCCATAAGAGTAGAATTCCGATGAAGTTTTTGTTGGATGTTAGCAATGGAGTCATCCTCATGAAAATAGAGTGACTGAGAATGAGGCAGATGTACGGCAAGGCGAATGATGCTATGCGATTGCTTATGCATAGGATAAGCAAAAATGCGCCAAGCTGCCTCTGGTGCACTGACATATCTGGAATCCATAAATTGATGTGTTTCATCATGGTCAATGTGAGTCTGGCAAATGTCAAGGTTGGCTTTATCATGGCCTTTGTAGACATATTTAAACAAATATTTGACACTTTGTATTGAACCACAAACTTCCACATTGATATGGCACCTGTATTTCAACAGTAGGAATGGATTGTACGGAACTACCCAAGAATTGTCAATTGTTTTAGAGTGGTGTTGAATAGAAGGGCCAGAGCTTCTACGATAAATGGGATAGGCATCTTTAGCTATAATGGTAGAGGTTTGAAAATCTTTAGGGAAACCTTTTGTACATTTGCCGAGATCCATAGAGGGCGAATTGGGGTTGTGTTCTCCACAGGGCCCATGAATCATATGTTGCAAAACAATGCCATGAAGTAGAGGGTACTTCCAGAAGTTACTTCAGGGGAAATGGTGTATCAGTGTCCGCGCTGCTGAAATCCCAAGAAAACGATCCGGAAACCATATGTAGGTTGCGTCAATCATCCATTTATTCCTTCCTTCCTGAGGAAGGCACTAGGACAGTGCCGAAACGCGTAGGAAAAGGAATAAATGGATGATTGATGCAACCTACACATGGTTTCCGGATCGTTTTCTTGGGATTTCAGCAGCGCGGACACTGATACACCAGTTCCCCTGAAGTAACTTCTGGATGGCTCCCACGTGCATGTGGAAGGTGAAAGTCCTGCTGCAGCTGCATTTAATGCTTAATGCTTTTACACCAGTTGTGGGTCTCACAACTGTGCTAGGTGAGTGAATTCATACCCACCACATACATTAGTGTCACTAGTGACTATTGCGCTATTGCACTATTGCGCCTCTTGTTCCCCCCCCTATTTTTTACTTTGATGAAGTAGAGAGTAGGAGTTAGCATCAGGAATTTCGGCCCAGACAATGTTATCAACATCCTCCTTAGTTCTTAATTTAGAGTTGGTATCCAAAATGATCAAAATGTGTGCGTGTGGTAGACTCCGTTTTTGTAATTCGATTACGTGCACCATAGCACAAACTTTTCCAAACAATCCTTTTCTAATGTCTTGTAATAGAGCTTCTAACTTGATTTTGAAGACACGTGCTACTAAATCAGGTCTGTGTTCCACACGCTGCCATGGCTGCAAATTAGTTGTAATCTCGCTCCATTTAGGATTGCAGGTCATAGTGATGAATAAATCAGGGCGACCGTACTTGGTGACAATAGCCATAGCATCCTGATACCGTTGCTGCATGTTCCTCGGACTACCCTCAAAGGAGGAAGGTAAAATGACGGTCTTGCCAATGGGGATGCCTTTTTGGATGGAGTTTTGTAATAAATGCTCTTGTAATACACAGTAGTCCTCTACTTTCAAATCCTTTTGATGTTTGCGGATAAAATGTAGGCGATTGGCCTCAATTTTCACATACGCGTCAACAATGTACTGTTGGGTGAGTTTGCCACCATTCAGTTCCGGATTAAAGTAATCTCTTAGGTACCTTTACACGCCGCTACAACAGGATGGATACAATCCGCTACTTCACGTGCACGAGCACGCCCAAACGGTTACAAACGGTAAACGCACCCTCTTCACACGCCGCCACAAGGTGCGCTACGCTACGCTACATCTATAGCTAGATACATCGCCGGGTGTCTCAAGTAGCCATCCGTAGCTCATCGTAGCTCATTTACACACCGCTACAACCAGCTACTATGGGCGTACCTGTTGCAGCAGGGACAGCACATAGGCGTGCCACAATTGTGGATTACGAGAATTCCGTACGCTGATAGGACAAAGCAATAATACCATGATTGGGCAGGCATCGCAGGAGGCTGATTAATATATGACGCTCGAGCAATTGTGTAGTGTGACTCGTCAGCTCCTTAAATATGCCGCCCTGTGCGGCGACAACCAATCGCAACGCAGGAGCTTCCTCCAATGATCGCTGAAGGGGGCGCGGAAACCCGGAGCCTGTGTCACGCCCCAGCTACATAGCATGGTGTAGAAACAACCCTTCTGTTCCTTCTTTACACGCCGATACAGCTCGCTACAATCGGCTTTGTAGCCATCTGTTTTCGAGCAGTGCTGGGAAACAGATGTATCTGTAGCCGGCTGTGTCGTCCCGTCTTCACACGCCGCTACTACGGGCTATATTGACGCTACAAGCTACATTTGTAGCCTGTAGCGGGTTGTATCCATCCTGTCGTAGCGGCGTGTAAAGGGCCCCTTACAGATAGCATGTAGCAATAATATTGCAGTTGTGTTATTCTGCGCGTACTTGGAGCTTGTTGTTTCATGTCATCATGCCAACCTTGTTCTCCGTACAGAAAAAACAATGGATACAGGAGGGCATCTAAGTTACTGTGTAGAATGCTGATAGGTTTGGTTTTTGGTGCCAAAGGGTTTTTTGGGTCAGGTTTTAGGTGAATTAAGATATCACGATTGAATGGTGGCTCGCCATTGTCATTTTCAAAAACAACGGCAACCTCATTGACAGTAGGGTAATTGTAGCGTCGAGGGTCTTGTGTGCGATCCTGTTTTAGGGCCATGATTATATTAGGCATGACAGTACCATTTGCAAGAGCTTTAAGATGTTCCTCCTGTTCTACATCCCTTAACATTTTGTACGCCGCTACAAATGGATTGATGTTATCTAATTGAAGAGCAATCATACTCATCAAAGTAGGATGACAATTTTGATTGTGTTGACATTGCAAACGTTGTTGATTAGCAGTCTGGGTATCTAAGATGTAAAGCTGGGCATACCCTGGAACTTCTTCATGAGATGGATGTAAGGTGCCAGTACGATGATATATTTGCCCATGTATCCGGAAGCAATATGGGCCATATCCAGGAGGTGGAGAAATATTGGCACCCATGGAGGCAAACGCAAAGGAACTGTTGATGCTACGGATGTTTTCCATCAGATTTTTACTGAACTCACTTTGTCCTGTGAGCAAACGTGTGAAGATGTAGGGATATTGGGGTATAGGTACATGGACCTTACCCTTGTGACAACATAGAGTGAAATTTTTATCTGATGGTATCTCAGCATTAAAATGCAATGCTTGACAATCTTCACAAACATAGTTCATCGGACCACAGGAGTGTTGTACAACGGAACTGTCATCATCAGTGAAACCTTTAGGAAGTATAGCTAAAGATTGTGGTAATGGACGATTAGACTGGCGCTGGAAGCCAAGATGTATAAAGCGTGGACCTGGTAGAGGATCTTCACTGTCCACAGATTCAATGACGGAAGAGGTGGAAGGTGTATCATCAACAGAGTCTATGAGTGCAGAGGTCAAAGGAGTATTGTTGCACTCTTCACGGCATGCACCAGCAGCATTTATTACTGGATTAATTATTTGCATAGAAGACTCATGTGTGAAGGATTTTGTGACAGCCGACTCCAAGGTGTTCAGGCGACGACGTTTGTGTTCAAAATTGTGGGTAGCACACTGTTTCCGCTTAAGTTCAGAATTAGACACAAATACAGTAGGCTCAGGGTCAAGACATTGTATGGCAGTAGACATAGAAAGTATATTGTGCTTAGAATCAAAGACTGGAGAGATGGCATTAATATTTTTGGAACGTTGACGGCGAGCAGCAGCAGCCTGATTACTTAAGCGAAGTGCTTTTTGCTCAGCAGACTCATTAGTAATGCGTTTTTTCCTATTTTCGCTGTTTTTGTCCAGGCGCTGGTGTCTCTCTTCTTGAGTCTCGTTAGCACGCTGTTGACGCATATATGCGGCTTTGGCAGCTTTTCGTTCAGTGTCATTAGTATACTTGGTATCTCTCCTAATCTTACGTGCGGCATTGGCAGCTGTTCGCCCAGTGTCATAAGTACACGTGTTTTCAGAGCTCATGTTGTTTATCATAAACAGCTATAGCTGTGTTGGTGGCAAATGAGGGGTTAATAACAGGCAGAGTATCTCAGTGCAATTGCCAGTGAGTAATCAGCTGGCAATTGAGGGGTTATTAACAAGCAGAGTCTCTCAGTGCAATACTCAGTAAAAAAAAGAGCTGGCAAATGAGGGGTTAATAACAGGCAGAGTCTCTCTGCAATACTCAGTCAGTAATCAGCTGGGAAATGAGGGGTTAATAGCAGACAGAGTCTCTCAGTGCAATACTCAGTGTAAAAGCAGCTGGCAAATAAGGGGTTAATAGGAGACAGAGTGTTTCTGTGCAATAGTCAATGAGTAATGAGTTGGCAAATGTAGGGTTAATAGCAGGCAAAATCTCTGAGTGCAATAGTGAATGAGTAATGAGGTGGCAAATGAAGGGTTAATAGCAGGCAGAGTCTCTCAGTACAATAGTCAGTAATTAATTGCCAGTATACAGCTAAATAACCACATAGGACGTTAATATAAATGTCAAAATGTAACAGAAGCACTTCAAAACTAAATAAATTTAGTTTTGATAAAGGGTCTTATCTCTTTTGAGGAGAAATTCAGGGGGAGCTTGGAGTGCGACGTCACTGGCACCGCCTCCACGCAGTAGAAATTCGTTCTGAGGTGAAAAATTAAAAAATTGGCGCCTCAAAATGGCGGCGGGACGTGTCGCAGTGCACCGCGATGCTGATTGGTCGCTCGCGGCAGACAGCGACCAATCAGCATCGCGGCACGTGGCAAGGTGCGAAATGTGTAAACCTGAAGTCCAAATTTAGATTTTAAACATGGCGCCATTCCGCGCGGCGCTATGTTGATTGGTCGCCGTGAGCCGCGAGCGACCAATCAAAATAGCGGGGCGTGTCACGGCGCCATTTGTTTATTATACTTGGCGCCGTGGTGTGAGGCATGAACCTGATTGGTCGCTGGCAGCCGCATACAGCCGCGAGCGACCAATCAGGAGAGCGCCTACCACCACGGCAAAATCCAGGGGAGACTTAAATTTGTAAATATGGCGCCATGTTTCGCGGCGGTCGTATGATTGGTCGGCGCACGGCGCGAGCGACCAATCAGAAGAGCGGGGCGTGTCACGGCGCCATTTCATTTTCATATTTGGCGCTATAAAGAGCGGCACTATTCTGATAGGTCGGCGCCACACCAACGCCGACCAATCAGAATAGTGCCGCCCAGCACGTATTATGATTGGTCGGCGCTCGCGGCAGGCACCGACCAATCAGAATAGTGCCACTCGCTATGGCGCCAAATATGAAAATAAAATGGCGCCTTGACACGCCCCGCTGTCCTGATTGGTCGCCGCCAGGCGTGAGCGACCAATCAGAAGAGCGGGGCGTCACAGCGCCATGTCATTTTCATATTTGGCACCATAGCGAGCGGCGCTATTCTGATTGGTCGGCGCCACTCGGGCGCCGACTAATCAGAATAGCGCCGCACAGCACTTATTGTGATTGGTCGACGCTCGTGGCAGGCGCCGACCAATCAGAATAGCGCCGCTCGCTATGGCGGCAAATATGAAAATAAAATGGCGCCGTGACACGCCCCGCTCTTCTAATTGGTCGCTCGCGCCTGGCAGCGACCAATCCGAAGAGCGCCGCGAAACACGCCGCCATATGTAAAATCCAGCGGGAAGGCTTAATATTTTAAATGTCGGGGCGTGTCTCGCGGCGCTCATCTGATTGGTCGGCGCCAGCGGCGAGCGACCAATCAGAGGGGCGGCTCGCGCACGCCGCCAAATGCAAGTTAACATGGGCCCCTACGGTGGCAGAGCTCCGGGGAGCGGATGGCTTGACGGAAGACGACCGGCTGACGACGGTCGTCTCCCGGCGGACTCGCTGCGGACCTACGTGCCGGAGTTACCGCGGCTGCAACGACTCGCCACCTGGGAGACGTATGCACAGCACGTATTGTGATTGGTCGACGCTCGTGGCAGGCGCCGACCAATCAGAATAGCGCTGCTCGCTATGGCGGCAAATATGAAAATAAAATGGCGCCGTGACACGCCTCGCTCTTGTGATTGGTCGCTCGCGGATGGCGGCAACCAATCAGGAGAGTGGGGCGTGTCATGGCGCCATTTCATTTTCATATTTAGGGGCATAGCGAGCGGCGCTATTCTGATTGGTCGCCGCCATCCGCGAGCGACCAATCAGAAGAGCGGGGCGTGTCACGGCTCCATTTTATTTTCATATTTGGCGCCATAGCGAGCGGCGCTATTCTGATTGGTCGGTGGCTGCCGCGAGCGCCGACCAATCATAATACTTGCTGAGAGGCGCTATTCTGATTGGTCGGCGTTCGTGTGGCGCCGACCAATGAGAATAGCGCCGCTCGCTATAGCGCCAAATATGAAAATGAAATGGCGCCGTGACACGCCCCGCTCTTCTGATTGGTTGCTCGCGGCTGGCAGCGACCAATCCGAAGACCGCCGCGAAACACGGCGCCATATGTAAAATCCAGCGGGAAGGCTTCATATTTTAACTGTCAGGGCGTGTCTCGCGGCGCTCATCTGATTGGTCGGCGCCAGCGGCGAGCGACCAATCAGAAGGGCGGCTCGCGCACACCGCCAAATTCAAGTTAACATGGGCCCCTACGGTGACGGAGCTCAGGGGAGCCGGTCGTCTCCTGGCGGGCTCGCATCGGAACTCCGTACTGGGTCGCGCCGCGGCTAAGCTCCGGGCAGCGACTCGCCAGCCGGGAGACGACCGGCTAACACCGGTTGTCTCCCGGCTGGCTTGCCGCAATCCTCCCGCATAGGGCGGCCATCTTGGTCCACCCTGTGCGGGTGGAGCTGGCCGAATATCTGACCACAACACTACGGAAGTGGCTTCGGGTTTGGCCGGAAGTGGCTTCGGGCTTTATATTATAGATATGTATATATACTATATATATATATATATATATACATACACACATTTCATCTTTTCAGATATATCAGTTTATGTGGCATGAAACACCTTATCTATACAGCAGAGACGGGATAATCTGGATAACGTAAAATGGACATTTTTCAGGGCTTCTACTCCCTATTAAAGTCCAGCTTCTGCTGATGGTGCATTTCAAATACATTGTGTTCAAATTTACCCTCAGAATTGTCTTAAACAAAGCTTGAAATGTTAAAATGAAAATGATTATTTTTTCCTCCGGGACAGAATTTTGTAAGTGACTGCTGGGATTATGCTTAATTAGAAAAGCTGAGAATGAGTTTCCCATTCCAGTAGTTATTTTTATGAATAACTATGGGCACCCTGGGTTTTGTGCAATTAAGAAAAAAGTATAATGTTTGGTCCGAAGTATGGGAAAAATATTGTCAAATAATGATATACTGAGTTTGAATGCAGTGACACATTGCACATCGCTCTCAGGATGTGAGTTAGCAATTGTTTTCTGTTTGCACAATTCCCTTGGCAAGAGGTTGCAAAAACACCACTGCAACCTACATTCCAATGTTGCAATGAAAGGGTTTATCTCCCTCTTGGCCTTCTCTGTTGATCTCTGAATAGGCACAATCTCCTCCCTACCATAGTTTGATTAAACTCATATTTCCTGGGAAAGGAGCGTAAATAAGTGAACTGCTCAGCAAATTAAGAATACTTAACGTCCGTGCATTTGAGCAGCCGTTATGCTGATTAAATTTTCTGTCCTTCAGGACTTTCAGGAAATTACTTTTGATCGTCAATAACACAATTAAGTAAAATACACACACATTAGCATGAATAATTGATAAGAAATTATGTATTACCACGAAATACTGATTTAATAATTCATAGCTCTCATGTAGTGGCTGTGCAATGCAGGAGGGCACATAAGGCAGGGTGGGGTTGGGGCATTCAATATGGGAACTGGAGAATCTCTCCCAGGATGCAAATGTATTGTCACTGTGTAAATAAAGATATGAAATGACATTTCTGTCTTGTATTTGTATGTTCAGTAGTATCTATGTGCCTAAGATACGTTTTTATCTTAAGAGACGGAAATACATTGGCAATCAAAATTAGAGAATGTATTATCACTCGATTTTTCCAGGCAGAATGTAATCTACATTGATCAACATTTGCAGGTTTTTGTGTAAGGAGTACACCAGGCCACTAAACATGTTTTCACATAACAAAAGTTTATCAACTTAAAACCTTTATTTTACAGAAAATGTGATGATGATAATTAGAGAATAGCAATGACTGTAGCACAGAGAAGATTAAAACTAAATGTTGTGAAGGTTACAGCAGTCACGAATCAGTAGGAAGTGTACAGGCCTTTGCTTTGAATGACTTCAGCACATCTGCAGCCACAGGACATCACTAATCTCTCAAACTGCTCTGGTGTGATTTTGGTCCACTCTTCTACCCAGTCTCTCCACAGTTTTATCAAACAAGAAAAAAACTGTAGCACTCCATTCCTATAAAGTGTATTGGTGTGACACTGAAACACAATACATGTTACAAAAAGTCATCTGCACTCAAATACTAATATATGCTATATTGAACTACAGAAAAATGCATAATAGCTAAGAAAACATGAAAAATCATTTTAACTATGGGTCTCCTAAACTAATCTCAATTCTCCTATAATGGGCAATGTAGTAGACCATGACAAATAAGAGAAACACTAGAACCTGTTGTTGCTAGCGGGGGAAAGGGTGCACATACACAGGGGGGTGACACAATACTCTAAACATAAAAAAAAACTATGGCACTCCATTCCTATAATATGTATTGGTGACTGTCATTCTGAACCACAATATAATGTAACAAAAAGTCAGCTGCGCTCAGATACTAAGACATGCTGTATTGACTACAGAAAAGCAAAATAGTTAAGAAAATATGAAAAATTGTAATGCTTAGCTTATAAAACTGGCAATGTCCATAACCATCCAGTAGCCACATTGAGGCATGTCCATTTTACTGGGTCCTAACCTAATTTTATATCTGACCTTTGTCAAAGCTTATTTCTTAAAGGGAACCTGTCACTCCCTCCAGGGCCTATAAAGGTAAAGGAGCCACCTTCAGCAGCACTAAGGCTGCATTCTGTAAAGGCGGCTCTTATGTGTAATGTCCCCAGGGACACTGAAATAATGAGTTTTATAAATTTGTCTCCATACCTGTACTTGGACGAGTGAGTGTGTTCTTTACTGAGCTCTCAACTGCCTACCTGCTTTCCGTCATCCCCCCTCTGGGCTCCGGGCACTGTCTCCTCTCTGCTCCTTACTTCCCCGTTGCCTGTGCTGTGAAATCATGTCTCAGGCATGAGCAGTGTGCGCTGACCAATAACTGAGATCACATGATCTCTTCACATTGTGCCTGCATATAGTGAAGGCACCAGATCCTGGCCCCACAGTGTGTTATGATGTATTCACACTGCGGAGCTAGGGCCTCTGCTGTACGCAGGCGCGATGTGAGGAGATCACGTGACCTCAGTCGTCGGGCAGTGCACACTGCGCATGCCTGAGACATGATTTCACAGCGCATGTGCCAGGGACATAAGTAGCAAGGAGGAGGTGGCGTCCGGAGCCCTCAGTAGGGATGACGGACAGCAGACAGGTGGTTGAGAGCTCAGTAAAGAACACACCCATCGTTCCAAGTATAGGTATTGAGCCAAATTTATAAACCTCATTATATCAGTGTCCCTGGGGACATTACACATAAGAGCCACCTTTACAGAATGCAGCCTTAGTGCTGCTGAAGGTGGTGGTTCTTTTACCTTCATAGGCCTTGGGGGGTGATATGTTCCCTTTAATGGGCGTGTAGGGACTAGTGATGAGCGAGTACCAAAATGCTCGGGTGCTCGATGCTCTGGCCGAGCAACCCAAGATACTCGTGTACTCGGCCCGAGCACCGAGCCCAATGTTATCCTATGGGAGACCCGAGTAATTTTATGAAATGACCCCGGTAGCATGTAGAAACCCTAAAAATGTCACAAAAGTCTCAGAAGAGTGCTCAAATGACATGGAAACAGCATGGGGAAGACCCCTGTAAGCATTTCTCACTCAAAAGTCACAGCTGTGAACAATGTTGTCGAGTTTTACGCCATTTTTACAGACTCACCAGAAAACCTTCCAAAATGACACCAAAAAGAATTTTCATGGCGGAAATGTTAAGGGCACATACCCAATAGTGAGATAGGGCTGGTGTATGTTACTTTTTATGATTGCATGAAAGATTTTACGTTAAAATATTGTGTGGCACTCTGATGTCCCTGAGAAGAGACGTACATGAAGGCCTCTTGACATAATGTGCCCATTTTGAGGAAGTGGGTCTATTGTAGTATTTTCCTTTGCCAGGGCAGTCCAAAATTGGGAGGTTCATCAATGCCCCTGGATAGAGACGTGCATGAGGGCCTGTAAACCTGAAGTGCCCATTGTAAGGAAGTGGGTGTATTGTAGTATAGCCCTTTGCCAGGCAGCCAAAATTGGGAGGCTCCACATTGTCCCTGGAGAGAAACGTGCATGAGGGCCTGTAAACCTGAAGTGCCCATTGTAAGGAAGTGGGTGTATTGTAGTATAGCCCTTTGCCAGGCAGCCAAAAATTGGGAGGTTCCACATTGTCCCTGGATAGAAACGTGCATGAGGGCCTGTAAACCTGAAGTGCCCATTGTAAGGAAGTGGGTGTATTGTAGTATAGCCCTTTGCCAGGGCAGCCAAAAATTGGGAGGCTCCACATTGTCCCTGGATAGAGACGTGCATGAGGGCCTGTAAACCTGAAGTGCCCATTGTAAGGAAGTGGGTGTATTGTAGTATAGCCCTTTGCCAGGGCAGCCAAAAATTGGGACAATCCACAT
This sequence comes from Allobates femoralis, assembly GCA_033576535.1. NCBI lineage: Eukaryota > Metazoa > Chordata > Amphibia > Anura > Aromobatidae > Allobates > Allobates femoralis. The sequence goes on along the minus strand of JARQOC010000006.1, from coordinate 191,683,315 downwards.
TGTCCCTGTATAGAGACGTGCATGAGGGCCTCAAAACATTGTTCCTTTTGCAAAGGAGCGGGTCTCCTGTCGTTGTAATGCCCATTCTGAAAGAATGGGCGAAAAAATTTACCACTGGGGGTATACATGAAACAACGGCCTAACTTTTGTAACGGTCATCATGGTGGCGCATGAGGAGAAGCAGGAGCAGTCCAGCGATTAGCCAAAGTCCAGAAGTGTGTACCTATGGGTGAGTGGAGGTAAGGTACCTTTACACGCCGCCACGGCAGGCTGGATACATCCCGCTACTTCACGTGCACGAGCACGCTCAAACGGCTACAAACGGTCAACGCACCCTCTTTACACGCCGCCACAAGGTGCGCTACGCCACGCTACATCTATAGCTAGCTACATCACCGGGTGTCTCAAGTAGCCAGCTGTAGCTCATTTACACACTGCTATAACCAGCTACTATGGGCGGACCTGGTGCAGCAGGGACAGCACATAGGCGTGCCACAATTGAGAGTACGAGACGTCCGTACGCTGATAGGACGAAGCAATAACATCCTGATTGGGCAGGCAACGCAGGAGGCTGAGTAATACAGCACGCTCGAGCGATTGTGTAGTGTGACTCGTCAGCTCCTTAAATATGCCTCCCTATGCAGCGACTACCAATCGGCACACAGCAGCTTCCACCAATGATCGCACATGGGGCGTGGTAACACGGAGCCAGGGTCACGCCTTAGCTACATTGCAGGCTGTCCCGAGTTCCATTCCGTTGCTTCTTTACACGCCGATACAGCTCGCTACCATCGGCGATGTAGCCATCAGTTTTCGAGCAGACCTAGGAAACAGATGTATCTGTTGCCGGCTGTAGCGTCACGTCTTCAGACGCCGCTACGACGGGCTACATTGGCGCTACAAGCTACATTTGTAGCCTGTAGCGGGATGTATCCAGCCTGCCGTGGCGGCGTGTAAAGGTACCTGTACATGGCAAATTCCCGTTACAAAATTTAAATTGCGCTCTCATTTGCTGGTGGTGTGGTGAAGTCTGGCCCAATCCAACCCTTGTTCATCTTGATCAGAGTCAGTCTGTCAGCATTTTCAGTTGACAGGCGGGTGCGTTTATCAGTAATGATTCCACCTGCTGCACTAAAAACATGCTCTGACAAAACGCTAGCGGCAGGGCAGGCCAGGACTTCCAAGGCGTAGTGAGCCAATTCATGCTACGTGTCCAGCTTGGAGACCCAATAATTGTAAGGCACAGAGGAATGTCGGAGTACAGTTGTTTGATCTGCAAGGTACTCCTTCAGCATCTGGGCAAACTTACCATTTTATGTGGCACTACCCCGCACCTCAGGGGCTGTGGTACGTGAGGGGCTGAGAAAACTGTCCCCCACATCTTAAAGACTGTTCCCCTACCTCTGGCGGATTGGACTTGTGCCCCTCTCGGCCGTACGCCTTGGTTGTCCAACGATTCCTGAGCTATGCCGCTAGCGTTTTGTGAGGGGAATGCTTTGCCTACTTCTGTGACTATGGCCTTCTGGAACTGCTGCATTTTGGCTGACCTCTCCGCTTCAGGAATAAGAGACATAAAGTTCTCCTTGTAGCGTGGGTCTAACAGTGTTACCAACCAGTAATGATTGTCGGCCAAGATGTTCTTAACGCGAGGGTCACGAGCCAGGCAGCTTACCATAAAGTCAGCCATGTGCGCCAGACTCTTAACAGCCATCACTTCAGTGTCCTGACCAACACGATGACTGAACACGCTGACCTCCTCCTCCTCCTCCTCATCCTCCTCCTCATGTCCCCTGTCCTCTGGCCAGCCACGCTGAACCGAGGGTATGACTGGTGTGCATGTCATATCCTCAATTTGGCCGGAGAGTTGCTCCATGTCTTCATCCTCCTTCTCCTCCTCCTCCTCCTCCTCGTCATAGTCCTCCATTGCACGTTTTGATGAGATGAGGCTGGGCTGTGTGTTATCACCCACACCCACTACTGTTTCTTGGTCCAACTCATCGCGCTCCGCCTGCAATGCATCATGTTTGTTTTTGAGCAGAGACCAATTTAGAAGGCAGAGAAGCGGTATGGTGACGCTAATAATGGCGTCATCACCGCTCACCATCTTGGTGGAGTCCTCAAAGTTTTGGAGGACAGTACATAGGTCGAACATCCATCTCCACTCCTCAGGTGTTATGTGTGGAGTTTGACCCATTTCCCGACGTCTTAGGTGATGCAGGTACTCCACAACTGCCCTCTTCTGCTCACAAATCCTGACCAACATGTGCAGAGTTGAATTCCAACACGTGGGGACATCATACACCAGTCTGTGAGCTGGAAGCTGCAAACGCTGCTGAAAGCCGGCAAGGCCAGCTGAAGCAGTAGGTGACTTTCGAAAATGTGCAGACAGGCGGCGAACTTTTAGGAGCAGATCAGACAGCTCTGGGTATGATTTTAGAAACCGCTGAACCACGAGGTTGAGCACATGGGCCACGCATGGAACATGTGTCAGCTGGCCTCGCCTCAAAGCCGCCACCAGGTTCTGGCCATTGTCGCACACGACCTTTCCTGGCTTTAGGTTCAGAGGTGTGAGCCAGTGATCTGCCTGCTGCTTCAGAGCTGTCCACACCTCTTCTGCATTGTGGGGTTTGTCACCTATGCATATTAGCTTCAGCACAGCCTGTTGCCGCTTCGCCGAGGCAGTGCTGCAGTGCTCCCAGCTTGGGACTGGTGTGGAGGGTAAAGTGGATGAGGATGCGCAGGAGGAGGAGGCTGAGGAGCATGACATTCCGGAGCTGTAGAGTGTGGGTGAAACCCGGACTGAGGTAGGGCCTGCAATCCTTGGTGTGGGAAGGACGTGTTCCGTCTCTCGCTGAGACTGGGTCCCACTTCCACAATATTAACCCAATGTGCCGTCACCGAGATGTACCGGCCTTGCCCACAAGCACTTGTCCATGTGTCTGTGGTTAGGTGGACTTTGGCTGAAACAACGTTGTTCAGGGCACGTGTGATGTTTTGTGACACATGGTTATGTAATGCGGGGATGGCACACCGGGAGAAATAGTGGCAGCTGGGGACCGAGTAACGTGGGACAGCTGCCGCCATCAGGTCGTGGAATGCTTCCGTCTCCACCAGCCTAAAAGGCAGCATTTCCAGCGCAAGCAGTCGCGAAATGTTAGCATTTAGAACTGAGGCATGTGGGGCGTTGGCAGCGTATTTGCGCCTGCGTTCAAAACGTTTCGTGCATGGATAACTGAACGCTGCGCTGGGACAAGGATGTGCTTGATGATGGTGTTATTTGTGCGTGGGCAACTACAGGAGCAGGGCAGGAGGCTTGTTCGCATGCAGCATCAACAGGGGATTGGCTCGCACGCACACTACCCGAAGACGTAGCAGTGACATCAGCAAGCACTGCTCCTCGACTCTGTTGTACATCCCACAAAGTCGGGTGCTTGGCTGACATGTGCCTGATCATGTTGGTGGTGGTCAGGCTGCTAGTTTTGGTACCCCTGCTGATGCTGGCATGGCAGGTGTTGCAAATGGCCTTTTTAGAATTATTTGGAGCCAACTTAAAAAACTGCCAGACTCGGGAAGACCAAACATTTGTACAGGCACCTTGTGTCGTGTTGTTGTTCCGGGGAACGGTTGCCTGACTTCTGCCTGGGGCCACCACCCTGCTTCTTACTGCCTGTTGTGATGCTAAGCCTCCCTCCCCCTGTGCACTGCTGTTCTCGCTCTGTATCTCCTCCTGCCAGGTTGGGTCAGTTACTGGATCATCCACCACGTCGTATTCCTCTTCCGCACCCTGCTCCTCCTCCTGACTTCCTGGCAATTGTGTCTCATCATAATCCACCCCTTGTTGAGACACGTTCCCACCGTTGCCTTCGTGAGACCGTGGCTGCTCCAATCTTTGGGCTTCGGTACATACGCTCTCCTAATGACCCACTTCAACAGGAGCTGGCGAGAGGCCAGAATGTGCGAATGGATACGTGAACAGCTCTTCAGAGTGTCCAAGTGTGGGATCAGTAATGTCCGTGGACGTGTACTCGTCCTGGTGGTAGGAAGGAGGATCAGGTTGTGGAATGTGCGGTGCAGTATCACGGCTACTGACACTTGACCGTGTGGTAGACAGGGTGTTTGTGGTGGTGCCAATCTGACTGGAAGCATTATCCGCTATCCAAATAACAACCTGTTGACACTGGTCTGGGTTGAAGAGCGGTGTACTGCTGCGGTCCCCAAGAATTTGGGACAGGACGTGCGAGAGAGTAGATGTGGCCCTTTGTTGTGGCGAAATTAGAGCTTGCACACGACCTCGGCCTCTGCCTGCACCACCATCAGGTCCACTTCCTTGTCCCTTGCCAACGCCCTTGCGCATTTTCAATGCTGTGCTGACGGTACACAGCTAAATGAAGGCGTCCCAACAGACGGGTTTTACCTGGACAATCAGATAATAGCTATTGCTACCAGCTTTTTAAGAGCGACAATTAGAGATTAAGTCAGACACAGACAGAGAATTAGTGAGAAGTCTGACACTATCACGTGCTGCTGACGTGTATTATTCACTCTACTTGTGCGTTATATCCTAGTTTGTGCAAAACACACAAAAGTGCACCGTAGCTGCACACGGCACACACTGCGCTTGTAATGCACGCACTAAGAACTAACAGCTTTTAGGAGCGAGAATTAGTGAGAAGTCTGACACTACACGTGCTGCGACATGTATTATTCACTGTACTTGTGCATTTATCTAGTTTGTGCAAAACACACAAAAGTGCACCCGTACGCTGCCACCAACGGCACACACTTGCGTTTGTAAATGCACGCACCAAGATAACGCATTTTAGGAGCGAGAATTAGTGAGAAGTCTGACACTATCACGTGCTGCTGACGTGTATTATTCACTCTACTTGTGCGTTATATCCTAGTTTGTGCAAAACACACAAAAGTGCACCCGTACACTGCCACCGACGGGCACACACTTGCGGTTTTTAAATGCACGCACTAAGAACCTAACAGCTTTTAGGAGCGAGAATTAGTGAGAAGTCTGACACTATCAGGTGCTGTGCAGACATGTATTATTCACTGTACTTGTGCATTATATCCTAGTTTGTGCAAAACACACAAAAGTGCACCCGTACGCTGCCACCACGGGCACACACTTGCGGTTTGTAAATGCACGCACCAAGAACTTAACAGCATTTTAGGAGCGAGAATTAGTGAGAAGTCTGACACTATCACGTGCTGCTGACGTGTATTATTCACTCTACTTGTGCGTTATATCCTAGTTTGTGCAAAACACAAAAGTGCACCCGTACGCTGCCACCGACGGGCACACACTTGCGGTTTTTAATACACGCACTAAGAACCTAACAGCTTTTTAGGAGCGAGAATTAGTGAGAAGTCTGACATTATCAGGACTGTTTTAGACTGTGTACACCAGCCCCATATATGATGAAGCCTGGTATACTGTCACTAGGAATTGCTATATACCCTGCCTGTGACTCACCGCAGGCCCGTGGACTCCGGTTTAGACAGGCTGTAGCTCCTTCCTCCTTGTCATGGGTGGGCCGCGCCTGCCGGTAGTCAGGCCCGGTTGAGTGCAGATCAAAAGTTGAAGACGTCTTGTAGGAACAGATTAAAGGGGTTAATTTATTCTTGACGCCACCTATGAGTAGTTCGGTAAGTCCTACCGACGCTGGGGAACCTCCGTGGGATGGATAGCAGCAAGATGGAACGCTCCCCACAGGCTGGAGCTGCTTAAGATGTTGTGCGGCAGCTGCGGTTACCTTGTGTGCGAACGGATGCAATCATAAGGAAGCACGGACACTGTAAGTCTCTGTAACGGGTCTTTACTGTAACCAGCAGGCAGTACATGGCATACAGTTAACGGGTAGCAGACCGGGCGGACTCAACAGTGATAGGTGTCCCTCAGAGATCCGTAGTGTTCCTCCATTCTAGCTAAGTATTTGCCATTGTCGCCCAGGAATACCAGGTCGGGTACGGGGAGGCTGCTTCAATCCCTATCCAAGATGTACGTTATGGATGTTTTGGGGAGCCTTGGATCCCTCGGTGGGTACACCGCTGGTTAGACGACTAAAATTTGGCGGGTGGTGGGGTGCTCCTGTGAAGCTACTCCTCCACGCTTCTGGTTCGCGTAGCAGAGGTGAACTGCTGCCAGCTTCGGTACCAGTGAACCGGCTGTGAGTTGGGCACAGGGGTCTTTTGGAACCCGTGGTTGGTGATGTCTGATCCCGGTTGTTGAGGCCTCAGGTGCTAACACCCAACCGGTTACGGCCCGGGGGCTGCACGAGGTGCAGAGCCCCCGCTCCTACTCCAAGTTCAAGTCTATGTTCTCTCTTGTCTAGACTCTCCCAGACTACTTCTGCTCTAGACTAACTGTACTTCTCCTACACACTAACCTTGCACTCCGCCCACCAGGACCTTGGATTGGCCCTCTATGTTAAGTGATGCATGCAGGTTTGGATCTCTAAGTTAACCCAATGACTGCTGGGTCGGAGAATATTGCGGCTGCATTTATGGCTGCAATACCCTCCTGTGAAGCACTCGTTGCGGGGCGCCACACCTGCCTGCCTACAGCTACAATAGTCCTGAGAAGGACTGTTGTGGTCACTAGAAAGCCTGTACTCCGACCTGGCTATACCCTCCCTGCCTGCCTGCCTGCCTATAGCCACCTAGATTAGTCCTGAGAAGGACTGCTGTGGTCACCAGTTTGCAACCCTGCAAAACTCTCCCTGATTCAGCAGACACTCTCCCTGCACTGACTGTCTGGATCGCTGTGTGCAGAGCACAGCGCGGCCGCGTCTTATAAAGACTCGGTCACGCTGTGCGGCCGGTCAATCACTGCAATTCCACAACTAACAGGGCTGTGGCATTGCAGTGGTCTGCCAGCCAATCCCTGCACGTGGGCTGGCTCTCTAAAGAGCGCCAACATGCAGGGATGAGGACCACGAGCACAGCACGAGTATCGCGAGATTACTCTGTACTCGCCGAGTAGCCCTAGTACAGTGATACTCGTGCGAGTACCGAGTAGTTACAAGCGTACTCGCTCATCACTAGTAGGGACCTAATAGCAGAGAACACTAAATCCTGTGGCAGTTCTTTGACTGTTGAGGGTTTCTTGGCCATAACTTTGTCACCAAGGATTTTACAAAGAATTTGGGTTTAAAACCATACTCTGGGCTGGCCAATTTCTTGCTTCAATGTTTTCTGTTTCAAGGAACTACTTTACCCATTTTGCTGTGTTACAGGGGTCATTGTCCTGAATGAAAATTGCTGTCTGATTGAGTGCTGAACACAAGTAACCACGTGTTGTTGTTGAAGGTTTTGATATACACTTGCATTCACTCTGCCATGTATCTGTATGAGAGGTTTAACCCCTGGATTCTCCAAACCAAGACACTTTTCCACCGCCTTTGACTGACTTCTTTACACATGGGTTCAGTCTTTCCCCAGTTTGTCAATCAACATAATGTTTTGCATCAAACCCAAATAAATTAAACTTACTTTCATCACTAAAATGAACTGTGGACCAATTCTCTGTCCATTCACATACTCCTCACCAAACGTGAGTCTAACCTCATGATGTTTTCTGCTAATGAGAGGTTTGGTCACTGCAGAGTGGGCTTTCAGTCTAAATGCTCTTAAACATTGTGACACTGTATGATGAGAAAGATCCTTACCCTGTTCAGTGCTGAAATGGCGAACTATTCCCCAGCTGCAGTGTTGAAACGATTACACATGGAGTTCTCCACATTATCCTGTCCTTTCTTGCATTTATCTTTCGAGGACAAACAGCCTTCTTGTGGAACTTGAATGAGCTTGTCATATTGTAAAAATTCAATATTTTAGAAATCACAGGCTTAAAATGACCAACTTTTGTTGCTATGGCTGATAGGGTGACCCCTTTGCTTAGGGAAAAAAGGTGTGCTGTAGTCCGCGCTGCCAGGATCACTCACTCCAATAAATACAAGTAGAAAATCTTCATCAAAACCTCCTTTATTCTCCTACGCGTTTCAATGCCCTCCTGGCACCTTCATCAGGGATAACTCCACCCCACCACACTGATCTTATTTATAGCCACATTCATAGCCATGATTGGAGGGTGTTTCCAGCCATGTGATGTCAATAACGTCATCAAAACAGGGAGGACTCTGCATTTTGGCACAATTTATCACAAAAACCACTAAAAAACATACAAAACATAAATACAATATGACACAATCGATCTAAAAAATCCGATCAGTAAAATCATTAAAAAACAATGCCAAAAATCATGTGGAAATGCCTGTAAAACCATTGTTAAATGCACAGCATGTAAGAGAGTAAAAAAAAAAATAAATAAATAAATATAAGCATGCTTTCCTTTCCAGGGAATAGAACTCATGGGGTTCAGGCTCTTTCTGCTTAGGTCTTTTCTGATGTCCTGTGCCACCTCCAGATTATAATGTGTGCTTGCAACATGTGTCATATAATCATGTAATTATTGTTCTTGTTTGCTTTTCAGGTAAAACAGAGAAAGGGGGGAAATGATTATTTAATATAAAAATTTGTGAATATAAAAATATGTGAATATATGTAAAAAATTCTTTATTTGTATAAGATGTGAATGTTAAAAATTACATATGAATAAAATTGCCATAAGTAATAAAAGATAAAAACTACATATTCCTGTTTTAAAAAATTGATTAATAAAAATGGAAGATGATGTGATAATAAGCGTCTTATTTCAAATGTACTCAGGGATAATAAACTAGCTTAGTAAAAAGAATGATTTCCTTGGAGGAAAATGGAATAAGGGGAATGATTAGTCCATACCATGAATGTTCAAAGTTATTCTCAAGTGCCTGTAGAGCTACAATAGGTCGCTGGACTTCAGTGTCACCACAGTGAGTTCTATTCAATCCCGGGCCAGAAGACATACAGAAAACCACAAAATCAATATACATAATCTTTCTGTGCTGCTACAATCAAGAAGCACCGTTCTTCCCTTATTCTGGATGTTTTACACATAATTGTCCACCAGGTGGCACCTAATAGGAGGCTGTTGCTAGGTAACGCAACAGGCTGGTACCCAACTCCGTTATATCCAATTGTCCGCCAGCAGGGGCGCACCACCAGATTCTTAAAGAGAAAAAGAACACGCATATCTAGCTCTCAACTGTGCGAAACGGTCATTGTAAGTATATATGTGAAAAGTCTAATGAGAAAGTGAATGGGAGATATTCTTCAATCTCCAATATTGTGATATCCTGTGTTTCATACTATAAGTGTGCAAAATGTAATATTACAGTGAACTTATAAAACCAGTGAATTATCTGTCTATGGGCAAATGTCAGTGTGCATTTTTTTCTTCCTTGCTTATGGAAGAGGGATATCATCAGTGAATTGCAGCCCAATTTCAATTTTATCAACGTGCTGTGTTGACTTTATTGGTTACTCATATTAATTCAGATATCAAATTGAGTCCTCTAGGCTTGAGTGTATCTAATTTGTACATCCAAAACTTCTCCCGTCTTTTTAACATCTCAAATCTGTTTGGAATATGCTGTCCTATGTGGTCTATGAGCGTGATTCTTATCAGTGTGTGATCCCTATTGTGATGTGTATCAAAATGGTGTGAGACACCATGTGTTCTATAACCGTTTTTCACATTAGATCTGTGTTTATTGAGCCTCTCACTGAGGGATCTAATAGTCCTCCCCACATATTGCAAGTTACACGGGCACTCTAGAAGGTAGATTATATATTTAGAGGTGCAGTCCATCTGGTGTTTTATTGCAAACGTTTCTTTATTACTGGATGATGTAAATGAGGTCCTTTGCTGGATGTTACTACAGCATAAGCATTTCTTTCTCCCACATTTCTTGGTGCCTTTCTGCTGGTCTCCTCCATCACTGTCAGGTAGGATTTGTCTTAATCTGCTGGGTGCTATTTTTCCTTTCACATTAGGGGCTCTTCTGAACGTTATTCCTGGTTTATCTGCTATTACTTTGTTGAGTACAGGATCATTTTTGAGAATATGCCAATGTTTTTCTAAACAATTCCTTATCTTTTTGTGGCTTTTGTTGTAGGTAGTGATAAAGTTCAACTTGTGCTTATTCTCTTGCTTACTTTTCAATGTAGGTGCCAACAATTCTCCCTGTGGGACTTTCAAAAAATGCTCTTGTGCTCCATGTATTAAATCCATGGGGTACCCCTTCTCCATAAATCTCTTCACCAAGATACCTGATTGTGCTTCATAGTCCTGATTCAAAGAGCAGTTCTTCTTCATCCTTCTGAACTGGCTGGCAGGGATGTTGCTCAGCCATTTTTTATAATGCCCACTATTGAAGTCTATGTAGGAATTACGATCGGTGGGTTTGAAGAATGTTTTTGTGTATAATTCACCATTTCTGACAAATATATTTAGATCCAAGAAATTTATATTATTATCGTTTATGGTGAATTCAAAATTAAAGCCCCAGTCGTTGTTTTCTATGTCATTCAGAAATTTAAAGACATCACCTTTATCCCTGTCCCATATAACGAATAGGTCGTCTATATATCTCCTGTATAGAACCAGGCCATTTTTTTGTTTATTCTCATATACATGAAATTTTTCGAATAGCCCCATGACCAGATTTGCATAGGAGCAAGCTGTTTTAGAGCCCATTGCAGTTCCGGACCTCTGGTGGTACATAATCTCACCGAATGTGAAAAAATTATTTTCAAGTATAAATCGCAGATTTTCTAGTAAGAATTCAATCTTGTCCATCCCCAGTGAGGGATCATTTTTCAAAAAATATTCAATACATAATAATCCCAATTCATGTCTGATATTTGTGTATAAAGATGTTACATCCATAGTAAGTAGTATATACGATTCCTTCCATTTTATATTTCTCAGCGAGTCAATCACATCAGTTGAATCCTTAGTGTAGCTGTCTAACGAAAAAAACGTATTTCTGCAATTCTTTGTCTATAAGTTCCGCTATATTACTGCTCAGGGAACTTATGCCCGATATTATGGGGCGACCAGGGGGGTTTTCCAGATTTTTGTGGATTTTGGGTAGATGGTAGAAAAAAGGAATGGGAGGTTCCTTTTTGATCAAGAATTTTTTTATATCCAATGTGATGGTACCTTTTTCATATGCCTTAGTAATTCTATTGTTGTAGGATTTCACTAATTCGGGGTATGGATCTGTTTCTATACGCTCATAATGTTTTTCATCTGAGAGGAGTCTCAATGCCTCTTACTCATAATCCTGCCTGTTTTGTATCACAATGGCTCCCCCTTTGTCCGCAGAGCGTATTGTTATCCCTTTGTTGTCTCTCAAATTTTTAAGGGCTATCCTCTCTCCTTTTGTTAAATTATCTTTTTTATCTTTCTTATTTCCACTTTTCTGTGTTAATTTTTCTTTCTTTAGTTCGTTTAGTAAGAGGTCCTGGAAGGTTTCTAGAGTGTGTCCCCTGCTCTCAAGGGGGTAAAATGTTGATTTCGCCCTTAATTTAGTATTTTTATGGGTGTCTTTGTCTGATACAGGATTTATATTATCATCAGATTTCAGGATAAAAGGTTACCCCTTTGGCATTTATCTGGACAACCTACTGCCAGAGGGATTCAGTCACTTTGCAATGGCACACCATTTTGGAAAAATGAGTGCAAACTGGGCAGTTAATGCCCTATCACACATAATGACCGCTCCAGCGATCCCGACAGCGATATTGACCTGCCGGGATTGCTGGAGCGTTGTTAACTGATCGCTGGGGAGCAGTCAAACAGGCAGATCTCCCCAGCGATCAGGGCCATGGGAGCACCTCCCACATCACTGAAGACTTAGTGCTGCCGGTAAGCAGGGAGGACGCTGGTAACTATGATAAAGAGCGCTGCTTGTTATTGCCCGTGTTTTTGGGGTCAGACTTTTTTGTCCTGTGCGTGCCGGTGAATAAATGTAAGACCCTATTTCCTTCTCCCTATTTTAATGGTGTTTTCGCCAGAAACGCGTAAGGATGAAAGCACACTGGTGTGAGAGTCGCGCGAGTGAAATGCGTGAAAAACTTGCATTGCACTCGGACCTATGTTACACAATATGTGTTGTCCCATTAGTGCGTTTTACACGCACTAAACTCGCATTGGGAGAGAAATGCGAATTTAATCGCAGCATGCTACAACTGAACGCGACTTCCTCACGCGAGTGCTCATTCAAAGTATATGGGTGCGAGCAAAACTCGCACCGATATAGCACACTGTGCGATAGTCAGACGCGTGTGCTATAAAAATGGCTTCAAACTCTGCGGTTGTCAAGGCCGCCGAGTTTGAATTTCCCGGGTTGGCGGCGGCACAGTAGCCAATCATCTTTTACCGCTGTGACAGAAGCGGTGAAAGATGATTGTTATTAAAAACTAAGCTGCTGTGCATTTTCCCCATTCACCTTTCACCACTGTGTAAGGAGTGGTGACAGATGAAGGGTTAAATCTGCCCCGCTGCCTGCAGTTTGTAATTGCCGGGTTTGCCGGCAATTTTACCATTCACCTGTCACCGCTGCAAAAGCAGCAGTGACAGATGAAGGGTTAAATGATGCTGTAAAAGCTGTCCATGATCCTGATGTTAAGATATCAGGACCCTGGCCAGTGTACATTCTAACTCTGGTGAGCTGGCCATGGTACTGATATCTTAATATCAGGACCATGCCCAGCTCACCGTAGTTACAATGTACGCTGGCCATGATGCTAATGTATTAACATTGGGACCATGGCCAGCTCACCAGGGTTAGAATGTACGCTGGCCAGGGTCCTGCTATCTTAACATCAGGATCATGGACAGCATTTACTGCATCATTTAACCCTTCATCTATCACCGCTGCTTACACAGTGGTGACAGGTGAATGGGAAAATTGCCAGCAAACCCGCACAGCAGCTGTGTTTTTAATAACAATCACCTTTCACCGCTGGTGTCACGGCGGTGAAAGATGATTGGCAACTGTGCCGCCAAGCCGGGAAATTCAAACTCGGCTGCTGTGACAGCAGCTGAGTTTGCATTCGCCGTTAAATGCTGTCCGCGGTCCAGAAGTTTGCTTCAGGACCACAGACAGCATCACACTGACAAGCACGACACATGCACTCACGCAGCTCACTCGCAGCACACTCACATGCATACAGCCAAGAACACTCACCCACACGCACCACACTCACACCACAATGACACAAAACACACACTACACTCGCATCACTGTCATGCATCAAACGCGCTCTGTGTTTGATGCAAAACAGTGTGCCTCCAGCCTAAGAGGGAGATGTGGATTGTCCTCAGTGTTTTTAAACTTTATCAATGGTTTTCAAATATTGACGAACTTTTTAAATATGTTCTTGTGTTGAGGTGCTCCTTGAATCCTTCTCATCTGAATTTTCTATCACAGCTGAACACACCAGCCTAAGATCAGCACTCACCGGGTTTCCACAACAGGACTGATTTGTCGACTGCAGGAGGTGGGGAGACCTTTCTTTTTTCTTTATAACTTATCTACTTTGTGTGATGTTGGAGCTCCCTCTGGAAAGATTTACTGGACATTGATGCCTTTATTTTCCAACTACATTATTTTTGTCAGTATGTAATAAATGACTGTGGATCTGTTTAAATATTTTTTCTTTAAGATTGCTGATTTTTTTCTACATTATTTGGATCTTACCAGCCCTACTGACTATTTTGTTTAGTTTTTTTTCAGGTGAAAAAACTTTTCTGTACCGTGGGAATTTGCATTAAATCATCTATTATGAATTAGCGTATGATCAGCCTGGCCCAGGTATTCAAAAGATAGCAGATTAAAAATTCTGATAATGAAGGAGATTTTGCCTCACTTATGTGCTGATTGGAAAAGCAATCCGGGCTAGAGATGTGCACATGGTGAGATCATAATTCACTCAAAAATTATCTGGAATATAAAATGATCTCCTGTGGATTACGAGTCAAAAAGATGCCTACCTACAATTTTTATGGACGACTTTTTAAAATTTTGAAATGTTATGGCCACTTTACACACACCGACTTATCTGTCCAACTTCTGACCCACTTACTGGTTGCAGTGAAATCATGGACACATTGCTCCATTTTGTGGCTGTGTACAAATGGAACAATGTGTCCATGATTTCACTGCAACCAGTAAGTTGTTCAGAAGTTGGACAGATAAGTTGGTGTGTGTAAAGTGGCCCTTATCCTTATTAAATGTAGCCTGTAAATTATGGAGTTTATTGTGGCTAATGAAGAAATAAGGCGCAGTTCACTCCAGGAGGATATCTCCAAGATCAAGGAAGATCTGGGTAAATATAATACTATTTTAGGATATGAAAACCTGTATAAAAATATGACTTATAATTTGTCTAGGTTGGAAGACAAGTACTGCTAAGAACAAAAGAAATAAATTTAGTTGGGACACTTTAGACTATGATAACAAAAGAGTTAAAAAACATAGGACTATTACTGTTACCCCCATTTTAAAACCTAATAGGAGGGATTGTCTATCTGACCCAAACAGACATGTTACATTTTCATCTGAAGTGACCGATTATGGTTCTGACCCCCGATCACCAAGATTCTATCATGACATGTTTGATGAATATGAATCCCCAAAAAATGAAAGAGGAGGAGTAGAGGGGGCAGAGGGTCACAATAGAGATGTACCAAGAAGGATCCACTATCGCTGCTTTTCAATTGTGACAATGTTGTGGTTAATTCTCCTATTGTACTTTTTCGATGCAGGTGTAGGTCAAATCCAGGGGCCTTAATTTAGTCCCCTGACAGTATTTCGATCTGTTTCAAACTATTAAATACTTGAACAGATTCACAAGATTACTTACGGTCACACGCCATATCTTGGAAGTTGAGGGGCACTGAATTTTCCTCTATAAATCAGGATAAAGATCTGCCTGTTTTAACTGCCCAATCTGGCTCCGAATCTGTGGGAAAAAATGGTGATCTTTCAGAGCTGCTTTTTGCCTAACTGCATGATCTTCTATCTATGCAAAAGCTGTAGGATAACAGTGAAGAGGTATTTTCTTTAACCCCTTCCCGACCTGTGACGCAGCATATGCGTCATGAAAACAAGTTAGTTCCCTACCCATGATGCATATGCTACTCATCGCTGGTTTCCCTTCCTGCGGCTCTATTAACTGGGGTCACTGAAGAGTTAATAGAGCCGCAGGAACGTGAGGACCTGTAGATGACCCCACGGGGAGTGGTCTTGCTTCCCCGTTACTAGGAGCCCTCCGATTGGGCAGTTAAAAGTCAGATACCCAATAGTAGTGATTGAAATATTTCACCAATGGAAATTGGTGAAATATTTACAATCTTAACATGGCCTGATGCTCAAAGCATCAGGCATTGGCTGGGGCAGTGTGACCTATGTGTCCCCCCCAGATCTGATTGGGGCTAGCGTTTATGTGATGCTAGCCCTTCAATCAGATGTGGAGGGGGTTGTTTACACTGGCTGACCGCGCTCTTCAGCTTCATCCTGTCCTTGGAAGCTGAAGAGCGTGGACCCATGCCGACGCTGCTGCCACCGACTGTGCACGAACTGTGCCCGATCTGCCGCAGCCGTCAACTGAGCTGCTGCCGCCGATGACCGGTAGCCTCTACCCTGTTTCCTCCTCTCTGCTCCCCTCTGTTCTGATCTCTGTTCTCCCCTCTCCCTCCCCCCCCAAACTCTGCTCTCCCCTCTCCCCTTCCCCCCCCTGATCTCCTCTCCTTCCCCCCCCATCTCCGCTCTCTCCCTATTGATTGTGACCTCCCAACACTGACCTCCGACCTCTGCAGCTCCCTCCGGTCTTCATCCACCAGCTGGTGTCCTGCTTCTGCCGGCCGGTGCTGATTGCAGGCAGCAGCAGGGCCATCACCGGCACCTGTGATCAACCCCCCTCAGTGATCACTCACTCTCCACAAGTAATCAATCCCCCAGTAATCACCCCCCCCGTGATCTGCCCCCCCTGCATACTGCTGGCTCCTGCCCATTTCCCAGTGATCACCCCCCTGCTGCCGACTCCTGCCTATGACCGCCCCTGGCCCTGACTGCCCCCTGCGGCCTAAGCGCCCGAGCGTCCCCTGTGCCTGAGCGTCCCCTGCGCCTGAGCGTCCCCTGCGCCTGACCGTCCCCTGCACCTGACCGTCCCCTGAGTCTGACTGTCCTCTGTGTCTGACCGCCCCTGCGCCTGACCGTCCCCTCCGCCTGACCGACTCCTGCGCCTGACCGTCCCCTCCGTCTGACCGTCCCCTTCGCCTGACCGTCCCCTCTGCCTGACCGTCCCCTCTGCCTGACCATCCTCTCCGCCTGACCGACCGCTCCGCCTGACCATTCCGCCTCCGCCTGACCGCCACCTGCACCCCCTGCACCTGACCAACTCCTCCACCTGACCGTCCCCTGCGCCCCCTCCGCCTGACCGTCCCCTCTGCCTGACTGCCCCCACACGTGACTGCAGTAGAAAGTTACACCAATCACTTTCACATACACACATACATGCACACTGTAATAAAGTTTAGGTTTTTTTACACACACACACAGCACACAGAAAATGTCTCGCCCGTCCCGCTTGTCCCAGACATCACAGTCAGAAAGGGCATTCTCAGCTGAAGAGGCATATGCTATTATTGCCTCCGAAACTGATAGCGAGGGAGGGAGAGGACGCCACAGTTTCTCTATTCCTCCCATTCTTCCTCCTCCAGTGACACTGACTTGCCACCAAGAAGACGTCAGAGGACAAGACATTGTCCGGAGCCTGGGGGAGAAGAGCCGGAGGTCGCGGAAGAGGAGCCGGAGCGTGGGGAAGAGAGTCGGAGGCCATGGAGGAAGACCCACAGCCAACTGTGAATAACCCTCCACCTGGTGCTAGTCACTCCCAACCTAGCATTAGAGCCCCTGTGTGGACCCCCGTCCCTGAAAACTACACTCCACGGATTCCAAATATCCTTCCCCAATCAGAAATCCAATTCGAGAAGGCAAACCTCAGGGAAATAGACTTTGAAAAAGTCAATTTCTCTGAGGCAATTGTCCGTCTCATGGTGGAGCAGACGAACATATAAGCCCAACAGTTTTTGGCCACCAACCCAAATTCCATATTTTTTACTTGGAGTCCCGTTGACTCAGTAGAAATGTTGAAATATTGGGGCCTGGTACTTCACATGGGGATTGTGAAGAATCCAGAAATTTGCCAATACTGGAGTAAAGATATTTTATATCACACTCCAGTGTTCGGCATGGTGATGACACGAAAATGATTTGAGGTCATTCACAAGTTTTTACATTTCAGGGACAATGTGGACAGCCTTCCCCGCGATGACCTGAATTTTGATAGGCTGTTCAAAATTCGGCTGGTCATCGAACACTTCAGCAACAAGTTTGTTTTAGTGTACGTTCCCCAAAGGGAAATTTATGTGGATGAATCCCTCATCCACTTCAAAGGGAGGCTTCAGTTCAAGCAATACCTGCCCAGTAAGAGGGCGAGGTACGGAATTAAACTCTACAAGCTGTGCGAGAGTACCTCAGGGTACACTCACAGCTTTAGAGTATACGAAGGAAAAGATTCGAGGATCCAGCCCCCAGAGTGTCCACCTGCTCTGGGGGTGAGTGGGAAAATAGTGTGGGATTTGATCCACCCACTGCTTGATAAAGGTTACCATCTGTACGTTGATAACTTTTATACTAGCATCCCACTCTTCCAATCCCTCTCTGACTTGCGGTACTGTGCGCAGAAACCAGATGGGTCTCCCTATGCCGCTAATTGGGCAGCCTCTCCCAAAGGGTGAGAACCGAGCAAAATGTAGCGGCAACATGGTTGTGGTCAGGTTCAAGGACAAAAGGGACGTCTTTTTCTTGACCACAATCCATGGTTCCGGCACCATGGCCACCACCGTTAGAGGTACCCCAGCACAGGCCCACAAACTGGACTGTGCCCTAGGGTACAACAAGCACCTGGGGGGAGTTGATCTTTCTGTTCAAGTCCTCCAGCCCTACAGTGCCATGCAGAAGGTGAAGGTGTGGTACAAAACTGTGCACATCATACAGATGGCACTGTATAAGCATAGTGCTATCACGATGTGCAGGCAGACACCAACACCTTCCTCAGTTCCAGGGGCGTGATAAAGCCTGATGTTGGAGGTGAGGAAGAAGCGGGCCAGCACCCCTGGTACTCGAGTTTCGTGTGGTACCAGGGCAACATTTTCCAGTGAGAAGACAAGAAAAAGTGCCGGTCTGCTATAAAAGGGATTAGAAAGGAAACTCGTTTCCAATGTGATACGTGTCCTGACAAACCTGGACTGTGTTTGAATGAATGCTTCAAAATTCATCAAACGTTCGCGGAATAAACACATCTTGACCTTCCCTACAAAACTCACCCACACCAGCCTGACATACACAACACCACACACACACACACACACACAACAACAACCGACGTACACTAAACCACACACCAACCTGATGTACACTACACACACCAACCTGACATGCACTACGTCAGGTTGGTGTGGTATAGTGTACGTCAGGTTGGTGTGTGTGTGTTGTAGTGTATCTAAGGTTGTTGAATGTGTGTGGCGTATAGACTACACTATACCACACTGCACACCAACCTGACTTACACTACACCTCAAACGCCAAACTGACGTAGTATATGTCAGGTTGGTGTTTGGTGTGGTGTAGTGTAGTGTACGTCAGATTAATGTGTGTGGTGTAGTAAACACCACACACAGCAACCTGACGTACAGTATACTACACTACACACACCAACCTGACATACACTACATACTTTCCATTTGCGACATGGTGTCCACTAACAATTGGAGCTAATTTTGCATTCAAATTGTTAGCGGACACCATGTCGCATATAGAGAGCCCCTGTGTGCCTAAATAATGGAGCTCCCCCATACGTTACCCCATTTTGATCTAAATACATTCCTTGGGGGGTCTAGTTTCCAAAATGGGGTCACTTGTGGGGGAGCTCTAATGTTTAGGCACACAGCGGCGCTCCAAACGCGACATGGTGTCTGCTAACGATTTGAGTGGAAAATCAGCTCAAATTGTTAGCGGACACCATGTTGTGTTTGAAGAGCCCCTGTGTACCTAAACATTGAAGCTCCCCACAAGTGACCACATTTTGGAAATGAGACCCCCAGGGAACATATCTAGATGCATAGTGAGCACTTTGAACCCCCAGGTGCTTCACAAATTAATCTGTAAAAATGAAAAAATAAAATTTTGGTGGAAAAATAAAGTACTTTTCCATTTTTATGGATCAATTTGTGAAGTAACTTGGGTTCAAAGTGCTCACTATGCATCTAGATACGTTCCTTGGGGGGTCTAGTTTCCAAAATTGGGTCACTTGTGGGGGAGCACCAATGTTTAGGCAAACAGCGGCTTTCCAAACGCGACATGGTGTCCGCTAACAATTTGAATGGAAAATCAGCTCAAATTGTTAGCGGACACCATGTCGCGTTTGGAGAGCCCCTGTGTGCCTAAACATTGGAGCTTCCCCACAAGTGATCCCATTTTGGAAACAAGACTCCCCCAGAGAACATATGTAGATGCATAGTGAGTACTTTGAACCCCCAGGTGCTTCATAAATTAATCCATAAGAATGAAAAAGTACTATTTTTTACACAAAAATGTTCTTTTAGCCTCAAGTTTTTAATTTTCACATGGACAACAGGATAAACTGCATCCTACAATTTGTTGGGCAATTTCTCCTGAGTATACAGATATCTCATATGTGGTCATAAACCACTGTTTGGGCGCACAGCAGGGTTCAGAAGGGAAGGAGCACATTTCATTTTTTGAATGGAAAATTAGTTCCAAAAGTCAAATTGCGCTCCTTCCCTTCTGAGCCCTGCTGTGCGCCCAAACAGTGGTTTATAACCACATATGAGGTATCCATGTACTCAGGAGAAATTTCCCAACAAATTTTATGATCCATTTTATCCTGTTCTCCATGTGAAAATGAAAGAATTGAGGCTAAAAGAACATTTTTGTTAGAAAAATTAAAATGTCCATTTTTTCCTTCAACGTTGCTTTAGTTCCTATGAAGCATCTGAAGGGTTAATAATCTTCTTGAATGTAGTTTTGAGTAGCTTGAGGGGTGCAGTTTTTGGAGTGGTGCCACTTTTGGGTGTTTTCTGTCATGTACACCCCTCGAAAGGACTTCAAATGTGATGTGGTCACAAAAAAAAATGGTTTTGTAAATTATACTGGAAAAATTAGAAATTACTGATGAACTTTGAACCCTTATAACTTCTTATCAAAAAATGTTTTTTTTCCACAATTGTGCTGATGTAAAGTAGACATGTGGGAAATGTTATGTATGAACTATTTTGTGTCTCATAACTCTCTGATTTAGCAGAATAAAAATTCAAAATTTGAAAATTGGGAAATTTTCAAAATGTTTGCCAAATTTTTGATTTTTTCAGAAATAAATGCAAAAATTATCGACCTAAATTTAATACTAACGTGAAGCCAAATATGTCACGAAAAAATATCTCAGAATCGCTAGGATCTGTAGAAGCGTTCCAGAGTTATTACCTCATAAAGGGACACTGGTCAGAATTACAAAAATGCCAAGGTCTTTAGGGTCAAAATAGGCTGGGTCCTGAAGGGATTAATTGACAATAACAACATTTGGGTTAAAATAAAAAATTCTAGTTACTATCCACTCCAATAAGTATTCCTGCTTTTGATAATTTTCAATCGGTTAGTGGAGAAAGAACTCCAAAAAGAAATTTTATTCTGATATTAACCTACATCAATATGTATACGGCAGCTTTAAACAATATGAACAAAGGGCTATAAAAAAACTACAAAATAACCAATCATTGGTAATCCGCCAATCTGATAAAGGTGTTTGTGTGATGGTGGGTTTACACACACCAATTTATCTGTTCAATATCTGAACAGATCTCTGGTTGCAGTGAAATCATGGACACATTGTTCCATTTTGTGGCTGTGTACAACATGGAGCAATGTATCCATGATTTCACTGAAAACCAGAGATCTGTTCAGATATTGAACAGATAAATTGGTGTGTGTAAACCCACCATTAGGTTGGCTTCAAACTGCAGTTTTTCACTGATCAGTGGCCATCAGTGTTTGGGTGCCAAAACCAGGAGAGGAACCAGGAAAGGAACTTGCAGAGAAAAACTATAATTGAAAGATTGACACCGGTTCTGGTTTTGGAGACACTCCTGGTTATGGCACACAAACAGTGATGGACACTGATCAGTGAAAAACTGCAGTGTGAAGCCAGCTTTATAGTTTTGGATTCTGCTCTGGATAATAAATTACTAATGACTATGTTGTCTGATAAAAAAACTTATACAGTGTTGGCCACTGTATTGACACCCCTGCAATTCTGTCAGATAATACTCAGTTTCTTCCTGAAAATGATTGCAATCACAAATTCTTTGTATTATTATCTTCATTTAATTTGTCTTCAATGAAAAAAACACAAAAAGAATTGTCCTAAAAGCCAAATTGGATGAAAGTTCCGCACCAAACATAAAAAAGGGGGTGGACAAAAGTATTGACACTGTTACAAAAATCATGTGATTGCTTCTCTAATTTGTGTAATTAAAGCACCTGTAACTTACCTGTGGCACCTAACAGGTGTTGGCAATAACGAAATCACACTTGCAGCCAGTTGACATGGATTAAAGTTGACTCCAGCTCTGTCCTGTGTCCTTGTGTATACCACATTGAGCATGGAGAAAAGAAAGAAGACCAAAGAACTGTCTGAGGACATGAGAAACCAAATTGTGAGGAAGCATGAGCAATCTCTAAGGCTACAAGTCCATCTCCAAAGACCTGAATGTTCCTGTGTCTACCGTGCGCAGTGTCATCAAGAAGTTTAAAGCCCATGGCACTGTGGCTAACTCCCTAGATGTGGACGGAAAAGAAAAATTGTCAAGAGATTTCAACGCAAGATTGTGCGGATGGTGGATAAAGAACCTTGACTAACATCCAAACAAGTTTAAGCTGCCCTGCAGTCCTAGGGTACAACAGTGTCAACCCGTACTATCCGTCGGAGTCTGAATGAAAAGGGATTGTATGGTAGGAGACCCAGGAAGACCCCACTTTTTAACCTGAGACATAAAAAAGCCAGACCTAAAACGTTTTAGAAGAATGTTCTCTCTTTTTGGGCAAAGGCATCAACATAGAGTTTACAGGAGAAAAAAAAGAGGCATTCAAACAAAAGAACACGGTCCCTACAGTCAAACATGGCGGAGGTTCCCTGATGTTTTGGGGTTGCTTTGCTGCCTCTGTACTGGACTGCTTGACCGTGTGCATGGCATTATGAAGTCTGAAGACTACCAACAAATTTTGCAGCATAATGTAGGGCCCAGTGTGAGAAAGCTGGGTCTCCCTCAGAGGTCATGGGTCTTCCAGCAGGACAATGACCCAAAACACACTTCAAAAAGCACTAGAAAATGGTTTGAGAGAAAACACTGGAGACTTCTAAGGTGGCCAGCAATGAGTCCTGACCTGTATTCCATAGAACACCTGTGGAGAGATCTAAAAATGGCAGTTTGGAGAAGTCACCCTTCAAATATCTGGGACCTGGAGCAGTTTGCCAAAGAAGAATGGTCTAAAATTCCAGCAGAGCATTGTAAGAAACTCATTGATGGTTACCGGAAGCGGTTGATCGCAGTTATTTTGGCTAAAGGTTGTGCAACCAAGTATTAGGCTGAGGTGCCAATACTTTTGTCTGGCCCATTTTTGGAGTTTTGAGTGAAATAATCAATGTTTTACTTTTTGTGTTTTTTCATTGAAGACAAATTAAATGAAGATAATAATACCAAAGAATTTGTGATTGCAATTGTGGCACCCTGAGTAGGGCACCACAGGAACTCTTGGGACATGGATGGAAAGTACACAGCAAGCAGACCCCACTAACAAACAACACCTTTCACCCCAAACCTGTAGGGGGAGCTCCACTGGTTGCCTTGAGCCAGTTCCCCCTATAAATACGGGTCCTGAAGGGAGAAACACGAGAGTGTGCAGTCACTAGAGAACTGTAAACAGCTGAGTGAGCTGACCTGGTACTGGAGCCACACTAGGCCCATACCAGAGACACCTGGAAAGTGGTAGACCCTTAGAATAGGGGTCACAGGAACAGGAGAGAAGCAAGTACTAGCTAGGGGCAGAGGAGTCACCCCGACTCACCCTAACAGAGTTCCGGTCACTGGGTCCGAGCTACAAGAACGTGGTACAGACTTTGTAGAGAAACCAGCACCATAAATAGGGGTTTAGCTCCCCGGACAACCGAAGCACCACCAAATGAGAGCCCGGAGTCAAGAGCTCGGCAGGAGTCCCATAGAAGTGCCCTTAGTGCAGCAAATCTGGGTGTGAAGTGTCACACAGAAAGTACAGTAGCGGTTTGGTTGGGTTTCATACCTGTCAGATTCCATCAGAACAACGTTTACTAGGAAGCCTACAACACTGCTTGCTGTGGAAAATCCAGAAGTGTTTACCTCATCTCCGGTCGAGTGCACCCGTCAACACCAGTAAAGGTACCCAAAAGACTTTATGTGTGCGTGTCCCTCCTTCCAGTCGCACTACACCGACCGCGCTACCCTATTCCCTTCAATTCTACTAACTGCCCCGGGGAACTCCCGCTCGCCCTGTAGGGAGCGGTTCCATTTAGCTGCCGCACATCACCCCGGAGGTCTGGGCAGCGCCGGTGCCATCACCGGACACCTACAGATGGCGTCACGAAACAAACTTTATTTTTCTAACTAACCGTGCATTGACCACCGGGCCCTTACAGCCTCAGGCACTGAATCGTGACCGTAGCCAGCGCCTGCGACCTGAGAACCCGGCAACGGTGAGTTACCATCATTTTCAGGAAGAAACTGAGTATTATCTGAGAGAATTGCAGGGCTGTCAATACTTTTGGCCAACACTGTAGAAAATCATCTTTAGATCCCGATCCGACTATTGTCTTTAGAGATAATCTGAATAAAAGCTTGGACGAGGGTATTGCTCTTGGTGTGATTTCCAAAAAAGAAAAATGTTATTATTTTCCGGATCATCCTATTCTTCTAGTTTTTCATGGTCTCCTGAAGATTCATAAGGGTACCTTTCCACGCCACAACCAGAGGAGACATTTTTGTCGGCGATATTTCGTCCTGGAAATATCACTGCCAAATTGCCTCCTTATTGCGGGGTGTAATTCGGGAATTTGGCAGCACAAGACAAATGACGCCTGGTTTCGATTTGACAGTACTGCTCTAAATTCGAAACCAGGTGACATTTGTCTTACCGTCGCCAAATTCACGAATTACACGTCGCAATAAGGAGGCAATTTGGCAACGATATTTCCAGGACGAAATATCGCCGTCAAAAATGTCTCCACTGGTTGTGGCGTGTAAAATTACCCTAGGGAAATTTCTCCACTGCCTCTTCATCCTATTATTTTGGGTATAGACTCGGGTAAATGAGAAACTGGGAGAATGGGTTGATGAACATCTTCAGCCACTTGTTTTTTGAACCAATAGTTCACCGAAAAAATGATGAATGTAAACCTATCCACTTAATATCATCTAGTAAAGGAATTATTTAAAATATAACTTTTAATGATAAATCTAAAACCTTGGACTCTGAGTCCTTATATATACAAAAAACAGTTGATATCTGTGAAGGGGTAAGGGGTTAAATCTATGCCCCTGTTCTATCCCTGCTTCACCCTGCCTAACAACGGAGTTTTCAACACATATGCCCCAGGTGTCCCCTTTCCACGACGACTAGCCCTCCTGGCCCTAGTGTAAACCTGACAGGGCCAAATTGTTGCTGATTATGAACCCCCTAGATAGCAGTGGTGTGAGTTAAAGGATCAAATCAGCAGACAAATATTTGCCTTGATCCTCAAAGTCTGGGTCTATCCCTGGGACTCCTCGATGCTTCGTAGATCACCTTTGTCAACAAATAATCAATGTATAAAATAGTCAACAAGTATTCAATGTGTAAGTTGAGGATAGCAATGTTTAGACGGGGTGTTTCTGTTATTCATTCATATATATTAGCCAGCGACCCGAGTGATGAGTCTACAATTATTAGTAACTCTATTAAAACCTTCTCACTAATGATATACAGTTTTTTTCCTCCACATCAATCCTTAGTTACCACAGTATATTCACACTTGTCAGTATCCCCAAAAAGACACAGACATTCAGCAACTTGGTCCCTGTTCAGGCCACCCACTGGTCAGTGGCTAGAAAAAAGCAGGGTGGAAGTAAATTTCACTTCACATAAGACCCCATATACTCATCTGGGTCAGAAGTCTGGACACTCAACGCGTTTCCCCCACGTAGCTGTTATTCCGTGGGTTCATCAGGAGTGCTTGATATGTGTTCGGCCTGTGTCAGACAGGGGCATTTAACCCCTTACCCCTTCACAAATATAAACTGGTTTTTTGTATATAGAAGGACTTACAGTCCAAGGTTTTAGATTTATCATTAAAAGTTATATTTCAGGTAATACCTTTGCTAGATGATATTGTTTTTCGAACCCCAGGCTTTTTGAAGGATGGCACTAGTGTACTTCATTTCTTTGATAAATTTGAATGGTCTCAAGATTTTAGTTTGTTTCTTATGATGTGCTTAGTTTATACTCAATAATTCCTCACTCCCTTGCTTTGGAAT
Organism: Allobates femoralis; assembly: GCA_033576535.1. NCBI lineage: Eukaryota > Metazoa > Chordata > Amphibia > Anura > Aromobatidae > Allobates > Allobates femoralis. Next base: position 191,657,670 of record JARQOC010000006.1, on the reverse strand, counting down.
CAGTTTTCATCTAAATATTGCTCTTATACTGCAATCTGAAACAATTTATCCTTGTAGCACTGCAATATTTGTTGAGTCAACGTTTTTCCTTCAATTCCCAATTTTTTCTGCAACGATGGGTGCTAAATTCTCGCTCTCCTTTGCTATACTCTTCATGGCTTGGTGGGAGGAGCATTATATTTTTCATCACGATAATCCTTTTTTTTTTGGAAATTTGATCTCGTTCGGCAGATACCTGGTGTAATGTCCACACTATATGAGGCATTCACAATGGTAAACTATAACTGTACTTTATTCTTCCACCTTTCTCCATCATATCAGCCGTGACCATGCTGCCTTTCTTATCAGTAACATTGTATTGTACAGGATTGTATGTAGCTGAGGTCTTGTTGATTGGTTTTTGACGCACGACAACAACATCCCCTTTTTTGATGGTGTTCGGCTGTGCCCTTCACCTTCTGTCTGCATAACGTTTCATAGCTTGTTTATTAGAAGAGTCTGCTGATCGCACAGAGGAGTCACTTAGTAAGGTATGACTGGTCACATCAGGGATACGTATGCGCGGAGTTCTGTTGAACATTAGATGGGCTGGAGCAGCATTAGTAGTAGAATGTGCATGAATTTGTATAATGACGAGATAAGAAAGAAATGACAGGGTATCTAGAATATTCATCAATTGTTTCTAGAATGTACTGGCCATTGGGTAATGGTCCATATATGTTGACTGCCACTTCCTCCCAGACAGCAGTGGGTAGTGGAGACAATTGTAATGACTCTATGTTTGATGATGGAGTAATTAATTGACAGGTGGAGCAATGCCTAATCTTCTCTTCCACCAATTGATCCATGTTTGGGAACCACACTTTTTCTCTAAGTAATTTTTTTAGTACCAACAATTCCCAGATGACCTTCATGTGCGATCTGTATGACTAAGTTGCGCAAAGTCTTAGGTACAACCAGTTTGGTACCTCGAAGAATGAGGTGTTCTTCAGTGACTGATAATTCATCCCGTACACTTGAGAATAGTTTTAATTCCTTCAGATCAATCTCAGACTCGGGGAATTTCATGCCACCTTCGATTTTGTATGATTTGTATTAAGGCACAAAGTGTCTTGTCACTCGTTGTTGCGTTCACAAAGTGATCAATGGAGAGTGCTTTAGGCACTGCATGAGCTGTAATGAAGCGTATGTATTCTTCAATGCAGGATCGCTCAGGTGAGGCATCATTCATAGGATGTCTTGAATGATATTCAGCCGGATTGCTGAATTTTCCTGGTTTGTGAACATTTTTGGAGTTATAGTCCTGTAGACGTAGACTCCATAGTTCAATGCGTGCAGGTATTTTTGCTCTTTTTCCAAAGATCGTAAGAAGTGCTTGATGGTCGGTGACGATGGTGAAGGGAGCTCCATAGAGAAATAAGTGAAAGTGTTCACATCCCCAGACAACTGCCAAGCTTTCTTTTTCAGGCTGTGAATATTTCTTTTCAGTGATTGTTAAACTTTTACTTGCATAAGAAATGATGTGAGGATCTTGATTATCTACTATATAATTGCCGTAGGCATTTTCGTGTCGGACCCCGAAAACACCGTGGCTTTGTCACTATGTGATGTCACCACGCGCGAGCAATGGCCGCGAAGCGGCCATTGCGAGTAGCTGTCCGAAAATAGAACCAGAGGCTCGGCCACAAAGTTAGCGATTTACCGCTGAGGTAGCGCGAGCAATGGCCGCGAGGCCATTGCGAGTCGCTACCTCAGCCGCCGCACCTGCCGCAAGTCCCCCTATACTTTCTATGGGGATCCATTGCGAGTCGCTGTGTAGCGCGAGCAATGGCCGCGAGGCCATTGCGAGTCGCTACCTCAGCCGCCGCACCTGCCGCAAGTCCCCCTATACTTTCTATGGGGATTACCGCAACCGCGCCGCAAGTGTAACGGTTATGCGGCGAATGCGGCAGATGCGGTTACACTTGCGGCGCGGTTGCGGTAATCCCCATAGAAAGTATAGGGGGACTTGCGGCAGGTGCGGCAAGTGCGGTTTTGCACTTGCGGCAAGTGCGGTCGTGAAAAAAAACCGCAGTCAGCCGCGTTTTTTTTCGCGGCCGCACCTGCCGCAAGTGCAAAACCGCATTTGCCGCAAGTCCCCCTGTGGGTCATTCCATGTCAAGTGATCCAAAAATGAATATTTTTTTTCCCTGACGTCCTCAGATTTTTTAAATTTTTTTTCTATATGAAGAACAACTTTATCTAATTACAAAAAAAAAGTTATGAATTTTTTTCTTTATCTGTTAATTTTTTACAGATTTTTAAAGTTTTAAAAAAGTGCGAATTTTGGCCTGGTATGGCTTTACATTTTCTATCATATCTCGGGCTAGAAATAAGATAGAGAAACAAAATAAACACCAATCTACTCAGAACTGTCGAGGCTTTCATCAGATATGTCACAAGAGGATCTTTGTTAATATTTTACCCATGTGATCGCAAGCGCAAAACTTTAAAACGCATTTCCGAAGAATCGGCGCGCTTTAAATATTTCAAAAACTGCCCATGTGTCTGCTTTGCTCTTAGCCACATCTGTACCAAATTTCAAGTTGGGATCGCAATGGGATCATATTTTAACATATTTTACTAGTAATAGCGTCAATGGGTCATTACATATCAAGTGATCTAAATATGAATATTTTTTTTTACCTGACGTCTTTAGATTTTTTTTTTTTTTTTTCCTTTATGAAGTACTACTTTAGTTAATTACAAATTAAAAGTTTAGAATTTTTTTCTTCATCAGTTAATTTTTTACAGATTTTTAAAGTTTAAAAAAAGGGTGAATTTTGGCCTGATATGACTTTACATTTTTTTATCTCAGGCTATAAATAAGATAATGAAGTGGGAGAGGCATCATTTTACTCAGAACGGTAACAGCTTTCATTTGAGATGTTACAAGACTATGTTTCTTTATATCAAATTCAAACTATTGTCGGGCAATTGTGAAAAAATGACTGATTGTGTTCTTGGTGATTTTTCAATTGACACTATAATAGTTAAATATTTTGCACTTAGGTCCAATGAATGCGTCCATGGGGTCAAGCTGGGACAGAGTCATCACAAATTAGCCTTATTTGCAGATGATCTGCTACTTTACATCTCCCAGCCCCTGGTCTCCATCCCTACGGTCTTAATGGAGTTTGAATGGTTCGGACAATTGAGCAACTTTAAAGTGAATTGCTCCAAAACCGAGGCACTCAATATTTCTTTGCCTGGAGAATTGGTTTCTCATCTATCTAAACAGTTCCCATTTAAATGGAAAGTAGAAGCCATTAAGTACTTGGGAGTCCTTATACCAAAAGATCTTAAACAAATATTCAATTTAAATTATCAACCCCTTTTGACTAACGCGGAATCGGCATTTACCTCCTATAGACAATTAAAGCTATCCTGGTTCGGGAGAATAAACGTAGTCAAAATGGATGTCTTGCCCCGACTCTTATATACTTTTCAGACAGTTCCTGTTCTATTGGATAGAGGCTTCCTCTCCAAAATGCAATCTATGATCCTTAGATTTGTCTGGGGGGCAAGAGGTCCAGATTGCGAATGAATATCCTATCCTTGCCCGAGACCAGAGGAGGGGTTGGACTACCCAACATACGAGCGTACTTTGTGGCTTCCTCTCTTGTTAGAGCTCTAGATTGGCATTATCATGCATCCTCCAAGAAATGGGTAGGGGTGGAGCAAGAGGGTTTGGGGATTGCGCTGAAACACCTGCTTTGGATTTCCCCTAAAGACTCCACAGACCTAGTACCTTGGACAGACATGACCAGAAACACCTTGAAGGTATGGCACCTAGTGACGAAAACCCTCCGCTTAAACGACAGACTTAGCCCTTTGACTCCCCTTTTTTCCAACCCATCTTTCCCACCCAGATTTGACAGGCAGAGATTTTTATGTTGGCGGATTGTGGATGACACCCGAGTAGGACAGACTCTGTCCAGTGGTGGTTTGCCCCCGATGGCAGAGCTACAACTCAAAGAACCTACGAGACCTCTTAAGTCATTCGAATTTCTCCAATACAGAGCATACTTATATTCAGCTGACCACTCTTGCAGGGTAAGATTGACGCCCAACGTATTGGAGAGGTTATTCCAACTGGAGGCTCCACCGAGGCGCAAAATATCATTTTCTATACCAGGCCTTAGGGTCCATGAGAGAGCAGGGCACCCTTTACTTCCAACGTGCTTGGGAGAGGGAATTGGGGTGTAGCATTTCAGAAGCTAATTGGCAGAAATGCTTTATATTTACTCACTCACTAGCTAGCGCTTGTTCTGCACAAGAAAGAAGCTATAAGCTGCTCACTAGATGGTACTTGTGCCCGACGACACTCCGGAACATGTTCCCTGGAACCCCTGATACCTGCTGGCGCTGTGGGGAAGAGAATGGTACAATGATACACATTTGGTGGAGTTGTGGGAAAATCCGGCGGTTCTGGTCTGAGGTTTTCAATGCATACGCCCGGATAACAGGTAAACAAGCCGAATGCTGCCCAGAATCGGCAATGTTATCCATTTTTACAGGTCCTATTGGGCTACAGAAGAGGGATATTCTCCGCTTTTGCATCTCGGCTGCTCGTGCTGTGATCCCGAGGTTCTGGAAATCAAGCCGGGCTCCATCTCTACTTGATTGGTTCAAAGAATTGATGGACATATATCGAATGGAGGAGCTCGCAGCTGATGCGTCAGAATCTCGGAACAAATTCTTAGGGATTTGGGTTGAATGGATTCTTTCTCACGACTCTGCAGAATTTAGGAGTATCTTTTCCAGCACAGATAATATGGCTCGACCTCTGACTGATGGGGAGCCAGTGGGATGAGTACCCTTTCTCCTTCCCATACCTCACCCGTCCCCCCCCCCTCCTTTTTTTCTTTTTTTCTTACGTGGCTTTTCTTTCCCAGTATAACTTTTTCTAATGGTTTTTGTTTCTCTTCTCTCTCTCTTCTTTTCTATCTCTCTTTTCTTCCCATCTGATACATTCAGTCTAGGTATTTCCTTTCTACACCTATACCTTCAGAATTCTAGTGAACATTAGACAGGTATCGGAAACTCTGAGCTGTGAGTAGATCATTAATATTTCGGCCTTCCTTTCCGGTACACCAGTCGATAGACTATTCCAACTAGTCCTCAACGGGTAATGACCCACTTACGTGGTCAACCTGTTAGAAGGGGCCAAGTGATAAAAATCATTCTGCTGGGGCTGCTTGTCCCCTTGACATCAGAACATCTCAAAACCCTGAGAAAGGTTGTATACTTGAGTGTTTGGAATTATATTTAGATTGTAGTATATATTGCACCAGAGATAAGCGCAAAAGTAAATTTGCAGCTTATCTTAAAGTTACTAATAACTTTGTGAATTCTCTTTTTGTATATTTTATATGTCTCAAGATTTTCTTAAAAGATTGAATGTATGTCTTTCATATGTTTTTTCAAAATTTAATAAAAATGAGATTAACCATAGTTAAATATTTTAAAATATGATCCCATCACGATCCCAACTTGAAATTTGGTACAGATGTGGATAAGAGCATAAAAGACACATGGGCAGTTTTGGAAAATTTTTATTAAAACGTTTTTTCGGAAATGCGTTTGCATTTGCATGGGTAAAAAATTAAAATTAACAAATATACTCTTGTGACATATCTGGTAAAAGCCTGGACAGTTCTGAGTAGAATGGTGTTTATTTTGTTTCTCTATCTTATTTTTAGCCCGAGATAAAAAAATGTAAAGTCATACCAGGCCAAAATTCACCCTTTTTTTAAATTTTAAAAATCTGTAAAAAATTAACTGATGAAGAAAAAAATTCCAAACTTTTAATTTGTAATTATCTAAAGTAGTACTTCATAAAGGAAAAAAAAAAAAAAAATCTAAAGACGTCAGGTAAAAAAAAATATTCATATTTAGATAGCTTGATATGGAATGACCCATTGACGCTATTAATAGTAAAATATGTTAAAATATGATCCCATTGCGATCCCAACTTGAAATTTGGTACAGATGTGGCTAAGAGCAAAGCAGACACATGGGCAGTTTTTGAAATATTTAAAGCGCGCCGATTTTTCGGAAATACGTTTTAAAGTTTTGCGCTTGCGATCACATGGGTAAAATATTACCAAAGATCCTCTTGTGACATATCTGGTGAAAGCCTGTATAGTTCTGAGTAGAATGGTGTTTATTTTGTCTCTCTATCTTATTCCTAGCCTGAGTTATGAGGAGAAACGTAAAGGCAGGCAACAGCAAAATTCACACTTTTTCGGAACTTTGAAAATCATTTAAAAAAAAATAAATTTTTTAAAAAAAATTTCTCTTCACATTTTGCATTGTCTGACATGCTATTATCAAATAACAAAATCTCAAAAGAATTAAAAATATAGAGGTAATAATCATTGGTTCACTTGACATGGAATGACCCCTATACTTTCTATGGGGATTACCGCAACCGCGCCGCAAGTGTAACGCTTATGCGGCAAACGCGGCAGATGCGGTTACACTTGCGGCGCGGTTGCGGTAATCTCCATAGAAAGTATAGGGGGACTTGCGGCAGGTGCGGCAAGTGCGGTTTTGCAGGTGCGGCAAGTGCGGTTTTGCACTTGCGGCAAGTGCGGCCGCGAAAATCTTAAAAAAAATTTAAAAATATTCTACAGCTCACAGCTATAAAATAAAAATGCTAATAATAATGATATTAATGCTATTAATACAGCTATTAATGCTACTAATAATGCTATTCATGATATTAATAATGTTATTAATGCTATTAATAATGCTATTAATGCTAATAATACTGCTAATAATGCTATTAATACTGCTATTAATGCTACCAATAATGCTATTAATGCTATTAATAATGTTATTAATTCTATTATTAATGCTATTAATGCTAATAATAATGCTGTTAATGCTAATAATAATGCTAATAATGCTATTAATATTGCTATTAATGCTACTACTAATGCTATTAATCATGTTATTAATGCTATTATTAATGCTATTAATGCTAATAATGCTATTAATGCTAATAATTATGCTATTAATGCTAATAATGCTAATAATAATGCTATTTGTGGTATTATTAATGCTATTAAGGCTAATAATCATGCTATTTATGCTATTCAAAATGCTATTAATGCTAATAATATTGCTATTAATGCTCTTTATGCTAATACTAATGCTATTAATGCAATTATTTATGCTATTAATTCTATTATTTATGCTATTAATGCTATTAATAATGCTATTAATGCTAATATTAATGCTATTAAGGCTAATAATCATGCTATTAATGCTATTCTTAATGCTATTAATGCTAATAATATTGCTATTAATTTTATTAATGCTATTATTTATGCTATTAATGCTATTATTTATGCTATTAATGCTATTCATAATGCTATTAATGCTATTAATAATGTGATTCTTGCAATTAATAATGCTATTAATGCTATTAATTATGCTATTAATGGTATTAATGCTAATATTAATGCTATTAATGGTAATATTAATGCTATTAATGCTATTACTGCTAATAATAATTCTATAAATGCTACTAATTATGCTATTAATGCTAATATTAATGCTAATAATGCTAATAATAATGCTATTAATGATATTATTAATACTATTAAGGGTAATAATCATGCTATTAATGCTATTAATAATGCTATTAATGCTATTATTAATGCTAATACTGCTATTAATAATGCTATTAGTGCTAATAATAATGCTATTAATGCTAATAATTATGCTATTAATGCTAATAATTATGCTATTAATGCTAATATTAATGCTAATAATGCTATTAATGTTATTAATGCTAATATTAATGCTATTAATTCTATTATTAATGCTATTAATGCTATTAATAATGCTATTAATGCTAATAATAATGCTATTACTGCTAATAATAATGCTATTAATGCTAATAATTATGCTATTAATGCTAATATTAATGCTAATAATGCTAATAATAATCTTATTAATGCTATTAATAATGCTATTAAGGCTAATAATCATGCTATTTATGCTATTCAAAATGCTATTAATGCTAATAATATTGATATTAATGCTCTTTATGCTAATACTAATGCTATTAATGCGATTATTTATGCTATTAATTCTATTATTTATGCTATTAATTCTATTAATAATGCTATTAATGTTATTAATAATGTTATTAATGCTATTAATGCTAATATTAATGCTATTAATGCTATTAAGGCTAATAATCATGCAATTAATGCTATTAATAATGCTATTAATGCTATTTTTAATTCTATTAATGCTATTAATAATGTTATTAAAGCTAATAATGCTATTACTCCTCATAATAATGCTATTAACGCTATTATTAATGCTATTTATGGTAATAATGCTATTAATACTAATAATAATACTATTATTAGTACTATTATTGCTATTAATAATGCTATTAATGCTAATAATAATGCTGTTAATGCTAATAATTATGCTATTAATGGTAATAATAATGCTATTAATGCAAATAATATTGCTATTAATGCTATTATTAATGCTATTAATGCTAATACTAATGCTATTAATGCTATTATTTATGCTATTAATGCTATCATTTATGCTATTAATGCTATTATTAATGCTATTAATGCACATACTAATGCTATTAATGCTATTCGTAATGCTATTACTCCTATTAATACTGCTCTTAATGCTATTAATACTGCTATTAATGCTATTAATACTGTTATTAATGCTCATAATACTGCTAATAATGCTATTAATACTGCTATTACTGCTAATAATAATGCTATTGCTAATATTATTGCTATTGATGATGCGATTATTATTTAAAAATCTTTAAAAAAACAATAAACATATTCTAGACACCCGATGCATTTGCATCGGGCTCACAGCTAGTTATCCTTATATTGTGCTAAGATAGCACCCAGCCCCACGGGACTGGCGTCCACAATTAATTCGGTTCAAAGTGCCGGATCAAAATAAGCCATGGTAGTGGCTGAGAAAAGTTCATTTTTAATTGTTTCAAAAGAGGTCTGACAGTCTTGGACCATTGAAAGACACAATTTTGCTTTGTAAGTTCTCTTAATGGACTGCTGATAGTTGAAAAATTGGAATATATCTAGCACAGTAGCTTGCCATTCCAAGAAAAGAGCGTACTTCACTGGCAGTTTGTGGAATTGAGGCTGTCTTGATGGATTCTACTTTCTTAGGGTCAGGTTGTACTTCTTTTGCCGAGAAGATGTGACCATAGAACTCTAATGAACTTCTATCAAATTCGCACTTTTCTTGGTATAAAGTGAGTCCAGCAGAGAGCAGGCATTCGAAGAAGTTGTATAGCGCACGATTATGTTCAGCTTGAGTTTTACCAAACAGCAGTATGTCATCACTGTAATTAAAGGCATTTGGAACGTGTTGAATGACGCTCCTTATCGCATCCGGAAAATTTTCTGCTGCTGAGCAGACTCCAAAAGTCAATCTTTTATATCTTCTGAGGCCCACATGTGTGGAAAATGTTGTTAAGTATCTGGATTCTGGACTCAGTTCTAATTGGTGATAGCCTTTATTGAGGTCGAGCTTTGAAAAGACGGCCGCTTCATTTAATAAATGAATGATGTCATCAATCGTGGGTGAGATTTGTCTTTCTCTCTGGATAGTGGTGTTGGGTAGGCGCATGTCAACACACAGTCTCACCTGCTCAGGAGTCTTTGGTTTTGGAACTACCACAAGTCGAGAGACCCACGGAGTGGTACCAGTAACAGTTTCAATGACGTCCTCATCCATGAGGAATTGAAGTTCTTTTTCAACCTTCTTTCTCAGGTGAAAAGGAATGCGTCCATGTGGTTGGGCTACTGGACGAACGCTGTCGTCCACATGAAGATGTACTTGAGATTCCTTTATTTTCCCTAAACCACTAAATAAGGAGGGAAAACTGTTTACCATGGCCTGTACATCCATATCTGCTGGCTCAGCTATAGTATGAATAATCTGGAGGAGACCTAGCTTCAATGCAGTGTGATAGCTGAGAAGACAGCCTCCTGATCCTTCTAATGTGTGAAAAGTGGTTTTCTGCCTGTTTTCTTTATAGCTGATTTCCGTGTTAAATTGTCCCCTTGTAGCTAAAGGTGTTGTAGATCCATATGGAAAGATTTTAATATTCGCTTGCTGTAAAACTGGCTTATTTTTCAACTGTTCATATGCAGTGCTGTCTATAATATCCACTGAAGCACCCGTATCTATTGTAAAGGTGATATTGGTGTTGCAGATTGCACCCGTATCTATTGTAAAGGTGATATTGGTGTTGCAGATTGGGACTGTGATGCAGGGAGACTGAACTGAGCCAGTGGCAGAAGTGTTGAACACATAGTTTTCCGCCCCAGACATTTCTTCTGTGTCCTGATTTACCATTTTTATACTTGCGGGCTTTGTTAGAGGCAGAGAAGACTTGTATTGTGGGGGGCGTGGCTTGACTGCCGATGGAGCAAGTCGCATAAACCAGGAGCTCCCGGACTCTGAGCCACAAAAGCGGATTTTTAAGCTGCCACATCGCTTATTTTCAGCACAAACCCTGTGCTCCCCTCCAGAATCCTCTCCTGCACTCATGGGGAAAGTCAAGAACCAACCGGCCCTCTTACCAAGACGGGTCTCGGACTTCTTCTCCTTGGGCCCCCAGGCTCCCGCGCTTTCCTCCAACATGGCGCCACAGTCTCCTCGGGCTGCGCGCGCCTCACGCAGGGACCAGCAAACACAGGAGACCTCGGCCTCCTCATTGCCCCCGGAGACCCCAGTCACCCTTGCATTAATGAAGTCCTTACTGGCGGAGCTCCGGTCTTCATTACAAGAAGACATGAGGTCTATGGTCGCAGACCTCCGGGAGAAGTGACGGACCTGGGAAACCGCACAGACTCCATGGAGTCTAAAATGGCCGAATTAATCCAATCCCACAATGACCTATGGGACGAGCATGAAGCTCTCCAAACCACAATGAGTGCAGCATGTACCAAACAAGCTGACTTGGAGGACCGCAACAGGCAAAACAATATTCGCCTGAGGGGCATCCCAGAATCTGTCCCACAAGAGGAACTCAGAAGCTTCCTGCAGGACTTCATGAGAGAGGTCCTTGAGAAAGACGTGTGTGCACGTCGAAATGCATCGTGGGTTTTGAGAGCCTTAAGCTTGAATAATTATAACTGCAATTATTTTAATAAAGTCCGGAAAAGAAGCCAGCATCAGAGATCTTCCTTACCTCAGCGCCCAAACATACATCACGCTTCCATCTTTTTGTATCATTTTGTGATCTTGAACTTAGGGATCTGAAAGTGGATCGCATCCACAGGGTCCCCAAACCAAAAGGGATCCGTGTGGACCTGCCTAGGGACGTCCTGTGTAGGATCCATTTCTATGAGGCTAAAGAGGAGTTCCTGCGGGCCCTACGTGCATCCCCCTCCCTCTCTCTGAAGTTCTCTGACATACAAGTCTTCCCGGATCTATCCTCTGCCACACTGGCTACCCGCAGGGCGTTCAAGCCCTTCACCACAATTCTACGAGAAAAAGACATTCCATACCGCTGGGGTCGTCCCACCTGCTTGATTGTTAGAAAGGACGATACATCATACGTCTGCCTAACCCCCCAGAGAGCGGAACATCTTCTGAAGTCATGGAATATGCTTCCCCCTGCAGATCCACTTACTTCACAAAGACCGGACTCAGGACAGCCTTCCAAGCGTGACTCTAAACCCAGCAGAGTGGATCCGGAATGGAAAATCGTGTGATGGATTCGTCTTTCTCTGGATGATGTGGCTACAAGTCATTTTGGACCTTATAACGCTGGCGTGGCTCCTGGGACTCCGCCTTCCTGGTCCTTTACCTAATCCTCCCAGGTCGTATCTCTACTTCTTAACCCACTTGGCTCTCTTACATTTTCCTTCTCCTTCCTTTGTTGCTTCTCTCCTATTTACCCTTACTAATTATCATTCTTTCCTTCCTTTCTCTATCTCCTGAATCTCTCCTCTTCCCCCCCTTTTATCTTCCCTAACAATCGGCTCTTATATTACCTTTTCTCTCTCTCTCACTGCACCCTCCCCCATCTAAACCCCTACTTTCCTTCCCTCTCTTTAAATCTTTAACATAGCTCTCACCCCTCTGTTACTACCTGAGATACAGGGAGGTTTTGCCCCGCTGAGCGAATTATTTTACCTCTCTCGCTCTTTTCCCTTTGTACTAGTCCCTCACCAATTGGTTTGGACTACCCCCCCCATTTTCTGGACTGCGAGTGCCTGGGAACCGGGTCCTCGGACCTCCTGTCCCTCTGCTTGGGACCCCTCCCTCGGTACTACAGTGTTCAGCCTGTTCACTTCTAAGTTTTGTTCCATGATGTATGTGCGTTCCTCTGTTGCAGCGCATGCATTATGGTTTAATGTGTTTTGTTTTTTTTTTTACTTTATTTTTCCCTCCCTTTTGCCCTCCCTATCTCCCTTCCACATTACTGATGCATGCAGTCATAATGTTACATTGATGTGCTTAATATTTTACCCAATGTTTGAAACTACTCTAGAATTTACCTATGGCTATATCTGTTTTATCATTGAATGTTAATGGTTTAAACTCCCCACAAAAGCGTTCCCTGTTATATAACCAACTACGAAACTCTCGAGCGGATGTTGTCTTTCTGCAAGAAACTCATTTGTTGGAGGAGGACAATGTACGCATAAAATCTCATCTATTTCCCTATCGATACTTCGCGAACGCGAAGAAAAAAGTAGCGGGAGTTGCTATATTGGTCTCTCAAAGATTGACATTTGAATTAATAACTGCTACCCCGGACCCAGAGGGCCGCTTCCTACTAATCACATGTAAACTGAATGATGTTCTCTTCTCCTTACTTGCACTCTACGCCCCCAACCACAAACAGACCACTTTCATACGCGCTACCCTTGAATCTCTCACTCCTACTATGAGTGGTCATAAACTGATTGCCGGAGACCTGAATGCCCCCCTAATACGTTCACTTGACTGCTCCTCGCCATCAACATACAGGACAGACTTGAGCCCACTGATTGACTCCTTTCATCTTCATGATGTCTGGAGATACCACCACAGTACTGAACTTGACTACTCTTTCTTCTCCCCCCGACACCGCTCATTCAGTCGAATAGACTTTATACTAGTCAGCGACTCTCTACTGCCCCTTTGCCTGAACTCAATGATTGACTTAATCACATGGTCTGACCACGCCCCTATCACCCTGACCTTTACGGACTCTACTCCACGTAACCATTTCACCTCTTGGAAGCTTAATGAACGACTCTTAATCTCACAAGACAACTGTGATACTCTATCCTCACAACTGACGGAATTCTTTCAGATAAATGAGGTAGATGACGTCGCCCCGGACACACTATGGTTCACCCATAAGGCTGCTATGAGAGGATACTTAATCAAGCTTGCAGCACTTAAGAAGAGACAGTATAACGCAACTCTGTCTTCCCTCCTAAACAAATTAAAAGAACTTGAAACATTATACAAAACCACCCCATCCCCAAACATTCTCTCTGACCTCACGAAATCGCGCAATGATCTCAGAGCTCTTCTCCTCACCAAGGTTGAACTCCAATTGAAAAAGACGAAATTTCACTATTACAATATGGGTGACCGCGCAGGAGCACTACTGGCGCGCAGGATTAAAAAGTCTGAGGCACGCACTCGTATTTCTCAACTCACTTCACCCCAAGGTGCAGCTATCCGGAACCCAATTCACATTGCTGAACAATTCCGAGAGTTTTACAATGAACTTTATAATCTCCACTCCTCTTTCTCGACCCCACAACCCACTCAGACAATCATCTCTAACTTTCTTGCTAAAGCTGATCTCCCTTCCCTTTCCCCATCACAACTTAATACTCTTAATGCTCCTTTCTCTCTACAAGAAATATTAGAGGTCATCCGCACATCCAAGAGGAGATCTGCCCCAGGTCCTGACGGCTTCTCTTTTCAATATTATTCCTCCTTTGCTCCTCTTCTTTCTCCGCGTCTCCTAGCCCTCTTTACCCATTGGCAGCGTGAGGGGAACATCAAACCCGAGGGCCTTCGAGCCTCAATCTCTACAATCCTGAAACCAGGGAAAACTCCCACCGACCCTGCTAACTACCGCCCCATAGCATTGTTGAATTGCGACTTAAAATTATATGCGAAACTGTTGGCGGACCGTCTCAAGGGGGTACTTCCGTCCTTGATCGCCATAGACCAGGTAGGTTTTATACCTGGCAGACAGGCGAGAGATGCGACAAGGCGAGTTATAGACCTCATTGAGGTCTTAGAGAAGAGAGGCACCCCCAGTGTGCTGGTCTCCCTTGACGTGAAAAAGCTTTTGACCGTGTGCACTGGGGGTTCTTGGCAGCTGTTCTGGACAAATTCGCCTTCTCAGGAAATATAAGATCCTCTATTCTAGCTTTATACTCTTCTCCCTGTGCGTTCGTAAAGGCCGGTGGATTCACGTCCTCGGACTTTTCGATCTCAAACGGGACCAGACAAGGCTGCCCCCTCTCTCCTCTAGTTTTCGCCCTTGTCATGGAGCCGCTAGCCGCTATAATTCGCTCGCATCCTGAGATCACTGGGATTGTGGTAGGACCAATAGACCACAAAATCAGTCTCTATGCGGATGATGTTCTCCTCACATGCACCAACCCAAACACCTCTCTTCCCGCTGTACTTTCTGTTCTTTCAGACTTCTCTGCAGCTTCATACTACAAACTGAATCTTGCAAAATCCTCCGCTTTTCCTCTCAACCTCTCCACAGACTCACAACGACATCTTGCTAGTGATGGGCGAATCCTAAATTACTCGGAATCGCTTGACTCTAGCGAGTCCGAGCCCAGGACTCGCTACTCGTTGCGAGTCTAGCGAGTCCAATGTTAATGAATGGGGAAGCGAGTAATAGCAAGTAGTGTGAGATTTACAAATCGCAGATGTGTCTCGGAAGCTTCAGCCTGAAGCAATCCTAGTTTTGTCATTTATTTGCATTGGACTCGTTTACTTTGTAAGTAATCGCTGGGAAACTCGCACAGATAAGAGAAGAGTCCTGTCTGCTCTGTGCAGCTCCAGGGTCCTAGAGCCTGCCTGCTGCCTGATGTAGCAGTGCTGAGATTGTTCTCAGTCTGCTCATTCCCTGTGCATAGACATCTATATCTATACACAGGGGATGTAGCAGAGAGGACATCGCGTTTTGGACTGCGTCGGACGGAAGAGGATTTTTTTAATTAAAGATGGAGTCCCTAATGGCTTTTTTTTTTATTTCTAATAAAAAAATTTCTCTGTGTTGTGTTTTTTTTAAAACAATTTAATAGAAATTCATGGCGGTCATGTCTAATATTGGCGTGACCGCCATAAATTTCGGGCTTAGGGCCAGCTGATAATACAAAGCTGGCCCTAACCTCTATTACCCAGCGTGCCACCGCCACCAGGGCCGCTGGAAGAGCGGGGTTCAGCGCCAGAGGATGGCGCTTCAATGAACGCGCCATCTTCTGGGGCGGCTGCGGGCTGCAATTTGCAGCGGGGGGTGCCCAGAAAGCTTGGGCATCCCTGCGCTGCGGATTCCAGCCCCCAGCTGCTTAGCTGTACCTGGCTAGACATAGAAATTGCGCTGAGCCCCACGCATTTTTTTGACTCCGACTCCGAGACGACTCCGAGACGACTCCGACTCGACTCCGAGACGACTCCGACTCTGAGACGACTCCGACTCCGAGAAGACTCCGACTCCGACTCCGAGACGACTCCGACTCCGACTCCGAGACGACTCCGAGACAACTCCGACTCCGACTCCGAGATGACTCCGACTCCAAGACGACTCCGACTCCGAGACGACTCCGACACGACTCCGACTCCGACTCGACTCCGAGACGACTCCGACTCCGACTCCGAGACGACTCCGACTCCAACTCGACTCCGAGACGACTCCGACTCCGAGACGCCTCCGACTCCGAGACGACTCCGACTCCGAGACGACTCCGACTCCGACTCCGAGACGACTCCGACTCCGAGACGACTCCGACTCCGAGACGACTCCGACTCCGATTCCGAGATGACTCCGACTCCAAGACGACTCCGACTCCGAGACGACTCCGACTCCGAGACGACTCCGACTCCGACTCGACTCCGAGACGACTCTGACTCCGAGACGACTCGACTCCGAGACGACTCCGACTCCGAGACGACTCCGACTCCGAGACGACTCCGAGACGACGACGACTCCGACTCCGACTCGACTCCGAGACGACTCCGACTCCGACTCCGAGACGACTCCGACTCCGAGACGACTCCGACTCCGAGATGACTCCGACTCCAAGACGACTCCGACTCCGAGACGACTCCGACTCCGAGATGACTCCGACTCCGACTCGACTCCGAGACGACTCCGACTCCGACTCCGAGACGACTCCGACTCCGACTCGACTCCGAGACGACTCCGACTCCGAGACGACTCCGACTCCGAGACGACTCCGAGACGACGATGACTCCGACTCCAACTCGACTCCGAGACGACTCCGACTCCGAGACGACTCCGACTCCGAGACGACTCCAACTCCGAGACGACTCCGAGACGACTCCGACTCCGAGACGACTCCGACTCCGAGACGACTCCGACTCCGAGACGACTCCGACTCTGAGACTCCGACTCTGAGACTCCGACTCTGAGGAGACTCCGACTCCGAGACTCTGACTCTGAGCCTCTGACTCTGAAATTCATTAAATAATAAAAAAAAAAATGCGTGGGGCTCCGCGCAATTTCTATGTCTAGCCAGGTACAGCTAAGCAGCTGGGGGCTGGAATCCGCAGCGCAGGGATGCCCAAGCTTTCTGGGCAACCCCCGCTGCAAATTGCAGCCCGCAGCCGCCCCAGAAGATGGCGCGTTCATTGAAGCGCCATCCTCTGGCGCTGAACCCCGCTCTTCCAGCGGCCCTGGTGGCGGTGGCACGCTGGGTAATAAAGGGGTTAATACCAGCTTTGTTATACAAGCTGGTATTAAGCCCGAGATTCTTAATGTCAGGCCACGTTTGACCCAGCCACTAAGAATCTCCAATAAAGGGTTAAAAAAACACAACACAGAGAAAATTTTTTATTTGAAATAAAAAAAAAAAGCCATTAGGGACTCCATCTTTAATTTAAAAAATCCTCTTCCGTCCGACGCAGTCCAAAACGCGATGTCCTCTCTGCTACATCCCCTGTGCATAAATATAGATGTCTATGCACAGGGAATGAGCAGACTGAGAACAATCTCAGCACTGCTACATCAGGCAGCAGGCGGGCTCTAGGACCCTGGAGCTGCACAGAGAAGACAGCTGGACTCGGCTAGCAAAGAAACAGCAGTTACTTTGCGAGTTTCCCTGCTATCACTGGCACAGTAGCCGAGTCTAATGCAAACAATGGCAATCCTAGTTTTGTCAGCGTTTCTGACAAAACTAGGATTGATATTGATTTGCATTGGACTCGTGCGAGTAATCACTGGGAAACTCGCAGAGTACCGAGTCCTGCGAGTCCCTTACTACTCGCCGAGTAACGAGTCCTAGCGAGTAGATTCGCCCATCCCTACATCTTGCCTCTTTTTTTCCATCACTATGGTCCCCGACAGGTTTTAAATATTTAGGAGTCCAAATCACAAACTCAAATCATATTGTACGCACGAATTGTGAGACCCTGATATCTTCCCTCCGCAGTGCTTGCCTGGACTACTCGTCATTTCAGCTGTCCTGGGTGGCCCGCATAAACACGGTGAAAATGATGCTCCTCCCCAGGATTCTATACATTCTACGCTGCATCCCCCACCACTTCCCTAAAAAATATCTGCGCACCTTTCAATCAATACTCACCAGATTCATATGGAATAATAAAACCCCTAGAGTAGCGATGAAAATTTTATCTCTCCCCACTAAAAGAGGAGGATTTGGAGTCCCTGATATTGCCACGTATTATGCAGCTATAGTCCTAGATTCAGCAAGATCCTGGTGGGCGCTATCTCCTTCTTCACGTTGGCTCCAGATAGAATCATATTTTGCACCGGCAGGCTCCACGCGCATTTTACTGGAAATGAACCTTTTACGCTCCTCTTCCCCTACTTTCACTCTTAAGGCTGTCCAGGGCACTCTCTCTATTTGGCGTGCACTCTCCAGAACACACCTTACATCTCTTTTCAGGTACATTACCCTACGGGCGGTGGAGCTCCTCATGGGTGACATATCCTTAATGCATTGGTGTATTCCAGGCTCCCCAGGCCCCCCCTTTCTCTGGAAGCTCCTTGAACAGAACCATCTTGCATCATTTGAAACCCTCCACCATAAATTCAATCTCCCCATGAATTCCCTCTTCCCATATATTCGTCTACGACATTTTTTAAACACTATTGATATCCCTAGTTCTGACCCTCTGAGTACTTTGCTACCTATCCAAGCTCTGTTTAAACAATCAGGCTGTGTTACTAGAGGAGTCTCTATCATATACAACGCGATACAAATAACACTATCCTCGGAGAAACTACCCTATATGTTTAAATGGGAAGACAGACTTGAATTTACTGCATCTTTAGAGGAATGGCACCACGCCTCAGCCCATGCGGCCAAATACTCTCGATGCCTCTCTCATCTGGAGCAATCCAAAAAACTGCTGTTCAACTGGTACCTGACCCCAGTGCTGCTAGCTAAATTCGGCACAAACGCCCCTCCTCCTTCCTCTCGTTGCTGGAGGGGTTGTGTGGACCCAGGCACTATGGTTCACCTGTGGTGGTCGTGCTCTCACATACACCGCCTATGGCTCCAAGTAGAATCTCTACTTACCGAATTGTTAATGGTTCCTATTAATGTGTCAGCACCTCTGGCTCTGTTAGGACTAGACATCGAGAATCTCCCATCAATATTAAGACCCACTCTCACCAACGTTCTGGTAGCCACACGTTTGACAATAGCAGCTCACTGGAAATCAGCAACTCCGCCCACTATAGCAGAGGTTATCTCTCGACTAAATTCACACTGCATGTACGAACTTATGCTACTACATGACCTTCCATCACGAACAAAAACCCTTCGGTGGTGGGACCCGTGGCTTGTCTCTTCTTACAACACAGTGCAGACCTAAATTAAGTTAAAGTGAGTTGAACCAATTTCAGATATCACATGCCACTGTTGAATGTATATTATCTGGAAAGGAGTTGTATATCCATATGTAAGTCAGTTAACTTTGTATATTACTGTTATCCTCCTTATTTCTATTTTATCTCCAGAATGGGTACACAGACTATATCGCTCTGCTGCATTGTATTCTCCCTCCCCTCCCTTCCTCCCCTTCCTTTTCCTTGTTTATGTCACCACAGTAAATGTATGACTTTATTATGTATGCAAATTCTTAAACTCTCAATAAAATTTATTGGTTTAAAAAAGACTTGTATTGTGCTGACCTGCAGACAGCTGCAGAATGATTCCCTTTTCCACATTTATTGCATGTCTGTCCTATAGCTGGACATTTGTTCAGGTGGTGAGGGAAATCCTGTCCACATCTATAGCATTTCCTCTGTTTCGAGGTTTGCTTCTTGTGCATTCTTATGCTTGAGATTATGCACATGTAAATTATCCCCACTCTCCATTGCAGTAGCCTGATAATCTGCTGTTTCTATAGCACGGGCCATTTTGAGTAAATCATGTAGAGAGAGATCCTGCTGCAGAGCTTTGCGCCTTATGTTATTGGATGAGCAGGTGACAATTACTTGAGTTATCAGATTACTTGGGAAGGTGTTTTTCGATCCGCGCTGCCAGACTGACTCGCATCAAAGAAGACACTTGTAGATGAAGTGTTGATCAAATCCTTCTTTTATTCACCGACGCGTTTCGGTGCCCACCTGGCACCTTCATCAGGGTGAACACGTCTGAGTGGTCGGTGAAGGTCCAGCAGCAGCCATCAGGATATAATTCCTAACACGTCTTCAAACAGTTGTGGGTGACACAACTGGATCAGGTGAGTGACCCTGTTGCTCACTGAGTTTACAATTTAGTGTCTAGTGATAAGGCACTATTGCGCCTCTTGTTTCCCCAACCCCCCCTTTTTGTATTAATTACTTGAGTTAGAATTTCATCATCTGCATCGGTGAATGCACATCCATGTGCAGCTCTCTCTCAGCCGGGTGACATAGGTGTCTATGGATTCTCTGGAAGCTGCTTAGCAATTCTGAACTTGTATCTTTCATATCTGTTTGGGGTTAAAGTAGTCAGTGAGAGCTTTGGTGCAATAGCTGTATGTGTCTGTCTCGGCTGCAGGTAACGTGCTCTATACATCATAGACTCCTGAGCCTGCACAATGTAGGAGCACAGCTTTTTTTCTTTTCTCCTCATTTATGTCCATGGCTTCTAGAAAGTTCTCAAATCTGTTTAGCCATTTTCTCCAGTTATGTGAGAGATTAATAGCATCAGTCATATCCATACCTCCCAACTTTTGAAGAACAGAAAGAGGGACAAAAAATGTGGCGCGCAAATTTTAGCCACACCCCTAACCACACCAAAGCCACACCCATTTACAAGTGACAAACATTCAATGGATGCCCTTATTAATATTAAACTTCTAATTATTGCATTTTAGCTGCATTTTTTTGCCTTTTCCAATTCATTTGATGCGTTTTGGTGCAGTTTAGTACTGACAGCACAGACGTTGGGCTGCCCTATCATACAACACAGCAGGACGGCTGAGACTAGTGCTTGCCCTGCAGAGCCGGGGATGTGCAGTCAGTAGCCAAACCTGCGACTACAAGTCCTCAATTTCCCTGAATCCGACTTCACCAAAATGGACACCTAATCTGAGTCCACAGTACTGTGTATAGCGCCCCCTGATGGCACGCTGCCATGACCACTACAGGACACGATACAAACTCCACACTGGGAAATGCAGGAAAACACGATGATCACATTATCTATAATGGGCAGGGCACCACATTCCTCACATTGTACCATACATGCGGCCATTTTTGGTGCCGGGCACATAGTCTGGTATGAGGCCCACACTACCCTCACCTTTGTCTCCTGAAACGTGACATCCTCTGGTTCCAGCACTGACTCCCATAGTGAAGTGAAGCAGCGCTCTGGGTGGAGCAGATATACTGGGCACCTGAGGCACCAAAATACCCTCATTTTCAATCTTCGCTCCAACATTTTTTGACTGTTCTGATTGGATGGGAAAAGGAATAGGCGGGGCCTACCCGCTAGTAGCTCGCTAGACAACTGTCACGTGATCATGGCAAAATCCAAGAAGGAGGGGAACGGACAGGGAGCAGTCACATGATGGTGAGGCTGGATATAGACGAACGGTAGATACTAGAAAGTATTGGCTCCTTCCATGTAGGATGTCATTTCCATCACGTGATAGGGGCGTGTTCTGATTTCTCAAGGCATGAACAGATGCCATTGTCTCATGCAGCCGCCATATGTGTATGATGGAAGGAGCCCATACAGATTGCTGCGGCTGACACAGAGGAAGGTCAAAGCCAGGGCTGCCGGTTGGTTTTGTTTTTGTATAAGATTATCACCACAGAATCGAATATGCACACAAATATTCCTCTCCCGACAGCCTCCCTCCATCCCTTTATCCACCCTCCATTCCTCCTCCATCTCAACAGACAGCTTCACAGGGGTGCACACAGCCAATCTCTGCGGGGTGCTGACGTCACAGAGGTGCACACAGCCAATTTCTGCAGGGTGCTGACGTCACAGAGGTGCACACAGCCAATCACTCCAGGGTGCTGACATCACAGGGGTGCGCACAGCCAATCACTGCAGGGTGCTGACATCACAGGGGTGCACACAGCCAATTACTGCAGGGTGCTGACGTCACAGGGGTGCACACAGCCAATCACTCCAGGGTTCTGACATCACAGGGGTGCGCACAGCCAATCACTGCAGGGTGCTGACGTCACAGGGGTGCACACAGCCAATCACTGCAGGGTGCTGATGTCACTGGGGTGCACACAGCCAATCACTGCATGGTGCTGACGTCACAGGGGTGCACACAGCCAATCACTGTAGGGTGCTGACGTCACAGGGGTGCGCACAGCCAATCACTGCAGGGTGCTGACGTCACAGGGGTGCACACAGCCAATCACTCCAGGGTGCTGACATCACAGGGGTGCGCACAGCCAATCACTGCAGGGTGCTGACGTCACAGGGGTGCACACAGCCAATCACTGCAGGGTGCTGACGTCACTGGGGTGCACACAGACAATCACTGCATGGTGCTGACGTCACAGGGGTGCACACAGCCAATCACTGCAGGGTGCTGACATCACAGGGGTGCACACAGCCAATCACTCCAGGGTGCTGACATCACAGGGGTGCGCACAGCCAATCACTGCAGGGTGCTGACGTCACAGGGGTGCACACAGCCAATTACTGCAGGGTGCTCACGTCACAGGGGTGCGCACAGCCAATCACTGCAGGGTGCTGACGTCACAGGGGTGCACACAGCCAATCACTGCAGGGTGCTGACATCACATGGGTGCACACAGCCTGGATGACGGAGAGTGAACACAAGGTGGTGCATGCGTATAAATGGAAAGCAGGAAATCCTGACAAGAGATGGAGCGTCCAGTAGTCATGGTGACAGGTGCGTTGCTAGGGTCAGAAAAGATCCGGGGCCCAAACCCCAAGGTAAATGTTTTGCAGCCAACCAACCCCACCAAATTAAAATGTAACACCATAACTACATTCTCTGAGAACAGATAATGTACTAATGAATTTTTCAGACTATAAGGCCACGTGCACACGTTGAGTATTTGATGAGTTTTTTACCTCAGGATTTGTAGCCAAAATACAGCAGTGGGTGATAAATACAGAAGTAGTGATGTGTTTCTATTAGACTTTTTCTCTGATTGTTCCACTCCTGGTTTTGTCTTCAAATCCTGAGGTCAAAAACTCATCAAATACTCTGCGTGTGCACGTGGCCTAAGACGCACCCAGGTTTTAGAGGAGGAAAATAAGGAAAATAACAAATTAAGCAAAAAAATGTGGTTGTGATGCACTGTTATGGGAATGGGGTTTGCCGCTAACACTTATGTGGGTAATGTCCCCATCCTGGGCCCCTTCCAGGTAATATATACATTACCCTCTTATCCTGGATATAGCCCCCTTCCATGTTAGATATGACCCCATCCTAGATATAGCCCCCCTCCATGTTAGATATGACCCCCATCCCGGTTATGGCCACCCCCATCACTGTATGTGGCTCCCATGCTGCTGCACACTAGAAAATAATAACCAATGTAACTTAGCTCTGCAGCACTCCCCTACGTCTCCCCCTGCTTGCCGCACTTCGTGTCCTGAGTCCTCATATGATCGGAGAGGCAGCGATGACATCACTGTGCTGTGCTGGTAACGTGATCAGATGCCGGGGATGCAGGAGAACTCAGTATTCAAAGTGCGGCAAGCAGGAGAGACGGAGGGGAGCCATTGGAGAGGTTACATTGGTTATTATTTTCTGGTGGGCGGCAGCATGGGGGGCCACATACAGTGATGTAGGGGGGTGTATACTTATAATATGCGCTGCTCCTCCGCCCACCTCGGCGCTGAGAGTGCAGTGCAACATACATTACACTAATGAGTGACCTCCCACTGCCTCTGCAGCCTACGCCAGCCTCCTCCAGCTGCTCCAGAGCTGTGGCGCCCCACAGTCACACAGGTCTGTATATTCAGACTACAAGACGCACCCCCTCTTTCACCCAAAGTTTATGGGGGAAAAAAGCATCTTATAGTCCGAAAAATACACTAGATGTCACCTGCAGTCCTATGTAACACCACAGACAACACAGTGATATCTCTGAGTACAGATAATGTAGTAGATGTCACAGAAGTCCTATGTAATACCACAGATAACTGTGATATCTCTGAGTACAGATAATGTAGTAGATGTCACCTGCAGTCCTATGTAACACCACAGATAGCAAAGGGATATGTCTGAGTACAGATGAGGTAGTAATGTCATCTGCAGTCCTATGTACCACCACAGATAACAACACTGAGATATCTCTGAATACATATAATATAGTAGATGTCACCTACAGTCCCATGGAACATCACAGATAACAGTGATAACAGTACAGATAATGTAGTAGTTATCATCTGCAGTCCCATGTAACACCACAGATAACAGTGATAGCTCTGAGTACAGATAATGTAGTAGTTGTCACCTGCAGTCCTATGTAACATCACAGATAACACGGTGATAGCTCTGAGCACAGATAATGTAGTAGATGTCACCTGCAGTCCTATGTAACACCAGAGATAACACAGTGATATTTCTGAGTACAGATAATAGAGTAGATGTCACCTGCAGTCCCATGTAACATCACAGATAACACTGATAACAGTATAGATAATGCAGTAGTTGTCATCTGCAGTCCCATGTAACACCACAGATAACACAGAGATATTTCTTAGTACAGATAATTAGTGATGAGCGAGTACTAAAATGCTCAGGTGCTCGAAGCTCGGGCCGAGCATCCCGAGATACTCGTGTACTCGGCCCGAGTACCGAGCCCAATGTTATCCTATGGGAGACCCGAGTATTTTTATGAAATGACTGCCGGCAGCATGGAAAAACCCTAAAAATGTCACAAAAGTCTCAGAAGAGTGCTCAAATGACATGGCAACACCATGGGGAAGACCCCTGGAAGCATTTCTCACTCAAAAGTCACAGCTGTGAACAATGTTGTCCGAGTTTCAAGCCAATTTTACGGAGTCTCCAGAAAACCTTCCAAAATGACACCAAAATGAATATTTAGGGTGGAAATGTTAAGGGCACATACCCAATAGTGAGATACAGCTGTTATGTTACTTTTTGTGATTACATGAAAGATTTTACGTGAAAACATTGTGCGGCACTCCGATGACCCTGAGAAGAGACGTACATGAAGCCCTGTCTTGAAATAATGTGCCCATTTTGAGGAACTGGGTCTATTGTAGTATTTTCCTTTGGCAGGGCAGTCTAAAATTGAGAGGCTCCACATTGTCCCTGGATAGAGACGTGCATGAGGGCCTGTAAACCTGAAGTGGGTGTATTGTAGTATAGTCCTTTGGCCA
This sequence comes from Allobates femoralis, assembly GCA_033576535.1. Classification (NCBI taxonomy): domain Eukaryota; kingdom Metazoa; phylum Chordata; class Amphibia; order Anura; family Aromobatidae; genus Allobates; species Allobates femoralis. Next base: position 191,632,549 of record JARQOC010000006.1, on the reverse strand, counting down.
GGGCAGTCCAAAATTGGGAGGCTCCACATTGTCCCTGGATAGAGACGTGCAGGAGGGCCTGTAAACATGAAGTGGGTGTATTGTAGTATAGCCCTTTGGCAGGGTAGCCAAAAATTGGGAGGTTCAACAATGTCCCTGATAGACATGCAGTAGGGCCTGTAAACCTAAGTGGGTGTATTGTAGTATAGCCCTTTGGCAGGGCAGCCAAAAATTGGGAGGCTTCAACAAATGTCCCATGCATAAGACATAAGTAGGGCCTGTAAACAAGTGTGGGTGTATTGTAGTCTAGCCCTTTGGCCCGGGCAGCCAAAAATTGGGAGGTTAACAATGACCCATGCATACAGACATAGTAGGGCCTGTAAACCTCAAGTGGGTGTATTGTAGTATAGCCTTTGGCAGGGCAGCCAAAAATTGGGAGGTTCCAAAAATGATCCCATGATACAGACAGAGTAAAGGCCTGTAAACCTCAAGTGGGTGTATTGTGTCATAGCCCTTTGGCCAGGGCAGCCAAAAATTGGGAGGTTCACAATTGTCCCATGATACAGACGTGTAAGGTAGGGCCTGTAACATCAGTGGGTGTATTGTAGTATAGCCCTTTGGCAGGGCAGCCAAAAATTGGGAGGTTAACAATGACCCATGCATACAGACATGCAGTAAGGCCTGTAAACCTCAAGTGGGTGTATTGTTGTATAGCCCTTTGGCAGGGCAGCCAAAAATTGGGAGGCTCCACATTGTCCCTGGATAGAGACGTGAAGGAGGGCCTGTAAACATGCAGTGGGTGTATTGTAGTCTAGCCCTTTGGCCAGGGCAGCCAAAAATTGGGAGGTTAACAATGACCCATGCATACAGACATGCAGTAGGGCCTGTAAACCTCAAGTGGGTGTATTGTAGTATAGTCCCTTTGGCAGGGCAGCCAAAAATTGGGAGGCTCCACAGTGTCCCTGGATAGAGACGTGCAGGAGGGCCTCAAAACATTTTTCCCATTCAAAAGGAGCGGGTCTCCTGTCGTTGTAATGCCCATTCTAAAAAAATGGGCGAAAAAATTTACCACTGCGGTATACCTCAAACAACAGCCTAACTATTGTAACGGTCATCATGGTGGCACATGAGGAGAAGGAGGAGCAGTCCAGCGATTAGCCAAAGTCCAGAAGTGTGTACCCATGGGTGAGTGGAGGTACATGACAAATTCCCAGAACAAAATTTTAATTCAGTTGTCATTTGCTGGTGGTGTGGTGAAGTCTGGCCCAATCCAACCCTTGTTCATCTTGATCAGAGTCAGCCTGTCAGCATTTTCAGTTGACAGGCGAGTGCGTTTATCAGTAACGATTCCACCTGCAGCACTGAAAACACGCTCTGATAAAACGCTAGCGGCAGGCAGGCCAGGACTTCCAAGGCGTAGAGAGCCAATTCATGCCACGTGTCCAGCTTGGAGACCCAATAATTGAAAGGCACAGAGGAATCTCGCAGTACAGTTGTTCGATCTGCAAGGTACTCCTTCAGCATCTGCCCAAACTTAGCATTTCTGGTGGCACTACCCGCACCTCAGGGTCTGTGGTACGTGAGGGGCTGAGAAAACTGTCCCACATCGTAAAGACTGTTCCCCTACCTCTGGCGGATTGGACTTGTGCCCCTCTCGGCCGTACGCCTTGGTTGTCCACCGAATCCTGACCTATGCCGCTAGCCTTTTGTGAGGGGAATGATTTGCCTACTTCCGTGACTATGGCCCTGTGGAACTGCTGCATTTTGGCTGACCTCTCCGCCTCAGGAATGAGAGACATAAAGTTCTCCTTGTAGCGTGGGTCTAACAGTGTTGCCAACCAGTACTGATTGTCGGCCAAGATGTTCTGAACGCGAGGTCACGAGCCAGGCAGCTTACCATAAAGTCAGCCATGTGCGCCAGACTGTTAACAGCCATCACTTCAGTATCCAGACCAACACGATGACTGAACATGCTGTCCTTCTCCTCCTCCTCCTCATTTTCCCCTGTCCTCTGGCCAGCCACGCTGAATCGAGGGTATGAGTGGTGTGCATGTCATATCCTCAATTTGGCCAGAGAGTTGCTCCATGTCTTCATCCTCCTCCTCCTCGTCATAGTCCTCCACTGCACGTTGTGATGAGATGAGGCTGGGCTGTGTGTTTTCACCCACACCCACTACTGTTTCTTGCTCCAAGTAATCACGCTCGGCCTGCAATGCATCCTCTTTGATTTTCAGCAGAGACCGTTTTAGAAGGCAGAGTAGTGGTATGGTGATGCTAATAATGGCGTCATCGCCGCTCACCATTTTGGTGGAGTCCTCAAAGTTTTGGAGGACGGTACATAGATCCGACATCCATCTCCACTCCTCAGGTGTTATGTGTGGAGTTTGACCCATTTCCCGACGGCTTAGGTGATGCAGGTAGTCAACAACTGCCCTCTTCTGCTCACAATCCTGACCAACATGTGCAGAGTTGAATTCCAACGCGTGGGGACATCACACACCAGTCTGTGGGCCGGAAGACGCAAACGGCGCTGAAAGCCGGCAAGGCCGGCTGAAGCAGCAGGTGACTTGCGAAAATGTGCAGACAGACGGCGAACTTTTACCAGCAGTTCAGACACCTCTGGGTATGACTTTACAAACCTCTGAACCACCAGGTTGAGCACATGGGCCACGCATGGAACATGCGTCAGCTGGCCTCGCCTCAAAGCTGCCACCAGATTCCGGCCATTGTCACACACGACCTTCTGCATTGTGGGGTTTGTCACCTATGCAGACTAGCTTCAGCACAGCCTGTTGCCGCTTTGCAGAGGCAGTGCTGCAGTGCTTCCAGCTTGGGACTGGTGTGGAGGGTACAGTGGATGAGGATGCGCAGGAGGAGGAGGCTGAGGAGCATGACATTCCGGAGCTGTAGAGTGTCGGTGAAACCCTGACAGAGGTAGGGCCTTGCTATCCTTGGTGTGGGAAGGACGTGTTCCGTCCCTCGCTCAGACTGGGTCCCAGCCTCTACAATATTAATCCAGTGTGCCGTCAAGGAGATGTAGCGGCCTTGCCCACAAGCACTTGTCCACGTGTCTGTGGTTAGGTGGACTTTGGCTGAAACAGCGTTGTTCAGGGCACGTGTGATGCTGTTGGACACGTGGTTATGCAATGCGGGGACGGCACATCTGGAAAAATAGTGGCGGCTGGGGACCGAGTAACGTGGGACAGCAGCCGCCATCAGGTCGCGGAATGCTTCGTCTCCACCAGCCGGAAATGCAACATTTCAAGCACTATGAGTCGCGAAATGTGATCATTCAGGACTGTGGCATGTGGGGCGTTGGCAGCGTATTTGCGCCTGCGTTCAAATGTTTGCTGAATGGATAATTGAACGCTGCGCTGGGACAAGGATGTGCTTGATGGTGGTGTTATTTGTGCGTGGGCAACTTCAGGTGCAGGGCCGGAGGCTTGTTCGCGGCCAGCATGGACAGGGGATTGGCTCGCACGCACAACAGGCGAAGACGTAGCAGTGACATCAGCAAGCACCGCTCCTCGACTATGTTGTACTTCCCACAAAGTCGGGTGCTTGGCTGACATGTGCCTGATCATGCTGGTGGTGGTCAGGCTGCTAGTTTTCGTACCCCTGCTGATACTGGCATGGCAGGTGTGGCAAATGGCCTTTTTAGCGTCTTCTGGAGCCAACTTAAAAAACTCCCAGACTCGGGAAGACCGAACATTTGCACAGGCACCTTGAGTCGTGTTGTTGTTCCGGGGAACGGTTGCCTGCCTTCTGCCTGCGGACCCGACCCTGCTTCGTAGTGCCTGTTGGGAGGCTATGCCTCCCTCCCCCTGTGCACTGCTGGCCTCGCTCTGCATATCCTCCTGCCATGTTGGGTCAGCTACTGGATCATCCACCACGTCGTCTTCATCTTCCGCACCCTGATCCTCCTCCTGACTTCCTGGCAATTGTGTCTCATCATCGTCCACCCCTTGTTGAGACACTTTGCCAACGTTCCGTTCGTGAGAACGTGGCTGCTCAAATATTTGGGCATCTGTACATACCATCTCCTCATCACCCACTTCAAGAGGAGGTGGCGACAGGCCAGATTCTGCGAATGGATACGTGAACAGCTCTTCCGAGTGTCCTAGTGTGGGATCAGTAATGTCCGTGGACATGTACTCGGCCTGGTGGTAGGAAGGAGGATCAGGTTGGGAAATGTGCGGTGCAGTATCACGGCTACTGACACTTGACCATGTGGAAGACAGGGTGTTTGTGGAGGTGCCCATCTGACTTGAACCATTATCCGCTATCCAAGTAACAACCTGTTGACACTGGTCTTGGTTCAACAGCGGTGTACTGCTGCGGGCCCCAAGAATTTGGGACAGGACGTGCGAGCGAGGAGATGTGGCCCTTTGTTGTTGCGAAATTAGTGCTTGCACACGACCTCGGCCTCTGCCTGCACCACCATCACGTCCACTTCCTTGTTCCTTGCCAACGCCCTTGCCAACGCCCTTGAGCATTTTGCCTGTATACAGCGACAACTGTCTGGTGACTGTAGAGGTCACAGGAGATTAGGATTTTAGGCCCTAACCTGTATCAAGGTAGTAATTACACCAGTCTGGTGACTGTAATGGTCACAGGAGATTAGGATTTTTTGTCCCTAACCTGTATCAAGGTAGTACGTACACCAGTCTGGTGACTGTAATGGTCACAGGAGATTAGGATTTTAGGCCCTAACCTGTATCAAGGTAGTAATTACAACAGTCTGGTGACTGTAATGGTCACAGGAGATTAGGATTTTAGTCCCTAACCTGTATCAAGGTAGTACGTACACCAGTCTGATGACTGTAATGGTCACAAGAGATTAGGATTTTAGTCCCTAACCTGTATCAAGGTAGTACGTACACCAGTCTTTTGACTGTAATGGTCACAGGAGATTACGCTTTTAGGCCCTAACCTGTATCAAGGTAGTAATTACACCAGTCTGGTGACTGTAATGGTCACAGGAGATTAGGATTTTAGGCCCTAACCTGTATCAAGGTAGTACGTACACCAGTCTGGTGACTATAATGGTCACAGGAGATGAGGATTTTAGTCCCTAACCTGTATCAAGGTAGTACGTACACCAGTCAGGTGACTGTAATGGTCACAGGAGATTAGGCTTTTAGGCCCTAACCTGTATCAAGGTAGTAATTACACCAGTCTGGTGACTGTAATGGTCACAGGAGATTAGGATTTTAGTCCCTAACCTGTATCAAGGTAGTAATTACACCAGTCTGGTGACTGTAATGGTCACAGGAGATTAGGATTTTTTGTTCCTAACCTGTATCAAGGTAGTACGTACACCAGTCTGGTGACTGTAATGGTCACAGGAGATGAGGATTTTAGTCCCTAACCTGTATCAAGGTAGTACGTACACCACTCTGGTGACTATAATGGTCCCAGGAGATGAGGATTTTAGTCCCTAACCTGTATCAAGGTAGTACGTACACCACTCTGGTGACTGTAATTGTCCCAGGAGATGAGGATTTTAGTCCCTAACCTGTATCAAGGTAGTACGTACACCAGTCTGGTGACTGTAATGGTCACAGGAGATGAGGATTTTAGTCCCTAACCTGTATCAAGGTAGTACGTACACCAGTCTGGTGACTGTAATGATCACAGGAGATGAGGATTTTAGTCCCTAACCTGTATCAAGGTAGTACGTACACCAGTCTGGTGACTGTAATGGTCACAGGAGATGAGGATTTTAGTCCCTAAGTCCTAACCTGGATCAAGCTAGTAAGTACAACAGTCTGGTGACTGTAATGGTCACAGAAAAGCTTGGATTCCGATCTGGATCACCCTGCCTATATCCTCCTAGATTAGTCCTGAGAAGGACTGTTGTGGTCAGCTCAGCAGCAGTTTTCAGCCCTGCTCCGGATCTACCTATGAGGGCCGCAAATCTGTCCCTAAGCAGCAGCAGACCCTCTCCCTACACTCACTGTCTGGATGGCTGTGTGCCGAGCACAGCGCGCCGGGAGTTATAAAGGCTCGGTGACGCTGTGCAGGGCGGCCAATCACTGCTATGCCACAACTAACAGGGCTGTGGCATTGCAGTGGTCTGCCAGCCAATCCCTGCACGTGGGCTGGCTCTCAAAAGAGCGCCAACATGCAGAGATGACAACCACGAGCACAGCACGGGTATCGCGAGATTACTCGGTGCTCGCCGAGAAGCCCGAGTACAGTGATACTCGTGCGAGTACCGAGTAGTGGCGAGCATGCTCGCTCATCACTAATGATAATGTAATGTTACAATATTTCTCTGTGATACATTATAAATATTTTTTTATGTATCCTTTGTACTTGCAAAAAACCTTTAGAAAGGCCAGTGTTTGAAACGTCGGTATCTACACGGTTTTAAACTTTGATTTACCTTGAACAATAAAGTGGCCATTTTTTTTAACACAACTTGCTGGTTTTCATCATCTCTTGAGTGTGTGCTGAAGTTTTCAAAGGTATTTATCAATAAAACCATTTTTATTTCATTCACTGTGCTTGTATGATACAAACGCAGCCTTTTGGACGCAGCAAAAACACACTGCGTCAAAAAGGCTGGGGTCACACATAAGCCCTTGGTCCGTTTTTGGCTTAATTTTTAGCATTTTTTTTTTCTAAGTGCAAAAACTGATAGAAAAACGGATTATATGTAATAAACACCCTATCCGTTTTTTTCTGCACCTAAAAACATTGCTAGGTACGTTTTTGGGGTCCGTTTTTCAAAAAAAGAACATTTTTAACATGGGCCCTATGGAAAAACAGATCCTTTTTTTGATTGCCTTAAAAAAACGGATCAGTTTTTTCAAGAATTTTAGTCAAAAAATGACTAAGTCCAAAAACGTTCAGAGGTACAGGAGGCTCAAAAAGCACCCAAAAAACAACGGATTGGTCATGGAAATCACTTCCAAAAACAGATTTCTATGTGTGACCCTAGCCAAACTCTGCTAATCCTAATATTGTGCACTCATCCTTAGGCTGGGGTCACACTGGGTTATGGACCCACCTTTCCAGCCAACGCTGAAACCGGACAGCGTTAACGGCAAGCGCTGGCTGGAAACGTGGGTGTATAGAAACCCTGTGTTTACCTTAGTAGCAGCCACACACAGAGCTGCTGGGCAGCCACTTTTTCTCCGCACACAGGAAACTCTGCCTGCAACGTTTTCCTATGCGCTCTTGAAAAGCGGCCATCATGCAGCTCTGTATGCGGCTCCTACTAAAGTAAACACAAGGTTTCTATGGACCCACGTTTCCAGCCAGCGCTTGCCGTTAACGCTGTCCGGTTTCAGCGCTGGCTGGAAACGTGGGTCCATAACCCAGTGTGACCCTAGCCTTAGGCTAAGTTCACACACAGGGCGTTTTTGCTGCAATTTTTAGCATGTTTTATTAATTGGTTTTATACAAATACATGCTATCAGAAGCTACAATTTACAGTACCAGCAAAACGTTTTATTGTGCCAGCAAAAGCAATTCCAGAAATCTCAGGTACACACAGACACATAGGCTATTTTCACATCTAAGCCTGGTCAGCATTTTGTTTCATGTGCGCTTCTATGCGTTTTTACCGCTAAACATGCATGCGTTTTTGCCCCCATTGATTTCAATGGAAATGCATGCAAAATGCATGTGCATTTTCAAAATGCAAAAATGCATGCATTTTTGAAAACGCAGCCCTAGACACAACAGCCCACGTTTTTGGCTGCGTTTGCAAAAACACATGCATTTTTGCGTTTTGAAAATACACATGCGTTTTTGCATGTGTTTCCATTTAAATCAATGGGGGCAAAAACGCATGCATGTTTAGCGGTAAAAACGCATAGAAACACAAATGAAGCAAAACGCAAACCTGCATTAGGCCCCATTCACACACTGCTTTTTTTGCAAGCTCAAAAAAAAAAGGAGTGGAACAATCAAAACCGGGAGTGGCACACTCAGAGGAAAGGTCTAAGGGTGGAGGCACACTGGCGTGAGACTCGCGCGAGTGCAATGCGTGAAAAAAACGCATTGCACTCGGGCCAGTGTTGCCCTATCAGGCAGGGCACACTGGTGCGAGTCCCCCGCACCTAACTCGCACTGCGAGTCAGAAGCGAGTGCAATCGCAGCATGCTCGCGACTGCACGCGATTCTGACGCACGTGAGGGCAATGCAAGTGTATGGGGGCGAGAAAATCTCGCCCCCATACAGCACACTGTGCGAGTGTGCAGCCAAAATCGCTTTAAACTCGCCGGCTGTCAAAGCCGGCAAGTTTAAATTTCCCACTGTGCTGTACAGTAAGCTATCATCTTGTACCACTGTGACAGCAGCAGTACAAGATGTTTAGCTAAGACAATGCTGATTGTAGTAAAATAATGTAGTCTGGGGTTATTTTACTGATTAACTCCTTCAGCATCCTCTGGACCGCATGTGTGCGCAGAGGATGCTGAGAGGCTGTAAACCCAGTGCTGAAGGGGTTAATATGCAGCTGGTGTAGTGACACCATGTATGTGGAGAGTGTCCTCACACTCTGCAGACATGGTGTCATTACACCATGTGTGTGAAGGGGTTAATTTTTATGTATAATGGGTTTAAAGAAGTGTCGGGGAAGCCGGCTTATGTTACTGTCTATGGGGAGCTGTGGCTTCAGCACCATGAGAGGGGACAGCTCCCCATAGACAGTAACATAAGCCGGCTTCCCCGACACTTCTTTAAACCCATTATACATAAAAATTAACCCCATCACACACATGGTGTAATGACACCATGTCTGCAAAGAGTGAAGACACTCTCCACATACATGGTGTCACTACACCAGCTGCATATTAACCCCTTCAGCACTGGGTTTACAGCCTCTCAGCATCCTCTGCGCACACATGCGGTCCAGAGGATGCTGAAGGGGTTAATTAGTAAAATAACCCCAGACTACATTATTTTACTACAATCAGCATTGTCTTAGCTAAATATCTTGTACCGCTGCTGTTACTGTGGTACAAGATGATAGCTTACTGTACAGCACAGCGGGAAATTTAAACTTGCGGCTTTGACAGCCGGCGAGTTTCTATTCCCGACAAATGCTGTCTGCGGTCCTTCAGGACCGTGGACAGCATCACAATCACGCACCACACACGCACTCACATCTCACAATCACAGCACACTAACATACATACAGCCAGCCACACTCACCACACGCACCATACTCGCACCATACACACCCACAAACACGCACAGCACTCGCATCACTGTCATGCATCAAAAACGCGGCGTTTTTGATACATGATAGTGTGCCTCCACCCTAAGGGCCACTTTACACACACCAACTTATCTGTCCAACTTCTGACCAACTTACTGGTTGCAGTGAAATCATGGACACATTGCTCCATTTTGTGACTGTGTACAATGGAACAATGTGTCCATGATTTCACTGCAACCAGTAAGTTGGTCAGAAGTTGGACAGAAGTTGGTGTGTGTAATGTGGCCATAAGGGCCGCTTTACACACACCAACTTCTGTGTCCAACATCTGGACAGATCTCTGGTTGCAGTGAAATCATGGACACATTGTTCCATTTTGTGGCTGTGTAGAAAATGGAGAAATGTGTCCATGATTTCACTGCAACCAGCAAGTTGGTCAGAAGTTGGACAGATACATTGGTGTGTGTAAAGTGGCCATAATAGAAATAAGTGCTCCACTTATATGGTTAATCACCCACCCCTGGTCTGTGATGAGCTTGTGCTTAAAAATATGCAGCAAAAAAAGCAGTGTGTGAATGGGGCCTTAGATGTGAACTAGGCTATACTTGCTTTTTTTCCTTACTGAAAAGGAAAACATCTTGGTTTTCACTCCAATTTTCAAAGCAGCACGTCAATTCTTTCAGCGTTTTTCCCGCTTTTTCCACCATTGAAAAGTAAGAAAATGTGCAGATGTGTGTTTAGTGCATTTTTTTGCATCAAAAATGAAGAAAAAAATGCAGTTAAAACCTTGTATTGCTTTTTTTATGGTTTGCTACTTTTACACACTAAAAATAATATTTTACAAAAATGAATTTGTTTTATATCTTTTTATTTTGAGAGCTGCAAAGTTTTGTTTTTACCTTTTTGCTGAATGAGCAATATTAGGGCTTGTTTTTTGCGTGATGGTTTGCCATGTTCATTTATACCATTTATTTACATATTACTTTTTTGATTGAGGCCTTTTAACAACCTCCATTTTTATGTGTATCAGTGATAGTAAAAGGTTTAATTATATCTCTATTCATTTTCTTATCATTTTGTTTTAATTATGTTTGCCTTTGAACTTGTAGCATTTTGCTGTCAGATCGCTATGCAAGGAAAATCCTGCTATGAAATGCATTGCTGTTAAAGTAAACTTATCAGCAGGTTTTTGCTATTTGCTATGAGATCAGCACCATGTAGGTCAATATACCCTGTCACTTATTAGGCTGTGTGTTGTACTTTCAGTACAATCAGTTTTTTAACACAGGTGTTTATCACTGAGTTAGGCTAGGGCCACACTGACAGTTTTACTCTGTTGTACTGCAATTTGCTTAATACTTAGCAGAGTTTCCAGAAGTGCATAGCGGTAACGCTATGCGTTTCGGGAGAACGCTGCCCCTTGATACCCGATGTGTACCATGGTTACCCAGCCACACACAAAGCTGCGTGGACTACGCTTTAGCTGAGTGCACAGAAAACGTTGCAGACGTTTGCTGTACGCTCAGCTAAAGCGTAGTCCACGCAGCTTTGTGTGTGGCTGGGTAACCATGGTACACATCGGGTATCTAGGGGCAGCGTTCTCCCGAAACGCATAGCGTTACCGCTATGCACTTCTGGAAAATCTGCTAAGTATTAACCTGATTGCGGTACAACAGAGTAAAACTGTCAGTGTGGCCCTAGCCTTACACTCATCAGGAGAGCTTTAAACTAGAACAATGTGGGAGGGGAAGTAAAAGGCCAGGGAAAGTCATACAGCTGACAAATACTATTTGAGAACTCTGCTTCTACAAGGGGAAATGAAGAACAATGACAAAATAATCTTAATATTAAAAATACTATATAAGAGAAAAATAATCACAAACTAAAATGTTTCTATACAAATGTACAAAGCATGGACAACAAACAAGGAGAACTGGAGCTACTAAAACAGGAAAAGAAATATCCTGTCACTGGAATAACTGAAACTGGGACAATGCACGATTGGAATACAAGGCTAGAAGGATACAACTTATTCACAAGAAACAGACTTAAGTGCGGAGGAGACGTTGAAGCTCCAGAGACTGGGAGTTCAGTGGAATCTGGGTAAGAATACATAGAGAGAACAATGGAAAGGACACCATTGTAGGCATTTATTACTGGCTGCCCAGGCAAGCTGAAGATATGGAAGAACTCTTTAAGCATCAGACGGCCAACTTCTCCAAAAAATATGATGTAGTGGTCATGGGAGATTTCAATTTATTGGGAATCTCTCTCAGGCAAAACTAACAGGTCCAGCAAATTCTTATCCTCTCTTGCTGACAACTTTATCATCCAAAAGTTTGAGGAGAAAACAAGGGGATCTGCTACCTTGGATGTAATCCTTAGGGTAGGAACACACTTCAGTTCCTGATCAGTTTTCCTGATCAGTGTTCATCAGTTTGTGTGCCAAAACCAAGAGTGACTCCAAAACCAACCACAGGTGTCAATCTTTCAATTATACTTTTTCTCTGCAAGGATCATTCCTGGTTTTGGCACACAAACTGATGAACACTGATCAGGAAAACTGATCAGGAAAACTGATCAGGAACTGAAGTGTGTTCCTACCCTTATAAACAGGAAGGAAATGATTGAAGCAGTAAGGGCCGCTTTACACACACCAACTTCTGTGACCAACTTCTGAACAGATCTCTGGTTGCAGTGAAATCATGGACACATTGCTCCATTTTGTACACAGCCACAAAATGGAGCAATGTGTCCATGATTTCAATGCAACCAGAGATCTGTTCAGAAGTTGGACACAGAAGTTGGTGTGTGTAAAGCGGCCCTAAGGGTGGCAAGACCCCTAGGAGGCAGCAATCATGCAATTACAAAATATTGGATAATTAGGGAAGGAAGGCTTGTGAAGACTTAGACTTCAAAGTTTGATTTCAGAAAGGCAGATTTTAAGGGACTCAGAAAGAGGTTAGGAATGATCCAATGGCTGGATGTGCTTAAGGACAGATATGTCCAGGAAGGATGGGAAATTTTGAAAAATTTGATTCTCAAAGCAAAATCGTTAACAATCCTTAAAAGAGGAAAGAATAGGAAGTATTTTAGGAAATCAGGATGGATGAACACAGAACTTAAACACATGCTGAAAAGAAAGAAAGAAATGTTTATCAAATTGAAAGAAGGAGGCATATCTAAAGAAGACTACAATGCAGTCTGCAAAACCTGCAAGGCACACATCAGATTAGCTAAAGCTGATAATGATCTAAGAGACAGCAAAAGCAATAAAAAAGAATTTTAGGGGTATGTCAAAAGTAAAAGAAATTTCAAAGATGCTATAGGATTTTTACAGAAAGAAAACGGTGACTTGGTAAAAAATAATGCTGAGAAGACCAAACATTTAAATTCCTATTTTGCATCTGATTGTTCTCAGAAAGTTATTGTAACATCAACTAAACTTCACTGTCTCTATAAAAGGAAAAGCAGAATCTAGGTTATCTATGAACAGAGAAATAGTGAGGGAATACTTAGCTTTTGAACCACTTTTCATAGTCTTTGAAAATTGTTGGAGAACTGAAAAAGTCCTAGAGGACAGGAGAAGGGCAAGTGTTGTCCCTATCTTCAAAACGGGGAAGAAGGGGACCCAGGGAACTAAAGGCTGGTGAGCCTGACTTCTTTACCGAAAAAGATGCATGTATGCAAGTACCTGAATGAGAATGAAGTGATTAACAAGAGCCAGCATGGGTATATAGCTATTGTCATGTCAGACTAAAGCTGGGGTCACAGTTGACATGCGCTTTTTTAGTGCCTTTTAAAAACTCATGCATTTTAACATGCGTTTTGTCATGTCAGCATGAGTTTTTTAAGGTGTGTGATGGCTCCCTGCATTTTTGGCTGCGTTTTTAAATCTGCACCAAAAAATAGTGCATGTACTATTTTTGGTGCGTTTTGAAAAACGCATGCGTTTTTGTAGAAAACGCATGCGTTTTTATAACATGGGCCCCTATGGAAAACGCATGCAAAAACGCATGTACAATTAGTACCATTTAGTGCCATTCAAAAACGCATGCGTTTTCCATAGGAGCCCATGTTAAAAAAACGCATGCGTTTTCTAAAACGCTTGCGTTTTTTTAACATGGGCTCCTATGGGAAACGCATGCGTTTTTGAATAGCACTAATTGTACATGCGTTTTTGCATGCGTTTCCCATAAGGCCCCATATTAAAAAATGCATGCGTTTTTGGAAATGCACCAAAAACGCATGGTACTGTCACACGTTTTTTTGCTATTAGGGCATGCGTTTTTTAACATGGGGGCCTATGGGTGCATTTTTTACATGCGTTTTTGAAAACGCAGGTCCCCAAAAACGCTTGTGAAAAATGCAACTGTGACCCCAGCCTAACTTAATTTTTTTCTATAATAGAATGACTGGGTGGATCAGGGAAAAGCAGTAGATATGGTGTATCTTCAGCAAAGCAAAGGATGACTCCTTATTGAAAAACGACCAAGTACGGAATGGACAAGGCAACTGTTTGGTGGATTCATAACTGTCTAAGTGACCGGACCCAAAGAGTGTTCATCAATGGCTGCACATTCAGCTCGAAGAATGTGACAAGTTGGGTACAGGGCTTTGTTTTGGGTTCTGTGTTGTTCAACATTTTTATCAATGATTTGGATGACGCAATTAAGGAAAAACTGATTAAATGTACTGATGACACAAAGCTAGGAGTGATAGCTAAAAGTAGAGAAGAGAGAGAGAGGATTCAAAAAGATCTAAACAAACTTGAACAGTAGGCAGCAACTAACAGAATAGTTTATAACAGGGAGAAACACAAAGTCTGAGCAAGAAAAATGTAAAAAGCATATACAGAATCGGAGACATTGGGCTAAGCAATAGCACATGTAAAAAGACTTGGGTATACTAATTGATCACAGACTGAACATGAGTCAACAGTGTGATGCAGCAGCAAAAAAAGCAAACACAATTCAGGAATGTATTAACAGAAGTATACAGTCTAGATCAAGTGACTTAATTATGGCCCTCTACTCCTCTTTGGTCAGACCTCACCTGCAATACAGTGTCTAAGTTCAGGCACCACATTTTTCATAAGACAAACATACTGTAGCAAGTTCAGAGAAAGATGACCAGAATGGTGACCAGTCTGCAAACCATGTCCTATGAGGAACAGTTACAAGATTTATGAATGTTTACCTTGCAAAAAAGAAGACTGAGAGGAGGCTTAATAGTTGTCTACAAAAATCTTAAGGGTTGTTACACTGTAGAGGGTTCAGCTTTATCTCATTTGAACAAGGAAGCAATAAGATGAATTTGAATGATGGGAGACAGATTATATATTAGAAAAAAAAACTTTTTGACAGTAAGGGTGATCAACGACTAGAACAGTCCGCCATGAGAAGTGGTGAGTTCCCCTTCAATGGAAGTCTTCAAACAGAGGCTGAACTGATATCTGTCTGAGATGATTTAGTGGATCCTGCGTTGAGCAGGGTTTTGGACCAGATGACCCAGGAGGTCCCATCCAACTCTACCATTGTATGATTCTATGATTGTACTGCTGGACTACATCTCACATGCAGAGCAGACCAGTCAATCTGTGTAACCCCACCTCCACCACTTATTAGCATCTTGCTGGCAATTCACAGTGTACACAAGAAACCGCCAGTCAGACGTATGGTCGTGGTTATAAACTGAGCAGTAGACTTACCGGTGCTACATCTACCTTAGACAAAACAGGGATTTTATGAAAACTTCTCCAAGCAGTCTATTAAGTGATACATTTCTGGAATCAGGCTCTCAGCCCAATATTATGCTGCTCTCAGATTATATAGCATGAACATACCGCAGATTCGACAGATTATTTTGTCCATCAAATATGTCACCAGTTAGTTATCTCTCTCTGACAGATAACTAACTGGCGACATATTTGATGGACAAAATACTTAGTGTTCCAGTATCATTTGCCTGTTCCTGTGACGTGTATTGGCGAAAAGAGCGTAACTTTGGGAATGACTACAGTTTGAAGCAGAGTTGGAATCCCCCTGATTAATCTGCTGTTTCTCATGTGAAGGACCACCTAGTAGTCTGACTACTTATCTATGCTTCCTGTGATTGGCCCCTCATTTTCCGCCTAGCCCCTCAGCTCATAACCAAACAGACGATCTGTCGATCTCTGCAGTGACCAAAATATTCTCGGTTTCCCCTTGTACCACCTGATGAAGACAACTGAACACTGTTGAAACGCATCGTGGCAGCACAAGGGGCCAATAGAGGTCTGTTTTAAATTGTGATCCTTGTTTTAATTCATTCCAGCACTCCATCTAGCCGGTAAATACCTCTATTTCACATGTCACTACTTCCTCTGGGGAGATCGGCAGGAGATCCTCCGGCTGGATTATAACATTAACTAAAAGCTGCAAGGACCTGGGGTTCCGTGGAAACCGATCACAAGATTGCAGGATCTGCGGTGATGTATTTCCGGTTCCGGCGGTTATGCGACGCAGAAGTCACAAGAAGAATCACCGAGGAGCCGAAGCAGTCGCACGGAGGGCACCGGCACTCAAGGCACCGCTACCCAGTGGGCACTGCCACCCTAAGGAGGCTATACCCGGGGTTGTGCGTGGGCCCACCTAATAATAACCTGCCCTGAAGTTTCTTCACAGGTGCGCTCTCCATTCTTTTCATACCGGGCCTTACTGAGCACAGTATTAAGCTAGCGCTCTGATGACAGTTGTAATCAGTATCTGGCACCTGTGAATAGCTATACTTCACTGCTGGATTATGACAGAACTTCTTGGGAACATTTTTGATAATAAATTGGCTAACCAGTGAAACTTAGAGGAATCTTTATTAAAATAAACCATTTATTTTGACTTTTTTACTTTTCACTTATTGGAATAGTAATGGGTGTGTCTAATAGACCCTTTTCTATTATTAACCTCTGGTGTTGATACCAGCTGATATTAATCAGTTGACATGAACCCCAAAACATATCTGGCACATCTAATAGATGTTTATCAGACACCACGAATACTAACCCAGTAAGTATATAGTGAAAACACCCAGGAAAAAATAGTTTATTTGAATAAGCACTCCCTCACACTATCCACAAAGCTACGATGTAATTCATGATGTACTTGTCTGACATCTATCAAATCAGTACTCCAACCTATGATGCCTCGTTCAGAAAACTATGGTTTATATATCCCTTCCAGATTTTCTCACTAATTTGATATCATTGTGTGTGAGAATTCTGGCTTTGGTGCTGACCAAGAATGACCTATGACCTCTTTCTATGTATGAGGCTTCATAGGTTGGAGTACTGATTTAGGGAACATCATTATACCAGTAGACCATGGATTATATCAGAGCTAGAAGGATTTTTTTTAAATGAAAAATATTACACAGCTGACATTAACCCCCCAAAATATTTACCCTGAATACTAACGCACCAGGGAAATCGGGAAGAGCTTGGGCGAAAGACGAGAATTGGTGCAAGTATTAGATGTGATGATTTTGGGCCATATGCAGGCTGCTATTTTTCGACTGGGAAGGGACAAATAACTATGGTCCTTCCCAGCCTGATAATACAGCCCACAGCTCTTTGCTTTAGCTTGGCTGGTTATCAAAAATAGGGGAAACCCCACACCATTTTGTTTTTTGTATTATTTATATATTAAGATAAACAAGGTTAAAAATACTATTTAGTGCCACATGAAAGGCATTAAAGGGTGCAAGGGTACAATTTCTGTTTTTATGCCTGCTCTAATGTAAGCTCTCCCTCCTGCATAAACTCTCCCTGAACTGTTTCCAGAGGACAGAGTGCCGCGTATCAGACTCCAGGCCTCTGATGTGATGTGGTCTTCCAATCACAGTAATGCCAGTATACAACATGTCAACAGCATTTCCATGTCTACCAGACAAGGCTCACACGTTTATTGGCTGGCTAACAGCTGTGAAACTTGTGTGGCAACCTTGAGCATCTGTGATACCTGATCAATGTAAACGAGGGGGAGCATGCTTTCTCATCACTACTTATTAGCTTTGCTCTCTCTTCTTCTTGTACTACATATTGTGAATCAGTTGCTGAACAAAGAAAACCATAAATAAAAGGAGCATTGGGAAGTAATACCGATAGAATTAAAACTACACTTTTACTTCAGGATAGCAGCTTACATAAACTTTATTGTACTGAGTTCTTCTGCATGCCACACTACATACCCTATAATGAAAACTGTAGTGACAGTGATTCAAAAAGTTCAATCCACCCAAAATCAATGCATTTTATATGCAAAAAACATTGTATATCTGTATCCATACAATACATATACACTTTTAATCAATACAATGGAACAATTTGCTCTTTGTTGCTTCATATTCTGTTTTTCATGTTTTCACCAGTGTTGGAGTGATTAACACAAACTCTTTTCAAAAAAGGTTTGTGAAGTTTATATTACAGTGAACATTTTTTGGTAAGATAACCCTTATACCAAGTTAAAAAGGGTTATCATCTTCCTACATTTTGGTTAGCAAAGTTTAATATTGGCAGATGATACTAAACTCTCTAGGGTAATCAAGACAGAGAAGAATAATTTACTATCACAGAAGAATTTTTGTAAGATGGAGGCTTGGGCTGAGAAATGGCAATTGAACTTTAATGTAGATAAATGTAAGGTTTTACAGATTAGCAGAGGAAATAAAATTCATAATTATGTACTTAATTATAAAACATGGATAAAACTGTCACTGAAAACATCTTAGGTGTGTGGGTGGATGGCAAACTCAACTTTTCTGACAATGTGTCAAAGGTAATAAAATAACGGGATGCATTAATAGAGGCATAGATGACCATAAGAAAAATATAGTTTTACCTCTATACAAGTCACTAGTGCTAATGCACATAGAATATTGTGTACAACTTTGGTCTCTGGTGTATAAGAAGGGTGTAGCTGAACAAGAGAGGGTGCAGAGTAGAGCAACCAAGTTTATTCAAGTATTGAGTGGTCTGCAATACCAAGACAGGTTATTCTAACTAGGGGTTTTTCAGTTTGGAAAGATGAAGGTGTAGGGGTGATCTTATTACAATGTATAAATATTTGAGGGGAGACTAGAGAGACCTTTTTAATGATCTGTTCACACCAAGTCCTGTGACGGGTACAAGGGTGCATCCTCTACATCTAGGGGAAAGAAGGTTTAATCATTATACCGATGCAGATTCACACTGAGAGATCAGTGAGACTATGGGACTCTCTACCGTATGATGTTGTAATTGGTTGGTCACTACTAAAATTAAAGATGTTGCTAAATTGAAAATTATACAATTACCAGTAATGTGTGCTAGATTCTGTGATTAGGTGTTGATCCAGGGAATTAGATTACCAAATATGGAGTTGAGAAGGAATTTTTTCCCCCAATGCGGAGCTTAGTGTTGCCACATGGTTTTTTTTGCCTTCTTCTGGATCAACATGTTAGGCTATGGGTTGAACTTGATGGACTAAAGTCTTCATTCAACCTTAAAATCTGTGAAAGTATTAAATAATTTATATGAAACCACAAACTATTTATTGAGAACTTGATGGAAAGAGTCTTGTAATCCCCTGTATTCACACCTGTTGTTTATGCCTCACTTTAACTTATTTATTGCAATGTTTTAAACCAAATTATGTTAAAATGGAATAACAGTAGCTGTACAACTTTAGTCTTTACAAGTTATCTAACCATACATTAAGATTTTGTGCATTCTTTTACTACAAATTTCATGAAATTGCTTCCATTGCAAAGTCATCTATATCTTTCATTGAGATAATATCAGAGCTTCTACTTGTAATTCTGTCCATGCTCAGTGGAGTTCCTGACATTATCTGGTCACGGGAATCACAACTTATAAAATTGTGCAATTTTACAGAATCCTCCTCTCTGTCGTTCCATAAACTTTCACTATCACAAGTATTTCCATTTTCATGATTCAGGAGCTCTGGTGTTCCCTTATATGACATTATTGATGAAATAGGTACTGGAGTGAGCCCTGGGTACATCATATATGGACTGTTAGACATTTCAAAGGCTGGACTTTGCCTTTCTGATGGAGGTAGCGACATTTGCAGATATTTTCCTGTTTCAGGATCATAGAAGGTTTTCATTCGCAAGCAAACAGGGATGTCGACCATGAAGTACCGACCAGAGTCGGGGTCCAGAAGAAGTTTACGCTGCGTAAATGGAAGAGATGGAGTTGAGGATTCAGATAAGATGTCTTCATGCTCTAAGGTTCTGGGTGTGTATGATGTTAATTTGTGATTTGATTGTGAGGCAACCAATGTTGAAGTAACATTGCTTGGTGATGAAACATCTAGAACTTCAGACTCCTTAATGTCTCTTTGAGGCATATCTGTCTTTCTACGTTTTTTAGTCAGACGTTTGGCACGGCGTAACGCTTTTTCTGTTTTAGGGGGTACAGCAGGAGGCTTTGCATGCATCTTCTGTGGTTCTATAAAGGATGCATTTTCCTGTTTTGCTAAGTTAGTGCCTTTAGGTTCAGGCTCATTTTGAATTACTCGTTCAGGGAGCAATAGATTGAACTTTCCATTTCTTGTATTTACACTTGTTGAGGGTGGACTAGGTATATCTTCTAAAGCTGAAAGTGCTGTGGTGAATCCAGAGCTTTGTGTATTTACAGACATGGGACTGGCTACAATAGAGCAAGTAACACTCTCTGACATAGGACTTGTTATGGTGGAACAGGCAATATCTTCTATAAAGCTAACGCTGTCCTCAAACTGCAAAATTTCATTATCTATAGGGGAATCTATTGTATTTTCAGTGTCAATACAAGGAGAACCTATGTGTTCTCCATTTACTAGTTCCTTTATAGAGTCACTTACATTGTGCACAATCAAAGTGTTATATTCTGGTGACGGTTTTGCTACTTCAGAGTCACAAGTTTCAACTGGATGGAAGAATGTCTCTCCTAAGCATGTAACATTTTTGCTCCTGCTAGTCTTAGTCATATTGATAGCCTTTGACTCTATTATCTCATGTTCATTTTTCTCATCATTAATACTATGAACTTTCTCCAAAAGCATCTGGTCTTCTGCTTCTTCCTTGTAGGTTTTTACTTGATTATGCTCCATGGCTTCTTGTTTTGAGCTGTCAGATGTAGGGTTTACGACTAAGTGCTTATGATGTTTGCTGACTTTACTGACTTCTGTTTTCTTTTTGCTTAGTATATTTGCATTTATGTCATTGCTTTCTTTTTCATCTCTAAAGTCTCCTATCCTCCATGTATAGGTATCATCTAACTTCTTGAAGACCAAGCAATCTTCAGAAAGACTCCTGAAAAGAGGACGTCTCACTGACTTTATACAGGAGAAGATTTAATTTTATTATCTTTTAGGTAAAATAAATTTGGTTTGCATGGTGTTATGGATGATGGTCTTTTAAGCTCCTCAACACATGAACTTTCTGCTCTTGGCTTTTCTTCTGTCACATTCTCATGCAATTCTTTTTTAATTTGACTTTCTACAAATCCCGACTTCACATTGCTCTCTGTTTCATCTACTCCACTGCAATTATAAACAGCTAAATATTGTAAAGTATCCTTACTTACATCATTTTTACTAACTTGCTTTTCACTTTCATCATGATCAACAATTCTTTTACTTTCAATTTCTTCAGCGGTAAAACATGTATGTGATTGATTTGGAAAAATGTCCATACGTGTTTCCATATCAAAAGTGCATGTATCAGTTACAGCATCTATACATTTATCATGCTTAATCTTTTCTACTACATTTTCCATACTTGACAAAGAATGGACGTTCTGTGTTTTTTAAGCAAGGTAAAGAGTCTTCGTACATGCTGTCTTTTCCTCTCCTACATAGGTCTCAGTTTTGCTAGAAAGATTCAGTGAAAGATGATCAATTTCTTTACTAATATCATTGTGATTTGCACTTATACATTGAGGATTTTCCTGCTCTTCTTGTGTAAAATTTGCATCTGGAATTGCTTGTTCCTCAGAGGTTTCCCATTCTTTAGTGGTGTGGACTCATTCATGGGACTCAAGGATAAATAGTTATCAGATTCATCTACTATTTTACTTTTAAATTCTTCTTCTTCTTCTTTTGCTGACTTTAACATTTCCTCAAAATAAGTTTGATTAGAATTTTCAGTTTCAGATACCAAACTATTGACATCTGGTAAGTTATTACTATGGGCTACAGATTCCTGCATTTTAACATCTGTCAAGGTATTTTCAAAGCCATTTCTTGCAGTAATGGCTGGATTATATGTACTTTTGACCCTTTTTCTCATATCTTTCAAATTAAATAATAAACTTGTTGCTTTCGACTTATAATCATCTCTTTTTTTATAAAAATTGATTTCTCTTTGGTCTTGATCTTTATTTGAAATGGTAACGGGAGGGGTGATTGCAATGTTTTCTTCAAGGGCTTCTTGGATGTTTTTCCTTCTTATAACTGGAGTCAGAAGATTGGAGATGTTAAAAGGTGAAGGTTTTTCTTCTGGTACTTCTTTGCATAAAGACATGTTTTCATGGCACTCAACTGTAGTAGCCACATTCTTGGACATACTTGTACTTTGAGTGATTTTCTCTGGGACAGTTTTATTACTGCTTTTTGTT
The DNA here is from genome assembly GCA_033576535.1 of Allobates femoralis. Classification (NCBI taxonomy): domain Eukaryota; kingdom Metazoa; phylum Chordata; class Amphibia; order Anura; family Aromobatidae; genus Allobates; species Allobates femoralis. The sequence continues at coordinate 191,610,755 of JARQOC010000006.1, read as the reverse complement.
TTCCTCCATGGGGGTATATGATTACTGCTGCCGATAAAGTATTAGACATAGGTGGTGATTTTTGAAGTGTAGTGGCAACAACTATAGATTCATCCTTAGGTAAACCTTTAGTACCATGTTTTTTCTCTGTAAAAGAAACCGGTATAATCTCTTTAATTGCTTCTTTTTCCATCTGCTGTATTAATGTTTTTATTCTTCCAGGGGGTGGCTGCTCTTTTTCTGGTTCCTTGATTTCTTCTTTGCTTGTTTCTTCAGACATTTCTATATGTTCTCTGAAAATGATCTTTGCTTGGCTTTCCTCTTTTTGTTGTTCAAAAATTTGGGGTGCATTGTTCAATGCTGAACTATTATTAGGTGAAGCTATATGATTGATTTGTATTGGTGATTTAGATTTATTCACTTTATTCATCCAGTTGACTTGCTCCTTACTTGCTGAATGTCCTTCATCTGCCTTTATCACATCTTGATTTTTTACATTTAGTGGAGTTCTTGCAGCTTTCATGTAAGAGTCTTTATTTTGCTTTGTATTTCTTCTGTTAGGAAGTGGAGGCACAGTTCTAAGCATTTGATTAGTATCAAGGCTGCTTGATACTGAAGAAGCAGGAGAACTCCATCCTAACTCTATTGCTCCATCTCTTGCCTTCATTCCAGATATTGCTCTTTGAAGTAAAGGTGAGCAAGGTGTTGCTGATCTTGGAATAGGAGGTGTCCCTGGTATTGAACTATCACTTTCATCACCTCCAATCATTCTCCTATTTATGTCACTCCATGACTTAAAGGCACTATATTCACTATGCAAAAAAGCTGTCCTTCTCAGAGAATCCTTGTGCTTCATTGCTTTTTTAGCTTGATCAGCCAATGGCGACCCTGAAAGAGGCAAGGGAGACTTTGGAAGCCGAGAACATGTTTCAGTTTGAGACTCCAGAAAAACATCTCTGGCAGTACGTCTGTGTAAGTTGTGATTTTCATTCAGATGAGAATCTTCTGGATTTATACTTTCTAGTATTGATTCATTACAAATGTCAACTTTTTCTACCATCTCACCTTTAGGATTTGCTTCAATGTCTCTATTGGAACCTTTAGAAAATAGAAGTCTTGTGTCTAAAGGAGAGTCATCTGGTACCTCATTTTCAATATTATCAAATGTCTGTATCATTGACACTTTTGAGCGCTGCTTACAACCTCTTGGCACAGGGACAAATAGTTTGTTGTTATTGGTCTTGACATCAGTCAAACCTACCTTTGCATAGGTAAGCAAAGGCTGGAATGTTGGAGCCCACTTCCCACGCTGGCGTGGAGTTGTAGGTAACTGTGCCAATGGCTGAGTTTTTCTGACTGAAAGGTTAAAAATTCCTAGATGGTACTTTGTTGAAAGAGGCATTCCTCTGACAGGAGACAGCACATGAGGTACATCATTAATTGTCTCTTCTTCCGCCACACATAAACTCCTGAATGCTCGATCTGTGAAGCTGCTCACCTCCCGGTCTGTGTCATCCATTAGAGTCAAAGTTGATCCTAGGCCATCAGCCTGTCTTTTATGCTTTTTGTACCGAAGCATTTCAGCAATATTTTTTAATTCTGTATGGTTGGCCGATGTATGAAATATTCTCAGATTCCTAATGGATCTATTCCTGTGGGTAGAAAAAAAGATAAAATTAAACTCAGTAGGATTTCCATTATCAAACAGTTAAGAAAAAATTTATTTGAAAACAAATAATTGTGCAAAGGACAAATGATATATCTATACAGTTGTAGCTGAAAGTGTTGGCACCCTTGATATTTCAAAAAATGAAATATATCTCCCAGAAAAACTATTGAAATTACACATTTGGTCTTAGGGGCCTTTCACACTTGCATTTTTTTCCTGATCTGGAAAATCAAGGAAAAAAACCCTAATGGCCTTGTTCACACTCACCTGTATTTTTAGCACTCTCTGCGTTTTTTTGCAGTTTTTCAAAAACGCAGGTGCGTTAACGCAGGGTGCATTTGAGTGTACATGCGTTTTTCAGCTCCACTTGCGTTTTTTCCCCCCAGTCCAGGTGCTGGAAAAAAACGCAGGGGTTGTTTCCAAAAACGCATGCGTTTTTTAACATGGGGTCCTATGGGAAACGCATGCGTTATTGCAGGGCACATATAGGCACTTCTTGGCACATATGCCATTGTTAGGTGTCGGACACACTCATCAGAGTTTCACTGAGGAGACTCTGAAAGGGCTGGAGCAGTGACCCTGAACGGCTTCTCCTTATCTGGATGGGGCTGTTGGCTGCTTGTGTTTCTGTGCAGCTCCAGACTCCCCGTCCAGAGAGATAAAAGGCCGTTCAGGGTCACTGCTCCAGCCTTTTCAGAGTCTCCTCAGTGAAACTCTGATGTAACTAGGAAAGTGTGTCCAAGCCCTTAGAGGATTAATTTTTTTGCCCATTCACTTTAATGATTTCAGGAAGAATCTTGTTGCTTCAGGTTTTTTCCTGAAATCATTAAAGTGAATGGGCAAAAAAATTAATCCTGTAAGAATCAGGTTTTTTTCTGATCTTCCAGACCAGGAAAAAAAACGCAAGTGTGAAAGGCCCCTAACTGATGTTTATTTCCTTTGCGTATCTTTGAACAACACAAAAAAGCAGAGAAAAAAAAAGGCAAATTGGATTTAATTTCAAACAGAACCCCAAAATGGGCCAGACAAACTTGTCAGCATCCTCAACTTAATATTTGGTTGCACATCCTTTGGAATATAGAACTTTAATCAATTGCTTCCTATATCCATCAGCAAGCTTCTTACACCTCCCAACTGGAATTTTGGAATACTCTTCTTTTGCTTACTGTTCCAGGCCTCTCATATTTGAAGGGTGGTTTCTCCCAGCAGCAATTTTAATATCTCTTCACAGGTGTTCAATGGAATTTAGATCTGGACTCATTGCTGGCCACTTCAGAATTCTTCAGCACTTTGTTTCCATCCATTTCTGGGTCCTTCATGAAGTATCCTTGTGGTCATTATCCTGCTTGAAGACCCTTGACCTAGGACGCAAGCTTAGCTTTCTGACACTAGGCACTGCATTGCAACCAAAAATCCTTTGGTAATCTTCAGATATCATGATGCCTTGCACACAGTCAAGGCACCCAGTGGAAAAGGCAGCAAAATAACCCCAAAACATCTTTGAACCTACACTATATTTGACTATAGGTGCTGTGTTCTTGTATTTTTACACCTCATTCCTTTTACAGCAAACAATAGAATTATATACTTTACCAATAAGCTTTACCTTGATCTCACCTGTCCACAAGATGCTTTCTTAGAAGGATTTTGGCTTACTCACGTACAATTTTGGTAAACAGCGTGCTACCTTTTTTTAATCTCTATGTGTTAGCAGCGAGATGAATTTGTAATCTTGAGATCGTTGATATTTTTGACTTCTCCTCTTTCTTTTCTCCATGCTTAGAGATACACACAGGCACACTGTGACGACCATCCGCTGTGAGGCTGAGCTGCTGGTAAGGCAGCACCCCGAGAAACCCCGAGACCCTTAACCACTATACAGGGATCTGGAATTATAGCGGAGCCCAGGGGTAGCTGCCTATTATGAGCAACAGAGCAGGGAAGGTCACCAGGGGAAAAAATCAAGACCCGAAAAACGAAGTCAGAAGTCTGAGTCAAAACCGAGAGGGCAGCGAAGGGACAAAATCATCAGGCTGTAGCAGAGTCAAAAATCCAGGCAAGGGTCAAGGGCAAAACCAAGAGGGCAGCTGAGGTACAAAATCGATAGGCTGAAGCAGAGTCAAAAATCCAGGCAAAGGTCAGAGTCAAAACTAAACACACACACACTATCACTGGGGAACCAAAACTATATCTGGCAGCCTGCAAGACAGGCTCCAATGCATTTGAAGGACGCGGTTACCTCCCATAGGCTGGAGCTCACAGCCTGATGATCTCATCCGGACCGCCCCTAGAACTAGGCCAGATGGAGATGCACGACTGGCTCCACCCACCCCACTTCTGACAGAAGAATGACGGCTGCGCCTAACAGACACCTCCGCAGGGCCCGCTCCTCTGCGACCAACACCGCCCAAAGGAGAAACACGGCGGCGCTCAGCGACAGAGGCAGACATCGCAGGAGCAGGTCCATATGAGGACAAGGCCCTCCTATCACCGGCGCCATCAGCTGAAGGAATCCGGCTCCTCCCAGCGGCCGAGGCAGGAACACCAGCCACCGAGTCTGATGGCTATGTGACACACACAATGCAAAGATTGAGTCAATTTCTCTTCTTTTAATGTGGCTTCAGGTGTGATTTTCATGTTGCCCACACCAGTTACTTGCCACTGGTGAGTTGCAACAAGCATCACATTCTTGAAACAAACTTGTTTATGCATAATTTTGGAAAGGTGTCAACAATTTTGTCTGACAATTTTGGAGGCCTTGCTTGAAATTATGACAAGGTGCCTTTTTTTCAGCTTTTTTTGTATAGCTCTGGAATGCACAAAGGAAATAAACATTTGTGTGACAAAACATGAGTAAATGAAATAATTATCTGGGATAAATACTTAAAGGGATCTTGTCACCTCCAAATCTAGCAAAACATGTCCCTGCAGCATCCTATCAATAATCCCACACTCCTTTTGTCTCCTAAAAGCATCCTGTGAAAGTGCATAAAAACGTTTTAACACTTACTCATTAGTGATTATAATTAGCAGGGGCTATATTCTTTAGTCACCAGGGTGGGCTGTTTTACAGGCTCCAGGTTCCACCCTCTCTGTTTGCTCTGCTTGTGCAGGCTTTACCCTCCCCCCTCTCTATCGCTCACAGAATGCAAATCATTAGTCCTTCCTGCCTTTAGCTCCACATCACAGCAGAAGCTGCACAACAAGAGAGTGGATCCTCGAGGCTGCAAAACAACATGCCCTGGTGACTAAAGAATATAGCCCCTGATAATTATAATCACTAATGAGTAAGTATTAAAACGTTTTTATGGGGGCGTGGCCTGGAGCTAGCAAGGAATGGCCGCATAGACCGGGAGCTCTGAGGACCCGCTGACTACAAAGCGACATATCGACGCGCATACCGGCGCTTTCCCCACAAGAGTTACACGCACGGATCGCTGAGCAGGTCAGGCAGCCGATGGGCCGGGTAAGATACCCGAAAAAGGCATCTCCTCGCCGGGTCACGGACTTTTTTGGGCCTCCCTCTCTCCCCAGTCCTCCTGCAGCAGCAATAAACATGGCGTTCCCGCCTTCCTCCCCCCACACACGCTCCACACGTGCATCTAGGAGAAACTCCATGGCCTCCCTGGGCTCCTTCTCTACTGCTTCTGGCCCCAGAGCAGACACTCCTCTGACACATACAGCCATGAAGGAACTACTGGCTGGGCTGCGTTCTTCCTTGCAAGAAGACATGCAGAATATGCTGACAGGAGTGAGAAGTGAGGTTGCAGCTCTAACTAGCCGAACAGATCACCTAGAAGGCAAAATGGGGGAACTAGTGAGGTCCCACAATGCTTTACTGGATGCCCACGCAGAATTACAAGAGAAGTTTGATAAGCAAGCGCTGAAGCAAATGGACTTGGAGGATCGTTCTAGGCGCAATAATGTGAAACTTAGGGGATCCCTGAGACTGTGCCACCTGGGGAACTGAGAGCTTTACTGCAGAAATTTATCTCATCTACTATACCAGCATTACAACCAGGGGAAGTGATTATAGATAGAATCCACAGGCTCCCCAGACCCTCCTCTATAGACCCTGCATTACCTCGGGATGTACTCGCCAGGGTTCACTTTTTTGAAATTAAAGAGGACTTTTTGAGGGCTCTCAGAAATGGTTCCGGACCCCCAGAAGAATTTAGACACATTTCGGTGTTCCCGGATTTATCCGCGGGTACTCTGGCTAGGAGAAGAGGATTTCAGGAAATCACCGCCGTACTGAGAAACCGCCAGATTGAGTACCGTTGGGGATACCCCTTAAAATTGCTAATTAAACGGGACAATGTGATCTTTGCATGCATGACCCCATTACAAGCTGAAGAACGTCTGCGGCAGTGGGATCTTATTCCACCCAAAAACAGTGACTTGCCAACTCGGGAACACCCTGATGTCCATGATGACCTCCTGGATCGCCACCTGGATCCTGTCTGACCTGTTACAGCACTGAAGTTACCGGTTAAATTGCTTATGTGTCATTGGGGCCTCAATTCCTGTATTTTCTCTTAAACTCTCTATTTTGTCTGTACATTTTTTATTTTCTTAATCTCTCTCTCCACCCTTACTAAAATCCTCTCATATTTCTTATCCCAGTTCTCTCCCCATTTCTCCTATAACTTAGTTCTTGATCACAATTCTCTTTCTTACTAGTCTTTCCTCTACTCATACTAGCAATATACTGATTTCACCTCTACTTTTCTATTAAATTTTCTCACTATACTTTTCTCTTTATTGATAATTCCCAAATTGGAATTTGACTGCCCCCTAGGGTACATTCTTGGTACCTGATCAGCAAATTGCTGTAATTAGACCTCAATTTCACATCTGAGGTTTATTAAGTTAATTGGGGATATTTAACCCCATTTGATTTATTCAAGAATTGTATATAGTTTTTTCCTTGTCCCTCCTTCCCTCCCTATTTTTCCTTACCTTCCCATTCCCCCCTCCTTGTGAACAGTCACAAAGAAAGACAAAGCCATATACTGTGTATTTGATATAAGAGTCAGATTATTTACATTTCTTGTGTATTTTTGTCGCCTCTCTCCTTCCTTGACATAGTGAAAGACGGTCATGGCTCTGAAATTCTCTGCGATCAACGTCAATGGGCTCAACTCACCTGGTAAGCGTTCCCTGGTGTGGAGCCAAATCAAAAAATTGCATAGTGAAGTAGTTTTTTTACAGGAAACACATCTTCTTCCTCAAGACACCCCCAGAATGGCTAGCAGTCTATTCCCTCACAGGTTCTTTGCATCTTCTGATGCCAAGAAAGCAGGGGTGGCAATCATAATTCACAAATCAGTATCAGTCCAAGTGCTAGAAGAAATAGCAGACCCCCAGGGTAGATTTCTAGTAATACGTGCCCTACTTAATAATGTGGCATATTCGTTGGTCTCGGTGTATGGACCGAATTCAGGGCAAGTGAAATTCCACCGAGCCCTATTTTCAAAACTTGATGGGATTACAAAGGGACCAACGATTATTGCAGGGGACTTTAACTTGCCCCCTAATAAAAGGCTTGACTCTTCCTCCTCTACTTACTGTCGAACAGATATGGGTAATTTGATATCTTCCCACCAGCTCCACGACATCTGGCGCTATCTACATGGAGATGAGAGAGACTACTCATATATGTCCCCACGTTATGGTACATATAGTAGGATAGACTACTTTTTGGTGTCCGATCACCTGCTTCCAAACTGTCTAAAAGCAGAAATTGGACACATTACGTGGTCAGACCACGCCCCAGTTTCATTACAAATCTCAGATCCCTCCCATTTCTCCCCTCAAAAGATCTGGAAACTTAATGACTATCTCCTGTCTCTACCTGATATTTCTAAACAGATTAAAGGTCATATTGATGAGTACTTTATACAAAATGACACGGGAGACACGACTCCAGAAATTCTTTGGCTAGCACATAAAGCGTATATTCGTGGTATGATCATTAAATTAGCTTCCCAAGCAAGAAAACAGAGGGAGGAGAAGATGACACATCTCATATCCAAAATTGCGTCACTGGAGGGACTGCACAAACGTACACCCCTTCCCACAATACTCACAGATCTCTCAAAGGCACGCTTGGAATTGCGTGGATTTCTGCTGGCTAAGGTTGAACATAATTTAAAAAAAACTAAAGCAGAGTATTATGGGATGGGGGATCGTGCGGGTACCTTATTAGCACGTCGCATTAAGAAAAAACAGTTGCTTAACAAAATTGATCATTTAGTGGCGCAAAACAACACTCCAATTAGAAATCCTCTAGTCATTGCCGAGGAATTTCGTAATTACTACTCCACTCTTTATAACTTACACACTGACGAGTCGACTCCACAACCCTCCGCAAATCTTATTAATGATTTTCTGGACAAAATTCGTCTTCCCAAAGTGTCCCCAATCCAGATGAACTTTTTAAATGCCCCTTTTTCGTTAAAAGAGATTCAGGATGTGACTAGGTCTATGAAAAAGAGGTCGGCCCCAGGTCCTGACGGATTTACGTACTCGTACTATCACTCCTTCCTGCCATCGCTTGCCCCTTACCTCTTAAAATTATTTAATTATTGGCGGTCAAAGGGACAGATAACCCCGGAGGGTCTAGAAGCCCTGATTTCCACTCTTCCAAAACCAGGAAAACCACCCACGACCCCGGCAAACTTTAGACCAATAGCCCTCCTTAACAGTGACTTAAAAATCTATGCAAAGGTATTAGCCACACGTCTGATGACTGTATTGCCGCAATTAATAAACCCAGATCAGGTGGGTTTTATCCCAGCTAGACAAGCCTCTGATGGCACTAGAAGGTTATTGGACTTATTGGAGGTTATGGAAAGACAACATACCCCCGGTGCACTCTTGTCACTTGATGCAGAGAAAGCGTTTGATAGAGTGCACTGGGGGTATCTGAAGGAAGTATTGACCAGATTCGGTATCTCCGGAGATTTCCAGAACTCTATAATGGCTCTTTATTCATTCCCTAATGCAAAGGTGATGACCTCTGGTTTTGTCTCCTCTGGGTTCTCCATTACAAACGGAACGAGGCAAGGATGCCCACTCTCACCATTAATATTTGCGCTAGCAATGGAACCCCTGGCTGAAAGAGTGCGACAAGACCCTGGAATTTCAGGACCATGCGTTGGACCCAGGGAACACAAAATTGGCCTCTACGCCGATGATGTTGTATTCATGTGCACGAAAGTAACGAGGTCTATACCTCGGATCATGGAGGTCCTTCGTGAGTTCTCGGAAATATCATATTACAAATTAAATTCATCCAAATCCCTACTATTTCCCATTAATATTCCCCCGGATTTAGCTACATGCCTCCAATCCGACTTACCCTTTGTGTGGTCTCCTAAGGGTTTCCCATACTTGGGGATACATGTCACTTGCACATCGGACATAATGCGCAGGAACTATGATATTCTCCATAATACAATTAAATCAAGCCTGAGCACTCATTCCTCACTAAACTTATCTTGGATTGCTAGAATCCAAATCGTCAAGATGACATATCTCCCTAAAATACTTTATGTGATGAGATGCCTCCCCTTTTCGTTTCCTAGACGTCTCTTAAATTCATTACAGGGGCTACTGGGGAATTTTGTCTGGAATTTCAAACCACACAGGGTGAATGCTAAAGTTCTCACTCTGCCGACACGACTAGGCGGACTTGGGCTACCTAATATCGTGGCTTATTATCATGCCATCCACTTGGCAGCGGCTAAAGTATGGTGGAGGGAAGATTCTCATTGCCTTTGGCTACAAATAGAACAACAATTTGCTCCTCGGCAATCAACTAGATTACTGTTGGAAACATCATTACTTATGACCCGTAAACATGATCAAATACTTAAATCGATGATTACGCTTATTAATATCTGGTCGTGTCATGCGAGGGGAATATTAGCTTTCTTATACCACTCTATTTCTATTCGGGCAGTGGAGACAGCAGTTGACAATCTCTCTCTTGCTCATTGGAGGGCACTTGGGGTGGAACACCTGAGACAGGTGAGGGAGGGGGACAGAGTCAAAGCCTTTTCAGAATTATCGGATAGATATGGGATCCCTCGCTCTTCTTTCTTCCAATACCTTCAGCTACGCCATTTCCTGGACTCCAAAAAACTACCTGGAGTGAGGCTCATTGACGTTGATCAACACTTGCAGAGATACTTTAAATCGACCTCATCGAATGACCGTGGAGTAGCCACTATATATAATGCATTGGCAAAGGAAAGGGGCGACAAAAAGCTACTCTACATGTTGAAGTGGGAAAAAATACTTAACTTCTCCTCGGATCTTGAATCGTGGCAAAAAGCAGCCACGCACGTTACTGCGTTTTCCAAGTGTATCAATCACCACGAACAATTAAAAAAAACACAGATGGACTGGTACGTCTCACCGGTGCGTCTTTCCCGCTTTTCAAAAAGCCCTCAAGCAACATCTTCTTACTGCTGGAAGAAATGCAATTACGAAGGTACAATTCAACACTTATGGTGGTTTTGTCCTAAACTTCAAAATTTTTGGTCCTCTGTTGGGACTATGCTTTCTGAACTGATGGGTCTGCCAGTGGTTTTGCCACCTGAGTTGGCCCTATTGGGACTAGGTCTGGAGTCTTTCCCTCCAAGTTTTCACCCGTTGATCACATTTATCCTCATCGCTGCCCGTAATTGCATTGCACGCTACTGGAAACAACCGACGGTTCCCACAACTGATGATCTGATCCAATCTGTGAATCTGCATTTCCAACACGAATTACTATTGGCTCATGAGGCCAAAAGGAGGAACAAGGTCGTATGCTGGTGGGACCCTTGGGCCTCATCCCAATACAATACCATCAAAGTTCCTTAGTTAGATGTGAAATTCTCTGAATTAGTATTACCTTTTGAAGTTACTGTGACTGCTCTACTTTCCCTCACCCCTCTTTTCCCATATCCTTTCCTTACCCCTCCGCCCTTCACCCCCTCCCCCCCCTACTTGTATTAAGCCAACTTATGCTTAGAGAAAGACATGTTGATACTTCTAAAGTATGCATATAATGGCAGTGTGTTGTTATTTGTTAATATGCACTCTGCAATAAAAATCATTGTTTCAAAAAAAAAAACGTTTTTATGCATTTTCACAGGATGCTTTTAGGAAACAAAAGGAGTATGAGATTAGTGATAAAATGCTGCAGAGAAATGTTTTGCTATCTTAGGAGGCGTTTTGTAGGTGTTAGGATCCCTTTAATTTTCTGGAACAATTTCAAGGGCACAAACACTTTCGGCCATGACTGTGTATATACAGTGGCGATCAAAATTAGAGAATAACACACAATTTCCTTAATATCAAGGTCATTATGTTGACCTATGTAAAAATATCCCAACATGAGAAAAATAGCAGTATTTTAAGCTTATTTCATGAATGAATATATTCTAAATCACAGAATAAAAATGTAAATGAGATAAATGAAAAAGACGCTGATCAAAATTAGAGAACAGTTTCAGATACCTGCAAGTTAGTGGTGTTAATCTAGCACTTGGTGCTAATTGGTGTTAATTATCTAACAAACCCTGGCAGCCTAGCTTTCCAATTTGCACTCATTTTGCAAAAATGGTGTGCCATTCCAAAGTCACTGCAACCCTCCAGCTGCAGTTTGCCCAGATGAAGGCCACAGGGGTCAACCTATAAGCCATAGAAACAGAAGTTGGCCGTACCAAGTGTGTGATTTCTAGAATATTGCATCTTTACAACATCACAAACTTTTTCAAGTCCCACAAGAAGGGTGGTCACCAGTGGCGTAATGATCGCGGTCGCAGGGGTCGAGGGTGAGACGAGGCCCAGACCTATAAGGGGACCGGGCCACCCGCAACCCCCTGCGATCACCGTGCCAGGCCCACGCTTCACATGGATGGAACATCCATGTGACTGCGTGGCCAATGTGTCAGGGAGGGAAAGGGAGGCGGCAGTGTCGGCCTACGTTCCACTGTGGAACACATATAGAGCTGGCTGGTTCCGTCTCCTCCACACTAGGAGAAGGCGTCACTTCCTGCTTTGCCGGCACCACCGCCTCCTCAGGAATCAGGAGAGGTAAGTAAGATTTATTTTTTATATAAATCAGTGCGGTGGCCGAAGGATTATGGGGGAGGAGGGGGGAGCATTTACTATATGGAGATTGGAGAACACTATACTGAGGGGCTATGAGGCTGCACTATGGAGGGGCTATGAGACTGCACTATGTAGGGGTTATGATGCTGCACTATGGAGGGGCTGTGAGGCTGCACTATGGAGGGGCTGTGAGGCTGCACTATGGAGGGGTTGTGAGGCTGCACTATGGAGGGGCTATGAGGCTGCACTTTGGAGGGGCTATGAGGCTGCACTATAGAGGGGCTGTGAGGCTGTGAGAAAATAATAAAAAGTGCAGTTCCTGGGGCATCCTGTCTGGCTGCATCCATGGTAAACAGAGGGTTACTATGGAGCAGCATTCACAGGCAGCCCCCGACTTTAAAACTGTGCGTTCCTGCACACTTCCCTCTGCAGTTACCAGATCCAGTTAGCGTAAGTGCTGGGCTAAGTATGGCCCTAGCCTTACACAAAAACCTTCAAATGTTGATCCAGGTAGATTACATTCTGACTGAAAAAAATTAAGTGATCATAGATTATTTTCTCATCTTGATTGCAGTTTAAATATATATATATATATATATATATATATATATATATATATATAATACAGTACAGACCAAAAGTTTGGACACACCTTCTCATTCAAAGAGTTTTCTGTATTTTCATGACTACGAAAATAGTAGATTCACACTGAAGGCATCAAAACTGTGAATTAACACATGTGGAATACTATACTTAACAAAAGTGTGAATCAACCTAAAATATGTCTTATATTTAAAGCGAACCTGTCACCCCCCCCCCGGGCATCAAAAGCTAAAATAGCCACCTTCTGCAGCACTAAGGCTGCATTCAGAGAAGGTGGCTATAGGCTTTTGATGCCCTTTATACTATGAAATATGTAGTTAGGTAATTGCTCACACTTCTAAAGACCAAAGACCGGGAGGCGGGGTTTCACGCTCCTCCGACCAGGAAGTCGTCGGCCAGCGCGCACAGCCCATGCATGGCTCCATACAGGAGAACGAAGATGCGCGTTCATTTCACACAGTCAGGGGAGGCAGCAGCAGGCGCGCACCATGACTGACAAGAGGGGGCGGGTCGGAGGAGCGTGAAACCCCGCCTCCCGGTCTTTGGTCTTCAGAAGTGTGAGCAATTACCTAACTACATATTTCATAGTATAAAGGGCATCAAAAGCCTATAGCCACCTTCTCTGAATGCAGCCTTAGTGCTGCAGAAGGTGGCTATTTTAGCTTTTGATGCCCGGGGGGGGGTGACAGGTTCGCTTTAAGGTTCTTCAAAGTAGCCACATTTTGCTTTGAAGCTCATCAAGAGAATGCTAAGAGTGCGCAAAGCAGTAATCAAAGCAAAAGGTGGCTACTTTGAAGACCCTAGATATAAGACATATTTTTAGTTGTTTCACACTTTTTTGTTAAGTATATAATTCCACATACCGTATATACTCGTTATAAGCCGACCCGTGTAGAAGCCAACCCCCCTACTTTTGCCCCCAAAAGCTGGTAAAAGTTATTGACTCGCGTATAAGCCTAAGGTATGAAATGCAGCAGACTCCCATCCTATTATATAGCCCCCGTCACTGGTATATAGCAGCCCTCAGTAATGGTATACAGGCTCCTCAGCAGTGGTATTATACAGGCCCCTCAGCAGTGGTATACAGGCCCTGGTGCAGTAGTATACAGGCCCCTGTGCAGTAGTATACAGGCCCCTGTGCTGTGGTATACAGGCCCCTATGCAGTAGTATACAGGCCCCTATGCAGTAGTATACAGGCCTCTATGCAGTAGTATACAGGCCCCTGTGCAGTGGTATACAGGCCCCTGTGCAGTAGTATACAGGACCCTATGCAGTAGTATACAGGCCCCTGTGCAGTGGTATACAGGCCCCTGTGCAGTGGTATACAAGCTTGTATCTGGCCCCCAGCAGTGACACACAGCCCCCCTCCATATTATGTGTCCCCCAGGCTGCGGCACCTGTTAAAATAACAAACCTTTCATACATCACCTTTCCGGCGCCGCTCCTCCGCTCCCGGCTTCTTCTTCCTGCTTGTGCCGGCTTCTAGTGCTGTGACCGGGCGCAGGAGATGACGTCATCAGCTGCGCCTGGTCACATGACACTGACACAAGCAGGAAGAAGCCGGGACCGGAGGAGCGGCGCCGGAAAGTTGATGTATGAAAGGTTTGTTATTTTAACAGGTGCCGCAGTCTGGGAGACACATACTAAGGAGGGGGGGCTGTGTACCACTGCTGGGGCCAGTGTATTGCAATATGCACGGCATCCCCCCGCCGCTGATGGACGGGGGGATGTAGTGCATATTCATTACATTAATGAGGCGGCCCAACGTGACCGCCCGCGGTCACTGCAGCCCCCTCCTGCCTCCTCCAGCTCCCGGTCACAGCCCCCCCCACAGCAAATACACCGTGACTCGCGTATAAGCCGAGGGGGGGACTTTTCAGCCCAATTTTTGGGCTGAAAAACTCGGCTTATACGCGAGTATATACGGTAATTTGTGTTAATTCATAGTTTTGATGCCTTCAGTGTGAATCTACAATTTTCCTAGTCATGAAAATAAAGAAAACTCTTTGAATGGGAAGGTGTGTCCAAAGTTTTGGTACTGTACTTTACTGTGTACTTTATTATATATAAAAGATGAGCGAGGCCTGTAATTGACATCATAGGTAGACCTCAGCTATGGGAGACAAAATGAGAAAACAAATCCTGAAAATCACAGTCTTAGGCTGGGGTCACACTTGGCATGAGTTTTTTTAGTGACTTAAAAAAAAACTCATGCAGTTTTCCATTTCAGCATGAGTTTTTTAAGGTGTCTGATGGCACCCTGCGTTTTTGCATGCGTTTTTAAATCTGCACCAAAAAATAGTGCATGCACTATGTTTTGGTGCTGTTTTAAAAAGGCATGCGTTTTTTTAACATGGGCCCCTATGGAAAACGCATGCGTTTTTGGATGGTACTAAATGGTACAAATGTACCATGCATTTTTGCATGCGTTTTTGCATGGTACTGTCACACATGCGTTTTTGCTATTAAGACATGCATTTTTGCTATTAGGGCATGTGTTTTTTAACATGGGGGCCTATGGATGCGTTTTTACATGCTTTTTAAAATACGCAGGTCTCCAAAAACGCATGAAAAAAACGCAAGTGTGACCCTAACCTTATTTGGAAAGAAATTTTTTTCATGTCAATACTGTGTTAACTATCCTTTGTCGGCAATGACAGAGGTCAAGGTCCTGGAGTGGCCTATCCATCTCCAGATCTAAACCTTATAGAAAACCTTTGGAGGGAGTTGAAAGTCCATGTTGCCCAACGACAGCCCCAAAACATCACTGCTCTAGAGGAGATCTGCATGGAGGAACGGGCCAACATACCAGCAACAGTGTGTGGCAACCTTGTGAAGATTTACAGAAAACTTTTGACCTCTGTCACCGTCAAAAAAGGATATTTAACACAGTATTGAGATGAACTTTTGTTATTGACTAATACTTATTTTCCACCAAAATTTGAAAAAAATTTAATTCCAAATCAGACAATGTGATTTTCAGGATTTGTTTTCTCATATTGTCTCTCATAGTTGAGGTCTACCTATGATGTTAATTACAGGCCTCTCTCATCTTTTTAAGTGGGAGAACTTGCACAATTGATGGCTGACTAAATACTTTTTTCTCCACTATGTACCGTATATACTCGTGTATAAGCCGACCCGTGTATAAGCCGACCCCCCTACTTTTGCCCCCAAAATCTGGGAAAAACTATTGACTCGTGTATAAGCCGAGGGGGACCCCAGCACAGGTATACAGCCCCCAGCAGTGTGGTATACAGGCCCCCCCGATGGTATACAGGCCTCCCCAGTGGTAGTATACAGCCCCCAGCAGTGTGGTATACAGCAGCCTCCCCAGTAGTATATACAGGCCCCAGCAGTGTTACAGCAGCCTTCCCAGGGTATATACAGCAGCAGCACCATGGTATATACAGCAGCAGCCCCATGGTATATACAGCAGCAGCCCCAGGGTATATACAGCAGCAGCCCCAGGGTATATACAGCAGCAGCCCCATGGTATATACAGCAGCAGCCCCATGGTATATACAGCAGCAGCCCCAGGGTATATACAGCAGCAGCCCCAGGGTATATACAGCAGCAGCCCCAGGTATATACAGCAGCAGCCCCAGGTATATACAGCAGCAGCCCCAGGGTATATACAGCAGCAGCCCCATGGTATATACAGCAGCAGCCCCATGGTATATACAGCAGCAGCCCCATGGTATATACAGCAGCAGCCCCATGGTATATACAGCAGCAGCCCCATGGTATATACAGCAGCAGCCCCAGGGTATATACAGCAGCAGCCCCAGAGTATACACAGCAGCAGCCCCATGGTATATACAGCAGCAGCCCCATGGTATATACAGCAGCAGCCCCAGGGTATATACAGCAGCAGCCCATGGTATATACAGCAGCAGCCCCATGGTATATACAGCAGCAGCCCCATGGTATATACAGCAGCAGCCCAGGGTATATACAGCAGCAGCCCCAGGTATACAGCAGCAGCCCCATGTAATACAGCAGCAGCCCAGGTATATACAGCAGCAGCCCCAGGTATATACAGCAGCAGCCCCATGGTATATACAGCAGCAGCCCCATGGTATATACAGCAGCAGCCCCAGGGTATATACAGCAGCAGCCCATGGTATATACAGCAGCAGCCCCAGGTATATAACAAGCAGCAGCCCCAGGGTATATACAGCAGCAGCCCCATGGTATATACAGCAGCAGCCCCATGGTATATACAGCAGCAGCCCATGGTATATACAGCAGCAGCCCCAGGGTATATACAGCAGCAGCCCCAGGTATATACAGCAGCAGCCCCATGGTATATACAGCAGCAGCCCCATGGTATATACAGCAGCAGCCCCATGGGTATATACAGCAGCAGCCCCATGGTAATATACAGCAGCAGCCCCATGGTATATACAGAGCAGCCCCATGGTATATACAGCAGCAGCCCCAGGTATATACAGCAGCAGCCCCATGGTATATACAGCAGCAGCCCCAGGGTATATACAGCAGCAGCCCCATGGTACATACAGCTGCAGCCCCAGGGTACATACAGCAGCAGCCCCAGGGTATATACAGCAGCCCGAGGTATACAGGCCCCCCATCAGTATACAGGCCCCCCCCCCATGGTCCGTAAACCTGTAAAGGAAGATGATTATACTTATCACTGTCCCGCTGCCGTCCCCGCTCTGCATCGCGATCCTCCATCTGCATCGCGATCCTCCATCTTCATTCACCGGCTTCCGACTTCCTGTGCTCTGCGCCGAATGACGTCATTGTCGGCGCCGACAGGAAGCCGGAAGATGGAGGAGCGCGATGCAGATGGAGGATCGCGATGCAGAGCGGGGACGGCAGCGGGACAGTGATAAGTATAATTATCTTCCTTTACAGGTTTACGGACCATGGGGGGGGGCCTGTATACTGATGGGGGGCCTGTATACCTCTGGGGGGGGGAGGGGGGCGCCCGTATAGTGACTCGCGTATAAGCCGAGGGGGTAACTTTTCAGACCAATTTTTGGGCTGAAAAACTCGGCTTATACGCGAGTATATACGGTATATTTTTTTTTTTTTTATTGAAATCAGAAGCTTACATACACATTATAAAAAGACACATATGCATGTTTATGCATGTTTTTCTCACTGACATGAAGTCAGAATACGGCTACCATAATTAGTTATATTAGCAAAATGCCAGAATATTGAGAGACTGTTTTATGACATTTTTATTACTTTATGCAAAGTCACAAGATTACAAACATTTCATTAGCATTTGGTACCATTGCCCTTAAACTGTATGACTTGTGTGAATTGTTTTGGATATCCTTCCATGTCCTTATCACAATAGTTGATAGGAGTTTGGGCCCATTCCTCCTGACATAATTGATATAACTGAGCATTGTTTGTAGGTCGCTTTGCTTGCAGCTTCCTTTTCAGCTTTGAAAATTCATTTTCAATAGGATTGAGATCAGGGCTTTGTCATGGTCACATCCAAACATTGACTTTGTTGTCCTTAAGCCCCTTTGTAACCAGTTTGACAGTATGCTTTGAGTCATTGTCCATTTGGAAGACCCAGTTTTGCCCAAGCTTTAACTTCCTAGCTGATGTCTTGAGATGTTCTTTCAGTATTGCCACATAATCTTCTTTTGTCATGATACCATCTACAGTATGATGTGAAGTGCACCAGTCCCTCCTGCAGAAAAACAACCCTACGACGTCTTTCACAATTGGGATGGTGTTCTTAGGCTTTCAAGCTTCTCCCTTTTCCTCTTAATGTAAAAATAGTTATCATGGCCAAACAGTTCAATTTCAGTTTCGACCGACCACAGGACATGTCTCCAAAAATGTAAGTCTTTATTCCTGTATGCATTTGCAAAAATTAATCTGGCAATTGCAAAATTTAATCTGGCATTTTTATGTATCTTTTGCAGTAATGGCTACTTCCTGGAAGAGTGGCCTTAAAGCCCATGTTGATGCAGGATCGCGTTTCACTGTGGATAATGACACAATCTTACCAGCTTCCGCCATCATCTTCATAAGGTATTTTGCTTTTGTTCTTGGGTTGATATGCACATGTTGGACCAAAGCACGTTCATCTCTGGGACACAGAACCCATCTTTTTCCTGAGTAGAATGATGTCTAGACATTCCCATCTTGTTTGTACTTGAGTATAATTGTTTGATCAGATGAATTAGGCGCCTTCAGGTATATGGAACGTGAACCCAAGGATGAACCAGAGTTGTGCAAGTCCACAATTCTCTTCCTGAGATCTTGGCTGATATCTTTAGACTTTCACATTATCCTACACAAAGGAGCAGTGTGTTTCAGGTGTGCATTAAAATATATCAAGAGGTATGTCTCTAATTAAATCAAATGTTGGCAATTAACCTATCGGGTGCTTCCAACCATGTGACATCATCATATGGGCTTTGCCAAATTGTTCAAAGTCATAGTAACCTTATTGTACGTAAATTTGACTTTGCAGAAAGTAATAAAATGCTTAAAGCATTCTCTCTCTCTTTCATTATTCTGGCATTTGGCAAATATGAATAATTATGGTAATTTTAACTATCATAAAATGAGAAAGGTTTATTCTGGCTTCATGTCAGATAGTTAGAAAACATGAATATATGTCATTTTATATAGTGTATGTAAACTTCTGGTTTCAATTGTGCATATACAGGTGCATCTCAATGATTTAGAATATCATCAAAAAGTTATTTTTTTTGAGTAATTCAATACAAAAAGTGAAACACATATATTATATAGAGTTATTACAAACAGAGTGATCTATTTCAAGTGTTCATTTCTGTAAATGTTGATTATGGCTTACAGCCAATAAAAACCCAAAGGTCATTACCTCAGAAAATTAAAGTAGGGAAGATGAAGGGTTAAAAAAAACTGTGCTGCCATATTCTACGAGACATCAAAGGGTGAATATAATATTGATTTATTAGTCAACACGTTTCAGGGCTCCCTCAGAGCCCTGAAACATGGCAATATGGCATTGATTTGTCCTGAGGAAGGGGTCTGGGAGCCCTGAAACGCGTTAACTATAAAATCTATATTATATTCACCCTTCGATGTCTTGTGGAATTCGACAGTGCAGTTTTTAATTCTTCATCCTCCTTACTCTATATGCACCAACTCGGTACTGCAGTAGCCACGGTATGCTTTTACAGTGGTGACACTCACAACCACACAAGATGAACCTCAGATATCTATTTAGGTATTATTTCATCTCTCAAACCCTTCATCCCCTCTACTCTAATTTTCTGAGATAATGACCTTTGGATTGTCATAGGTTGTGAACCATACTCATCAACATTAAAGGTACCTTTACACGGCACGACATTGGAACAATATCTGCTAAGATGTCGGAGGCGCGCAGTCTTTTCTGACATCATTTCAACATTGCTGGTGAGATGTCACACGTCTAGATATTGTGGACAACTCACCAACGATATTGTGAGCAAGTATCGTCCGCCAACCCTGCGAACGATCCCTGCTCATTGCTGTGAATGGGCGAAGTCGTCCATGACATCGTTATCGTGGTGTCACACAGAACGATGCTACCAGATCACTTGAACAACATAGTCAGGTTTTAGAACATGTTCATAAACCTGGCAACACCAACTTGACTAATTTTTGTAGTTACATCGTTCGGTTACACACAACGACGCACTAACGATATTGTTTCAACATTGTTGTACACGTCACTTTTGAGCGATGTCGGGCACAATGTTTGCCGTGCAAAGGTACCTTACAGAAATAAAGACTTGAAATAGATCACTCTGTAATGACTCTATATATGTGTTTCTCTTTTTGTATTGAATTACTGAAATAAATTAACTTTTTGTTGATATTCTAATTAATTAAAAGTGTTATTGACATGAATTTCTCATCAGATGTTGGTAACAATCCATCCAATCCACACCGGCACAGAAAAACAAAAATAGATGTCTACAAATGTGAAATATGGAGAATCGACATAGGGAAAACGTATTGAACACAAGATGAAAGCGAGACACGAAAACCATGGAAATCACAACATGAGCTAAAATCTATCGGTGATTAGAAAGCAATCCTGACACTTAATGAAAAATGCTATCAGCAGGTTAAACTGATGGCCTATATAAAGATGTCTTATTGGTAAGGTGCTAAACATGAAACCTCTCATGATGGGTAAAATGAGTGAGCTGTCTTAAAGGGAACCAACCACCCCAAATGACCCCCCCGGACTGTTAATATGTGTCCCTACACCCAGCACACACATTTGGGGCAATTGTTTTTGCTAAAAAAACAGTTTAATAGAAGCTAAGATATAGCTTTATGAAGTTTAATAAATCGTGACGAATGGGTTTACCTAGCTTTGTCCTCGTGCATTTCTTCGTGCCTGTCAGCCTCCTCTCCCCTCCTCCCTTCAGTGAAGCCCTTCTGTGCAAGCCGAAAATGCCCCGCCTGTCTACTGCTGCCTGATAAATTATGCACGCCCATCTCTGCACCTAAGAGCCTGGGCGCGTCATGAAAGGGGGCGGGGCTCCGGCATGCGCGATTTAGCCCCGCCCCTTTCATGACGGGCCAGGCTCTTAGAAGCAGAGGGGCGTGCATAATTTATCAGGCAGCAGTAGACAGGCGGGGCATTTTCGGCTTGCACAGAAGGGCTTCACTGAAGGGAGGAGGGGAGAGGAGGCTGACAGGCACGAAGAAATGCACGAGGACAAAGCTAGGTAACACCCATTCGTCACGATTTATTAAACTTCATAAAGCTATATCTTAGCTTCTACTAAACCGTTTTTTTAGCAAAAACGATTGCCCCAAATGTGTGTGCTGGGTGTAGGGACACATATTAACAGTCCGGGGGGGTCATTTGGGGTGGTTGGTTCCCTTTAAGACCTATGCAACCTTATTGCTGCAAAACATAACTAATGACATTGGTTACAGAGAGTATCTAAACCCTTAAAGGTCCAAGTGAGCACTGTTGAGGCCATAATCTGTAAGGGGAAAGAACATAATTTCACTAAAAAAACAGCCATGAACAGGTGCTTACCTCAATATTTCAGACACAGGAGTAAATAGAATTATAAATAGCTAAGGACAACCTTTGGAGAGCTACAGAAAGGAATCAGCAGCTATAATTGTTTTTTTTTTTAAATCAATAAGTCAGTCACTCAACTTCTACTGTCTGTATACATGCTTATCACGGAAGACTCCATTGCTGAAAATAAAATGATCAAGCACATTTAAAGTTTGCTCAACAACATTTAGACAAGCCTGTGAAATAATGGGAGAATATAGTCTGGTCACATGAGATTTAAAATGAAACACTTTGGATGCCATATACACATCTTGTTTGAAGTCCAAAAAGACCACCGCATAGCACCCCAAAACCACCATTGCAAAAGTGAAGTTTGGAGGTAGGAATATAATGTTGTGGGGCTGTTTTTCATCATGTGATATTGGCAAACTTCTTATGATTGAAGGAAGGATAATGGACAAATGTACCAAGATATTTCTGATTAAAATCTGATGCCATCTACTGTACAAGGATGATGAAGATGAAATGAGGGTGAACATTGCAGTAAGTCAATGATCCAAACACACAACCAAGAAAACTCTCATTTGGTTTCAGAGAAAGACAGTAAAGCTGCTAGAATGGCCAGTCCTATCCTAACTCGAGTCTAATGCAAAATATATGTAAGGAACTAAAGCTCAGAGTTCATCAAAGAAGCCCACATAAACTTCAGAACTTGAAGAGTGTTTGTTTGGAAGAATGGGACAAAATCACACCTGAGCAATGCATGCGACTAGTTTCTCCATAGAGGAGGTGTCTTGAAGCTGTCATCATCAACAAATGTTTTTGTACAAAGTATTAAATAAATTTCAGTAAGCGTGTTTAAGGCCACGTGCACACGTTGAGTATTTGATGAGTTTTTTACCTCAGGATTTGTAGCCAAAACCAGGAGTGGAGCAATCAGAGGAAAAGTCTAATAGAAGCACCTGCACCACTTCTGTATTTATCACCCACTGCTGGTTTTGTCTACAATTCCTGAGGTAAAAAACTCATCATATACTCAAAGTGTGCACACAGCCTACTACTTCTTCCCTGTGTCATTTCTCATTATAAGGCTATGTTCTCACTGTGCTTTTTTGATCCATTTTTTTTCTGGTGCATTTTTCTCTCTTTTTCAGCTGGAAAACTGGATCAGCTTTTGAAAAAAAAAATGCATCAGAAATATATCATCAGTTTTGGATCTGTTTTTGAACCATTTTGGCTGCGTTTCTTCTGGTATGTTTTTTAGCCCATAGACAATGGATTCAATGGGAAAACTAGATCATAAAAATGCAGCAATAACGGACATGCTCATTCTTTAAAGAAATCATTTTTCAAGGGAAAAACCACCAGGCTATGAAAGCACAGACTGAACAGCAATACTTAGAAACCCATTGACTTTGCTGGGATTCCATTTAAGGCAAGCGTCACACATACCATCCATTTTTGACTTAAATCTGTTTTTGGGCAATTTTTTTCAAAGTCCAAAAACGCATATGAGTTAACACTAGAGATGAGTGGTGTTCGACTCGAATTGTTTGCCAATCTCAAATTCAAGCTGTTTTTGGCGATGTTCGAGTCATTCGTTGAATTAGAACAATTTGCTCTAAATTCGGCAGTTCGAGGTCATGTTCGATTTCAGTTCCGCAATGTATATACATACATTGCGGAACTGAAATGAAGTAAAATCAAGGGTTAAAAATAAAAAAAAATCGATACTCACCTCTCTAATCCATCCAGCGACCTGTCGGAGATGTGATCCCGGCAGTGTTTCCCGGTGAAATGACGAGTTCTCACGATAACTCGTCATGTGACTGGAAACCGCTGCTGAGATTATTATGTCACCGCTGGTCCTACAGGTCCTCACTAGTAGTGAATAGTAGTGAGGATATGTAGGACCTGCGGTGACGTCATAATTGCGGCAACAGTTTCTGGTCACATGACGAGATCTCGCGATAACTCATCATGTGACCGGAAACCGCTGCCGTGATTATGACGTCACCGCAGGTCCTACAGGTCCTCACTACTATTATTCTCTACTAGTGAGGGCCTGTAGGACCTGCGGTGACAACATAATCTCGGCAGCGGTTTCCGGTCACATGACGAGTTATCGCGATAACTTGTCATTTCACCGGGAAACGCTGCCGGGATCACATCTCCGACAGGTAGGCAGTGCTGAATAGTGCTGGAAGTGCGGGATGGCTTAGAGAGGTGAGTATCAATTTTTTTTATTTCTAGCCCTTGATTTTACTTCATTTCATTTCCGCTATGTATATATACATTGTATATATGTATATACATTGCGGAACTGAAATTGACCACCACCCTAGTGTTTTAGTGTGTTCGAGGGTGTTCGACGAACATTCGACAAACATTCAACGAACACACCTCCCATTCGATGAACTGAATCGAATTCGAACACTAGGGTGGTGGCTCATCTCTAGTTAACACATGTGTGTGCGTTTGTTTTACAAAAAAACGCATGCGTTTTTATGCAGCATCCCAAAAACTCTGCTAGCAGCTTTTTTGGGGAAATTTAAAAAACGCATGTTTTTTTAACATGGAGCCCTATGGGAGATGCATGCGTTAATGCGTCACATATAGGCATCATGTGTTAACACATGCGTTAACTCATGCATTTTTTGGGAAAAAAATGACTAAATCCCAAAATGTCCAAAAAAAACGTCCTGGACCATAGGGAACACTATTGGCACCCTTAGAAAAATGGAATCTGTTTTTCTAAGGGCTTAAAAAACAGATTTGGATGTGTGACCCTAGCCTAAGTGATGTGTTCTTTGCATTTTCACTACAAAAATGGATCCAAAAAAATGAATCAAAAACGCACAACATAGTCTAACACATCACTATATCTGTGGCTTGATTTCTTTGCTTGTGTAGATTGTATAGGTTATCATTAGGGATGAGCAAAAAGGGAAATACTCAGATTCGTCTGAATCATACTAAGTAGTTTGTAATACTCGCATGGTCGTACTGAATAGCCAGTCAATAGGAAACGCAAGTAATTTTCCACTGGACCCTATAAGGAGGTTTGCTGGTATAAGAAAAAGGCTGAAATGAGTGGGAAAGTGATGAAACAGAATGGAAAGAGCCTGGAGAATATGTATTTCTGACTCACATATGGTGCCTGGGAATAATGTTGTCAGAGTATTATGCTACTTTTACAGATTCACAAGAACAACAAGAACACCTACCAAACCTACCGTATATACTCGCGTATAAGCCGAGTTTTTCAGCCCACAAATTGGGCTGAAAAGTTACCCCCTCGGCTTATACGCGAGTCACTATACGGGCGCCCCCCCCCAGAGGTATACAGGCCCCCCCATCAGTATACAGGCCCCCCCCCAGGCTCGGGAAACCTGTAAAGGAAGATGATTATACTTATCGCTGTCCGGCTGCCGTCCCCGCTCTGCATCGCGCTCCTCCATCTGCATCGCGCTCCTCCATCTTCCGGGTTCCTGTCGGCGCCGAGAATGACGTCATTGTCGGCGCAGAACACAGGAAGTCGGAAGCCGGAAGATGGAGGAGCGCGATGCAGATGGAGGAGCGCGATGCAGAGCGGGGACGGCAGCCGGACAGCGATAAGTATAATCATCTTCCTTTACAGGTTTCCCGAGCCTGGGGGGGGCCTGTATACCTCGGGCTGCTGCTGTATATACCCTGGGGGGGCCTGTATACCTCGGGCTGCTGCTGTATATAGCCTGGGGGGGCCTGTATACCTCGGGCTGCTGCTGTATATACCATGGGGCTGCTGCTGTATATTCCATGGGGCTGCTGCTGTATATACCATGGGGCTGCTGCTGTATATACCATGGGGCTGCTGCTGTATATACCATGGGGCTGTTGCTGTATATACCATGGGGCTGTTGCTGTATATACCATGGGGCTGCTGCTGTATATACCATGGGGCTGTTGCTGTATATACCATGGGGCTGTTGCTGTATATACCATGAGGCTGCTGCTGTATATACCATGGGGCTGTTGCTGTAGATACCATGGGGCTGCTGCTATATATACCATGGGGCTGCTGCTGTATATACCCTGGGGCTGCTGCTGTATATAACCTGGGGGGGCCTGTATACCTTGGGCTGCTGCTGTATATAGCCTGGGGGGGCCTGTATACCTCAGGCTGCTGCTGTATATAGCCTGGGGAGGGCCTGTATACCTCGGGCTGCTGCTGTATATACCATGGGGCTGCTGCTGTATATTCCATGGGGCTGCTGCTGTATATACCATGGGGCTGTTGCTGTATATACCATGGGGCTGTTGCTGTATATACCATGGGGCTGCTGCTGTATATACCATGGGGCTGTTGCTGTATATACCATGGGGCTGCTGCTGTATATACCATGGGGCTGTTGCTGTATATACCATGGGGCTGCTGCTGTATATACCCTGGGGCTGCTGCTGTATATACCCTGGGGCTGCTGCTGCTGTATATACCCCTGGGGCTGCTGCTGCTGTATATAACCCTGGGAAGGCTGCTGTAACACTGCTGGGGCCTGTATATACCACTGGGGAGGCTGCTGTATACCACACTGTTGGGGGCTGTATACTACCACTGGGGAGGCCTGTATACCATCGGGGGGGCCTGTATACCACACTGCTGGGGGCTGTATACCTGTGCTGGGGTCCACCCTCGGCTTATACACGAGTCAATAGTTTTTCCCAGATTTTGGGGGCAAAAGTAGGGGGGTCGGCTTATACACGGGTCGGCTTATACACGAGTATATACGGTACTATAAATTGAATTTTATAGGCAAAAAGGTATAGAAACAGTTTTTCCTGCATAATCACTCTTATACCATTGCACCTCAATGAATTAGAATATCAGCAAAAATCAATGTAATATTGCCATGTTGACTAAGAAATCAATATTGTATTCAGCTTTTGAGGTCTTGTTGAATACGGCAGTGTGGTTTTTAACCCTTCATCCTCCTTACTTTAACTTTCTGAGATAATAACTTCTCGGTTTTCATTGGCTGTAAGCCATAATCCTCAATATTAACAGAAAAAAACACTTGAAATCATTCTGTTTGTAATGACTCTATATACCGTATTTTTCGCTTTATAAGACGCACCAGATTATAAGATGCACCCCTAAATTTGGTGAAGGAAAAGAGAAAAAATAATTTTTAATGTTAAATGAGTTCCATCTTATAATGTCAGTGTTCGTCTTACAAATCATACAGGGTATATGTCCCTCATAACCCCCTCATCCTGATACATGGTCCCTCATCCTGAGATATGGACCTCCCATCCTAGATATGGCCCCCTTAATCTGGTTATGGCTCTAACACATCCCCCAGTGATGGTACACGTCCCCCAATGAGGGCACACGTCCCCTAGAGATGGCACACATCCCCCAGGACTGGCAACCCCCCCAGGGCTGCCACATGTCTCCCCCATGCTAGATATGGCCCCCATGTTGATATCCATAATAAAATAACAACCACATTACTCACCTTTTCCACCAGTGTCCTGTCTCCCTCTGTGCCGTTGCTCTCCCCCACTTCCTGGTTCTTCTCTGTAACGCCGGTAATGTGATCGGGTGCGCAGAGATGATGTCACTCTGCTGAGCTAATCACATGACCAGCTTTACAGAGAAGAAGCAGGAAATGGAGGAGCGCAACAGCATGGAGGGAGACAGGACACCGCTGGAAAAGGTGAGTAACATGGTTGTTATTTTATTATGGACAGCAGCATGGGGGGCCATATCTAGCATGGGGGTACATGTGCCATCATGGGGGGGGGGTGCAGGCAATTTTATATGTGCCACTCTCCCAGTCAATTACTGCCGGGCGGTTTCAGCACCGTGGTGATGGATAGAAGGTGCAGTGCATATTAAATGAGCAGGAGCACATGACCTCCCGCTGGCTCCTGCAGCCCGCAGCCAGCCCACTCGAGACCCTAGACACACTTCAGAGCTGCTTCCACCCTCCCCTGTACCCACCCTCTGTACATTTGGACTATAAGATGCATCCCCCACTTTCCTCCAAAGTTTGGGGGAACAAAAGTGCGTCTTATAGTCCAAAAAATATGGTAATATATACATTTCACTTTTTGTATTGAACTAGTGAAATAACTTAACTTTACGATGATATTCCAATTCATTAAGATGCAAGGCTAAATAAAGACGAGAAAAAGAAATATCGCCTTTACCACTTGTTCACACATAGCGTTTTTGCTCTTCTTTCCTTTTACAAATGGGAGGGTCCTGACTTATACATTTTCTAGGTCCTTCCCTCATATATAGTTTTAATTTGGATATTCCTCAGCACTTTACAATGCCAGCCTACAATGCCAGCTAGAACGTGTCCCTTGGTATGTTCGGCTTTGCCTGGAGTGGCCTAACATGGCCTTGCATCATTTGGGAGAGCCCTCTTCCATACATTTTAGAGGGCCCTCCTCTATACTATCTTTAATATATATCTATATCTATTCTATCTATACTAATATATACTAAGATACCTATATCTATACTGTTTAAACTAATATATCTATGTCCTCACTTATTCATATTGGAGGGCCCTCACTTACTCCTTTGTGCCCTCCCCTACTCCTCTTGGTCCACAGCGCAGTCTCAATTATCCTCAGGTTATGGGTTGGATGGCAGACAATGCCTAGTCTATTCATAAGCAGCACCACCAAATCTTGCACATGGCCCAGTGATAGTAGCCAAGAGGCTGGGCCAGACAATCCTCATCCTGGTCCTTTTTGCTCCCCCATATATGAGAACTAGGATACATGTGCCTCAAACTTGTGCATTCCAAGGAGCTGTTTACGTTCCATTTTATTCATTCTGGCCTCTCACCGTGCATCATTTAATAGAGACAGGAGTAGATGGAGTGTGGAGATGCACAAATATTTGATCACCCATGGACAGAAGAGAGGTATATTGTGAAACATCAATTACTGTCTCAGGAGTAGGAAGATGATGATGAGAAGGCACAGTTGCCATCAGGTCAGACTGAAATCTCAACTCAGGAGGAGGATCAGATTGAGAAATTAAAAGATGAGGTGATCGATGATGAGGCCACTGTTCGAACAGCTGGTAGCATAGATAGCGAGCAAAGCAACATACAGGTGGATGGATCTGTAGCACAAAAACAGGCAGTGGCTTTGACTAGCGTAAAAACTGGGTCAACTATTCCCAGCAGTACCTCTTCTCAGCCCGATCTCATACCAAAGGGGTATTATTCCACTGTATGGCAATTTTGTTTATGATGACTAGTCCTTCAAAAACATAGATTCATTTGTATCATCTGTCATAACAAACTGAGCCGAGGCAAGAAGAATGCCAACCTGAGTACCAAAGTATACTCAAGCACATGGCAGCAAAGTACCCAGTAGGTGGGCAGACTACCTGGGCACAAAATCTGTGTTTCCGGGTAAAACTACTGGCACTTCACCTTTGCTACATCTTCCTCAAACTGCTGTCCCGGAAGCAGGCACTCAAACCTCCTACCCACAACCTTCAGTTGCACAGACACAGAAATCAACAGCAACCATGTCCATTTCATTGTTCCAGCAATGTGTGCAGTTGTCCCTGCCCCAGATGTTGGAAAGTAAAGAGAAATATCCAGCCACACACCCACAGTCACAAACAATAATCAATATAAACAATAAACCATATGAAACTAAATTATTAAATATTAAATTAAACAATATCGCCATGCTGTGACCAATAACCGGGAAGGTCCATCTAGCAACAGACACATGGACAAATTGTTGTGGACAGGTAAAATACATTTCTCGTATGGCACATTGGGTGAACCTGGCGAAGGCAGGGACAGAGTTGCAGCTTGGGACATCAGACATACTACCCACACCAAGAATAGTGGGTCCAACTTCCATCAGGGTTTACATCTCCTCCTTTTTCTGCTTTATCTGCAGAATTACCCTCCCCATCACTCCTAAGCTTGGAGCTCTGCAGCATAACCTTAGTGAAGCTGCGCAACACGCTCTGCTGAAGCTCATCTGTTTAGGTCATAAATCACACACTGCAGCAGAGCTGTTGAAAGAGATAAGAAAAATGTCCAATCAGTAGCTCTCACCGCTAAACCTAAATCAAGGGTTGGTCATGTGAAAAAATGGTAATAGTTTTAAAGCTCGGCAAGCTGGTACACAGTCCATGCAGGGCTCATGTGCTAATAAACTTAGTTGAACAGCAGTTTCCAAAAACATACCTTGACTTGCCATACCTAGTTGGCAAGGTACACAGTATTAGCACCCAGTTCAGAATGTCATCTCCCATTTTTGCCGGTCTTGCAGCGCTTTAATGTGCCTTGCCAATGACTGATTTGTGACCTACAGAGCAAAATTTTCCAATGGGTGATAATACCCAGCTCAGCATCAGCCAATATTCTCAATCCACATAGGGTGATGATCAGGAAGAGAAGGAGGAGGAGGAAGAGGAGAAGGAACATTGCTTGCTTATCTGCACTACAGAGGGAACTACAAATCCCAGCTTAGTGCCTGCCCAGCATGGATGGCCTGAAAAGGATGAGGAGGCAAAACGGCTTGAGGAGAAGATAGTTACAATTTGTGACAAATCTTCCCCCAGGGCCATGGGATACTAGGAACCGGGCTATAGTACTACTGTGGTATATGGGGGTCAAGACCCAGCTCTGTGACCCTGACGGTGTCAATAAAAGTTTGGGGATTTTGATTTTGGGGATTATTGTTGTGACGCCGCTTACAGTGCTCGGCCAGGGATGGCCGACGCTGCAGTTCAGACCATCCGGGCAGATGAGGGTGCAGCCAGATTTTCTCGATCCCCTGAACTATACTGAGCAAGTTGTGAAAAACTTAAGTAAAGCCGGTGAACCCTGCCAGAGTCTCTAGTGTTTGTGTCCTTGCATGCTATACAGTTATTCACCCTGTCAGGAGCAGCCCGACCCACGGTGGGCTCAACCATCCAGCTGCAGCGCCATGGGGGATGTAGGCAAGGTGACGGACCGGGTACATAAGGGAAAAACCAGGAAGTGTTAGGTAGTAGGCCAGAGGGTGCCGAGCAGTAAAGACTGAGGAGAACTGACACCGGACCAGTGCATATGGATCCGGAGGAAAACGGCAGCGGTGCCAGGGAGCAACTGAAGGAGAGGATCCCCTATGTACGCCGTAGTCACACGGGTAGGAAGGAGCCTGGTGATCCCCTGAAATATAGGGACATTGGAAGGCTAGGCCGGGACCAGAGAGTCGGCTCTGAGGTGAACGCAGCTACAAGCAGGATCACAGACATTCCAATAGAGAGATACAGATTCCAAGTCTGATTTCCTAAAACAAGTGCAGGAGGTACAGTTGCACATATGGCTCCAGAGCTTAGACATACCCATACACAGGGTTAAGCCAACAAGGACCCGAGCGACCTACCATACAGCACACAAGGAGAAGAGAGGTAGAGAAGGGCCTGAATGGTATCACGCAGGAGAAGGGTCTAAGGCAGGGACCTGGCTGCAGTAGAACTAACTCTAAGTGTGGAGTTAACTTGTGGGAAACTGAAACAGCTTTGTGAACCGGTTGAAATGTGAACTATACTGAGCAAGTTATGAAAAACTTAAGTAAAGCCAATGAACCCTGCCAGAGTCTCTAGTGTTTGTGTCCTTGCATGCTATACTGTAATTCACCCTGTCAGGAGCAGCCCGACCCACAGCGGGCTCAACCATCCAGCTGCAGCACCATTCATCCTCCTGGCAAAAGCAAGCAGCAGCGGTGGTCCCCATTGACCACAACCCGTGGGTGGCGTCACGACAATCCCTGTAAATAACCCCTTTACTTGTGGGCTCGG
The DNA here is from genome assembly GCA_033576535.1 of Allobates femoralis. Lineage (NCBI taxonomy): Eukaryota > Metazoa > Chordata > Amphibia > Anura > Aromobatidae > Allobates > Allobates femoralis. The sequence continues at coordinate 191,579,539 of JARQOC010000006.1, read as the reverse complement.
GACACGGTCCGGACCAAGACTACCTGATAACCCCCGTGATACCCCGATCCGGTAACGAGTACCCCGTCCCAGTGGGCTCCACACCTCCCGACCACTTGGAACGTATCCTGGAAGGTGGCTGCAATTCTATCAGTAATGGTACCTGTACACACCGCTACAGAAGGTTGAAAACAACCGGGTTACGGAGACAAATGTATCTTGCACCGTCAAATCAACCCGAGGTACGGCGTGTAAACTAGCTTGTTGCTACCCGTCACTTTCGGCACCTGTTTCAGAGCAGTGCTCTAAAACAGGTTGATTTCAACCCGATGCTAGCGGCGTCTAAATAAGGTAGGGTAAGGTTTTTTCGCCACCTAGTTAACTCTCCGGGGCGTGACACAGCCTCCAGGAAACCGCCCTCCTTCAGCGATCATCGGTGGAAGCTCCTGCGTTGCAATTGGTTGTCGCTGCATAGGGCGGCATATTTAAGGAGCTGACCAGTCACACTACACATTTGCTATAGCGTCATGTATCAGCCAGCCTTCCTGCGCTGGCCAATCATGATGCTATTGCTTTGTCCAATCATCGTACGAGCGTCTCGTAATCCACAACTCTGGCACGCCTATGTGTTGTCCCTGCTGCACCAGGTCCTCCCATATTACCTTCTCTCGCGGCGTGTAAATGAGGGACGGTGCTCTACAGTAGGTAACTTGAGGCACCCGGCGGTGCATCCAGAGATAGATTAAACCTTCTGTAGAGCACCTTGTAGCGGCGTGTAAAGGAGGTATCAGGTACCGTTTGCAACCGTTGGTACGTGCTAGTGCACGTGAAGCACCCGGTTGTTTCTAACCTTCTGTAGTGGCGTGTAAAGATACCTTCAGGGTACAGAAACGATCCACAGAGTGTGTGTCAGTTTGTCCATCCCTGAACCCGTCCGGTCTAGAGACAGTTGCAGCAGCCTGGCTGCCTAACCACCTCCTGTGCAAATCTCGGTCATCTCAGAAATATAGATTCTGAGGGCACCACTAAATTTTTATGTAAATAAATGCATCTGAAAAATAGCATTTCAAGGAGAAGAAGAGATATGTTATAAATGAGCTATCACCTCTGGGTTAATAAGTATCACATTTTATTAATAGAAAACACTGCACACATTATACAAGATTCAATAAAAACATTTAAGAAGGCTGAAAGCCTACATGCTAAAGGGGGAGAAGTAATCCCCTACTGTAGGGACCAATATATTTTACCAAATATTCAAAAAATCACAATGAGCCAGACAATTCCAAAAATCATTAACAATCACAACATAGTGCAAACAGTGGGAAAAGGTCATAAGATGTACTTAATGACAAAGTGCAGGTCAATTACCCAACATACATTATATAGTCATACTTTGCACCATGTACACATAAATATAAAGTGCAACTAGGCTCGTATTAATCCAATAGTATGTTATGTATAAGGGTGCAGCTTTGGTTGCAAAAGCGCGGCTCTGATTAGCTAGACGCTCATCAGGGTTATGATTCATATAAGCTACATACCCTGTGCTCAGAGACCTGCACTCCACAATCCTGCACCCAGTATTGAGATAAGAAAAATTCCGTCATCTCATCACTGCCCCGGGGACCGCGCTCCACTTGTGGGGAGCTGTACCACCCAAGCTGGCTATCCATCATCCCCGGAGGTCTGAAGCAGTGCTGGTGCCTTCACCAGAATCCACAGATGGCATCACAAGACTTTTATTATTTAATATATTACTAGCTGACCCCAGGGCTACGGGCTCAGGCACCAACCACCGAGACACCACCCCTCGTATCAACGCCCAGGTACCGAGTTTTTATAGACCCCTGGGCAGGTCATCTACCTGGCGTCACAAAAAGGATTTCGGGCCCGGTGTCACCGGGTACTGTGTGCCGTGTATATTGACTGTGTTTTGCGAACTGTTAAGATTTGGCCGCCATTAGTGCGCCATTGAGCAAGAAGAAGGGATGCGTAATGGCCGCAGTGGAGCAAAGCCAAGTCCTGCCCCGCGCTCTGCCGACAACTCCCGAAGCGCCACGACCCAATCCGGAAACTCCCGAGTGCTTAGCCCCCCGCTTGCGGAGCTACAGTTTGCTTTCCCTTAAAGAGACTGGCCTTGATTCACTATGGGGGCGCCAACATGATGAATCCCACAGATCCCATAGATCTCGGCCCCGTCAATCAGCCAGATCTAAACACTCCTCCGGTCGGTGAAGTACTTGCACAGGCAGGGGCTGTAGCACCGATCATGCCGATATCTCTACCGTATGTCCCGAGAGCTAAGTGGCTTCCTCAGTACGATGGCCGGCCAGATACCTTATCTGGATTTAAAAGGCAAATTTGAAGCGTGCTGGACATGTACGCGATGACTAGCAAGCAGCGAGCTGCTGTTGTATTGGGACAGCTAACCGATACAGCAGAGGGGGAGACTGAAACCTGGTCAGAGGCAGACCAGCAATCAGTGACTATTAGTTTTGATAACTTACAGGCTGCTTTTGAAAATCGCAATGAGACTGACCTCCGCATGAGATTTTATCACTGTTACCAGCACCTCAGGACACCTCAGGCAGCAGGGATGAGCAAACTATCTGGTAACCGGATTTCTCAGGATTACACAGATGTAACCCTAGCCATAGACTTGGCAATCCCTTGGTCTAGGAAAAAAAGCCTGTTTGAAAATTTACATAGATTTTGCTACCACTTCGGCCGGCTTCACACCACGAGTTTTCGGGTCTGGGTCTGTCTGGTTTGAACCGGACAGAACCGGATCCGATTTTGCTCCCCACGTATCCCTTTGGTGCTGGATTGTGCTTATTTCGCCTCCAGTTTTGCGCCTTTCCGGCTAGATCTGGTTACGGGTTTTTTTTGCCCCGGACACAAAATTGGAGTTTGCATCATTTTTTTGTGGCAAAAACAAACAAAACCTGATCCTCCAGGATTTGGGGCGATCCGTCACCAATAACATGGGAGTCTATGGGTGCTGGATCGTGCAGGATCTGGCAAAAAATCGTACCGTGTCCCGGACGCCTGGTGCTGAAAGAGTGGTGGCTCTGAAATGCAGCAGCGCTTGTTGAGCACCATGGATAGCACAGCATTTCAGAGCCGCCGCTAAAGTTCAGCACCTGGAGAGCTCCACGGCTGAAATTTCCGCACCACGGGCAGCTCCCCTGCACCCGCACTGCTGAAATTTCAGCACTGGACTGCGGCACAGAAGCGCACAAACCAATCCGGCACAAAACAGGATCAGAGTGCATATTTGTCCTCAGTTTGTGCGCGTCCGGGGCTGTCAGGTTGTGTCTGCTGCATCCTGCAAAACAGCGGACACAACCTGACAGTCATAAATCATGGTGTGAAGCCGGCCTAACATAAAAAGCCTCTTTAGAAATGAACACAGATTTGGAATCACTTGGTCTAGCGAAAAAGGCCTGTTTGTAAATGCAGACAGATTTTGCAATCACTTAGGCTAGGGTCACATTTATAAGTGAAATTGCGTTCACTGCATCCAGATCCGGATGCGGTGAACACAATTGGCTTCAGACAAGCAGCAATCCAGGAACCGGATAGCTGAAGCCGCAATACGGTAACTGGCTGTACATTTTTATGAATGAAACTGGAATGAAGATGAATGAAGATGTATAATCCTGAGCAATGCGGTTACCGCATATACTTTGCTTATCCCGGCTGCCGCCGAGATAAGCAAAGTGTTCTCTGTGTTTTAACAAGTGTAATTTTATTAATAAATGTGTGTATACTGTCTCTAGGGGGTGCCCACCCCCCTCAGAGACCTAGCACCCACTCAGGTGGCCATATAATGATTTAATCTCTTATGTACAGTAGCCGACTCCTGGCGGCTCTGTACATTTTTATGAATGAAGCCGGCGGCTTCACTGAGAGCAGCGCGCATTCTATAGCTATTGTAGGTATAGTACGTGTGCTGTCCAAGGTCCTGAAGGCTTATACAGTAAGATCTATGGGCAGCGCTACTCCGTCCTCCCCCTGCCTGTGCCGCTCCATCCTCCCTCACCCCACCGCTTCCTCCTCCTTTCTTTCTCCTCCTCCCCTCCGCCACTCCATCCTCCGACCTACCCCTGCCTGTGCTGCTCTGGCCTCCCCCACACCCCGCCACTTCGGCCTCCATCCTCCTCTCGCTTGCCGCTCTGTGCTCCGTCCTCCTCCTGCCTGTGTCGCTCCGTCCTTCTCCCCCCCGTTGCTCTGTGCTCCGTCCTCCCCTGCCGCTTCATCATCCCCCTGCCTGTACCGCTCCATCCTCCCCCTGTCTGTGCTGCTTCATCCTATCCCACCCCGCCGTTTCATCCTCTTTCCTTTATCCCCTTCCCTCCACCACTCTATCCTCCGTCCTCCCCCTGCCTGTGCTGCTCCGTCCTCCCTCACCCCGCAGCTTCGCCCTCTGTCTTCCTCCCCCACGCCGCTCTGTGCTCCATCCTCCCCCTGCCTGTGCCTCTCCATCCTCCCCCACCCCACTGTTTCCTCCTCCTTCCTTTGTCCCCTCCACTTCGCCACTCCATCCTCCGTCCTCCCCCTGCCTGTGCTGCTCCGGCCTCCCCCAACCCGCCGCTTCGTCCTCCATCCTCCTCTCCCCTGCCGCTCTGTGCTCCATACTCCCTCCTGCCGCTCCGTCCCTCCCCCTGCCTGTGCCGCTCCATCCTCCCTCACCCCACTACCACCTCCATCCTCCTCCCCCCTGCCACGCCGACCTCCTCCCGCCGCTCCGTCCTCAAAGACCCTCTCTATTCAGCCCTCACCGCTTTCCCCATGCAATCCCTATTTCTATATTCTAGAATACCCGATGCGTTAGAATTGGGCCATCATCTAGTAAAATATAAATGTACATATATATATACATTTACACATCTATACATAAAAAATCCATCTACTGCATGCAACTAGTGACTGGATACATTTTCTATTTTTAAGATTGAGCCCTTCTGGATATAATGCCCCGTTTTTATAAATCCAGAAGCTTTCTTTTTTATATACATATATTTTTTTTTCTTGAACATAGTATCCAGCAGGGCTCAACCTCACAATAGAAAATGTATCCAGTCATTAGTTGAGTGCAATAGATGGACTTTTTATGTATATATGGTTATACATATATATATATATATACCGGTACATACATATATATATATATATATACATTTATATTTTATATCTTACTAGCTGTAGTACCCGGCTATGCCCGGGTTAATAAATAACTGATGTTAGCTATAACAAAATAGAATTTGAATATGTCATATTAATGACCTGTAAAAAAATATAAGCTGAGCTGTGATTGATTGCTATAGGCAGCCTAATAAATCTCCAGCCAATAGTAAACCCTCCCCCTGGCCAACCAGTATATGTTACCTAACACATACACATAATAGACAGCTCATGTGACTGACATCTGCCTTAATTCCCTATATGGCACATGTGTTTTTAATCAGATGTTTATTTTTGGAAATTAAAGATAGCACACGTATGAGGCGAGTTGTGTGAGGTGATTTGTGCACATCTGTGTCTGTCTGTGTGGTGTGTGTGTCCCTGTGGTGTGAGTGCATGTATCCCTATAGGGTGTGTATGTGTGTGTGTCCCTGTGGGGGGTCTGTGTGGTGTGTGTGTATCTGTGTTGTATGTGTCTCTTTGTGGTGTGTGTGACCCTGTGGGGTGAGTGCATTTGTCCCTATAGGGTGTGTATGTGTGTGTTTCCCTGTGGGGGGGGGGTGACTGTGTGGGGTGTGTGTCTCTGTGTTGTGTGTGTCTCTTTGTGGTGTGTGTGTGTCCCTGTGCGGTGAGTGCATGTGTCCCTATAGGGTGTGTATGTGTGTGTGTCCCTGTGGGGGGGTCTGTGTGGTGTGTGTGTGTGTCTCTTTGTGGTGTGTGTGTGTCCCTGTGGGGGTGAGTGCATGTGCCCCTATAGGGTGGCTATGTGTGTGTGTCCTTGTGGGGGGGTCTGTGTGGTGTGTGTGTCTGTGTTGTGTGTGTCTCTTTGTGTGTGTGTGTGTCCATGTGGGGTGAGTGCATGTGTCGCTATAGGTTGTGTGTGTGTCCCCTTGGGTGTGTGTGTCTCTGTGTTGTGTGTGTCTCTTTGTAGTGTGTGTGTGTTTGTTCGGGTGCGTGGTGAGTATCCAATCTGGGGGCTGCACCTTAGCGACTGTACACTTGCTGTTACTCTTTGTGTGCGTGTGGTGTGTATACATGTCCCCGTGCATGGTGAATATCTCATGTTGGGGCCCCACCTTAGTGACTATATGCTGGTATGTGCTGTTAGTCTTTGGTGCTATCATTAAACCCCTCTCATTCCAACTGTCAACTGGTAACTGTCACTTTTTCCCCATTATGTAGATAGGGGCAACATTGTTTGGTGAATTGGAATGCGCGCGGTTAAAATTTCACCTCACAACATAGCCTATGACACTCCCTGGGTCCAGTCGTGTGATCATGCAAAATTTTGTGGCTATAGCTGCCAGCTGTCGATTTTCCTCCAACATTCCTCCACACGTGCAAAATTTTGTGGCTGTAGTTGCGACGGTGTAGATGCCAATCCCGGATATACATACATACACACACACACACACAACACACACACACACATTCAGCTTTATATATTAGATATTAGTTTTAATGTAAGGTTAGTATATGATTTTTACGAGAAAACTTATGTGTATGCATGTGTATGTACAGTATATATATATATATATATATATATATACAGTTGTGGCCAAAAGTATTGACACCCCTGCAATTCTGTCAGATAATACTCAGTTTCTTCCTGAAAATGAAGGCCAAATTGGATATAACTCCACACCAAACATAAAAAGGGGGTGGACAAAAGTATTGTCGTTGTTAGAAAAATCATGTGATGCTTCTCTAATTTGTGTAATTAACAGAACCTGTAACTTACCTGTGGCACCTAACATGTGTTGGCAATAACTAAATCACACTTGCAGCCAGTTGACATGGATTAAAGTTGACTCAACCTCTGTCCTGTGTCCTTGTGTGTATCACATTGAGCATTGAGAAAAGAAAGAAGACCAAAGAACTGTCTGAGGACTTGAAAAACCAAATTGTGAGGAAGCATGAGCAATCTCAAGGCTACAAGTCCATCTCCAAAGACCTGAATGTTCCTGTGTCTAATGTGTGCAGTGTCATCAAGATGTTTAAAGCCCATGGCACTGTGGCTAACCTCCCTAGATGTGGATGGAAAAGAAAAATTGATGAGAGATTTCAACACAAGATTGTGCGGATGGTGGATAAAGAACCTCGACTAACATCCAAACAAGTTCAAGCTGCCCTAAAGTCCGAGGGTACAACAGTGTCAACCCATACTATCCGTCGGCGTCTGAATGAAAAGGGACTGTATGGTAGGATACCCAGGAAGACCCCACTTCTTACCCCGAGATATAAAAAAGCCAGGCTGGAGTTTGCCAAAACTTACCTGAGAAAGCCTACAACATTTTGGAAGAATGTTCTCTGGTCAGATGAGACAAAAGTAGAGCTTTTTGGGCAAAGGCATCAACATAGAGTTTACAGGAGAAAAAAGGAGACATTCAAAGAAAAGAACACGGTCCCTATAGTCAAACATGGCGGAGGTTCCCTGATGTTTTGGGGTTGCTTTGCTGCCTCTGGCACTGGACTGCTTGACCGTGTGCATGGCATTATGAAGACTGAAAACTACCAACAAATTTTGCAGCATAATGTAGGGCCCAGTGTGAGAAAGCTGGGTCTCCCTCAGAGGTCATGGGTCTTCCTGCAGAAGAATGACCCAAAACACACTTCAAAAAGCACTAGAAAATGGTTTGAGAGAAAGCACTGGAGACTTCTAAGGTGGCCAGCAATGAGTCCAGACCTGAATCCCATAGAACACCTGTGGAGAGATCAAAAAATGGCAGTTTGGACAAGGCACCCTTCAAATATCAGGGACCTGGAGCAGTTTGCCAAAGAAGAGATGGTCTAAAATTCCAGCAGAGCATTGTAAGAAACTCATTGATGGTTACCAGAAGCGGTTGATCGCAGTTATTGCTATATTCTTTAGTCACTAAGGCGGGCCATCTTTGTCCTAATATCACGCCTTAATAGGTGTGATCTTCTATGCATATTGTAATCAGCATCTCCCAGCTCTCCTGGGCGCTGCCGGGGCTGCAATGGGGCTGTAATGACGCGAATCGCGTCATTTCCGGCATGGTGTGACGTCAGTACACCCACGCCGCATGCGCAGTGCGGGGCTTGAAACCTGCAGAGCGGTGCAGGTGTACTGTCGTCACCTGATGCCGGAAATGACGTGATTCGCGTCATTACAGCCCCATTGCAGCCCAGGCAGGGCCCAGTAGAGCTGGGAGGCGCTGATTACAATATGCATTGAAGATCACGCATATTAAGGCGTGATATTAGGACGAAGATGGCCCACCTTAGGGGCTAAAGAATATAGCCACTGCTCATTATCATCACTAATGAGTAAGTTATAAAAGTTTTTCTAAACTTTTACAGGATGCTTTCCTGAGGAGAAAGGACTGTGGGATTAGTGATGGGATGCTGCAGGGACATGTTTTGATAGCTTAGGAGGCGTTTTGGGGGTGACAGGATCCCTTTAAGGAGGACAGACTAGCATTTGCACGAGGAGTTGTAGAGTTAGTGTTATTTTTTTCAGTTCTTCACTTTTCTTGACCAAGGCCTGTGTTTTTGTTAAAATTTTAGATAAACCGTCCAACATTTTGCGCCGTTTGCGCTTCCTTCTACTGGGCATGCATGCAGCCTTTGGGATCCAACTGAAAGACATTAATGGACTCTGTACTTGATGCCTGTCCACCCCTTTAAGTCTGAGTGCTGCTGATCCCTATGAGACTTTTGTTATATCTCAGTATATACTATGCATATTGATATTTTTTTTGCTTGAGACTTCAAGTCACCTGTCTCTGTTACTTATCCTTATCTATTCTCACAATCTCCCCTTTCCCCCTATCTGACCACCATCTACTCACCTTCTCAACCTTGTCCTCCTCCTCACCAGCCCCCAGTGTCCAACCACTAGCACATCCTCGCAGAAACCTTGAGCATTTAGACATCCACAGACTCTCAGACCCTATTCTACCTCTGTCTTCCAAATCTTCGCTCCACGACATGGACAGTGCCACCGGTTTCTATAATGCCACCTTAACATCAACTATAGACTCAGTCCCCCTCTCGTGCATGGCAAAATGGGAGAATCAATAGGCAATCTTGACACAACAATCTCACCAAAAAACTTCAGCAAGCATCCAGGGTTGCAGAGCAGCATTGGAAGAAAATGCACCTACTAGATGACTTCACTGCATTCAAACAAACAACATTCGCCTTCAAATCAGCCCTCACCTCTGCTAAACAGACATACTTCACAAACCTTGTATCTTCCTTATCCTAAAACCTCAAACAACAGTTCAGTACATTTAACTCTCTCCTTTGCCCCCCACAACTCCCTATGACCTCCCTTATCTTTGATGAGGACTTTGCCAAATACTTCAAAAATAAGATCGACCAAACAAGGCAAGCCTGTATTATTTCACCACTCCAACCACTCCATATACCAGGCCTCTGCCCTTCCCTCACAATCTCCTTTTCCAACATCCCTGAAGGACAGCTTACTCATCTCCTCTCCAAAGCACACCTCACCACGGGTGCACTTGACCCCATCCCTTACCAGCCCTAACCCATCTGCTCAACCTATCGCTAACCACTGGCACCTTCCCCTCTGCTGTCAAACATGCCACCATCATGCAGATCCTCAAAAAAACCAAACCTTGACCCTACTGCTATGGCCAGCTATCGGTCACATATCGCTGCTCCTGTTCGCTTCCAAACTCCTTGAGCAGCATGTCCATGCTTTCTCCCACCTCTCATCTAACTCTCTCCTTGACAACCTCCAATCTGGCTTTCGACCCCACCACTCCACCGAATCTGCCCTGACCAAAATTACTAATGACTTACAGCCAAGGCTAACAGCCAGTTTTCCATCCTCCTCCTTCTAGACCTGCCCTCTGCCTTCGATTGCTCCCTCTTACTACAGATCCTCTCATCCCTTGACCTTGCCCTCTCCTGGATCGCCTCATACCTTTCTGACCGCACATTTAGCATTTCCCACTTCCACACTATCGCCATATCCCACCTCTCTCTGTTGGAGTCCCTCAAGGCTCTGTGCTGAGGCCCCTACTTTTCTCCATCTATAACCTTGACCTAGGACAGGGGTCTCAAACACGCGGCCCGGGGGCCGCATGCGGCCCGTGAGGCTAGATGATGTGGCCCGCAGACACACTAGACTGGCGATTAAAATATGGTGGGAGCCCACACATTTTTTTTATTATTATTTATTTAAATTTGAAAATATATATTCTGACATGTTTTCATCGCCAGGTAAAACCAGAAAGCTGGGGGCTGGAATCTTCAGCATAGTAAGGTCCAAGCGTTCTTGGTCCTCCCATGCTGAAGCCCACAGCCGTCGCTGAAAATGGCGCATTCATTGTAGCGGCATTTCCAACCTCTTTACCTGGCTCTCCCAGCAGCCCTGGTGGGGGGTGGCACGCTGGGTAATATTAGGGTTAATACCAACTTTGTATTCTAAGCTGGTATTAAGCCCGAAATTCATGGCGTCATGCCAAATTAGACCTGGCCACCATGAATTTCTACTAAGCATTAAAAAAACTGCAAAGATAAATATTTTTTTATTACAAATATAACAAAGAAAACAAATAGGGGCTCTATCTTTATTAGAAAAAAAAGCTTTCAGTCTGACGTAGTCCACAAGCAGAGAAATGTCAGCTCTGCTTCATCGCTCTGAACAGACAAGCTTCTGTCCAGAGTGACAAGCAGGCTGACACTGACAGTGACAGTCAGAAGTCAATCGAGTTCATATCTGGGCCATGAACTTGGGTGGCCCCTGAAGTTACCGTAAACATTGCAGAGAATTGTATTGCATTAAATTTGAAAGGAATGTAACCCTCCACCTAAAAAAAATTTTTTATGTGTGGCCCACCTACCTTGCCGAGTTTGAGACCCCTGGCCTAGGACAACTCAAAGTCCCATGGTTTCCAGTACCACCTGTATGCTGATGACACTCAGATCTACTTCTCTGGCCCAGATGTCAACTCTCTGCTGTCCAGTATCCCGGAGTGTCTGTCAGCCATATCCTCCTTTTTCACCTCTTGTTTCCTAAAACTCAATGTAGACAAAACCAAACTCATCATCTTTGTCATGTTAAGTTGTTTAATGTAAACTATATCTAAAATGTTTTATGTAACCCCTTCTCATGTACAGCACCATGGAATTAATGGTGCTATATAAATAAATAAATAAATAAATAATAATAATAGTCTGTGTTTGTTAAGTTTTTTGAGTTCACTCCTTGTGTGCAGGACTGTTTTTGCAAGCAGGTGCTTTGACACTGCCATACAGAGACTGGTGAACAAGCCTCTAGCCTCTGACCTGAAGAAGTGAGGTATGGAGCTGCAAGACACTATACCCACTCCAGTAGAACACGGCTGACGAAGTACAGTTCTCGAGGGCCACAAACAGTGCCTGTTTTCAGGATTCCCCGAGCATTGCACAAGGTGCTGGAATCATATCCTGTAGATGATGAAATTAATACCTGTGCAATGCTAAGGAAATCAGAAAACTTGCACTGTTTTCATACCTTGAGGACTGTAGTTGGCCACCCCTGCCCAGGAAGTCTCTGTGGAAGTAGCCCGGGGGCAAGAGGAATCTTTGAACCCTTTCACCACAAGTGCAGCTCTCCCTGGACTCTCTTAGGTCCTGTGCATTGTTTGATGTTTTTTTTACGCAAATTGAAAATCTGCATCAAAATCTTGTATCCTGAGACGAACAAAGTGTAGGACAGGTGCTTCTAAGTGCTGTGCCCACATTGTGCCAACATTGCTTTCCACATTGCTTCCTTGCACATGTGAATCAGGTTTATTTTTTTCTGCCCCAAAATTTGCACCAATTCTGCAAAAAAAAACAAACACGTTGGCACAGTACTTCTGGACTCTTGTAGGTCTAGTTCACATCTATGCGCCCCTGCGTTTGCCTGCTTTGTGCTAGTGCAAGTGCAAGTGCAGGTGCTATCACAGGCCAGCGCAAGCAAGCGCATCGGCACATAGATGCAGAGCCCTTGCGCTCGCGCCACCATTACCTGCTATGGACGAGCGCAGGAGACCGCATCCCGGAAGCGCAAGTGTGACAGCTCCTCTGTCACAGCACATGTGCTAGTCCGAATGCACCGGAAACGCATAATGTTACGTTTACGGGTGCTTCCAAACTAGCGCATGCTCTGTGACAGAGAAGCTGTCAAGTCTCAGGGAAGGGGGGAAGGGGTGGTGCTGTCACTGGATATTTACCTGAGAGCCGGTTTAGTGCAAAGGAGTGGAGTGTCTGTTATCCAATCAAGTTATGCAAGAAAACTCCAGCACTTGGCGTGATCTTCATGATAGTTAATTTATTTGTGCAGATTAAAAATGAACATACAATTGAAAGGGAGACATGACCCCACGCTGGACGCGTTTCAGATTACATCCTTTTTCAACAGCATAAAAAAGAGACCTCATCACACTTCCTTAAATACAATAAAAACTAAATCAAATGCACAGGTGAAATAGAAAGTTAATTAGAGCTGAAGACAAAAGCTCCACCTAGTGGTATGTACACGCAAATTGACCAACCTCTAAATATATGTACACATAAATAAACAAATAGCACTGATTCATTCCCAACATTGTACCAGTGCTAGAACCACATTATTGTGCATTTTTGTCACAATCGGTATATTGTAGAGCCAGATGTATTCCAACATGTAATATATGGAAACTGACAATGCACTATAAAACAGAGCAATTTTTAGTCTCCCTAAATGGGTGACAAACGTGTGGTTTATTATTTGCATCTTTTTTCTCTCTCTTTTCCTCCCTCCCCTGTGTATCATATTATGTTCTACTAATAAAAGCAAACACAATGCTGGAACAGGACATTTAACCGAGCACATACATTCAATGTCCAAAAATGTGTTCATTATCCAATGTGTGCTTAGACCAACAATGATGACTCACCCTATTGATGAGCCATGAGATGTAAGGCATAGAAGAGAGTCAAACACACCTACACTTGGATACATACACTAGGTGTCCAAGTTTCATGCTGATTAGAAGTGCTCAAAACCATCATGATGACTCACCCTGCATGCATACTTCAAGGTGTGTGACACAGAGATGACTCACCCTATTGATGAGCCATGAGGTGTAAGGCATAGAAGAGAATCTAACACACCTACACTAGATGTCCAAGTGCTCAAAACCATTAGGATGACTCACCCTGCATGCACACCTCAAGGTGTGTGACACAGAGATGAGTCACCCTATTGATGAGCCATGAGATGTAAGGCATGGAAGAGAATCTAACACACCTACACTAGATGTCCAAGTGCTCAAAACCATCATGATGACTCACCCTGCATGCATACTACAAGGTGTGTGACACAGATGACTCACCCCATTGATGAGCCATAAGATGTAAGGCATAGAAGAGAGTTGAACACACCTACAATCAACGCCCAAAAATGTGTACGTTACCCAATGTGTGCTCAGACCACCCATGATGACTCACCCCACTGATGAGCCATGAGATGTAAGGCATAGAAAAGAGTCAAACACACCTACACATGGAAACATACACTAGGTGTCCAAGTTTCATGCTGATTAGAAGTGCTCAAAACCACCATGATGACTCACCCTGCATGCATACTTCAAGGTATGTGGCATAGGGATGACTCACCCTATTGATGAGCCATAAGATGTAAGGAATAAAAGAGAGTTGAACACACCTACAATTGGATACGTATACTAGGTGTCCAGGTTTCATGGTGATTTAAAAGCACTCGAAACCATCATGATGACTCACCCTGCATGCATGCTTCAAGGTGTGTAACACAGATAGAGAACAAACCAACAAACGTGACCACGGATAACCCACTCATCTGAATATACTCAATAACCAAACTCTATGCTATTCAGAAATATTCAAGACCATCGTGATGACTCCCCCTTATATGATACTAGTAAAAAGGCCCGATGCAATTGCATCGGGAGCGCGGTGAAATGAATTGTGAGTATAGAGGCGGCTGTGTGGGTAGCAGAGTATAGAGGCGGCTGTGTGGGTAGCAGAGTATAGAGGGGGCTGTGTGGGTAGCAGAGTATAGAGGTGGCTGTGTGGGTAGCAAAGTATAGAGGCGGCTGTGTGGGTATCAGAGTATAGAGGCGGCTCTGAGGGTAGCAGAGTATAGATGCGGCTCTGAGGGTAGCAGAGTATAGAGGCGGCTGTGTGGGTAGCAGAGTATAGAGGCGGCTGTGTGGGTAGCAGAGTATAGAGGAGGCTGTGTGGGTAGCAGAGTATAGAGGCGGCTGTGTGGGTAGCAGAGTATAGAGGCGGCTGTGTGGGTAGCAGAGTATAGAGGCGGCTGTGTGGGTAGCAGAGTATAGAGGCGGCTGTGTGGGTAGCAGAGTATAGAGGCGGCTGTGTGGGTAGCAGAGTATAGAGGCGGCTCTGTGGGTAGCAGAGTATAGAGGCGGCTCTGTGGGTAGCTAGAGGGGTGAGGAGAGGTGGGTGCTGGAGGGGTGAGGAGAGGTGGGTGCTGGAGGGGTGAGGAGAGGTGGGGGCTGGAGGGGTGAGGAGAGGAGGGGGATGGAGGGGTGAGGAGAGGTGGGGGCAGGTCTGGGCTGGAGGGGTGGAGGGGTGAGGAGAGGTCCGGGCTGGAGGGGTGAGGAGAGGTCCGGCTGGAGGGGTGAGGAGAGGTCCGGCTGGAGGGGTGAGGAGAGGTGCTGGCATACTTCATCATTGTGGTGACTGTGTGGATTCCAGGTGAGCCACATTGGCATTGCTAGTGTCCTGCACTGCACCCCCTTCTGTATTGCAGCAGAGGGCGTTCTTAGCCGGCTCCAGTCCCCCGTGCACACCGCTCCCTCACCTCCACTCCTGTGCGCCTGCAGCAAGGCACTGGCCGCCTCTCCCGGAGGGTGGCCTCGGGCGGCTCCCGGCCACACTTCCGCCGCTGTGTCTGGCCGCAGGGCAGCATGAGAGAGGTGAGGCTGATGAGCTGTGTTCTTGGCGCTCAGCGCCATACGTGCTCCGCTGCTGTGGTGTGGGGCGGGATCCACCATCTTGGTAGCGTCACTTAGCCCCGGGGGTGTGGCAGAACTACTCAGATAGTCATAGCGAGCGGCGGTGTGAGGTAGTGCGGCTGCGGCTCGCGATGACGCTACGCGTCATCGCTCTCAGTGCCGCAAAGGATTTTGGGATTCGGTTACAGTGGCCGAATCCCAAACTCCCGATTATATAAGTAGATAGAGTAGAAAAAGGCCCAATGCTATAGCATCGGGAGTGCGGTGAAATGAATTGTGTGTATCCTTAGTCGTGCTAACAGGAGCAGTAAACATGTGTGACAGTATTTGGGCTTTAGAAAAAAACCTGTAGTATCTGATGTGTTTGAATTTGGGCATTGTATATGTAGCTTGATTTGAGTAATTGTAAACATGTGCATTGTCTTTTGTTAGTTGTGTGCTGTATTTAGGTAAATAGAGTGGTGTTTGTTGGGCGATGTGTATTAGGTGTTGTATCATGTGTTTGCAGTGTGTGTGTCTTTACATGACACAGTGTGTTGTAATGGAATGTGAGTGTAAATGATTGTGGTATAGTGCTTTGTGTGTGTGCATGTGTAAAGAAAAAACCGGTAAACAATTAAAAGCATAGTAGCAGAGTGTAGAGGCGTGTGTGGCGGTGGCAGAGTGTAGAGGCGTGTGTGGCGGTGGCAGAGTGTAGAGGCGTGTGTGGCGGTGGCAGAGTGTACAGGCGTGTGTGGCGGTGGCAGAGTGTACAGGTGTGTGTGGCGGTGGCAGAGTGTACAAGCGTGTGTGGCGGTGGCAGAGTGTACAGGCGTGTGTGGCGGTGGCAGTGTACAGGCGTGTGTGGCGGTGGCAGAGTATACAGGCGTCGGTGGCAGAGTATACAGGCGTCGGTGGCAGAGTATACAGGCGTCGGTGGCAGAGTATACAGGCGTCGGTGGCAGAGTATACAGGCGTCGTGGCAGAGTATGCAGGCGTCGGTGGCAGAGTATGCAGGCGTCGGTGGCAGAGTATGCAGGCGTCGGTGGCAGAGTATGCAGGCGTCGGTGGCAGAGTATGCAGGCATCGGTGGCAGAGTATGCAGGCGTCGGTGGCAGAGTATGCAGGCGTCTGCGCCCCTTTACTCGCGGCTGAGGGCGCTCCTTTAGCTGCGGGAGGGGGGAGAGGACCCTGTGGGTGCTGTCAGGGCCACCCAGCACGGGCGCCCTGGAGGGGGGGGTGCTGTCAGAGGCGCCCAGCACCGGTGCTTTAGCCGCGGGAGGGGGAGGAGGACCCTGTGGGTGCTGTCAGGGCCACCCAGCACGGGCGCCCTGGAGGGGGGGGGTGCTGTCAGAGGCGCCCAGCACCGGTGCTCCTTTAGCCGCGGGAGGGGGAGAGGACCCTGTGGGTGCTGTCAGGGCCACCCAGCACGGGCGCCCTGGAGGGGGGGGTGCTGTCAGAGGCGCCCAGCACCGGCGCTCCTTTAGCCGCGGGAGGGGGGAGAGGACCCTGTGGGTGCTGTCAGGGCCACCCAGCACGGGCGCCCTGGAGGGGGGGGGTGCTGTCAGAGGCGCCCAGCACCGGCGCTCCTTTAGCCGCGGGAGGGGGGAGAGGACCCTGTGGGTGCTGTCAGGGCTACCCAGCACGGGCGCCCTGGAGGGGGGGGTTGCAGTCAGAAGCACCCAGCACCGGCGCTCCTTTAGCCGTGGGAGGGGGGAGAGGACCCTGTGGGTGCTGTCAGGGCCACCCAGCACGGGCGCCCTGGAGGGGGGGGGGTGCTGTCAGAGGCGCCCAGCACCGGCGCTCCTTTAGCCGCGGGAGGGGGGAGAGGACCCTGTGGGTGCTGTCAGGGCCACCCAGTACGGGCGCCCTGGAGGGAAGGGGGGGTGCTGTCAGAGGCGCCCAGCACCGGCGCTCCTTTAGCCGTGGGAGGGGGGAGAGGACCCTGTGGGTGCTGTCAGGGCTACCCAGCACGGGCGCCCTGGAGGGGGGGGGGTTGCAGTCAGCAGCGCCCAGCACCGGCGCTCCTTTAGCCGCGGGAGGGGGGAGAGGACCCTGTGAGTGCTGTCAGGGCCACTCAGCACCGCCACCCCGGAGGGGGAGGTACTGTCAGAGGCAGCCAGCACTGGCGCTCCTTAAGCCGCGGGAAGGGGGAGAGGACCCTGTGGCTGCTGTCAGGGCGACGCAGCACCGCCGCCCCTGTAGTAGCGTGTTGCGGCGGGTGAGGAGGGGGGGGGCTGTCAGGGAGCACGGCCTCCCCTGCATGAGCGGTGATGAGATCCCTGCGGTGACATGTAATATCCAAGATGGCGGGGAAATGTCGCGAGATTTTAGGCGCCATCTTGGAAATGACATGTCGCCGTAAGGAGAGCGCTACTGCAGCTGCATGGTGTCAGCGGTGATAGAGCAGCGCGGGACGGACGAGTGGGCAGCGGAGAGCTGGCGGAGGGCGCGAGCGCTCGCGGCGGGGCGGACAGGTGGGCAGCGGAGCCGGCGGGTGGGCTGATAGGAGAGTTGTGGCGGCGGGTGGGCAGCGGACACTGCTCGCGATGACGCTACGCGTCATCGCTCGCAATGGCGCAATGCATTGTGGGATTCGGTTACAGTGCCCGAATTTCAAACTGCGGATTATATAAATAGATAAACCGTGAGGGCGAATCAGACATGCGAAGTGCCACTTTTCCCCCACTTGGATGGGCACTCACAATATTTCTAAACTTTATGTTAACTTGGGGTTATCTGAGGCAGATGTGATGACTCACCCTACATATAAATTACATAATGCAAGGCATGATTAAACCAACCTACCATCCGGTAAGTTGTGTCTATACATTCGTTGTACTAAGCGTGTCCTAGTTGGGAAATAAACACAACATGGAGAAGGAAGGCGGAATTTAATAGCAATTATGTGAGTTCATGTAAAAATTCTTTAACCCCTAAAATGCCTCCAATATTGTCAGTGAGTAGAATCACGAAGAGTCCATTTAAGCACATCTAAACTACTTCCTGGGGACCCCTTTTGAATGCGCTGCCCCACACAACCCTGACTGGTGTACGGGTACAATATGCAGAGAAAGGGGGAATCAGTAGAAATAATATAAATCCGTACGTAAGTTTAACCCCTCGGGTTACCTAGTGTGGAGATTAAGAATCCAACGCGCCTCCGACTCCAACACCTGCCTACCCATGTCTCCGCCCCTCTCACCTCTTGTAACCCGGTCAATGCCCTTAACCAACAATGCACTAGTGTCTCCTCCATGGACATCAAGAAAATGGCGTGATAGGTTCGACATCTGCCTGCGACTAGCCCTGTTTGCAGGATTAGCCGCAGACAGGTGTTCCCCTATGCGCCTCTTTAGGGGCCGGGTAGTGCATCCAACATAATCTTTCTTGCAAATTTTACAGGAAGCCATGTATACAACATCACTAGAATTACAGTTGATGTACATTCGAATAGTAAAGTTGCGTCCTGTACGGCGATCTTGGAATTCTTTGCTCACATGCATTATATTACACAGCCCACATCTGGACCCATTGCACGGGTAGTTGCCCTTACTTGATAGCCAAACTGGTTTACCAATGTTGGATTTAAACAATGATGGAGACAAAAGGTTTCCCAATGTCATGGGTTTTCTAGGCACACATCTAAAGCCCTGATTCAAGATGGTTGACAGGGTGGCATCCTGGTACAATATTGGTATACATTTGTGAATGGACTTGACAATAGCATCATAGTCTGTACTGTAAGCAGTGGAAAAGGTGGGCATCCATTCTCCTCTACCCTGATCTAGAACTCCTGGTCTATTTACTAACAGATCCCTACGTGTTATAGTTTTAACTTTATCAATCGCTTTGTTAAGTTTGTTGGAACTGTAGCCCCTCCTGGTCAGGCGGCCTGTTATGACGCCCACCTCATTATTGAATGAAGTTTCAGTGGAGCAAGAGCGCCTTGCTCTTATAAACTCACCTATAGGCAAATTGGCTATAACATGTCGTGGGTGGCAACTACCTGCATGTAAGATGGCATTGCCCCCACTGGGCTTTCTAAACAATTCTGATTGAATGATGCCCGTGTCCTGGTCCCCAATTAATGTTAGGTCTAAATAGGACACCCTGTTAGTATGTATCTCATGGGTAAACCTAATGTTCATGTTGTTTGAATTGATGTATTGGATGAACTGTGAGAAAGATGATGCGCTGGCGGGGGTACACCGTCCTTGCTGTCCCAGATGGCTATGACATCATCAATGTACCTTCCCCACCAGCGCAACTCACTCATGAATGGGTTTCCCCCACAATGGATATATTTATGTTCCCAAAAGCTCATGAAGATGTTCGCTAGTGAAGGTGAGAAACCCGCCCCCATTGGACATCCCTGCAGTTGTAAATAGTACCGACCATTGAACTTAAAGAAATTTGTACTGAGAAGATATTCTACACTCATTATAAGAAAATGGCTTGTTTCAGGCGTATAGGATGAATGAAGACCCAAACAATGTTCCAATGCACTGATTGCCAGACTGTGTGGAATACAATTGTACAATGAGACCACATCACATGTGATCCATGTACTGTTGGAACCCCATTTAATCCTATTCAAACTGCACAATAGTTGTCTTGTATCCAAAATAAATCCCATAGATTGTCTCACTAGTGGTTGTTTTAATCTGCACAAATAAATGAACTATCATGAAGATCACGCCAAGTGCTGGAGTTTTCTTACAGAGAAGCTGTCACACTTGTGCTTCCGGGATGCGGTTTCCTGCACTCGCCCATAGCAGGTAATGACGGTGCGAGCGCAAGGGCTCTGCATCTATGTGCCGGTGTGCTTGCCTGCACTGGCCTGTGATAGCACCTGTGCTTGCACTTGCGCTAGTGCAAAGGCAGGGGCGCATAGATGTGAACTAGGCCAAAGTCTTTGCTGGCTTTAGGATAGACATGCAAATTCTCCAAATCTGCTTTAAAAAAAAAAGCATCAAACAACATGGCGGAGCCACATCTAGATTCCCTGCTATATGATGTCAGCTGTGTAACCTGACACAATTTCTGAGAAGTCATAATGAGGATGTCTGAGTTTCATGAGCAGGCCCGCAAGCATGTTTAGTGTGACGGTAGTGCTAAAGCTTGCTAAGTAATAGTGTAATAAATATAATGGATTACTCCAGAATCATTTTGCGTGGTGCAAATACACAACTAAACACAGTTTATAGGTGAAAAAGTCTATATTTGACACATAGTGATAAACAAAGTCCATAAACGGACAGTGATGATATTAAATGAAGCCTTAAAGTAAACATCCCTTGAATAACTTCACAGGAAAATGCAATCAGTAGTGCAGAATTTAAAACTCAGTCAACACTGGTAGATGCTGTAAAAAGGAAAGTCTATGGCAAGTCCAATCAAGGTATGTTAAGGCAAAGTCTATAAACACATATAATCACCCAGGGAGGCCTGGGAAAGGAAGTTTAAGAAAGTCCTGAACCAGAAGCAGAGCAAAATTACTCTGTCCAGAACAGTCCCGTGCTCTACATCCATTTGTACATGGAAGTGACAGAGCACTTGAAGGAAACCTGTCAGATCATTTATGCCCCCCAAGCTATCACTGTCTGTACCTGAAGCTTCATGGTCCTTACCTAAGCATTACTATTTTAACTAATAGTGTAATGTTAAAGTTGAAAAAAAGCAGTTATAAACCTACATTTTCTTATGTAAATTAGCCACAGACTAGTCAAGGAGCAAATACTGCCACACCATGACCAGACCACATATACCTCATAGTGACTGAATTATACCACATACAAGAGAACATTACCACCAGACCATGACCAGACCACATAGTGGTCAAATAGCACCAAATACAAAAGAGAAATACCCCCCAAATTATGACCAGACCAGATCTTACCAGCACATTGTGACTAGAAAATATCACATGCAAGGCACAAATACCACCACACCATGGACAGACCACATATAACCACCACATAGTAATTGAGTAATATCACATACTAGGGAAAAATACTGAAACACCATGAAAAGACCACATAATATCACCAGATAGTGACTGAATAGTACAATACTAATCACAAATAGAAACCACAATACTAATACCATTACTAATTCCACCATTATGCACAGGGGCTCTGTATATAATGTATTCTCTCAGGAAATACATAATTCACAGGTGACAATAAATTCAGGAGCTCTATATATATTGTATAGTGTAAAGGTAATACAGTGGTCACCCATGACATTATACAGAAAATCACTGTAGCTAGTATATAGTCTGTATCTATATAATACAGTGATCACCATCACTATACAGACGCGTTCTGAATATAGTGAAGAGTGTACAGGTAACACAATGATCCCCTGCAACATTACACACAGAAGTTCTTTAGTATCAGTGTACAGGTAATACATGGCTCACTGGTAAAATAGTACAAAGGAACTCAGTATACAGTGTCAGTATAAAGGTAATACAGGGATCACCAGGGACAGTATGCACAAGAGCTCTGTTTAGAGATATAGTGTACAGGTAATACAGTAATAATTAGTGACATTAGCAACATACGGTAATACACAGGAGATCTATATATTGTGTACAGGGGCGGGCTGGTGCTTACAACGCCGAGTGGCAGATGTATCCTTCCAGCCCTTGGTGAGGAGTGGGCGGGGGGTGCTGTCAGGAATTTTTAGTTGAGGGGGGTGCTGTCAGGGTTTTGGTTGAGAAGCGGGGGGAGGGGGGAGTGGAAGGGGGTGCTGTCGGACCTCGCTCACTCACGTAGTTCTCCGCCGCCTCTGCCGCGTCTCCTGTGTCTCTGCCGCGTTTCCTGTGTAAAGTGCCGCCGGCCAGCCCATTTCTGAGGGGGGCGACCCTAAATGATGGGTTATACCACCAACCCAGGGGGCATTTGTCCCCCTGCCACCTGGGCCAGTCCGCCCCTGATTGTGTATAACTAGCAAGTAATACAGTGATAAATGGTGACATAGTACAGTACATACGAGCTAGGTACAGCATATTGTATATAGTATATAGGTAATACAGCCATCACAGGTGACATAATAGACAGGGGATCTGTTTATAGTGTCAGTGCACAAGCATTACAGTGATCACCTTGAAACTATATACTGGAGCTGTGTATATAATGTATAGTGTAAGTGTACATGTAATAAATTGACTTACAAGTGATGTCTCTAGCTGAAGTCATTCATGTTTGCTCTTCTTCTTCATCTGGAGCAGATTGCTATCACATCTTTCAGCCAGAACTTGTCTCTGCAAAAAATAACACATAGACATTAATAACTGATCACTTCTGGAGCACATTCCCCACTTTTCCCCCCAAATCACACTGTACCAGATAAATAAAAAAAGTGACACAGTGCCGAGCTGCACAACAAGGCTATGTTCACACTTTAAACTGGAACGCAAGTATTTCCATGCAGCATGTAGGCACATGTTCACTCAGGCCACAAAATAGCAAAACCAAAGAAAAGAAGCAATAATGAGTATATACCCTAAAATATTGTATATACTTGAATATATGTAAAGTTTTTCACTGCAAGTTTTTTGCTGAAAAATTCCCCCTCAGCTTATACTCAAGTCAATGTTCATCTGCTGTGGAAGAGGGGTGATCAAAGGCCGCAGCTGGCAGTAGCAGTCTCATTAGGCTAATGTAATATTAAGTGCACTCTCTTATTTTATGGTATATGCTCAGTTTTGTTTCTTTTCTTTTGTTTTTATGTTCACACATTGTATTTCTCAAAAGCATTTTTAAAAGCAAACTAAAATCTGCTGTTTACCTCCAAAAGCTATGAGATTTCAGAAATACTGAATTAGAAAACTACTTTTTTTGAAAACTGACACATACAGCTGAGCAAAGGCACAATGTTAACAGGTCTGTAAGGGCATGGACACACTGGCGGGAAACTCGGAAGACTGCAATGCAGAGCTACGATGGCCTGCCAAATTGATGCAACCCAGCTAATCGCCCTTGTGAAGGACAGGCCAGTGCTCTGGGACCCAAGGCAGCAGGGCTATGGAGACCACAGGCAAAGGGAGTCTGCCTGGAGGGAGAGATTACTAGATCTCTCTTCCCCTTATTTGACCGGACCCCACGTGATGGACAGCAAGCCCTTGGTAATGTATTCTTTTACCTGATGTCGTCACCTACTGTAATGTCAAGATATGGGTTATTGTTTATTCTGCTTACTATGTCCAAATGGCAATTAATGTTGTTTTCCCAACTGCAGTGGAGCAGGTTTGCAAACGTTGGCGCAGCTGCCGGGACCAATACCGGAGGGAACTGACCAACCAGGCTTCTGGAGGTTCTGATACACCAAGGGGGAGGATGTCCCTCCACTTTAACCGCCTTTACTTTTCTTTCTTCAGCCGGTGATGCACCTGAGATCGTATGTTGTCATTTTTTTATTAATATTCCCCTTTTGTTCTGTGTTTGATGTGGGACCACTGTATTGATTAATGTTATTTCCTATTACATAAATTAGATTCAGGGCCCAGGTGCCCTGGTGCATCAGAACCCAAGGGCGCAAGAAACCAAGGAGGAGAGTCAGCTGAGGGTGCTGTGGGGCCCTTACCATCGCAACCATCTCCATCTGCTGCTGCAGTGCAGGAGTCGCAGTCCTCTGGTGGGCTACCAGAGGGGCAAGGCCCATCAAACGGCCACCCCCAAACACCAGGTGAAGTCAGACTGCATCCTGCGAAAGAGTTACCCCTGGCCCCTTCACTATTCTCCTCATCTTTGTGCCGTCGTCTCAGGCGCCGCAATGAGCCTTCTGGCGAGTCCCTCCGGGGTCAAATGGACACAGGGGTCTGTACAAACCCTGCGAGGCTAGACTGAGATGATGGTGAGGAAGCCTTTGCACACAGCCACTGTAGATACCTGCGTGAAATCCCTCGCCAACGTAGACTGCTTGCAAGGTGCTGCACCCCAAATAGTGCTGGATGCTTGTTTGCCACCCAACAACCCCAGCAGAGTGTTTTCCATCCTGGAGAGGTGGCAGAACTCCAGTGAAAATTGTTTTTTGACCCACTACCAGCAGCATCTACCTCTTTTGGCAAGCCCATCATCATCTCTGGCCTCTCGCAGTTTTGCCAGACCTCCAAATCCATGCCCCTTTCTGACAAGGCCCAGGCATCCACAATGTCCCGGCAGCCCCCCATATGGCAACAATACCTGCCAACAGACTCCTGGCTGAAGAACTTAACCTCGCACAACCAAGGGCGGCAGGGGCCTGATGAATGAACACACAGTACCACTGAACCCTGCACATACACCCAACTGTAGGGCAACATGTGGGTGTGTCTCCCTTGTTGCCAACCAGGCTTAGTGTTTTACAGTAACAGTTGTAGGCCATGTTGGTCATATTTATGTCATGTTGACATATTTTTTAACCAAAAGTTTTATGACATAAACAAACTGTATAAAACAAACTTACTAAATTGTCTTTTATCGTTTAAAAAAAACAAAAAAACAAATTGTAAGGGGGCTGAGGTAAGGCGGTGACATCACCGCAGGAGGCGGGGCAAAGCAGGCAGCACTGCAATAAGCTCTGTGTACTATCCAGCAGGTGAGGGAGACAATGATTGGCATCAGTGAGGCGGCGGTGGGCGGATTAAACATACAGGGGGTGTGAAACTGCCCTTTGGCTCCAGCCACAAACCACCTCCTATTTGGCTCCATTATGTAAGTTTTCAAAGTGTATTATCTCGGGGTACAGGGGGCTCAAGGGCTGGGGGACCCCTTGCCTGAATGCAGCAGACATGCTGCATTCAGTGCTGTAATTAGATCACCATGTATGGTTGGTGAAAGGTCCTCTTTAAACATTGAAAACATCACTAAGTTCATTGGCCTCACGGTCGTCCGGTAAACACTGTGCAGACCCAGCGGCAATTGTCTGTCACCAAGCAAGTGTCCTATGTCTCAGCTGGGCCGCTTTGGAGTCAAACATGATATCACACAAGAGTCTCTGGCTTAACGCTTTACAGTCCAGGCTCAAACATAGTTAACAGGGAAAACAAGTGAGTTTACAGCATAATTTAACTATGTACATCGCGGTCAAGTGGATAGGATCGGCGCATCACTTCCGGTCATGTGGCCGTTTGCGTGCGCGTCACTTCCGGTTCGCAGTAACGCGATCTGGTGGCAGTATAAAGAGAAGGGGGCTTAGACTGCCTAATGACACCTCCCCTGATGAAGTGGCCGTAAGTGGCACCTAGGCCACGAAACATTGTCGGGGTTCGCAGCCCCAATCTTCCCCTGCACTAGGTGCCCCCCACCGTTGGTCTCAGTGGTAACTATTTGGTTTACTTTTCAACCTGTGCTTTTGACATCTGTGGCATTTTGACAACATGCTTTGTGTTAACCTTGTTATCAA
The DNA here is from genome assembly GCA_033576535.1 of Allobates femoralis. NCBI lineage: Eukaryota > Metazoa > Chordata > Amphibia > Anura > Aromobatidae > Allobates > Allobates femoralis. The sequence continues at coordinate 191,554,028 of JARQOC010000006.1, read as the reverse complement.
CTGACATATGTTTATGTGAGGTAAATTAGAGAATTATGTATATACTAGCTGTAGTACCCGGCTACGCCCAGGTTAATAAATAACTGTTAGCTATAATAAAATAGAATTTGAATATGTCATATTAATGACCTGTAAGAAAATAGAAGCTGAGCTGTCATTGGTTGCTATAGGCAGCCTGATATATCTCCAGCCAACAGTAAACCCTCCCCCTGGCCGGGCAGTATATGTTACCTCACACATACACATTATAGACAGCTCATGTGACTGACATATGCCTTAATCCCCTATATGGCACATGTGTTGCACATTGGCTGTTTTTCATCAGATGTTTATGTTTCGAAATTAAAGATAGCACACGAGGCGAGTTGTGTGAGGTGATTTGTGCACATCTGTGTCTGTGTGGTGTGTGTGTCCCTGGGGTATGTGTATGTGTGTGTCCCTCTGGGGTGAGTGCATGTGTCCCTATAGGGTGTGCATGTGTGTGTGTCCCTGTCTGCGTGGTGTGTATCTGTGTTGTGTGTGTCTCTTTGTGGTGTGTGTCCCTGTGGGGTGAGTGCTTGTGTCCCTATAGGGTGTGAATGTGTGTGTGTCCCTGTGGGGGGGGGTCTGTGTGGTGTGTGTGTGTCTCTTTGTGGTGTGTGTGTGTGTGTGTGTGTCCCTGTGGGGTGAGTGCATGTGTCCCTATAGGGTGGCTATGTGTGTGTGTCCCTGAGGGGGGGTCTGTGTGGTGTGTGTCTCTGTTGTGTGTGTCTCTTTGTGGTGTGTGTGTCCCTGTGGGGTGAGTGCATGTGTCCCTATAGGGTGTGTATGTGTGTGTGTCCCTGTGGGGGGGGTCTGTGTGGTGTGTGTGTGTCTCTTCGTGGTGTGTGTGTGTCCCTGTGGGGTAAGTGCATGTGTCCCTATAGGGTGGCTATGTGTGTGTGTCCCTGTGGGGGGGGGGTCTGTGTGGTGTGTGTGTCTGTGTTGTGTGTCTCTCTTTGTGGTGTGTGTGTGTTTGTTCGGGTGCGTGGTAAGTTCCAATGTTGTGGCTGCACCTTAGCGACTATACAGTATAAGTAAATTTACTTACCAAAGAAACGTTTACATTCTTTGACCGATTTAATAGCAAAACAGATTTCCTAAGACAAAATCCAAACACCTGGCCTCAAAATAATGACTTCCAAGAAGGATTGAAAATTGTCAAAACATTAAAAGTAGTTAATGATATGGCTGAGCGTGGTGTTAAATTAATAACCGACTTTAACGACCTTCTGACAAAAGATGAAGAACAAAAGCAATATGTCCTGCAAGTTGTAAGCAAATGCCGAGCATTATATTTTGACGTTTCAAAAACTACTTTAACAAAAGCTCTAGAATAGATTAGATAACTATGTAAAATTATCAACTCATGTAGGTACTACATCTGTATCTTTTCTGTGTCTGTTTGGTATGTATTATATACCTCATTAGACTTATCAGTATTACTTGTTTTTTGATTATATTTCTACTTTAAACTCAAAAATATACCAAAAAAACACAAATTTTATCAATTAATAACAAAATATACGAAGTACCGTATGCTCCCAGTGGTACCAGGTCACGTTCTTGGGGCTAAAAGCTGTTGTAACTCAGTTTGACTTAAAATAACAATTATGTATAAAATATAAATTTTGAAGAACAACATTAGCTTTCTTTTGAGATATTAAGGCTGTTTTTATTATTTACCGTTCTGGAGTTATGGCTCCATATGTCAGCTTTTTGGCCAAAAATTTTGATTTTTTCAAACTTTGAGCAACGAGCGGCACGGGTTAACGTCGTTTGATCGAGCTCAAATTTTGGCTCTCTCAATATCTGGAAAGGGGAATCGTTTTGTGGAGTCCAGACAGACAAAATTCCAACATCGATTTTTTTGTGGTCACCCTAATACACACACACATACATACACACACACACACACACATACACACATTTAGCTTTATATATTAGATACTCTGATTACAGTATGATAAACTGTGTTGAGGGTAAACAACCCTCTGTATTAGAAAGCAAGAATGTTTCTAATGGCCTGTTGTAGATTCTGTATGTGGCCCTGTTCTGACAGGACACATACTAGGTAGCACAAGAAATCTGTTGAATGTGAGTAACCATATACCGTATATACTCGTGTATAAGCCGACCCGTGTATAAGCCGACCCCCCTACTTTTGCCCCAAAAATCTGGAAAAACCTATTGACTCGTGTATAAGCCGAGGGTGGACCCCAGCACAGGTATACAGCCCCAAGCAGTGTGGTATACAGGCCCCCCCCAGTGGTATACAGGCCTCCCCAGTGGTAGTATACAGCAGCCCCAGTGGTAGTATACAGCAGCCCCAGTGGTAGTATATAGCAGCCCCAGTGGTAGTATATAGCAGCCCCAGTGGTAGTATACAGCAGCCCCAGTGGTAGTATACAGCAGCCCCAGTGGTAGTATATAGCAGCCCCAGTGGTAGTATACAGCAGCCCCAGTGGTAGTATACAGCAGCCCCAGTGGTAGTATACAGCAGCCCCAGTGGTAGTATACAGCAGCCCCAGTGGTAGTATATAGCAGCCCCAGTGGTAGTATATAGCAGCCCCAGTGGTAGTATACAGCAGCCCCAGTGGTAGTATACAGCAGCCCCAGTGGTAGTATACAGCAGCCCCAGTGGTAGCATACAGCAGCCCCAGTGGTAGTATATAGCAGCCCCAGTGGTAGTGTACAGCAGCCCCAGTGGTAGTATATAGCAGCCCCAGTGGTAGTATATAGCAGCCCCAGTGGTAGTATACAGCAGCCCCAGTGGTAGTATATAGCAGCCCCAGTGGTAGTATACAGCAGCCCCAGTGGTATACAGCAGGCCCCCAGGGGTACATATAGCAGCCCCCAGGGGTACATATAGCAGCCCCCAGGGGGTACCCAGCAGCCCCCTGGGGGTACCCAGCAGCCCCCAGGGGGTACCCAGCAGCCCCCTGGGGGTCCCCAGCAGCCCCCTGGGGGTCCCCAGCAGCCCCCAAATGCTGGCACTCGCCCCCCCTTGCAAGGGCCCCCCCGCTTCTCTTACCATCCCGGTCTTCTGATCAGCACTGCTCCTCGGCGCTCCGTCCTCTCTGCTCCCGTCCTGCTGCATCCGGGATCTCCGGCCGTCGCAGGCATATGACGTCATCGCGCGACGGCCGGAGATCCCGGATGCAGCAGGACGGACGGAGCACCGAGGAGCACCGAGGAGCGGCGCTGATCAGAAGACCGGGATGGTAATATAACCAGCAGGGGGGGCCCTTACAAGGGGAGGCGAGTGCCAGCATTTGAGGGCTATATGCACTGCTTCCCCCTGCCGCTGATTGACAGGGGGAAGCAGTGCATATTTAATGAGCGGCCCCACGTGACGGGGCCGCTCATACAGCAGCCCCCCCCCGCCTCCTGCAACCTCCACAGCCCCGGACACAGCCCCCACCCGTATTGACTCGTGTATAAGCCGAGGGGGAGACTTTTTAGCCCAAATTTTGGGCTGAAAAACTCGGCTTATACACGAGTATATACGGTACATATATGTATAGGTGTACAGTCCTTAGGGACTTAATTCTGTTGAATGTGTTGAACAATTTACATATATTGCATAGATGTACAGTCCTTAGGGACTTATCTTTACCACTGTACCAATTGTGATGGGACACTACCCACTGTCCTCACTTTGCCCTCCAAGCCAGTTTAATAAAATCAAACTTGTTGGAATTATAAGCCTTTACTCTTTTTCTTCGTTAGAAACTATTCTGAGTAGCTTGACAGAGCGCTCACTTCCTCAATGGGTGTTCTGTTATATATGAAAATTTCTATACTAATTACTATTTCTGTGATTTCTACAGTGTTCCTAAATATGGACTTCCGGGCACATGATGAGATGTGGCTCACTGACTTGGACAAGGCTCTGGATGAGGCTGGTGGAACGGAAGGGGAACCAGGTGGTGACAGCTCGACTGAGGAGGCAATTAAAGTCTATAGGGGGCTCCTACGTAAGATAACAAAGTTGTGGTGGAACAGGGCCTTCCTGGTCAAATACATGGAGAAAGGTCTTATACCAAGGGGCCTAAGAGTTTAGATATTCCCTTCCTTTCAGATAGATGATGAGTCATTTCAGACCGAATGGGAGGGTATGGCCAGTGCCTGTTCCAATGGATTTCTGGGCTTGTTGAGAGACCTGAATACCGCATCAATTGAGGAATTGGAGAGCGAGATGGAGAGCTTATTGACTCAAATTAAGAGTAAACTGCAACCTGATGAGCTCTTGAAATTTAAAACTCAGAACGAAAATTATTTAAAAAGGATGGAAAAGGAAATTAAGGGCAATAAGATAAAGAAATTCTAACGGGACCAAACCGATTTTAACTCTGATCGAGATTATAAATGGACAGCAGTCGGGAAACCAAGACCCCCTTTCCGCTTGAAGCCCAAACCTCGACCAGGCCCACGCCCTAAAACAGTACCACTGAAATACCCGAGCCATCGACTCCTAGTGGTACAGATGAATCGGATACAGAATCAATTCCTAGTGAAGGCGTTCTGACCCGATTCAGAGCAAGGTACTATCCCAAAGCAGTGGCATCAGGGAACAGGACACTACAGGTAGTCAATCTCTCACCTCGCTCTCTTTCAAAAATACATATTGAAGTCCTCTCCAAGGGGCTATCGTTTTCACCCACGAGCCCGTTTCATTTTTTCACAGCTCTGAAAGATCTCCTGTTATTCTGTAGAAAATTGGTCTTAAAGAAACTACATATTAAGAAGACATTACGACCTAATGAAATGGACTCGAAGGAGACGGAGGCTCTGAGTAATTTAGAGGACTTAGCGGAAGAAGTGATCCCAACAAAAGCTGGTGAGTTTCCATTGTGCACACGACCGAAATCTACGAAGTTTCCCCCCTTGTCCGTGTGTCCATCAGTCGATATTTTCTCTAAGGTGGTAATTGAAGATTTGAAAAACATACCTACATATTGTAGTCCTGGCAATCTCAATTACCAACAGAGACGAGCATTGCGCGATTTAGAACATATAACTGATGTGGTAATTAAACCCGCGGACAAGGGGGGAAATGTCGTGATTTGGCCTGTGGAGAAATATGAGCATGAGGTTTTCCACCAGCTCAGAGATAAGGAGACCTACTCGAGAATGACCTGTAGTCCTATGGCCCCCTTCTTTAGGGATCTCCAGGCCATCCTCGAGTGCGCATGCTATAAAGGTATAATTACGAAACAGGTGGTAGAAATTTTAACAGTAAAGTATCCAAGAATACCGACAATATATCTGCTACCTAAGATCCAGAAGGATCCTGTCACTCCCCGAGACGTCCTATAGTTTCCAGTATAGGGGGTCTTTGTAACCCGGTGTGTTAATTTATAGACCACTACTTGAAATCTTTAGTTGAAAATTTACCCTCCTATATTCGTGACACTGGGGACATCTTAAGGCAGACTGATGGGATCTTTGTGGAACTAGGGACTATATTGGTTACCGCCGATGTAGAGTCTCTTTATACCTGCATTCGCCACGAGGATGTTCTGGAAGCTGCCCGTTTCTTTTTATTGGCCAGTGGATAAGATGGCGATCTATGTGAATTGATCCTCGAGTTGCTCCGATTTGCCCTTACCCACAATTTCTTTGTATTTAAGGATCGGTACTATTTACAGAGCCAAGGCACTGCAATGGGCGCGGCTTATGCCCCCTCATACGCGAACCTCTTCCTGGGATACTGGGAGAGGGGTTTGCTGTGCGGGGAGGACGGGCCAGCTGACGCCCATGTGCAGTGCTGGTGGAGGTATATAGATGACTTGCTGATTTTGCGGGGGGGCACTGAGGAGCAGCTCGGGCATTTTATGGGCCGTCTCACAATCAATGACATCAATGTTAGACTTACATATAAGTCTGACGCTAGACAGATTGAGTTTTTGGCCATTTGTATGACGGTGGGCTCTGATCGCATCCTGCATACGGATGTGTATCGGAAATCCACATCCGTAAATTCTCTTTTACATGCGAGTTCAGCCCATACAACATCAACATTTAGAGCTGTCCCCACTGGCCAATTCCTTCGGATGAAATTCATTTGTTCCTCCGAAGAGGCATATAAAAATGGGCAGACGATTTAAAATAACACTTTAGAGAGAGGGGGTACAGTAACAGGTCAGTCAAAAGGGCTTATCTCAGAGCTAAGCACGCATCACGTGAGGAACTACTCTATGGACAAAGACCGGTGGTTCCAGAATCTTCACAACTGACTCGATTAATTTCTACGTTCAATCAGAGTTGGGATTCATTACGTGATGTGCTGAACAGGCACTGGTCAATCCTCTGATCTGATCCTATATTAAGGGAATCCCTGTCTGACAGGCCCCTTCTGACCGCTCGACGTTCACGGAACCTCTGACATTTTGGTCAGGAGTCATTATGTTCCTGCTCCACAAAACCCCTTTGGCTCTGTAGGCCCCCGTCGAGGTTGTTTGTCCTGTGGCCATTGTGTGGCCTGCCTGAACGTCCTACGCATTAATTCCTTCGCCTCCTCTGATGGCTCCCGAACATATGATATCAGGGAATATATATCGTGCGGGTCAAGCTATGTGATTTACTACGCTACATGTGCTTGCCAGCTGATATATATAGGCATGACATCTAGGGAGCTAAGGAGGAGGGTGAGGGAACATGTAAAGGACGTTCTGGTAGCACCACAAGTGGAGGACAAAGCCACATTAAAGACACTGCCACGCCATTTCTTGGAATATCATGATAGTGACCCTGCGTCTCTGATGTTTAGAGGGATAGATATAATTCACGTGGTATCCGGGGGGGGGGGTGCTACCAGGGAAATTTTGGCACAATGAGAAACGCGGTGGATTTGTCCCTTAATACCATGTCACCATCTGGTCACAATGAGCACCTTAGTTTTGCCTCCCTGCTTTAGCTGTCGCCGCCTGTGTTTGGCTGGGGTCTTTTAGATTTGTTTTTATACTATATTATGGGTATTTATTCTGTGGTTTACAGGACTTCGATCTTTGCCCAGAGGAACCCTTGGCCGCCGTTATGCCTACTTTTCGAATTGGACATTGTGACGCAGAATTTACAGGATATGGAAAACAATTGAAAGACGTATCAATCTCTGGAAAGAGTGAATCATAATGAATCCGGTGGATCAAGGACTTTGATAGAGACATATTACTGTCTGATTGCATTATGCATTCTATATTTGATTTGGGTATGGTCCTATTGATACTTGTGCCACACTGCCGCTGCCCGCCGCTCGCCCTACCAGGCAGTCTCTTTGCCTGCCGCTCGTTACCCTGGTGATGTGTCCCAGGATTATACTGAGCAGCAGGGCTGACATGCCAGGTGGGGGCGGGTGGTATGTGCTTGCACGGCAAATGCGGTCATGTGATCCGGTGTAACGCGTACGGCCCGCCCCGCAGTCATGCGGATAGGGCCGGCGCGTCACTTCCGGTCATGTGGCCGCTTGCGTGTGCGTCACTTCCGGTTCGCGGTAACGCGATCTGGTGGCGGTCTAAAGAGAGGGGGGCTTAGACTGCCTAATGACACCTACCCCGATGAAGGTCATCAAGGACTGGATCCCCTCCTCGGAGCCAGTCTGGTCATCATCCTCCTTAACGGCCTCCACGATCCTGCTCCAGGTCAGGTTCTCCGGGGTCTTGGGTCTCTGGTCCTGGGACGCTGGCAGGGCCTGCAGGCAGGTCTATGGGGTCATCGGTTTGTACCCCTGCATCCACGGTCTGCGCAGGCTGCGGGTCCCCGGCCGGGTGACCACTTGCTACAAGGTTCTTGGCTGCGGCTTGGTTGGTTGCTGCAGCCTCCAGGGCCTGTTGCTCTATTGCCCGGGTCATTAGTTCCACGGCCCGGTCCACGCTCCAGTGGCGGATGACCCATCCACAGTCTCGATGATGTTTTCTCTCAGCTCCTGGAAGGCGGCTCTCCAGAAGGCCGCATCTCCCTCATTGGTGAGAAGGGAGACTGCCCCTGGATCTCCGCATGCAGCTTGGGCCTCCTGCGCCACTAATTTGAGCAGGTCCGCCAGCCAGGTCGCCGCCATTGCTCCAGGTAACTCGGCTGTTGTCTTGCACGCTTCTCTTCCGGTCGCACCCTTGAACTTTTTGGGGGAATTCTTTGGAGCTTCCTGCTTTGGCCCGCCCCCTTGGTTGATTGATGGCCATCGGGGCGCGCAAACTGTTTTGCGCCTCTGGCTAGGCCCTCCCATGGTAAGGGGCTGAGGCACACCCCTGCACATTGTTCTTTCACATGGTTAAGCGGCCATATTGGGGTTCCCGGTAAAATGGCGGGAACCCATTGTCAGTGCCGTACAGCGGCGGTGACAGTTCTTTTTGGCCAAAAAGTTCAAAGTCCAAAGGCACACAGTACCCAGTTGCACCGGGCACACGATCCTATTCGTGACACGCCAGAAGTATGAATCACCCAGAAGTGTATGGGAACTCGGGTATCTGGGCCTTGCTGTAGTTAGGATGTCACTGGTGGCCTGCCCAGACCCGTGGCCCTAGTGGTCAACTGAGAAAGGGGGTTAGGGAATGGTGATGAAGAAGAAATAAAAGTTTGTCGTGACACCACCGGCAGATTCTGGTGATGGGCACCAGTGCCACTTCAGACCTCCGGGAGATGGTACTGCAGCTTGAATGGAGCAGATCCCTGCAGGTGGAGCTGAGTCCCCTGGGCAGAGATGCACCTGTAACGGTGGTGCTGAATGTGAAGATGATCTGTGGAGCAGTGCAGCAGTTGAACAGACACACGGAGGCTTTGTCACTCTACATGGGTACTTTACTCTGTAAACTAGTTCAGATGGCAGTTCAGGTTACAGCACAAACAGTCTATAATCAGGTAGCTGGTCGGGTTGTCACAGAGGGTTGCAAGGTCATTCAGTGGATCTCGGATTCCATAGTATACTTTCTTTTGTCAATCCCATGCCCTGCTGCTAAAACCTGCCCCAGAACAGCCCTCTTGTATACCAGGCCGTTGGGGTGCTGTGAGATTCCCTCCATCTCCCTCTCTGTAAAGGCGCTCGACCTTTGCTGGACGATCCTGGTGAGGCTTCACTTTGTAAACAGGGTGTCAAGGTTGATGAACTGACCAGTGATGACCGCTGTAGATGGCTCAGGGGCTGGACTCCCTGCACCGTATCCTTGGAGCCGTACTCCATTAGATGGACTAGGGTTCCCCAGAGTATGGATGCTTCGACACGGGGTCCTCTCTTTCATTTCCCGGGATGCCTCTTCTCTAGGCCCCCTCTGTGAGAGTCTCCTTCTCTCGCTCGGAGGCTCCCCTCTCCTTCGCTCGTTAGTGTAAACTAAAACTCCACTGTCTGACTTCCCTCCTCCCCTAACTCCGCCCAATGGGAATGGGAATGCCCATCTACCCGGGGTTAAGTGTGGGAGGTGCTTGCAGACCTTACTCTCCCCTGTGACAGGAATAACTGCACACTTTTTTGTGGGTGCAGTACCTCTACTGTGGCGCATTGACCAGTCGGGCGACACAATAACAACCATTCCAACCAAACCTACTCACACTACATCATAACTGTGAGGTAATGGTGTAACGTAACATGATATAGTGGGAGAACTGGGTACTGCAGACACAAGAGGACAGCCGGAAGACAGGCGCATTTAAAAAGGGCAAATCCACATCACAAAACATTCCTCACATTTGAGCACTATGTGAGTATTGTTGGGCAACCTGCGTATGCACATGGGCTGGGACATTACACAACATGAGCAACGGACGGAACAACCATGAACGCCGCCTCTGCGGAACCAAGACAATTGTGTAGGGTGTGCCAAACCACCGCCCATTTGATTTCCCAACATGAAACACAAGCATTTTGGATCAGAAACAGGGAAATACATCAGGGTGTATGACACTGCACATAGCAACTACAAATGTGTGACAGGTGATGGTGGGAAGCAATGTTGAACACATACGTCCATGGGATGTTTACCCCAACTACTTCTGATTGGCATACATCATTGAAAGCATTATTGACACACATTGTAGGCAATTGTCAAGCAGATTGCCATGTAAAATCGCATGCAGAACTTGGATTCCACTAGCATCGCACTCGCTGTACACTCGGACAGCTCTAGGATATTTTGCCAGCAAATGTCGGACAGTCGCATCACAGTTGGATGCAAAACAGAGCAAAAGTCAGATGACACTCGTTTGACTCTCAAATCTGTGAATTGGAGCGTTTTTTCAATCACCTGTGTGTTTCCAGCCTAAAACTGTGTTCACACCACCGAAAGACTAAATCACAAAAAAACAGTATAACAATGTCTAAAAATACTCTGCTATAAAAATAAAAGTAAAAAGCAAGTGCTAATAACAGGGTACTTAAATACGTTTTTTGCAAAAATGTATACAAAGCTGTTCTACCGCCGTCAAGGTGACCCATATCATAACGGGCCCTAACCTATCTTATTTAAAAAATAAATATGTAGGATTCAGCGCAACAGTACTCACAGTAATTTACTAGACATAACAGTAACAGTGAAGACTATAACCACTACATTTGTAAGGATTCTGTTACCAAACAGAACATAATTTATATATATCTTGATATAAAACATTGGACAACGCACGATATTACAGTTAGATACTATCACTTTATAGGCAACCTTCAAAGTCAAAGAAATCTCGAACTTCATTGCAAATTGACCCATTAATAAGGTATGTTAAACACCTAGGTAAAATATATAGGCATCTTGAGACAATTAGTATCTTTAATACTATTATCTTAAACAGAACCAGAATCTCATATGGGACAAGACAAATAGACAATTAAAAGAAAAGAGGAAAAAGAAAGCAGGAATCCATTAGAAACCCCTGTACACACCAGGTGAGGTATGTACCACTCAATAGAGCAGTTACACTAGCTATAAATAGGAAACAAATTTAATCAGTTTTCACTTTTTAGTGAGTAAAGCAGGAAGATCACCCTATCTCTTCCAAAAAAGGACGACTAGTGAAGCCTTCAACATGCATTTTGTACACTTTTTAGATATGATTGAAAAATTCTCCTGACGAAGCCTGCACGGGAGAAACATGTGTTGAGGCGGGTGGTGCATGATCTACTGACTCACGATGTCACAAGGTAACTAGTTCAATTAATAATGCATTCTTGACCTTTATTGCACTTTTGGTCCCCTTATTTTAGGGTTCTGGTTTGAGTTATGCTCTTGTGATTTTCTATCCCTTTTGGTACTATTGTATACCATTTGCTTGGTTCTAATACTTGTTTAGATACTCCAGCTTTCCACATTGAGTTTTCAATGGGATGCTGCTTGTGAGTCAGTACTCTGAGCGCCCCCTCTTTGCATGGTGATCAGATTTGTTTTTAATGGGGTTTTTTCTGCCTTGTGTCTTTTCTATCACCAAATATCTATGACTGTATTAAATTTGTGCAAATATCTATTTAATAAAATTTTCTAGCATTTGGATTGGTAAGTGGCTCTTCCTTCTTACTAGTGTATAAGAGTTGAGTATGCCCCTGTTTGTAGGTATTTATTCATGATTGAAAAATTGTTTTAACTCTATTGTATACAATTTTAGCGTGTTATTAAATAAAATTTGTATTCCAAATCATAAATTAGTTTTTAGTCTAGTAAATTACTGTGAGTACTCTTGCGCTGAATCCTACATATTTATTTTTTAAATAAGATAGGTTAGGGCCCGTTATGATAGGGGTCACCTTGACATATCTATTTTTTATCTGTAGTTCTATGAGGCTGGCTTCACACTGCAACTTTTTCACTGATCAGGTTCAATCAGATTTGTGTGCCAAAACCAGGAGTGTCTCCAAAACTCAGAACAGGTGTCAATCTTTCAATTAAAGTTTTTCTCTGCAAGATCCTTTCCTGGTTCCTCTCCGGGTTTTGGCACACAAACACTGATGGACACTGATCAGTGAAAAACTGCAGTGTGAAGCCAGCCTAAGTCTCAATATAGAGCACCACAGGAGAGCAACCACATGGGGCTCTTCAGGATTTTACAGCAGCAGCAAGGCATATATAAATATATCTAGGGCTGCTTGTTTTCTAGCCAGCTCCAGTGTTCCAATAATATTTAATTAATTATCATAACTATCTTATTTAAAGGGATCCTGTCACCTCCTAGAAGCCACCTAACCTACAGCAGCAACAAGGATATATAAATATATCTAGGGCTGCTTGTTTTCTAGCCAGCTCCAGTGTTCGAATAATATTTAATTAATTATCATAACTATCTTATTTAAAGGGATCCTGTCACCTCATAGAAGCCACCTAACCTATCAATACATGTCCTTGCACCTTCTTATTAGTATTATAACGATCCGTCTCTGTGCTAAATGCTTCCTTTCAAAGTTGAAATAAACACTTTGATACTTACTCATTAGATTAGATAATGAAGTAAGGGCTATATGCAATTGCCTGTTGTTATGCAGGCTCCAGGATCCAGCCTCTCTTTATCTGTGCTGCTGTGATGTGGAGCTGAAGACAGGACTAATGATTTGCATTCTGTGAGTGACAGAGAGGGGGAGGGCAGAGCCTGCACAAGTAAAGCAGCAGAGAAAGAGAGGATGGATCCAGTGGCGGAACTTGAGCCTGGCGGGCCCTGGTGCAGCAGTAATACTTTAGCCCCTCAAGTTGCTGGAGAGGAGGGGGGGGTTGCTAGCAGTTGTAGGTGAGGACCGGGGGGTAATGGGGGGGGGTGCTGGACGGGGAAAGTGCTAGGAGTTGTAGGTGAGGAGCGGGGGGGGGGGGGTTTACGAGTGGCTCCTATCTGCGCCGAGCCACACATTACAGGTCTGGGAGCCAGGGTGGCAGAGGAGAGGAGGGGCAGGAACAGCCAAGGGAGGCAGGAAGCTTCCCTCAGTTGACCTCCTCTCCTCTGACACAGGGTCACGGGGGGCGACTGTGCAGGGCCCCCTACAGGTGCATTAGGGGCCCCTTAGCCGCTCTAATCTGCAATCTCACTGTCCAGCTACAAACCAACTCTTGTCTGCATTCATTTACCATTTTTGTGTGGCAGGAGGGGGTTGTATCTCCAATTTGTTTACGCCAAAACACTCAGTATACTTGTGTCAGTGTTTGTGTCTGACCAGTATAGCTGCTGTAATTTAATCTCCAATCTCAGTATCCAGCATAAAAACAACTAGTCAGCATTTTCAGTTGACAGGCGGGTGCGTTTATCTGTAATGATTCCACCTGCGGCAATAAAAACATGCTCTGACAAAACGCTAGCGGCAGGGCAGGCCAGGACTTCCAAGGCGTAGAGGGACAATTCCTGCCACGTGTCCAGCTTGGATACCCAATAAGTAGAAGGCACAGAAAAATCTAGGAGCACTTTCGTACGATCGCCAAGGTACTCCTTCAGCATCTTTACAAACTTTGCAGTCCTTGTGACAGTACCCTGCACCTGAGGGCCTGTGCTATGGGAGGGGCTAAGAAAACTCTCCCAAATCTTTGAAAATTTTCCCCTACCTCTGCTGGATTGGATTTGTGCCTCTCTCGGCCGGACACCTTGGTTGTCCACCGAACCGTGACCTCTGCCGCAAGCGTTTTCAGAAGGGAATTTTTTGACTAATTCTGCAACTAGGGCCTTCTGGTACTGCAGCATTTTTGTAGACCTCTCCACCTCGGGAATTATTATTATTATTTATTCATTTATATAGCGCTATTAATTCCATAGCATTTTGCATACATTAGTAATGCTTTCTCTCTTGGAGTTCACAATCTAAATATCCTATCAGTATGTCTTTACAATGTGGGAGGAAACCGGAGTACCCGGAGGAAACCCACGCAAACACAGGGAGAACATACAAACTCCTTGCAGATGTTGTCCTTTGTGTCCTTGGTGGGAATTGAACCCAGGACCTCAAGCTCAAGTGCTGCAAAGGCTGCAGTGCTAACCACTTGAGCCACCGTATAAGAGAAATAAAGTTCTCCTTGTAGCGTGGATCTAAAAGTGTCACCAACCAGTAATGAGTGTCTGCCAAGATGTTGATAACGCGAGGGTCACAAGACAGGCAGCATCACATAAAGTCAGCCATGTGCGCCAGACTGTTAACAGGCAAGACTTCAGGTCCTCAACAACAGGATGATTGACCATGCTGTCTTCATCATCCTCCTCCTCATCCTCTCCCCTGTCCTCTAGCCATCTGACAGTAAGATGGTTGTGCATGTATTACCGTCAATTCCGCATGAAAGTAGCTCCATTTCTTTATCCTCCTCCTCGTAATAGTCCTCCAATGCACGTTGGGATGACATGAGGCTGGGCTGTGTGTAATCACCCCGTACGTTTTTTTGCTCCAACTCATCGAGCACTGCCTGCAATGCATCGTTTTTGATTTTGAGCATACAGCATTTTAGAAGACAGAGAAGCGGGATAGTGATGCTAATTATGGCATCATCGCCCCTCACCATCTTGGTGGAGTCCTCAAAGTTTTGGAGGACGGTACATATGTCGGACATCCATGTCCACTTCTGAGGTCTTATGTGTGGAGTTTGAACCGTATACCGACGGCCTAGTTGATGCTGGTACTCAACAACTGCCCTCTTCTGCTCACAAATCCTGACCAACATGTGCAGTGTGGAATTCCAATGCGTGGGGACATCACAGACCAGTCTGTGATACGGAATCTGCAAACGCTGCTGAAAGCTGGCAAGGGCAGCTGAAGCAGTAGGTGACTTTCTAAAATGGGCACACAGGTGGCGTACTTTTATGAGCAAATCCGACAGCAGCTCCGGGTAGTACTTAAGAAACCGCTGAACCACAAGGTTGAGCACATGGGCCACGCATAGAACATGTGTCAGCTCGCCTCAGAGCCGCCACAAGGTTCCAGGCATTGTCACACACGACCATGCCTAGCTGTAGGTTCAGTGGTGTGAGCCAGTGATCTTGCCTGCTGTTTCAGTGCTTTCCACAACTCTTCAGGATTGTGGGGTTTGTCATCTACGCATATTAGCTTCAGCACAGCCTGTTGCCACTTAGCCAAGGCAGTGCTGCAGTGCTTCCAGCTTTGGACTGGTGTAGAGGGTGAAGTGAAGGAGGAGGAGGAGGCTGAGGATCATAACGTTCCGCAGCTGTACACTGTGGGTGAAACCCTGACTGAGTTAGGGCCTGCAATCCTTGGTGTCGGAAGGACTTCTTCCGTCCCAAGCTCAGACTGGGACCCGGCTTCCAGAATATTAACCCAGTGTGTCGACAGCGAGATGTACCGTCCCTGCCGACAAGCAATTGTCCACGTGTCTGTGGTTAGGTGGACTTTTCCGGAAACTACGTTGTTAAAGGCACGTGTAATATTTTGTGACACGTGCTTATGTAATGTGGTGACAACACAGCAGGAGAAATAGTGGTGGCTGGGGACCAAGTAACATGGGACGCATGCCGCCATCAGATAGCGGAATGCTTCCGTCTCCACTAGCCTAAAAGGCAACATATACAGCACTAGCAGTCGCGAAATGTGTGCATTTAGAATTGTGGCATGTGGGGCGTTGGCAGTGTATTTGCGCCTCCGGTCCAAAGATTGTTGTATGGATAACTGAAAGCTGCGCTGGGACAAGGACGTGGTTGATGATGTGGTATTTCTGCTTGTGCAATTACAGGTGCAGGACAGGAGGCATCTTCGCATGCAGTATGGGCAGGGGATTGTCTTACACACACAACAGTGGGAGATGCAGTGGTGTCACCCGCAGACACTGCTCCTGGACTGTGGTGTACATCCCACAAAGTCGGGTGCTTTGCTGACATGTGCCTGATCATGCTGATGGTGGTCAGGCTGATAGTTTTGCTACCCCTGCTGATGCTGGTATGGCAGGTGTTACAAATGGCCTTTTTGGAATTATCTGCAGACACCTTAAAAAACAGCCAGAGTCGGGAAGACGTAACCGTTGTACTGACAACTTCTGTCATGTTGTTATTTGGGGGAACGGTTGCCTGCCTTCTGCCTGCGGACACCACCCTGCTGCTTCCGGCCTGTTGTAATTCTTCGCCTCCCTCCCCCTGTGCACTGCTGACCTCGCTCTGCATGTCCTTCTGAGAGTTTGGGTCAGTTACTGGATCATCCACCACGTCGTCTTCCACTTCCTTACCCTAGTCCTCCTGACTTTCTGGCAATTGTGTTTCATCATCATCCACCTCTTGTTGTGACACATTCCCACCGTTGCCTTCATGAGACCGTGGCTGCTCAAATATTTGGGCATCGGTACATATGATTTCCTCATGACCCACTTCAAGTGGAGCTGGCGAGAGGCCAGAATCTAAGAGTGGATAAGTGAACAGCCTTCAGAGTGTCCAAGTGTGGGATCAGTTATGTCCGGGGCCGGGCACTCGGCATGATGGGAGGAAGGAGGATCAGGGTGTGGAATGTGCGGTCCAGTCTCACGGCTACTCACACTTGACCGTGTGGAAGACAGGGTGCTTGTGGTGGTGCAAAACTGACTGGAAGCTTTACCCGCTATCCAACTAACAACCTGTTTACACTGGTATTGGTTTAATAGTGGTGTACTGCTGCGGTCCCCTACAAATTGGGACAAGAAAGGTTGAGTGAGATAATGTTGGCGTTTGTCATGGCGCAATTCGAGTTTGCACATGGCCTCAGCCTCTGCATGCACTACCATCACGTCCAGTTCCTTGGCCCTTACCACCGGCCTTGCGCATTTTCAATGGTGTGCTGCCTGTATACAGCTAAATAAAGGTGTCCAAAAGATGGTTTTTAGCTGGACACTGAGATGACAGATTAGAGATTAAATTACAGCAGGTATACCGGTCAGTCACAAACGCTAAGATGGGTATACTGAGTGTTTTGGCCTATACAAATTAGAGCTACAACCCCCTCCTGCCTCAAAAAAGGGTAAATGAAGGCGGACAGGCTGACTCTGAACAAGATTAACAAGGGTTGGATTGGACCTGACTTCACCACACCACCATCAAATTCTAGCGTAATTTAAAATTAGTGCCGGTAAATTGCCATGCACCTCCGCACACCCACACATGGGTACACACTTCATGACTTTGGCTACTTGCTGTTCTGCTCCTCCTTCTCCTCATCCGCCACCATCATATGATCAGTGCGACCGTGGTTCATGATGCCACGAAAACATAATTTTTTTTACATCATATTTATGTTGATGATGACCCTAACCGTTCAAAAGTTAGGCAGTAGTTAAATGTATACCCCCCAGGGGTAATTGCTTAGGTCCATGCTTACAGAATGGGCATTACAAAAACAGGAGACCCGCTCCTTTGTAATGGGAACAATATTTAGAGGCTCTCCTCCATGTTTCTTTCCAGGGGCATTGAAGTGCCTCACAAATTTTTGGCTTCCCTGCCTATGGCAATCCTACAAAAGAACCACTTGCTTAAAATGGGCACATTATTGAAAAAGGCCCTCATACACGCCTCTATGCAGGGGCATCTTAGTGCCTCCAAACCTTTGGCTTCCCTGCCTAGGGCAATTCTAAAAAAGATAGACTTGCTTACAATGGGCACATTTTTTGTAAAGGCCCTCATGCACACCTCTATGCAGGGGCATCTTAGTGCCTCCATACCCTTGGCTTCACTGCCTAGGGCAATACTAAAAAAGACAGACTTGCTTACAATGGGCACATTTTTTGTAAAGGCCCTCATACACGCCTCTATCCAGGGGCATCTTAGTGCCTCCAAACCCTTGGCTTCACTGCCTAGGGCAATACTAAAAAAGACAGACTTGCTTACAATGGGCACATTTGTTGTAAATGCCCTCATGCACACCTCTATGCAGGGGCATATTGTTGCCTCCAAACCCTTGGCTTCACTGCCTAGGGCAATACTAAAAAAGACAGACTTGCTTACAATGGGCACATTTTTGTAAAGGCCCTCATACACGCCTCTATCCAGGGGCATCTTAGTGCCTCCAAACCCTTGGCTTCACTGCCTAGGGCAATACTAAAAAAGACAGACTTGCTTACAATGGGCACATTTGTTGTAAAGGCCCTCATGCACGCCTCTATGCAGGGGCATCTTGGTGCCTCCAAACCTTTGGCTTCCCTGCCTAGGGCAATTCTAAAAAAGACAGACTTGCTTACAATGGGCACATTTTTTGTAAAGGCCCTCATGCACGCCTCTATGCAGGGGCATCTTGGTGCCTCCCAACCTTTGGCTTCCCTGCCTAGGGAAATACTACAACAGACACACTTGCTTACAATGCGCACATCACTTAAAGAGGCCGTCATGCACGCCTCTATCCAGTGGCATATTGGTGCCTCCCAATTTTTGGCTTCCCTGCCTAGGGAAATACTACAAAAGACACACTTGCTTACAATGGGTACATTTTTTGAAAAGGCCCTCATGCACGCCTCTATGCAGGGGCATCTTAGTGCCTCCAAACCTTTGGCTTCCCTGCCTAGGGCGATTCTAAAAAAGACAGACTTGCTTACAATGGGCACATTTTTTGTAAAGGCCCTCATGCACGCCTCTATGCAGGGGCATCTTAGTGCCTCCATACCTTTGACTTCCCTGCCTAGGGCAATAATAAAAAAGACAGACTTGCTTACAATAGGCACATTTTTTGTAAAGGCCCTCATTTACGCCTCTATGCAGGGGCATCTTAGTGCCTCCATACCTTTGGCTTCCCTGCCTAGGGAAATACTAAAGAAGACAGACTTGCTTACAATGGGCACATTTTTTGAAAAGGCCCTCATGCACGCCTCTATCCAGCGGCATCTTGGTGCCTCCCAACCTTTGGCTTCCCTGCCTAGGGAAATACTTCAACAGACACACTTGCTTACAATGGGCACATTTTTTTTAAAGGTCCTCATGCACGCCTCTATCCAGTGGCATATTGGTGCCTCTAAACCTTTGGCTTCCCTGCCTAGGGAAATACTACAACAGACCCACTAGTTTAAAATGGGCACATCATTTAAAGAGGCCCTCATGCACGCCTCTATCCAGTGGCATATTGTTGCCTCCCAATTTTTGGCTTCCCTGCCTAGGGCAATACTAAAAAAGACCCACTTGCTTACAATGGGCACATTTTTTGAAAAGGCCCTCATGCACGCCTCTATGCATTGGCATCTTAGTGCCTCCAAACCTTTGGCTTCCCTGCCTAGGGCAATTCTAAAAAAGACAGACTTGCTTACAATGGGCACATTTTTTGTAAAGGCCATCATGCACACCTCTATGCAGGGGCATCTTAGTGCCTCCAAACCTTTGGCTTCCCTGCCTAGGGCAATACAAAAAAAAGACAGACTTGCTAACAATGGGCACATTTGTTGTAAAGGCTCTCATGCACGCCTCTATGCAGGGGCTTCTTGGTGCCTCCCAACCTTTGGCTTCCCTGCCTAGGGAAATACTACAACAGACACACTTGCTTGCAATGGGCACATTTTTTGAAAAGGCCCTCATGCACGTCTCTATCCAGGGGCATCTTAGTGCCTCCAAACCTTTGGCTTCCCTGCCTAGGGCAATTCTAAAAAAGACAGACTTGCTTGCAATGGGCACATTTTTTGTAAAGGCCCTCATTCACGCCTCTATGCAGGGGCATCTTAGTGCCTCCAAACCTTTGGCTTCCCTGCCTAGGGCAATACTAAAGAAGACAGACTTGCTTACAATGGGCACATTTTTTGTAAAGGCCCTCATGCACGCCTCTATGCAGGGGCATCTTAGTGCCTCCATACCTTTGGCTTCCCTGCCTAGGGCAATAATAAAAAAGACAGACTTGCTTACAATAGGCACATTTTTTGTAAAGGCCCTCATGCACGCCTCTATGCAGGGGCATCTTAGTGCCTCCAAACCTTTGGCTTCCCTGCCTAGGGAAATTCTAAAAAAGACAGACCTGCTTGCAATGGGCACATTTTTTGTAAAGGCCCTCATTTACGCCTCTATGCAGGGGCATCTCAGTGCCTCCATACCTTTGGCTTCCCTGCCTAGGGAAATACTAAAGAAGACAGACTTGCTTACAATGGGCACATTTTTTGAAAAGGCCCTCATGCACGCCTCGATGCAGGGGCATCTTGGTGCCTCCCAACCTTTGGCTTCCCTGCCTAGGGAAATACTACAACAGACACACTTGCTTACAATGCGCACATCACTTAAAGAGGCCGTCATGCACGCCTCTATCCAGTGGCATATTGGTGCCTCCCAATTTTTGGCTTCCCTGCCTAGGGAAATACTACAAAAGACAGACTTGCTTACAATGGGCACATTTTTTTTAAAGGACCTCATGCACGCCTCTATCCAGTGGCATATTGGTGCCTCCAAACCTTTGGCTTCCCTGCCTAGGGAAATACTACAACAGACCCACTAGCTTAAAATGGGCACATCATTTAAAGAGGCCCTCATGCAGGCTCTCCTCCATGTTTCTTTCCAGGGGCATTGAAGTGCCTCACAAATTTTTGGCTTCCCTGCCTATGGCAATCCTACAAAAGAACCACTTGCTTAAAATGGGCACATTATTGAAAAAGGCCCTCATACACGCCTCTATCCAGTGGCATATTGGTGCCTCCCAATTTTTGGCTTCCCTGTCTGGGGCAATACTAAAAAAGACAGACTTGCTTACAATGGGCACATTTTTTGAAAAGGCCCTCATGCACGCCTCTATGCAGGGGCATCTTGGTGCCTCCAAACCTTTGGCTTCCCTGTCTGGGGCAATACTAAAAAAGACAGACTTGCTTACAATGGGCACATTTTTTGAAAAGGCCCTCATGCACGACTCTATGCAGGGGCATCTTGGTGCCTCCCAAACTTTGGCTTCCCTGTCTAGGGAAATACTACAACAGACACACTTGCTTACAATGGGCACATCATTTAAAGAGGCCCTCATGCACGTCTCTATCCAGGGGTATTGAAGTGCCTCCAAATGTTTGGCTTCCCTGCATAGGGCATTACTACAAAAGACCCACTTCCTTATAATGGGCACATTATTTAAAGAGGCCTTCATTTACGTCTCTTCCCAGGGGCATGGGAGTGCCACACAATTTTTTAAAAAAAAATCTTTCATATAATCCAAAAAGCTAACATACACCAACTCTGTCTCATAAGTGGGTATGAGCCCTTAATATTTTTTCCATGAAAATCCGTTTTGGTTTCATTTTGTAACGTTTTCTTGACAGTCCGTAAAAATGGCGTAATAGTCTGATAACATTGTTCACAGCAGTGACCTTGGGGTCTGAAATGCTTACATGGGTCTTCCCCATGCTGTTCCCATGTCATTTCAGCACTGTTCTGATACTTTTGTGACATTTTTAGGGTTTTTCCATGCTGTCGGGTGTCATGTCAGAAAAATACTTGGGTCTCCCATAGGATAACATCGGGCTCGGTGCTCGGGCCGAGTACACGAGTATCTTGGGATGCTCGGCCCGAGCTTCGAGCACCCGAGCATTTTAGTACTCGCTCATCACTAGTAAAAAACCCTTTTCCCTTTATTTTTGTAATATTTTTGCTAAATGTTAATGTGGCGCCCCGCAACGAGTGCGTCACAAGAGGGTATTGCAGCCATAAATGCAGCCGCAATATTCTCTGACACAGCAGTGATCTGGTTAATTTAGAAATACAACCCTGCATGCATCACCTAGAACAGAGGGCCAATCCTAGGTCCTGGTGGGCGGGGTGCTAGGGAAGTGTGTAGGAGAACAGACCCTTAGTCTAGTAAAAGAAGGGATCTAGAACTTGACCTGAGCAGTCTAGAACTTGGAGAGGAGCGGGGGCTCCGCACCCCGTGCAGCCCCCGGGCTGTCACCGGTCGGGTGTCAGCACCTGAGGCCTTACCAACCGGGATTGGGCATTATTCACACGGGTTCCCAAATAACTCCCGTGCCCACAACTCACAGCCGGTTCACTGGTACCGAAGCTGGCAGCAGTTCACCTCTGCTACGCGAACCAGAAGCGTGGAGGAGCAGCTTTACAGGAGCACCCCACCACCAGCCAACTTCCAGTCGTCTAACCAGCGGTGTACCCACTGAGGGATCCAAGGCTCCCCAAAACATCCAGAACGCACATCATGGATAGGGCATTGAAGCAGCCTCCCCGTACCCGATCTGGTATTCCTGGGTGACACTGGCAACCAATTAGTTAGAATGGAGGAACACTGCGGATTTCTAAGGGACACCATCACTGCTGAGTCCACCTGGTCTACTACCCGTAAACTGTATACCATGTACTGCCTGCTGGTTACAGTAAAGACCCGTTGCAGAGACTTTCTGTGTCCGTGCTTCCTTATGAACTGCCCGTTCGCACTACAAGGTAACCGCAGCTGCCGCACAACATCTTAAGCAGCTCCAGCCTCCGGGGATCACCGCTCAGCCTGTGGGG
This sequence comes from Allobates femoralis, assembly GCA_033576535.1. Taxonomy (NCBI): domain Eukaryota; kingdom Metazoa; phylum Chordata; class Amphibia; order Anura; family Aromobatidae; genus Allobates; species Allobates femoralis. The sequence continues at coordinate 191,531,714 of JARQOC010000006.1, read as the reverse complement.
AGCGTTCCATCTTGCTGCTATCCATCCCCCGGGGGATCCGCAGCGTCGGTAGTCCTTACCGAAACTACTCATAGGTGGCGTCACAAATAAATTAAAAACCCCTTTAATCTGTTCCCTACAAGACGTCTTCAACACTTTTTATCTGTACTACACCGGGCCCCACTACCGGCAGGCGCGGTCCACCCGTGACAAGGAGGAAGGAAGCATCGCCTGTCTAAACCGGAGTCCCGGCCACGGTGAGTCATTAATGTTTTTATTATTCTAAATAAAGCTGTTATATTTTATTATACCTTGTTTGTGCTTCCTTTAACTTAGGGGTGGGGAAATCCAGGCTTTGGGGGCAGCCAACAGTGCATGTTTTCAGATTTCCTTAGTATTGCTCAGGTTATAATTAAACCACCTGCACAGGTGACGATTCCAACACCTGCCTTGCAGAGTCTCTCACCTATAACTCTATACTATTCTCCTGGCCTGCAGAGCATCTCTCCTACAACCCTACACTATTATCTGCCTTGCAGAGCATCTCACATCTAATTCTATACTATTCCCTGTCCTGCAGAGCATCTCAATACTATTCTCTGTCCTACAGAGTATCTCCCCTACAACTCTATTCTATTCTCCTGTCATGCAATGCATCTCACTTATAATTCTATACTATTCTATTCTATACTATGTTCTGCAGAGTATCTCACCTATAACTGTATACTACTCTCGGGACTGCAGAGTATCTCACCTATGACTCTATACTATTATTCTGGCCTGCAGAGCATTTCTCCTATATATCTGTACTTGATGTGCACAGTACCTTCTGGTGTCCTGCACTGTACTTGATCAACCAGAGCTCTCAAGATTCATTTCAGCCACATCTACTATCTGGTCTGTATGGGTCGACCCTCTGGTCCAGGATTGGCGGCATTCAGGCCTCCTGGTGTTGTGATAGGGGAATCCCTGAATAGGGGTTAACCTTTGCTGGTGCTGCACTATGTTGCGATCCAGAGGGTCCTCCGGTCCTCTTGCACCTTCCCCTTTGTGAAACTTTCCTTAATAAATATCCTTGATTTTATGAAAATCACTCTCCTGTCTCTTGAGTATCAGGTATTCAACTACCACTGCACCACCTAGTGAGTCCACTTTACATTACGACGCCTTGTGGGCATAACAGTTTGCCATGGACTCCACTTATACTTGATTCTTTGCCCAGAGAGAGCTGGCTGGGCTTCGTCAGAGACAGGATCAGCTAGTGTGGCGCCCCTGCGACCAGGACGGCCACAGGGTGCACTGCAGCCAGGTAAGGTAGAGACGGTTAACTGAAAAACACATCCACACAGATAAACACACCGACCCTAGGCCTAGGACTCTAGGTTAGGCAAGGGGTAGCAGCGGTTAAGAGTAGTGTGGGTGGAGCGTAGAGCAGCACGGAACAAGTGGGTGGAGAGACCAATAATAGAAGACTCGGGAACACACAGTTAGAGGTAGTTATTCCCAGGAGGTGAGGTTCCCTGGAGGATGCAGAATCCTAGAGGCAATATTCCTAGGAGAGAAAGCTCGCTCCATAGCCGGAGGAGAGGGAAAGAAGTCGGAAACACAGACACCTGACAGTGAGAAAGAGGGAGCCTGGTGATCCCACAGCCATACCTGGGACACTGGAGGCTAGGCCACTACAGCCAGAGAGCTGGCTCTGTAGAGGTGATCGGGGGCACTCTAAGACCCTAATCACGAGACACACCGGCGTGGGGCAGGTACTCCATGACCTGCAGCCTACCTACCACCACGCTCTAGGAACACAGCCATCAGACTAGGGCTAGTGACCCTGACAGAGAAGGAATTATCACACATGTGCCCGTGAGTGAGAAAACAGAGAGAGACAAGGGCCTGAAAGGTTTTAGAGGGAAGCAATGCAGAGTAGCCGGGACTGGCACCTTGACACCCTCCAGAGACAGTACAATCTAGTCTCGAGTACCCCGGTCCCTAGTGTGCGACACTAGTGACTTTCATGCAAACCTTGGATACCCGCCTGTCTAATTTACAGGCTGCTGAGCTTACCAACGTGACTCAGCTAGCACAGCTTCATCGGGAACTCAATTGTCAACGTGAGAGGCAGACCTGCTTGCTAGACTATATGACCTCTGTGAATGTCCGGTTAACTAAGGTACAGCTGGTTGCTGCTCTGCCAGTCCTTCAGCCTCCTATACAGAATCCGTTCGTTATGCCCACAAAGGGACTCGCATGTGCAAGCCTCCCCTTTACAATGTGCCATATCTCTGTAGTAAATTTGGTTCTGCTCCCATATCTCTATAGTGTGAATTCAATTTGCACGGTCTCGTGCTGAGCGCTCCAAAACAAAGCTGAGGACTCTGCTGACTGGATAGTCCTTTTATTGAAAAGCCTCCATCCGCCACGACATGTTTCGACGGTGTAGTACCGTCTTTCTCAACCGTCGAAACATGTCGTGGCGGATGGAGGCTTTTCAATAAAAGGACTATCCAGTCAGCAGAGTCCTCAGCTTTGTTTTGGAGCGCTCAGCACGAGACCGTGCAAATTGAATTCACAAATCCTATCTTATTGAAGTGCACGGCTGGAGCAGCTTGCAGAGACTTGAGGATCTGCAGACTTAGAACTTGAACCAGGAGAAAGGAGACCCTGACCACTTTCTAAATCTACACCATTGTTGTGCGGGGATTGCACAACAGGAATAGGTTAGTGATTACTTAATTGAATCTTCCCACTTGGTAATAATGGTAATGCACTAGTGCGCCCCCTATATTTCTTTTGTCTTTCATATCTCTATAGTGAGCTTAGTTCTGTTCCCATGTCTCTGTAGTGAGCTTGGTTCTGTTCTTATATCTCTGTAGTAAGCTCGGTTCTGCTCACTTATCTCTGTAGTAAGCTCGGTTCTGTTCCCATTATTGAGCTTGGTTCTGTTCCCTTATCTCTGTAGTAAGTTCGGTTCTGCTCCGATATCTCTGTAGTAAGGGTGATTTTGTGGAGCCCCTCGGGACGGGGCACTCGGTGCCGGACCGGGGTGCTGCTGGGGGATGTCACGGCGGTCCTGGTCCGGACCGTGTCCCGGGCCCACACAATAAAATGGGGGTTATTTACAGGGGATTTGTCACTCGTGACGCCACCCACTATGTGCGGCCAGTAATGGGGCCGCCGCTGCTGCAGAACCTCCGGGGATGATGGGTTAGCAGCTTGGATGGAATAGTTCCTGTGGGCAGAACTGGGTTCCCCGTGGCAGTGGTAGAGGTAGTTAAAGTCTGTGAGGATGTTATTAATGCTGCAGGAGAGTAGGAGTAGCAATAGAGATGATAAGAGTAGAGGCAATGGCAGTCTATGAGGGCAAGTGGGGCTTCAGCATAAGGATGACACACACACTCACGGTTTCTGTTGTTCTTCAAGTCTTTACTGGCAGATGGTATTACACAGTATTGTCCACGGAGTCTGTACCAGGTTGCTCTCACCCTGACCGGGTCCTTGGCTTCCTACTTAAACGCTGTGTGTGGCCCTGCTGCTGCTTGTAGCTATACTGCTGGCCCTGTCTCTGCTCACGGGTACCAATATGCTGGGCAACTTGAGTCCTCTGTGTCACTGACTCCTTCGTGTTGCTTTGCTATGGTGTGGTGAAGATGGTGGACCTTCACTATGCCGGTGTTTACTGTCCTGTCTGTCTCAGGCACAGCCTCGGATCCGGTATCCGTCTTAAGCGTCTCCCCGGGATCAAGCTTTTAAGGTAACTCTTTATCCCGGGTATGTTCCTCTGTTAATCTGTCTCCCTTCCTCAGACCTCTCAGGACCTCCACTGCTACTTGGCTCAGCTCCTGAGGTAAACTCAACTGCAGACTGATTAAACTCAACTAACTGTCACTCCTGCTCTGTGGTAAACAACTTTAGCTCCTCCCACTAGTGCAGGTGCCAGCTAAGCTCCTCCCACTTTCTAGTGTAGTGTTGTGTGGGGATTAAACCTGTGTTGTTTCTGTGGCATATTAACCCTTGGGGTGACACATTCCCCCTTAGTTAAAGACAGTACTCCGGGACTGTGGAACAATAAAGAATAAACAATTAATGCAATTAATATTTACAAAGACTTAAAAGTAAAAATCACAAAAATCACTAAACTTCAAAAACAGTCCAAAAATTCAAAAAGCAGTCCTTCCGGCGGTTTAGTCTTTTGCCTCCGGGCTGATGAATGTATACAAGAAAGTTTATACCACAACCAGTCCGTGGTAGTATGGTTCATAAAAAATAAAATAAAAAGGAAAAAGTTTGAAGAATATGCAAGAAGTTCATACAGGATAGTCTCTGTAGGTACTGGGCTTTTTAACGTTGTATTAACTATGTACATTTGTTTACCGGGTTCAATTTATATTTACACAAACATATTTATATTTTACAGTTAACTTGACCTTTTAATCCCTGTACCTAGCTGGTAACTGACCTCTGGTACTACGCTCGGATCTGCGTAAAACGGGTATACTACTTGCATGTAGCCCAGAGGTCCCCAATGTCAGTCCTCGAGGGCCGAACCAGTGCAGGTTTTCAGGATCTCCTTAGTATTGCACAGCAGGCAATGATTCCAATCCCTGTGCAATAGTAAGGAAATCCTGAAAACCTGCACTGGTTCGGCCCTCGAGGACTGACATTGGGGACCTCTGATGTAGCCTATTGGTGCTGGTAGGCATGTACCTATTTGTAGTGTTTGGTACTATGTTAGATGAAGATCTGACTGTAGGACTGGCAAGCTCACTGGGACCAGGAATTTGTTCTTCCTCTAATGGTTCTACTTCCAGTTCTTCAGGTCTTGGGATTTCTTCAGGTAACACGGGTTCTGGTGTTGGTTCCACCATTGAAGGGAATGCAATCATTGGTACGACAACTGCTCCATGGTAATTTGGCCATGTTTTAGGAAAATCTCCTAGTACCGTGTGGAAAACTTCTTCTTTTTCTTTAATAGGTTGGACCTGTATGGGTTCTCTTACTTCAGGTGTCTTCAGTGTTTCAGGACACAATTTTAGATGATCATGGGATACGACTTGTGACGTTTTTCCTTTATCTTTGCTTATCAAACAGGTTTTAACATTGTCTAGATTAGATGGTAAGACTGTGTATGGGACAGTTTCCCACTGATTATCCAGTTTGTCAGTGCGTCTCTTTCTCTTGAGAACTTGATCACCTTCTTGTAATGGCATTGCTTGAGCATGTTTGTTAAAAGTTTTCTCTTGTCTTGCTCTTGCTTGTTGTAGGTTTCTTTCTACGCATTCTTGCACTTGTTGATACTGCTTCTGACGTTTGGTATCCCAATCTGTTTCTTCTTCTATCTCTGTATCTGGTTTTTCAATTCCCATTTCTAGATCAATTGGTAGCTTACCGGGTCTTGCACGCATAAGGTAAGCTGGAGTGCAGTTTGTAGAACTCACAGGAACATGGTTGTATAAGTCTACCAAATCAGGTAATTTATCTGGCCACTGGTTTCTTTCTGATTCTGGTAAGGTCTTTAACAGTTCAATTACGATATGATTCATCTTCTCGCATAGACCATTTGTTTGGGGATGATACATTGCGAATCTTCTTACAACCGTACATATCGCAGAATTCCTTGAATAGTTCTGATTCAAAAGCTGGACCTCGGTCTGCAAGGACTTGTTCTGGGTAACCATGCGGTCTACAGAAATGCGTCTGAAATGCTTTTGCTGCCGTCTTCGCTGTCAGATCTTTGACTGGTACCACCACTAAGAAGCGCGAGTAATGGTCCACGAAGGTTAAGGCATAGACATAGCCTGACCGGCTTGGTGACAACTTGACGTGATCTAATGCAACTAGCTCGAGTGACTGCTTGGTTACTATTGGTTGAAGCTGAGCTTTCTGTAGATCTTTCCTTCTAAGGTTGCATGTGGCACATCTTCTGCACCATAGTTCAATGGATTTTCTCATGCCAACCCAATAAAATCTTTCTCTCAGGATCGCTTCTAACTTCTTCCATCTAAAATGACCTGCATTGTCATGATAATCTTCTAAGACCATCTGGGTGTCTTGCTTGGGCACGATTATCTGCCAGACCAGTTCATGCGTCTTGGGATTGGTAAATCGTCTACAGAGCTTCCCTTGGTTCAGAAACAACTTGCCTCTCTCTTTCCAGAGCTGTATGGTCTCAGCTGGGGCGTTCTGATCCGGGTATGCACCTTGCCGCGTAAGCAGTTCTTTCACTAGCTTCACAGCTGGATCAGTATCTTGGGTTTCGGCCCATTCATAGTGTCTTAACGGGTTAAAGTTTACTTCTTGTTCTCTTTGGTAGATGCCGGGTTGATAATCTTCTACCTTTGAACGATGAAAGGCCGGTAGTTCAATCTCTTCCAACTCTTCCGGTTCCTCTTCCACATCTCTCAGGTGTGGCATCCGGGATAAGGCATCTGCGTTCCCGTTCTTGCGGCCTGCCCGATATTTGATGACAAAGTTATAATTAGATAGCCGGGCTATCCATCGCTGCTCCAGAGCTCCTAATTTTGCTGTGTCCAGGTGAGTCAACGGGTTGTTATCCGTGTAGATGGTGAATTCTGCACCTGCCAAGTAATGTTTAAAACGTTCAGTCACAGCCAAAACTACTGCCAGTAGTTCTAACTTGAAGGAGCTGTAGTTCTCGGGGTTTCGTTTTGTAGGCCAGAGCTTCCTGCTTGCAAAAGCGATAACTTTCTCTTTGCCTCCTTGCATCTGTGACAATACTGCTCCCAGTCCCACGTTGCTGGCATCCGTGTAAAGAATGAATGGTTGATGGTAATCAGGGTATGCCAGGATCTCTTCTCCCGTCAGTGCACTTTTTAGCTTATTGAAAGAATCTTCTCTCTCCTCATCCCACCGTGTCAGGAGATTATAGTTTGAAGTCTTCTTTGATCGTCCTACCAGAATGTCTTGCAGAGGAGCTGCTAGATTCGTGAATCCTCGGATGAATCTTCTGTAATAGCCTACCAGGCCCAGGAATTGCCTCACTTCTTTCACGTTCGTAGGTCTTGGCCAATCCCTTATCACTATGACTTTATCAGGATCCGGTGCTACTCCCTCTGAACTCACGACATGTCCCAGGTATTGTACCTTTGGTTTGAGAAGGTGACACTTTGATGGCTTGATCTTCATGCCATACTTGGACAAAGCTTCGAACACTTCTGCTAGGTCTTGTAGATGTTGCTCATACGTCTTCGAGTAGACTATGACGTCATCTAGGTACAGGAGGACAGTTTCAAAGTTCTTGTGCCCGAGGCAGCTCTCCATCAGACGTTGGAAGGTCCCGGGTGCGTTGCAGAGTCCGAACGGCATACAATTAAACTCACAGAGGCCCATCGGCGTAGTAAACGCTGTCTTCTCCTTGTCGGCCTCGGCCACAGGAACCTGCCAGTACCCACTAGTCAGATCAAGGGTGGAAAAGTAGTTAGCAGATTTTAGTGCAGCTAATGACTCCTCAATCCTAGGTAATGGGTATGCGTCCTTATGTGTGATGCGATTAATCTGCCGGTAATCTACGCACATTCTCATGGTCCCATCCTTCTTTTTAACTAACACTAGAGGTGCTGTCCAGGGGCTACAACTGTCTCTTATTACCCCTGCAGATTTCATCTCTCTGAGCATGTCTTTGGTGGTTTGGTAGTGAGCTGGTGGTAAGGGTCTATACCTCTCTTTTATAGGTTGATGGTTACCTGTGGGTATAGTGTTCTCTACCCCTTTGATTTGCCCAAAGTCTAACGGGTGTTTACTGAATATTTTTTCGTATTCTTTCACTACCCGGTATACTCCATGCTTTTGACGGGGAGGTGTAGAACTGGTACCTACATGCAACTTTTGGCACCAATCCTCCAGCTTCTCCTCTGAGCCATTGTCATCCGCCTGACATGACGGGTTCAAGGGCTCGGCGGCTGTGATGTTATTATTATCAACCGTGTACAACTTAGCCATGGTAGCATACTTAGGTAATGTGACCTCATCTTCTCCGCAGTTTAATAGGCGTAATGGCACTCTTCCCCTGTGTACGTCAACTACTCCTCTAGCAGTGAGTATGGTGGGTCTGCTATCTCAGTACACGGGTTCTACCAGGGCCTGATAGTCTTGCCCTTTAATGCCTATTGCGGCTCTGCACCATACCAACATTTCAGTTTTGGGAGGAATTACAATGGGTATTGGATCACTTGCTCGTACACTGCCGATCTCACCTCCGGAGATTTCTACCTGTTGCTTCAACATCAAGGCTTTGATCTCTTTGTGCAGAAGCCTCTGTTGCCCAGTTCCGGCAGTCTTGGCGATTTGCTGCAAAACACTTAACACTTCGGAAAAGCATTTCTCAATTACATTCATTCCTATCAGCATCACAGGTTCACGTTCTCGCCGGTTAACATCGATGATTATAACACCCTGGTTCTGCAATTCTACCTTCCCAACCTGAATATTCATCTCTCTAAATCCAACCTTTGGTATTACCTGTCCATTACTAGCCCATACATCAAAGTTAGAGTCATCTGGCACATTAGTAATGTCTGAATCAGCCCAGTACCTTTTATAAAGAACATGTGGGATAGATGTTATCTGGGACCCGGTATCCAGCAAGGCACTAAAGGGGATGCCATCCAACACAATAGGGATCATCGGTTTTCCTCCCACGAATCTGTCATACCAGGCTGAGGGGCCTTGAGTGTTCATTCCTGGGGATCGGCCCGCCTGCCCAGGGAATTGTCATTTAAAGGACACTCATGAGCAAGATGGCCTGGTTCCTGGGAACGACGGCAAATGGGCTGTCCATCTGGTTGGTAGCGATCGCTGGGTCGTCCTCTTTCTGCTGGGTATCTTCTGGGCCTCATCCACGGAACATCCTCTTTGCTGGTCGCCAACTCAATCTTGGGTGCAGGTCTTGACTCTCGCAGTTCCTTGATGACCTTGGCCATGGAGATCACGGTGTCTGTCAGGGCATCTAGCTTTTGATTGATTGCGGCATTAGAAATTAGTTCCCCAGTCTCAGCAGCAGTTGCTGACATGGCAGATGTCGCTGGCACTGCCGGCTGCTGAGGTGCTGCTGCAATGTCCAGAACAGTGGGTAGCTCCCGTGGCTCTTCCAGCTGCTGCAAATGGATAGCTCTATCTTTCAGCTCAGTAAATGTCATGTCAGGGTTCTGCAGCAGTATCATGCTTAACTGTCCTCGGTGGGAAGGGGAATGGAGGCCCTCTATGAATTGGTCAAATAGCATTTTATCAGCTCCCGGGGCTAAAACAGGTTCTGCCAGCTTAAGGGCTCTGAGTGCTTCCTGCAGGTTCAAGGCAAAGTCTCTAGCACTCTGTTTAGGTTTCTGGTGGCATGCAAAGAACCTCATCTTAGCCTGGGTATCAACAGCAGATTCAAACGTTGCGTTTAGTCTGGCTGCTAGATGCTCTACAGTGTCCTTATCTGTGTCCAGCCAGGACGCAGCCTCACACCGTGCATTGCCTGTTAACTGTCCTATTATCATTCCTACACGCTGGGCTTCAGTGAGGGGGTACATCACATAATACTCTTTTATCTTTTGCATAAAGTCAGTTAAAGTATTAGGCTCACCGGAGTATTGGGGCAGCCACATTGCCCCTGGAGTATACAGCATCAGGAACGGCATTATTGGTGCTGTTCCTTGCGCTGCTGCACCGCCGGGTACTATCACTGGGTCCGGCGCTGCAGCTCCACCGGCTGCTCCGTCTCCGCCTTGTGCATTGGGCTGCGACATCTTGGGCCCCCTTAGTTAAGGTCCGCTCTCCGTCTTCCGCTTCCGTCCGGATGTCTAACAAAGGTTCCGCTGCGCACCAGGGATTCTCTTCCCTTCCGGATGACGTCAGAGCGGTTTCTCTTCCCGCGCGTTGCGCGCTCTGCAATGGCGGATTTTGAAATTTTCAATCTCTGTGGCGCAGTTACAATTCAGCTTGCGCGCGCCCAGCAATGGCGGCAGATCCAAAACAGTCACTAATCACGGCACACAATGCCGGTACCGGGCACGGTAGATCCTGTTCATGACGTCAGGTTGTGGAGCCCCTCGGGACGGGGCACTCGGTGCCGGACCGGGGTGCTGCTGGGGGCCCGCACAATAAAATGGGGGGTTATTTACAGGGGATTTGTCACTCGTGACGCCACCCACTATATGCGGCCAGTAATGGGGCCGCCGCTGCTGCAGAACCTCCGGGGATGATGGGTTAGCAGCTTGGATGGAATAGTTCCTGTGGGCAGAACTGGGTTCCCCGGGGCAGTGGTAGAGGTAGTTAAAGTCTGTGAGGATGTTATTGATGCTGCAGGAGAGTAGGAGTAGCAATAGAGATGATAAGAGTAGAGGCAATGGCAGTCTATGAGGGCAAGTGGGGCTTCAGCATAAGGATGACACACACACTCACGGTTTCTGTTGTTCTTCAAGTCTTTACTGGTAGATGGTATTACACAGTATTGTCCACGGAGTCTGTACCAGGTTGCTCTCACCCTGACCGGGTCCTTGGCTTCCTACTTAAACGCTGTGTGTGGCCCTGCTTCTGATTGTAGCTATACTGCTGGCCCTGTCTCTGCTCACGGGTACTAATATGCTGGGCAACTTGAGCCCTCTGTGTCACTGACTCCTTCGTGTTGCTTTGCTATGGTGTGGTGAAGATGGTGGACCTTCACTATGCTGGTGTTTACTGTCCTGTCTGTCTCAGGCACAGCCTCGGATCCGGTATCCGTCTTAAGCGTCTCCCCGGGATCAAGCTATTGGGGTAACTCTTTATCCCGGGTATATTCCTCTGTTAATCTGTCTCCTTTCCTCAGACCTCTCAGGACCTCCACTGCTACTTGGCTCAGCTCCTGAGGTAAACTCAACTGCAGACTGACTAAAACTCAACTAACTGTCACTCTTGCTCTGTGGTAAACAACTTTAGCTCCTCCCACTAGTGCAGGTGCCAGCTAAGCTCCTCCCACTTTCTAGTGTAGTGTTGTGTGGGGATTAAACCTTTGTTGTTTCTGTGGCATATTAACCCTTGGGGTGCCCACAATTTCACACTTGCGTTTGGCACACAGCGTACTGAACACAGCCAAACGCTTGCACACATGCGTTCCTATTTTGGCTGCATTCGGTTGCGTTTGCATATGGATGCGCATAATGTATGCGCCCTCCTCTACACTCCGAATGCAGCATGTTGCATTTTTTGTGCGTTCGCGGGCACAAATAATGCATGGATCTCAATGGATCTGCAGTGTCCTCCACATGACAGCACAGGAGAGCACTGCGGATCTCATTGAAATCTCTCCCAGTGGCCGCTGGTGATAAGCGGCAGCCACCGGGAGATCAGCCAGAGCCACAGCTGATCTCCCACCGGTGTCAGCGGGGAGAGCTGGGAGAAAGAGCTGATCTGACAGCTGTTTAAATCTCCCGTGCTGACACCGAATAGGTGATGTCGGTGCGGGACATTTGAAGCAGCGATCAGCTGTTTCTCATCTCCTGCACCGATATCACCTATTCGGTGTCAGTGCGGGAGATTTAAACAGCTGTCAGATCAGCTGTATCTTCAAATCTCCCGTGCCGACAGCGGCGGGAGATCAGCTGTGGCCGGGAGGAGAAGATCTCTGCCGCTGATCTCCTCCTCCCGGCCGCCCCCGAGACAGCTGATTGGCTGCCCGGGCACCATACTAATGTGAACGCATGCGGAGATTCTCCGCTGCGTTCACATAAGTATGTTCTGCGTTGCACTGTGTTTGCGTCTGCATGTCCTGCGCATGCAGACACAAACGCAAGTGTGAAGCCAGCCTAAGCTCAGTCCTGCTTCCATGTCTCTGCAGTAAGCTCGGTTGTGCTTCCATATCTCTATAGTGAGCTCGGTTCTGCTCCCATGTCTTTGTAGCAAGTTTGATTCTCCTCCCATATCTCTGTAGTAAGCTTGTTTCTGCTTCCATATCTCTGTAGTAAGCTTGGTTCTGCTCCCAGATCTCTGTAGTAAGCTTGTTTCTGCTTCCATATCTCTGTAGTAAGCTCAGTACTGCTCCCAGATCTCTGTAGTAAGCTTGGTTCTGTTCCCATGTCTCTGTAGTGAGCTCGGTTGTGCTCTTTTATCTCTGTAGTAAGTTTTTTAAAGGAAATTTCTAATAAATCTAGTATATCTAATAGTATATTAATTCAAATGACGGTTATATAAATAGTGCACCAAAAAACAATTAAGAATGAAAGAATGACAAATGTAATGCCCCAGCCACCTTCTGTATACATTTTTGTTTTTTTAATTGTTGCTATATTATATTTTTAGACTTGCAGTTCTGCACCATGGGCTATGTGCTGACACAAAAAATGTAGGTGCAGATTTTTGTCTCCAAAAATCTGCACCTTCTGACAAAGATACACGCCAAAAGAGGTGTCACGTCGACACTGTGTTTTTGGTAGGTATTTGGTGTGTGAAGGTGCATATTTTTGTCCTGCGTGTGTCGGATTTCAAGTCTGCTGCGAGAAAGTGACACCCGCCTCACAAGAAGCACTTGTGTGGTAACCTCGTGTGGTGCACGGTAGAGGTTGTTTTTCCGGCAGCCTGTAATCTGTTTCACAGTGGCTGATCTTATTGTCACAGTGGATCCCCTCCCAGTTGCATATATACCATAGTTTTTTCATTATTGCTGTCGCTTTGGGTTGATTCTGTTGGTGGTGATAGTTGTTGGTGAAATCAATCTCAATCGTAAAACAACTATGTCTTGGAAATGAATAGGTTAACAGGTTGGATAACTTTACAAGTAGTAAAGGCCACTTTACACACACAGATATCTGTGTCCATCTTCTGAACAGATCTCTGGTTACAGTGAACTCCTGGACACATTGTTCCATTTTGTGGCTGTGTACAATGGAGCAATGTGTCCATAATTTCACTGCAACCAGAGATCTGTTCAGAAGTTGGACAGAGATATTTGTGTGTGTAAAGTGGCCTTGATAGCTGGTCAATGCTTTCCATGCATACAACTGCAAGTTGAGCCACAAACACAGACAGGCAGACAGACCTCTGAGGGAACTTTCCTTATTAGATCAGTTCATTGCTTCACAGACTGTCTCCTTGGTAGCTGACTCGGTACTCATTATGGCCAGGGTCACATCTCCGTTTTGACCCTAGCCTGCTGGATTCCGGTTTTAACTTAGAACTTTTTCCAGCACCGCATAGCGTTACCGCTATGCGGTGCTGGAAAACGCTGCCCTTAGTTACCCTATGTTTACCTTCACTACCTGTCACACAGGCAGCGGCTCGGAGTGCGCTTTACAGCGCTGCACAGGAAATGCTGTCTGCAACGTTTCCTGTGCGGCGCTGTAAAGCGCACTCCGAGCCGCTGCCTGTGTAACAGGTAGTGAAGGTAAACATAGTGTAACTAAGGGCAGCGTTTTCCAGCACCGCATAGCGAATATCTCGGGGTACTCGGCGAGCACCGAGTAATCTCGCGATACTCTTGCTATGCTCGGGGTCCACCTCCCTGTATGTTGGCGCTCTTTACAGAGCCAGCCCGCATGCAGGGATTGGCTGACAGACACTGTAATACCACAGCCATGTTGGTTGTGGCATTACAGTGATTGGCTGGCCGCACAGCGTCATCAGGTCTTTATAAGACCTGACCGAGCTATGCTCATCACTCTGCTCCACAGACAGTCAGTGTAGAGAGAGCTGCTGCTGATTTAGGGACAGATTTGTGGCCTTTCAGCTAGTGTCTGCATTCATAAAGCATCTTAGTGCAGCTGCAGTACGTTGTAGCGTGAATTAGCATACGCCAAAAAACTCGCTATTCTCGTCAGCGTTTGTGTCTGACCAGTCCACCTGCAGGGCCTTAATCTCTAATCTCAGTGTCCAGGTAAAAACCAACTCTTGTCTGCATTCATTTAACATTTGTGTGCGCCAGGAGTAGATTGTAGCATAAAGTAGGATACGCCAAAATATTCGATATTCTTGTCAGTGTTTGTGTCTGACCAGTCCACCTGCAGGGCCTTAATCACTAATCTCAGTGTCCAGCTAAAAACCAACTCTTGTCTGCATTCATCTAACATTTGTGTGCACCAGGAGTAGGTTGTAGCGTAAATTAGGATACGCCAAAAGATTCGCTATTCTCGTCAGCGTTTATGTCTGACCAGTCTACCTGCAGGGCCTTAATCTCTAATCTCAGCGTCCAGCTAAAAACCAACTCTTGCCTGCATTCATTTAACATTTGTGTGCACCAGGAGTAGGTTGTAGCGTAAATTAGGATACGCCAAAAGATTCGCTATTTTCGTCAGCGTTTGTGTCTGACCAGTCCACCTGCAGGGCCTTAATCTCTAATCTCAGTGTCCAGCTAAAAACCAACTCTTGTCTGCATTCATTTAACATTTGTGTGCACCAGGAGTAGGTTGTAGCGTAAATTAGGATACGCCAAAAGATTCGCTATTTTCGTCAGCGTTTGTGTCTGACCAGTCCACCTGCAGGGCCTTAATCTGTTATCTCAGTGTCCAGCTAAGGCGGCCGTCACACGGTTCAATATTGCTAACGATATCGTTTAAGCGATCTGCTTTTTGATCGCTTAAGCGATATCGTTTGTGCATCGCTGCGTGCGATCAAGCGATTTTACAATGTAAAATCGCTTGATCGTGACATCGCAGATATGAGAGCCGGAGCTCATATCAAGCGATCATCGCTTGTTCAATCTGCTTCATCGTGGTGTGTGACACCACGATGAACGATCTCCCAGCGGCAGAGCCTATGCTGGGAGATGGTATCTATGGTAAACGTCGGGGTACTAAGCGCCGCGCGGCGCCTAGTAACGCGATGTGACCATAGTTACCAGCGATCTCGCTGCTCCACATCGCTGGTGAGTCTGTCTGTGTGACAGCTCACCAGCGATGTGAGCGATATTGTTAGCGATCGCGCGTGCACGTGATCGCTAACAATATCGCTCACGATATTGATGAGTGTGACGGCCGCCTAAAAAACAAATCTTGTCTGCATTCATCTAACATTTGTGTGCGCCAGGAGTGGGTTGTAGCGTAAATTAGGATACGCCAAAAGACTCGCTATTCTCATCAGCGTTTGTGTCTGACCAGTCCAACTGCAGGGCCTTAATCTCTAATCTCAGTGTGCTGCTAAAAAACATTTCTTGGACGCCTTCATTTAGCTGTATACAATCAGCACAACAAGGCCGGTGGCAAGGGACAAGGAACTGGACGTGATGGTGGTGCAGGCAGAGACCGAGGCCGTGTGCAAGCGCCACGACAAACGCCCACATCATCTCGCTCGACCTTCCTGTCCCAATTTCTAGGGGACCGCAGCAGTACTCCACTATTAAACCAAGACCAGTGTCAACAGGTTGTTAGTTGGATAGCGGATAATGCTTCCAGTCAGTTTGGCACCACCACAAATACCCTGTCTTCCACACGGTCAAGTGTCAGCAGCCGTGAGACTGGACCGCACATTCCACACCTTGATACTTCTTCCTCCCACCATGCCGAGTGCCCGGCCCCGGACATAACTGATCCCACACTTGGCCACTCTGAAGAGCTGTTCACTTATCCATTCGTAGATTCTGGCCTCTCGCCAGTTCCACTTGGAGTGGGTCATGAGGAGATCGTATGTACCGATGCCCAAATATTTGAGCAGCCACGGTCTCACGAAGGCAACGGTGGGAACGTGTTTCAACAAGAGGTGGACGATGATGAGACACTATTGCCAGAAAGTCAGGAGAAGGACCAGGGTGCAGAAGTGGAAGACGACGTGGTGGATGATCCAGTAACTGACCCAACCTGGCAGGAGGACATGCAGAGCGAGGACAGCAGTGCACAGGGGAAGTTAGGCGTAGCATCACAACAGGCCGGAAGCAGCAGGGTGGCATCCGCAGGCAGAAGGCAGGCAACCGTTCCCCGGAACAACAACACGACTGAAGTTGCCAGTACAACTGTTAGGTCTTCCCGAGTCTGCCTGTTTTTTAAGGTGTCTGCAGATAATTTCAAAAAGGCCTTTTGCAACACCTACCATGCCAGCATCAGCAGGGGTAGCAAAACTAGCAGCCCAACCACCACCAGCATGATCAGGCACATGGCAGCAAAGCACCCGACTTTGTGGGATATACAGCAGAGTCCAGGAGCATTGTCTGCGGGTGATACTGCTGCGTCTTCTACTGTTGTGCGTGCAAGATAATCCCCTGTCCATACTGCATGCGAAGATGCCTCCTGTCCTTCACCTGTACTTGCACAAGCAGAAATAGCACCATCATTAGCCACGTCCTTATCCCTGAGCAGCGTTCTGTTATCCATACACCAATCTTTGGAACGCAGGCGCAAATACGCTGCCAACGCCCCACAAGCCACAGTTCTAAACGCACACATTTCGCGACTGCTTGCGCTGGAAATGTTGCCTTTTAGGCTGGTGGAGACGGAAGCATTCCGCAACCTGATGGCAGCGGCTGTCAGACGTTACTCAGCCCCCAGCCGCTACTATTTCTCCCGGTGTGCCGTCCCCGCATTACATAAACACGTGTCACAAAACATCATACGTGCCCTTAACAACGCAGTTTCAGGGAAAGTCCACCTTACCACGGACACGTGGACAAGTGCTTGTGGGCAGGGCCGGTACATCTCGCTGACGACACACTGGGTTAATATTCTGGAAGCCAGGACCCAGTATGAGCTTGGGACAGAACACGTCCTTCCGACACCAAGGATTGCAGGCCCTAATTCAGTCAGGATTTCACCCACATTGTACAGCTCTGGCACGTCATGCTCCTCAGCCTCCTCCTCCTTTTCCTCCACTTCACCCTCCACACCAGTCCCAAGCTGGAAGTACTGCAGTACTGCCTCGGCAAAGCGGCAACAGGCTGTGCTGAAGCTAATATGCATAGGTGACAAACCCCACAACGCTGAAGAGTTGTGGACAGCTCTGAAACAGCAGGCAGATCACTGGCTCACACCGCTGAACCTACAGCCAGGCATGGTCGTGTGTGACAATGGCCGGAACCTTGTGGAGGCTCTGAGGCGAGGCGAGCTGACACATGCTCCATGCGTGGCCCATGTGCTCAACCTCGTGGTTCAGCGGTTTATTAAATCCTACATGGAGCTGTCTTATCTGCTTGTCAAATTACGCTGCCGGTGTGCCCATTTTAGAAAGTCACTTACTGCTTCTGCCGGCCTTGCCGGCTTTCAGCGGCGTTTGCAGTTTTCGGCTCACAGACTGGTGTGTGATGTCCCCACGCGTTGGAATTCCACACTGCACATGTTGGTCAGGATTTGTGAGCAGAAGAGGGCAGTTGTTGAGTACCAGCATCAACTAGGCTGTCAAACTCCACACATAAGACCTCAGGAGTGGACATGGATGTCCGACATATGTACCGTCCTCCAAAACTTTGAGGACTTCACCAAGATGGTGAGCGGCGATGATGCCATCATTAGCGTCACCATCCCACTTCTCTGTCTTCTAAAACGCTCTCTGCTCAAAATCAAAGACGATGCATTGCAGGCGGGGCACGATGAGTTGCAGCAAGAAACCGTACTGGGTGATTACACACAGCCTAGCCTCATCTCATCCCAACGTGCATTGGAGGAGGAGGAAGAGGAAGAAATAGAGCTACTTTCATGCGGAATTGATGGTAATACATGCACAACCGTCAGACCGTTGGTTCAGCGTGGATGGCCAGAGGACAGGGGAGAGGAGGAGGAGGATGAGGCCAGCATGGCTAGTCATGCTGTTGGTGATGACCCTGAAGTCTTGCCAGTTAACAGTCTGGCGTACATGGCTGACTTTATGTTACACTGCCTGTCTCGTGACCCTCGCGTTATCAACATCTTGGCGGACACTCATTACTGGTTGGTGACACTTTTAGACCCACGCTACAAGGAGAACTTTATTTCTCTTATTCCCGAGGTGGAGAGGTCTACAAAAATGCTACAGTACCAGAAGGCTATAGTCGCGGAATTAATAAAAAAATTCCCTTCTGAAAACGCTAGCGGCAGAGGTCACAATTCGGTGGACAACCAAGGCGTCTGGCTGAGAGAGGCACAAGTCCAATCCAGCAGAGGAAGGGGAACACTCTCAAAGATATGGGACACTTTTCTCAGCACCTCCCGTACCACAGGCCCTGAGGTGTGGGGTAGTGTCACAAGGACTGCAAAGTTTGCCAAGATGCTGAGGGAGTACCTTGCCGATCGTACTAAAGTGTTCCCAGACTCCTCTGTGCCTTTATAATTATTGGGTATCCAAGCTGGACATGTGGCAGGAATTGGCTCTCTACGCCTTGGAAGTCCTGGCTTGCCCTGCCACTAGCATTTTGATTACATTTTCATTACAGATAAATGCACCCGCCTGTCAACTGAAAATGCTGACAGGCTGACTCTGATCAAGATGAACAAGGGTTGGATTGGGCCTGACTTCACCACACCACCACCAAATGAAAGCGAAATTTAAATTTTGTGCCAGTAGATTGCCATTCACCTCCACACACCCACACATCAGTACACACTTGATGTCTTTGGCTACTTGCTGTACTGCTCCTCCTTCTCCTCATCCGCCACCATCATATGATCAGTGTGACCGTGGTTCATGATGCCACAAAAACATAATTTTTTGACATCATGTTTATAATGATGATGACCCCAACCGTTTAAAAGTTAGGCATTAGTTTCATGTATACCCCCCAGGGGTAAATGTTTTAGTCCATGCTTACAGAATGGGCATTACAAGTACAGGAGACCCGCTCCTTTGTAATGGGAACAATTTTTAGAGGCTCTCCTCCATGTTTCTTCCCAGGGGCATCACAATGCCTCCCGATTTTCGGCAGCCCTTCCTATGGCAATCCAACAAAAGACCCACTTCCTTAAAATGGGCACATTATTTAAAGAGGCCTTCATTTACATCTCTTCCCAGGGACATTGTGATGCCTCCCAATGTTTAGCAGACCTGCCTAGGACAATACTACAAAAGATGCATTTCCTTAAAATAGGCACATTATTTAAAGAGGCCTTATTAATATCACCTGCACACCTTTATCGCCCTCTTTTAATTGCGCTCTCTGGAATCCACGGTCTATATGCAACAAACTTCCCTTCATTCATAACTACTTTCTCACTAACTCTCTCAACCTCCTGGCTCTCACTGAAACCTGGATCCAGGATTCAGACACTGCTTCCCCTGCTGCTATTTCTTACGGCGGCTTACACTTCTCTCACTCCCCTAGACCTGGGAACAGACGTGGCGGTGGAGTTGGCCTCCTCCTGTCCCCACAATGTACTTTCCAGGTCATTCCTCCAGCCCCATCACTCTCATTCCCTTCTTTTGAGGTCCATACCATTAGGCTATTCCATCCCCTCCCCCTCAAAGTAGCAGTGGTATACCGCCCCCCAGGGTCACCCACCCAGTTCCTCGACCATTTCTCCACTTGGCTCCCGCATTTCATGTCCTCAGATTTACCAACTCTTATTCTGGGAGACTTTAACATTCCCATAAACAGCCCCATCTCCCAATCTGCATCCCAGCTCCTATCTCTAACTACCTCCCTTGGCCTATCACAGCTCTCAACCTCTAAGACACGCGAAAACGGTAACACCCTTGACCTTGTCTTTACCCGGCTCTGCTCATCCTCCCCCTTGGATAACTCAACTCTGCTCTCTGACCACAACATTCTTTCCTTCTCACTCACTAACCCTCGGCCTACACAGCCCAATCCTACCTATCACACATCCAGAAATCTACAGGCCATTAACCCTCAAGCACTCACAGACGTCCTCATCTCATCTCTGTCCCCAATCTCTTCAATCTCCTGTCCAGATCAGGCAGTAAATCCCTACAATGACTCTCTCAGAAGCTCCCTGGACCAAGTAGCGCCCCTCACCCGCAGAACCTCCAAACAGAGAACAAAACAGCCCTGGCTCACACCACAAACTCGATTCCTCCAGCGATGCTCTAGGAGTGCTGAACGTCTATGGAGGAAAACTCGCTCACCATGAGACTTTATCCACTATAAATTCATGCTAAAAACCTACAACTCTGCCCTTCACCTTGCCAAACAGACCTACTTCACCACCCTGGTCACCTCACTATCCAACAATCCAAAAAACCTCTTTGACACCTTTCACTCTCTCCTCAGTCCTAAAGTGCAGGCCCCCATCACTGACCTCCGTGCTGATGACCTGGCTCCCTACTTCATGGAGAAAATAGACAACATCCGCCAGGAAATCAGCTCTCAGCCTCCAAGGGCTGCCACCCCCATTCTTCCCCACATCTCCTCCAGTTCACTCTCCACATTTGACCCAGTCACAGAAGAAGAAGTCTCCAGGCTCCTTTCTTCCTCTCGTCCCACCACATGCACTACTGACCCCATTCCCTCACACCTGCTCCAGTCCCTCTCTCCAGTCGTCACCACTCATCTAACCAAAATCTTCAATCTCTCCCTCTCTTCTGGCCTTTTTTCCCTCCTCCTTCAAACACTCGATCATTACTCCATTATTAAAGAAAACCACTCTCGACCCAACCTGCACAAATAACTACAGACCAGTCTCCAATCTCCCCTTCATCTCTAAATTCTTGGAGCGCCTGGTCTATTCCCGCCTCACCCGTTACCTTCCCGCTCACTCTCTTCTAGATCCATTACAGTCTGGTTTCCGCCCCCTTCACTCTACAGAAACTGCCCTCATCAAAGTGACCAATGACCTTCTGAAAGCAAAACGTAATGGTGACCACTCTCTGCTTATTCTCCTTGATCTCTCTGCAGCTTTTGACACTGTCGACCATCAGGTCCTACTCTTTATGCTGCACTCCATTGGCATAAAGGACACTGCTCTCTCCTGGCTCTCCTCCTATCTTTCTGACCGCTCTTTCAGTGTATCTTTTGCTGGCTCCACTTCTTCCCCTCTTCCCCTCACTATTGGGGTCCCTCAGGGTTCAGTCCTTGGCCCTCTCCTCTTCTCTCTCTACACGGCCCCGATTGGACAGACCATCAGCAGATTTGGCTTTCAGTACCATCTTTATGCTGATGACACACAACTATACACTTCAGCCCCTGACCTTACCCCTGCGGTATTAAAGAACACCAATGACTGTCTAGCTGCAGTTTCCAATATCATGTCCACTCTCTATTTGAAACTAAACCTTTCCAAAACTGAACTTCTTCTGCTCCCCCCATCCACTAACCTCCCTAAATCGGACATCTTTCTCTCAGTTTGCGGCACCACGATAACGCCTAGACAGCAGGCTCGCTGTCTGGGTGTTATGTTTAACACCGATCTCTCCTTCTCCTCCCACACGCAATATCTTGTCCGCTCCTGTCGCTTACACCTGAAGAATATCTCTAGAGTCTGCCCCTTTCTCACCCTGGAAACAACAAAAACCCTCACCGTGGCCCTAATCCATTCCCGCCTTGACTATTGCAACTCTCTATTAAGCGGCCTCCCCCTCACCAGACTTTCTCCTCTCCAGTCCATCCTTAATGCAGCAGCCAGGATCACCCATCTGGCCAATCATTACTCAGATGCCTCTGCTCTGTGCCAGTCATTGCACTGGCTGCCCGTATATTACAGGATCAAATTGCTTGTTCTCACCCACAAAGCTCTTCACAGAGCAGCACCCCCCTACCTCTCCTCCCTCATCTCTGTCTATCACCCCACCCGCTCTCTACGTTCCTCAAATGACCTTCGACTAACATCTGCACTAATCCGATCCTCCCACTCCCGGCTCCAAGACTTTTCCAGAGCTGCACCAAACCTCTGGAATGCTTTACCCCAAGAAATAAGGACTATCCACAACTTGCATGGCTTCAGACGATCCCTAAAAACGCATCTTTTTAAGGTGGCCTATCATACTCCCTAATAGAAGTCCATTGCACTGTAGACAGTGAATGGGCTATCCCTCTGGACATTACTCTTCTACAAACTCCACCAAACCATAAAGGTCTACACAGACTGTATAATGACCATTCATGTAAGCTTAGCCCTATGCCCCATTTCCTCAAGATGCCTGGACCATGAGTGCAATAAGCCCCTGTACCTTGTGCAACCCCTATCCCGTTGTAGATTGTAAGCTCTTTTGAGCAGGGTCACCTTCATTTCTTGCTTTATTTCTTGTATTTTTTTTTTACATTGATTCTATGCCTATTGTTTTGTATCCAATTATTGTACTTTATTTGTTCTCTACTGTAATTACTTACTGTATATTTTCTGTACTCTAACCCTACATTGTAAAGCGCTGCAGAATATGTTGGCGCTATATAAATAAAGCTTTATTATTATTATTATTTTTATTCATGTACGTCTCTTCCCAGGGGCATGGGAGTGCCACACAATTTTTGTCTGCCCTGCCTAGGGCAATACTACAAAAGACCCACTTCCTTATAATGGGCACAATATTAAAAGAGGTCCTCATGCACGCCTCTATCCAGGGGCATCTTGGTGCCTCCCAAGTTTTGGCTTCCCTGCCTAGGGCAATACTACAAAAGACCCACTTCCTTACAATGGGCACATTATTTAAAGAGGCCCTCATGCACGCCTCCATCCAGGGGCATCAGAGTGCCTCCAAACTTTTGGCAGCCCTGCCTAGGCCAATCCTACAAAAGACCCACATCCTTATAATGGGCACATTATTTCAAGAGGCCTTCATGTACGTCTCTTCCCAGGGGCATAGGAGTGCCACACAATTTTTGGCTGCCCTGCCTAGGGCAATACTACAAAAGACCCACTTCCTTACAATGGGCTGTAGGGATCAGTCTCTATAGCAGCAGCAAGTAAGGCAGTGACACTCAGGCTCAGTCCAAAAACAAGTGTGTTTTATTGCACACAATGGCAAAACAACAGAAATAGTCCTTTCATCAGGATAACAGCGTTGGCGCTAAACCTGCTCCTCCTGGAGCTCGCCTAGGGGTCCTACCCCACCTTGGGGTCCGGTACACACTCCCTGTGCTCTCACAGGCTACTTTCCCACAGGCTGCACTCCTCTGCAGTCTGATCTCCTCTCACAACACCTTGACAGCCGTCTCCACCGGCCTAATCTCTCTCACCTGTCTTTCCCTCCCAGTTACTTCAAAAGCCTGGGGCGGGAGTTGAGGAATGGAGGCCCGCCCAAAACCTTCCCCCATTCCTCATAGATGAGGTCCCATAACAGGCTCTACCAACAGCCACAGCTCTAAGTAACTGTGGCCACACCTACCTCACCTATGCTCATGTAAGCATCTCCTGCCCCATACATGCAGTAGCTCACCATCCTTGGGGAAACATAGCGTCCCTCTACCACCATTCCCCTTGCTACCTCACAGGGCACATTATTTAAAGAGGCCCTCATGTACGCCTCCATCCAGGGGCATCTTGGTGCCTCCCAACCTTTGGCTTTCCTGCCTAGGCCAACCCTACAAAAGACCCACTTCCTTATAATGGGCACATTATTTAAAGAGGCCTTCATGTACGTATCTTCCCAGGGGCATGGGAGTGCCACACAATTTTTGGCTTCCCTGCCTAGGGCAATCCTACAAAAGACCCACTTCCTTACAATGGGCACATTATTTAAAGAGGCCCTCATGCACGTCTCTATCTAGGGGCATCTTGGTGCCTCCCATTTTTTGGCTTCCTTGCTTGGGCAATCCTAATGGGAACATTATTTAAAGAGGCCTTCATTTACGTTTCTTCCCAGGGGCATGGGAGTGCCACACAATCAAAAAAAAAAATCTTTCATATAATCCAAAAAACTAACATACACTAACTCTGTCTCACAAGTGGGTATGAGCCCTTAATATTTTTTCCATGAAAATCCATTTTGGTTTCATTTTGTAACATTTTCTTGACAGTCTGTAAAAGTGGCGTAATAGTCTGACAACATTGTTCACAGCAGTGACCTTGGGGTCTGAAATGCTTACAGGGGTCTTCCCCATGCTGTTCCCATGTCATTTCAGCACTGTTCTGATACTTTTGTGATATTTTTAGGGTTTTTCCATGCTACCGGGGGACATGCCAGAAAAATACTCGGGTCTCCCATAGGATAACATTGGGCTCGATGCTCGGGCCGAGTACACAAGTATCTTGGGATGCTCGGCCGAGCTTCAAGCACCCGAGCATTTTAGTACTCGCTCATCTCTATTGATATCGTGTTAGGGGCGGGGCCTCCATAGGTAAGTATGGGCAGCGTAAATGCGGCGCTACTATGGCGGTAGCACCATGTTTATGCTGCAAAACAAGTTTTTAGTGCAACCCCCAGGCAGTGGGGTAATAACAAATGTGACCCTAGCCATAGGACTGCAAACCACCATACTTCACAATAGCCCTTTGCACTGATCACATCGTTGTGTATGAAAATTGCTAAAGAGCTGATTTCCCACACCACCAGAGTTTACAGATATTTGCAGATATTTGTGATACCTAGTTCTGCAGGGCAGCAAACTTGTGCCCTATCTTATTCTGTGAAAAAGATAATAAAAATGTATTTGCACATGCTTATACTGTGGGGGGAACTAGTGAGGGGCTGCACGAATGGTTGCAAGCCACAACTTTATTATAAACAATAAAGTCCCCCGTTGGCTTCTCCTGGAGCGGTTCTTATGCTCCTGATTTAACATACGCCAGTTCTGTAAGTTTTCTTACCACAGCAGATTCAGGTCTGGAGACCATTACACTCAGTGCTGTGTATAGCTGTGCCCAGGTTATAAATGAAGGCATCATGAATGCAGGACACCAGCCCCAATCACTAGCAACCTCCTTCTCACAGAGGGAGTGACCACTGGTTGTCCTGCAAACAGAATGGGATTCATATAGGGGCTGTTCACACAGGTTTGCATAGTGCATGCCCAGCCTCTTACATTAACCCCTATCTCAGAAGGCGGGCTGTTATGGCATTCAACACTACTACCTGCTGGAACAACTGCACTCTTATGGCCCAGCCACACACAGCAACAAAAAGAGTGCAAAAAAAACACAATGACAGGTGCTGAAATTGTGGAAATTTAGTTTTTAACATATAACAAATGGTCCAAAACACTTAAGCTTGTGAGCCACTACACGGCTCCCCACATCTCACATCTTTAGTTTTTAACATATAACAAATGGTCCAAAACACTTAAGCTTGTGAGCCACTACACGGCTCCCCACATCTCACAAGTCCTATCCACTAAATTTATATCTAAAGTGAGCAAAGGACACAAATGGAAAATTACTTTTCTTACCAGAGCAGATTCAGGTCTGGAGACCATTACACTCAGTGCTGTGTGCAGCTTGGCCCAGGTTATAAATAAAGGCATCATGAATGCAAGACACCAGCCCCAATCACTAGCAACCTCCTTTCTCACAGAGGGAGTGACCACTGATTGTCCTGCAAACAGAATGGGATTCATATAGGGCGCTGTTCACATAGGGTTGCATAGTGCATGCCCAGCATCTTACATTAATTTTTTTGCACTCTTTTTGTTGCTGTGTGTGGCTGAGCCATATTGGTGCAGTTGTTCCAGCAGGTAGTAGTGTTGAATGCCATAACAGCCAGCCTTCTGAGATAGGGGTTAATGTAAGAGGCTGGGCATGCACTATGCAAACCTGTGTGAACAGCGCCCTATATGAGTCCTATTCTGTTTGCAGGACAACCAGTGGTCACTCCCTCTGTGAGCAAGGAGGTTGCTAGTGATTGGGGCTGGTGTCCTGTGGTCATGATGCCTTCATTTATTATCTGGGCAAAGCTTTAGTGTTTTGGACCAAAAGACAAACCAATACCCCACAATTTGTTAACAGTTCTGTAAGTTCTCTACTTAGAGTACTGTCTGAACTGGTGTGATAGTTTCATCCAGCAGCTACTGAAAATACACAATGGGTAGGGTCACATTACAGACATGAATTGCATTCACCGCATCCGGATCCGGATGTGGTGAACGCAATGCCGATCACACACATTTTGTGACCAAAATGTGTGCTGAATACCGCACTGCGGTAACCGGATGGCTCAGGATGTGTAATCCTGAGCCATCCGGTAACTGCATAGGTTGCGGATCCCGGCTATTGCCGGGATCAGCAAACTGTCCTATGAGTATTAAATAGTTAAAATAACTAACCAAAGTAATGTTTCAGGTCTATAGGGGGGTCTTAGACCCCCCTATAGACCGGCCGCCCACTCCGGTGGGCTGCTACTACAATATCCCCGATGGCACGGGCTCCTTGGAGCTCCGTGCAAGTTCCCACAACTCCCGCCCCCCGTATCTGTACCGAGGGGTGCCTGCACCCCTCTGTTAGAATTATCCCTAAATGTGGCATACACAGATTAGTTATAGTAATAAAGGTCGATAGTTACGTCATTCTTCATAGTTCTTCAGCATCCATCTATGGGCGGGGCTTTGTTCTTCTGCTGCCGCCCATGGAATGATGATGGCCGCCTCCTGTGGCCTTCTCCCTGTCTTTTCAGGGCGGCCGCGTCATGAAAGGGGCGGGGCTACGGTATGACACGACCGTAGCCCCGCCCCTTTCATGACGCGGCCGCCCTGAAAAGACAGGGAGAAGGCCACAGGAGGCGGCCATCATCATTCCATGGGCGGCGGCAGAAGAACAAAGCCCGCCCATAGATGGATGCTGAAGAACTATGAAGAATGACGTAACTATCGACCTTTATTACTATAACTAATCTGTGTATGCCAAATTTAGGGATAATTCTAACAGAGGGGTGCAGGCACCCCTCTGTACAGATACGGGGGGCGGGAGTTGTGGGAACTTGCACGGAGCTCCAAGGAGCCCGTGCCATCGGGGATATTGTAGTAGCAGCCCACCGGAGTGGGCGGCCGGTCTATAGGGGGGTCTAAGACCCCCCTATAGACCTGAAACATTACTTTGGTTAGTTATTTTAACTATTTAATACTCATAGGACAGTTTGCTGATCCCGGCAATAGCCGGGATCCGCAACCTATGCAGTTACCGGATGGCTCAGGATTACACATCCTGAGCCATCTGGTTACTGCACAGCGGTACAGGGAACCGCTGTGAAAACTGCTGCCTGCATGATTTTTAACGCAGGCAGCAGTGCCGGATACGGCCACCGGATGGTGTTTTGCATTGGCTCCTATGAGGAGCTTTTCCTGGTCCGGTTTTGAGCTTTTTGGAAGCTCAAAACCGGATCAGGATTTTGTAAAAAAAACGGGAATGTGACCCTACCCTATCTCTCACTTTTGACGGGACATACACCAGTTCTGATAGTTCTCTACATAGAAAACTGTCTAAAGGGGTGTATGTCCCATCAAAAGTCTAAGAACCGCTCCAGCAAAAGCCGACGATGACTTTATTTATAATAAAGTTGTAGTTTGAATCCACTCATGCTGCCCCTCACCAGGTCCCCGCACAGTATAAGCATGTGTAGATACATTTTTATTACCCTTTTCACAGTATAAGATAGGACACAGCCCCTCTTGTGAGGCGGGTGTCACTTTCTTGCACACCTGAAATCAGACAGTACTTTCTATCCCTGCTGTCTGAGGGCCACTTTACACAAACCAACTTATCTGTCCAACTCCTGACCAACTTACTGGTTGCAGTGAAATCATGGACACGTTGTTCCATTTGTACACAGCCACAAAATGGAGCAATGTGTCCATGATTTCACTGCAACCAGTAAGTTGGTCAGAAGTTGGACAGATAAGTTGGTGTGTGTAAAGTGGCCCTTAGGGCTGGAAATACACTGAAATAGCAGCATGAATAATTGCTATGCTGTAGATTTTCCCGCAAGAAAATCTACAGCATATACGCAAGACAGAAATCCGTAGTATGGGCACAACATTTCAAAAAGCCCATACACTTTGCTGGGAGCTTGCGGTGCTACGGATTTGACACAAATTTGCAGCAGAACCTCCAGCAAATACGGTGCAAATACACAGCGTTGGCACGTAGCCTATGAGTGGTGTAGATTTAGAATGAGTAAACCACTAGCTATTAGAATAAGCTACAAATTATGAAGAATAATTGAGCAATGAAAATTATACTGTGTTCCCAGCAGAAGAGTTTAAAAAAAATGCCAGTTAAGGCCCCTTTCACATCAGCGTTTTTTTCAAATCGCGGCAGATGCGGTGAAAAAAACGCATCTGCCGCGATTACCGCATACCGGCTGCACTTGCGGCATGATTGCGACACGGTTGCGGCAAGCCCCATACAATGTATAGGCGGGCGTGCGGCAAGTGCGGTTTTTGGCACTTGCGGCAGGTGCGGCCGCGAAAAAAAACGCGGTCAGCCGCGTTTTTTTTCGCGGCCGCACCTGCCGCAAGTGCCAAAACCGCACCTGCCGCAAGCCCGCCTATACATTGTATGGGGCTTGCCGCAACCGTGCCGCAAGTGCAGCCGGTATGCGCTAATCACGGCAGATGCGTTTTTTTCACCGCATCTGCCGCGATTTCAAATAAACGCTGATGTGAAAGCAGCCTAAATCATGAGTTACAATAAGGCTTGCATCACATTTTGTTACTCTAATAATGAATGACACACATGGCTGTTGCTCAAAGCTGCACGCAGAAAATGTATTTATAGAGTTAAATAAGGATTGGAGTCTGTTTTGAGGGATAAAAAACACCTTGCCCTTTCAATGTTTGTTTTTCTGATCCTCTCCTATGTTCTAAATTTGATGCTTATCATTCTACCTTTCACAACAACAGAAACACAGTCACAACAGAGTACAGGGATTTTACAAAGTGCTATAGTTCACAAGAATAGAAACCATGACGAAAATGTAGATATAACCTTACAATCAAACGTGAGAATAGGAGTAGTGGGAGTCGCTCAAGGTACTCTTACAAAATGTTGTTAGGTGCATGTGATGTAATGTTGCTATTTTAGCCATAAGAGTAGGTTGACCCCATATAACGCCTGCTTTCCTGGAGAGTGAAATCCTACATGTATTTTCTCAGAAAGCATATACAGCATTCCCTAATGACAAGCCTTTATGAAGTGGATTTGCAACCAGATATCATCTGACATTCAGTGTTGCTATAAAGGAGACTATACTAAAACTATAATCATTTTAATATCACCCCTAAAATGAGTTCAGTGATGCTTCCAATCAGTAAGAATACAGGACAATATGAGGTGTGCTAGGATAACTTTGCCTAGCAGTACACACCCACTTCAGAACTTAGAATGGTAACAGTCTAGGACAGAACAGAGAACGTGAGAGGAAGAGAGTGCCCCAGGCAAAATTTCAAAGCATCAAAAGTAGAGAAGCTGAATATCGGCTGTTTTATTTCCAAAGAGGAGGAATATGTGGAACCGCGGGTTGAGTATAGGACTCTCACTAACTGGACTGTAATACTAAGCTAGTTTGTGGAGAAAGAAAACGGGAGTAGTTGAAGCAGAGTTGGTGGTCTCTCTTGTTAAATCATCTAACATCTGGTTCTGGCCAGCCGAAGTCAACAGCTCCATGTTGCCTCCAAGGTCATAATGTAGCTAGCATGATTGAGTATAAGGAGAGATAGCGATAGCCAACAGTGAGCAGGCATCCCATATCACAATTTATAATGTTCCAACATCTATGACTAGGAAGAGAGGGTATAGGGTATAGGTATCCCCTTTTCCTTTTAACAATTCATGTCTTGAACACTGCAAATATAATTGTGTAATTGTGCATAAATGTGTTTTTAATATATTGAGTACAGATATGTTGTTAGGGGTTTTTATTTTATTTAGGTGTATATATTTAAGGGCTCCCAATTAATATTATAATGGTTCTAAACTCCTTGTTTTTTTAACAGTTTACCTTTTTATGAGCCCTATGATGACACGATTCCAACAAGTCTGCGGAGTGAAACTGCTGGCATATGGGCATATAACCAGCAATGGTGATGAGCAGGCCGCTGACCACTAGAGGTGTAGCAAGCGCATACACTACTAACCTCAAAGTACTTAAATGCTGACTACAAAGTCCTAAGATCATGAGCATATTACTGACGGACAGATAATAAGACGTTAAGGGGCTGAAGCATCAACATATTTATGCTGGAAAACTTGCGTTAAATACTTTGAATAATAACAACCTTTTTGTGAATTTTGGCATTTTCACACTAGCTACAAATGGATCTGTCAGAATTGATGAAGCTATGCAGGAATTGGAGCAGGAAAGGATGTAGCTTTGCTTTTTAGTCAAATTGATAAAAAAAAGTCAGCATTTCTTTCACCTGAAAAATTACTCCAATACTTGACTGGAGTAATATTTCTGGTGAGGTGAATGGAGGTGCACATCACTGAGAAGAGGCATTGAATTAATTAAGTGGGATTCACCTCTTAATGAATTCAGTGTATCTCATTCCTGCATGCCCTAGCATTGCTCTCACCTCTAGAGGTAGCATGAGGCAGTGTATACAATCCACAGAAGTTGCTCAGCCAGGATGGCACATTAATGCAATCTGTGGTTAGAAGTGTGTCTGTCAGCACAGTGTTCAGAGCATGGAGTAGACATCAGGAGACAGGGCAGCACACCAAGACATGTGGAGGGGGCTGTAAGAGAACAACAATCCAGCAGCAGGACCACTACTTCCTTTTTTGTGCAAGGAGAAATTGGAGCAGTGCCAAAGCCCTGCAAAATGACCTCCAGCTGGCCACTAGCAGCCATGTGTCTGCTCTAAGTGTCAGAAACAGACTCGATGAGGGTGGTTTGAGTTCAACATTTACAAGTAGATGTTGTGCTTATAGATCAACACCATGCTGGCTGATTGGCATTAACTAGAGAACACCAAGATTGGCAGATTCGGCATTAGCATCTTGTGCTCTTTACAGATGAGAGCAGGTTCACACTGAACATGTAACAGATGTGACCAAGTCTGGAGATACCGTGGAGAATGTTCTGCTGCCTACCACATCCTCCAGCATGACTGGTTTGGCAGTGAGTCAGTCATGGTGTGGGGAGGCATTTGTTTGGAGGGCTGCACAGCCCTCCATTTACTAGCCAGAGGTACTCTGACTATCATTAGGTAGTTGGATGAGATCCTCAGACCCATTGAGAGACCATATGCAGGTGCAGTGGGCCATGTGTTGCTTTTGATGCATGACAATTCTAGGCCTCATATGATTGAAGTGTTTCAGTGTTCCTGCAGGATGAAGGCATTCATGCTATGAACTGGCCTGCCTGTGTCCCAGACATGACTCCAATCGAGCACATCAGGGACATCATGTCTCATTCCATTCCTCAAAGCTTTGTTGTACCAGATTGTCCAGGACCTGACTGATGCTTTATTTGAAGTCTGGGAGAAGATTCCTCAGGAGAACATCTGCTTCCTCATCAGGAGCATGCCCAGGCATTGTAGGGAGGTCATACAGGCACGTGGAGGCCACAAACACTGCTAAGTCTCATTTCCCTGTAGTTTTACTACTTTCTAATGAGGTTGGATCAACCTGAAATTTGATTTTTCACTTTGATTTTTTTGAGTATTATTCCAAATCCAGACCTCCATGGGATATTCATTTTAATTTAGAGTGATCATTTTTATGTTTTATTGTTCTCAACGCATTCCACTATGTAATGAATAATAATTTGCAACTGGAATATTTCATTCATTGAGATCTAGGATGTGATATTTTAGTGTTGAGGTGAAGCAGAAGTCCAGCGTGGGTTTTGTCCATAAAAAATAACTTTTATTCCATTTTCAATAAAAACACATAAGTCTAGAGTCCATCCTTACATCCAGAGACACAAAATCAGGTCATTCCTACCAGTGACAGTCACAGGTTTATAGTGCATTTAAAATCATACGTGTTTCAATGGTCGTGCTGCCTTAGTCATCGTGATTGGTTGATGTTTTAGTGTTCCCGTTATTTTTTTGAGTAGTGTATTTTAATGTTAACCTGAACCAAATTGCTATAAATAAGAACAGTAAAGAATGCAAAAAATATATAAAATCAAAATGAACTAATACATACAAATAAAAGTAATCCCTAATATTACAGCTCCATTGTGTGGCTACATGCTGTTCTTTATGATCTCTCAATGTCCCTGACATGATGTCACCCTCACGTGTACTTTTCAAGAATAACAGTCTATAGGTCATCATTAATAATATTAATAGTGGCTATAGTATCACACCTAAAAAAGACATTAATTATCTGGTCAACTCAGCCTGCACTGTTATAATTTCATAAGCATAATTATCTTTTCTTGACTAGTAAACCTGGTATAGAAATATGAATATACACCATACAGAATACACACCACACAGTACATATAATATAGTCTGTAGTAGGTAGACAGCCAGTATGCTAATAAAAACAGCTCAAACCAAATCTCATACCTGCAATACATATTATGCAAGCAAAACTAGCATAATAGAGATGGATGGATAGTTTAGAGTTTATAAAGTTATCATTTAATGTTTTTTTCATTAAGTTTACAATGCCAGTACTAATATTTATTTAATTTTACTTGTTATTGATGTGAGAAATTATAAATTTAGGGTCCCACTATATCTATTTCTCAATGTATTCATTGTCTTCCATAAACATAAATGAAAAAAAAAGACATTTCACTACTTTTCTGATGGTGAGAGCTACATAACATTATAAAAAATGCGACTTAAAGGTCTTACCTTATAGAAGCTACTATCAAGTCCTTATGACTTCCCAGGTTCTTCAAAGACTGTTTGACTCCTCCAATGTTAAAGGTTCCTAAACTACAGTCCCCCAAATTCTGGCCTTAAAGTTGAGAGAACTCGGCATAATTATGGGTGCCCTGAACCAAGCAAAAGAAGAAATGGAAGCCTAGTGCAGTGTCGGGTGTCTAGCAGATGGCAGCAGCTTCTGTGTCTATTTTTATATCTGGCTGTGTCTGTGGCCGTTTTCTCTCTTCATGAAACAAATCACAGGCTTTCTTCTTTCCCAGAAACTAATTGAATAAGGTCCCTGTCATTGTCATTACTAATACCTGAAGAAGAATATTGCCATATCTGTAAGAGGGAAGTGTTGGGTATGAACTGTAAGGAGCATGAGGGTCATTGCCAAAAATACCACACGGCATCATGGCCGAAAAATCTGTGCCATAAATTCCACATGTAAATATGCATGTGCCCTGCCCTATAACTAATCCTGAGATTGTAAAGTGAACTGTAATAGGTTAAAAAAGGAGATAACTGTCATGGTCATGCAATCCAAAGACAACATGGTAATGAGCAGAAAATGTGCGCCAGATGTTTTGACACAGCACAGCCATTCATGTGCTGACTACTTGTTATAGCAGCTCATAAAGAATACTGTGTGTTAGGTACTAGCAATTATTTACCTACTTTTTGAATCCCTTTATCCCCCACCCCCTCCCTCAGCATGGTTTTCACATTCCTGTCCAGACCATTTTTTTAAAACTCAGTCCAGTGTCACTTTATGAGATAATAACTCTGGAACGCTTCAATGGATCCAACATTTTGATCAGGTAGAAAACATTTGTACCGTGTTAGTCAGTACATAGAAAAATATTAGAATCTGAGAGTCCTCAGTGATTGATATGAGTCACCCACCGAGCCGTGGGGTACTCGAAACTGGGCCCTCTCATCGTTGTCCGGAGCTGCAGGATGTCATGGTGTTGTGACCCGGCTCCGAGGTCCCATGCAAGTCAATAAAAGAGGAAAACAGTTTTTGATAAATTAAATCGTGACGCCACCTCTAAGGCATGCAATCAGAGTCTTACACAGTCTGAACTTTTCAGGGTTTATTTTCTTGCGCATCAGATTTTACAACACACACAGTTCAGTGCAATAGAGGCTCTTGCCTAGTTTTAGCAGCTAGGACGACTTGTCTGCGACACCCACTTTCATGTTCCTTTCAGGCCTCTTCAGTCTATTCCACACACTAGCTATTGTCCAGCGGTCACGGGCTCTCAGTGGGCACCCATCCGAGTTTCCTAGCCCTAGCTCGACGGCCTTCCTTTCATTGTGCAGGAGGTTGGGTCTCAGGACATAAAGACCCCATAGTCCGCTGGAGTTTGTGGTTGGGGCATGCATCTTCCCTGCTGCTTCAGCAAAACCGGCACTCTGGTTCTGGCCCGATTCCTCAGTGTCCCCGCTGACTCGGAAGCACCTTGAACCTCCTCTGTCTTCCCTCGGTTCTCAGCCTGAGACCCGGGCTAGCCATTCGGTGGCACAGGCCGCCGGGTCCGGGTTTCTCAGTCTGGTCTCTCTGACTACTTGGCTGATGGGTGTCCTCCACTCCTCCACTTCTCCACTTTGCTTTTTCTCCCCTGCTGTCTCTGGTGTTGTCTGGTTTTGTTGTTGTGTTCCCACTCCTTACCAGGTTCTGTCCTAACATTCCACCCGCCACCTGGCTCCTCCCACTATCTCGTTGCTAGACATAGAGTAACTTAGACTTGGGATTGAGGGATGTTTTGGGTGTGTGTGTGAGGTGACCAACTTACCAATCCCAGCTGCTGCGCCATCTCGTGGTGACCAGTCCGCAGGGGAGCCACACTCCCCCTGAGCAAATACTAGCACTTCCTCGTGCTAAGACCTGGTATGGTGTTACACAAGCTCACACATTTTTTTATGCATTCAACAATAACGATAACATTAACAAGTTAAAAGAATACTTTTTCTTCCCGGAACTAGAGGCGCATGACTTGAACATTACGTAATAAAAACCAACTTATTATCTCTAGGGGATATGGGGATGAAAAATTAGAAAGGTACAAAAACAGTTCACACAGTTCTGCAATTGTCTCTTCACTACTGTCTCTTTAGTCTTTGGGAACCCACCACAAGAAAAACTGGTTGCAAGCCCTGTGTGCGGTGACAGGGACTGAACTGACCAATTCTTCGCCAGTGGGTTTTTAAGCGATGCGGTCACAAGTGCTAAATGTTCTTTCAAGTGCAAAATGTTCACACAATTTACATGCACAATGCAAATACACATTATAAAAGCGTACTCTAAAACCAATACGGAACACACTGAGGTGCACTAACTATATACAATTCAAGTCCGGGTCAAACACAGTCCATGACCACAAAGTTCGTTGTTAATAATGGGGCACGCACTTAGGGGACAAATTGGGGGAAACAAGGGAAAAACAAAGTTCAACTCAAAAGTTCTTAGTCTGTAGCCTGTCTTGGCCTTATGGCTTACACCACATGATCTGAGCAGGTGTGGGGCATGACTGAGCCATGTGCCCTACTCGGTCACAACGACAACAAATCGGCTGCCCGGTGGCATCAAAGCGATCCATGTCCCTTCCCCTTCTCCGGGGGATCTCTCCCTGTCACAGCAGCGGGATATTTCCAAGCCTGGAAGTGCCTGGGAGAGCAGCCGTCAAGGACTGCACAATGTCGGTCAGCGCAAAAACACTTCTATGCAAATCCCTGACACCATCCCATAGTTCTGTGGAGGGTTTTTGTTCTAGTCTTTGGCCGACAGTTGAATAGTATACCCAAGCAGGGCACCCTCTGTAGTCAACCTCCTCATTGGTCATACTGGCCCTGAGCTCAGGCTTCGGTTCACCCTCCTTCTTCTCTCGGGTCGAGGGAACTGGGCGTGTCTCCATCCCCCGCTTTGTCAGCTTTCTCCATGAGTGTCTGCCACCAGTGCTCCACAATGTCTAGGTGAGTACACTCTGACGACTCAGCCTGGTAACCTCCACCGACAACAAGGCAGGATCTATCCCCAACATTGTGCTCTCCTTCGGGGAGTCAGGACACGGATCTCGTAGTTGGTCGGCCTTTGTGGGACCGGGGGAGTCCTCTCATCGTACCCCATGGTCCGCCATTGCCGGGCTTTCACTCTTTCCTACTTTGCAGCCATACTCTCCACTCCTCGTGGCGTTGTTGTTTCTGCCTCCCTCCCTTTGTGGGCGTCGCCGTTCTCGATCATCATCGACCATCACACCCAAGGGCGGGATTACGCAGTATCTGGAGCCACTCTCCCAATTGTTGGAGAATTTCAAAAGTTTTGGGGTCAATAGGTGTGCTACAGTCCGCGCTGCCCGGTCATCCAAAGAGTCACACGGGAAACAGTGTTCCAAGTAAAAGTTTCTTTATTCTTCACAACCTATATACCCTGAGGACGGTGCCAGGATTGGGCGCCGAAACGCGTCGGTTGTGAAGAATAAAGAAACTTTTACCTGGAACACTGTTTCCCGTGTGACTCCTTGGATGACCGGGCAGCGCGGACTGTAGCACACCTATTGACCCCAAAACTTTTGAAGTACCCACTATCTTGTGGAGGTGGAAGTCCAGCAGCAGCCTACAAATACTAAAACCAACGCCTTTATTCCAGTTGTGGGAGTCACAACTGGATCAGGTTAGTGCAACCTGTTTACACCTATAAGACCCTATTCTTATTGAGTGATAGGGCACTATTGCGCCTCTGTTGTCTCCCCTTATATTTTTATATAATTGTTGGAGAATGGAAGGGGTGTGGGCATCTTTTCACACCCGGTGCTGACCTGGCCCATGATGAGGAGCTGCGGCACGCCCCTCTAGCAGCACATAGTCTCAGTTTTTCAGGGCTGCCATTGCTTTGGGCCCAAAAACACAGTCTTTTGGCACACAAGACCCGGTTTTATTGAATCATTACATCCTTTTCGTGATGCCAAGTTGAGTCGCCCACTGGGGCCATGGGGTACTCGGAACCGGGCCCTTTCGTTGTTTTCGCCTGGGGTTGCATGATGTCATGGTGTCGGGACCCGAATCTGTGGTCCCGGGCAAGTCAATAAAAGGGGAAAAACAGTTTTTGATAAATTAAATCGTGACGCCACACGTAGTTTGCGGCCATAGATAGCCACCGCTGCAGTCGGGACCTCTGGGGATGATGGGTAAATGCTGGAGGGATATTGCGCCCTCCATGGGTAGGGTTGGTCTCCAGGGCAACTGTCTATTCCACACATTAGGTATGGTCCAGCGGTCACAGGCTCTCAGTGGGCACCCTTCTGGGTTTCCTAGCCCTAGTTCGACGGCCTTCCTTTCGTTGTGCCAAGATTGGGTTTTGGGACATAAAGATCCCTCAGCCCGCCGGAGTTTCTGGTTGGGGCATGCAGCTTCCCTACCAATTCAGCAGAGACGGCACTCTGGTTCCAGCCCAGTCCCTCGGTGTCCCCGCTGACTCAGACACACCTTGGACCCCCTCTGCCTTCCCTCGGTTCTCAGCCTGGGACTGAGGCTAGCCATATGGTGGCACAGGCAACATTATTGTTATTGTTTTGGTTTTTTTTGCACTCTTTATATTGAAGGGTGCAGCTAGGCCATATGGAACGTTTGTTCTGGCAGGTAGCAGTGTTGTAGTGCCAGAAACAGCCCGCCTACTGAGTTAGGGGCTAATGTAAGAGGCTGGGCACACATTGCAGTAACCTGTGTGAACAGCGTCCTATGTGAATCCTATTCATTGTGCAAGACAGCCAGTGGTTCGCTGCCCTCCAAGATTTTTTTGGTGTCACATTTGAAGTCACTTTGAGGGCCTACATAACAGAAAACACCCAAAAGTGACAACATTACAAAAACTGCACCCCTGAAACTACTCAAAATGCCATCCAACAAGTTTATTAACCCTTCAGAGGCTTCACAGTAACTAAAGCAATGTGGATGGAAAAAAAAAGAAAATTTTACTTTTGTAAACAATGTTACATTATCCCCAAATCTACCATTTTCACAAGGCAGCCAGGAGAAAATGGACCACAAAATGTGTTAAATTTCACCACATAACGCCAATACCCAGGGCCGCACCGTCCATTGGACAGTGTGAGCCCTTTCACTCAGGCGGCAAGCTGGCAGGGGGAGCGGCTGTGCAGAAGGGGGCGGCGCCATATCCACACAGCGTCTCCCTGCCATGGAGCCGGCGGCAAGAGGCAGGTAAGAGCCGTCGAGCGGCAGCCCTCCTCCCACTCCACACCCGCGGCTGCAGGGGCAGCGGTGCTAATCTGTGACAGCACCACCCCCCCTAGGTCCCCACCCGCAGCTGCAGGGGCGGCGGTGCCAAACTTTGACAGCACCTGTCCCCCTCTCCTCAAATCATGGTTCAGGCGGCAGAGGGGCTTGATGCACCCCTGCCAATACCCCATATGTGTTGGAAAACTACTGTCTGCATGCACGCTAAAGCTCTGAAGGGAAGAAGTGCCATTTGACTTTTTGAACACACGGTTGGAATCGTTATTGATCCAGTAGAGTGTCTAAACAATGGAAACCCACAACAAGTGACCCTAGTTTGGAAAAATATCATACAATTTATTGTGAAATTTCTTCACAGTACACAGACACCCCATAGGTGGTGGAAAACTACAGTTTGGGCGAACAGCAGGGCTTGGAAGGGATGAAGCGTCATTTGACTTTTTAAAAGCAAAATTGACTGGAATCATTAGTGCATTCCATGTCATATTAGGAAAACCCTAGATGTGCCTAAACAGTGGAAAGCTCCTACAATTGAGTCTTTTTTTGAAAATGGACCTCATGGAACTTACTTTGATGTGTTAGTTTGATGTGTTAAACCCCCAGGTGCTTCACAGGATTTAATAACATTGAGCTGTGAATATAAAAAAAATCTAATTTTTCCCACAAAAATTTAGTTTGAGCTCCACATTTTGTATTTTCACATGGATATTAGAAAAAAAATGAGCTATACAACTTATGCAATTTCTCTTGACTGCACCAATATCTCATATGTAGTTAAAAACTACTTTTGAGGCACAGTGAAAAGCTCAGTAGGCCAGTAGGGCCATATTGAAGTTTGTTGCATTGGCAGAGCCCCTGACATGTCCGAATAGCAGATCCCACACAAGTGACCCCATTTTACAAACTACATCCCACTTTTAATTTATATAGGGGTACATTGAGCATACTGACGCCACAGGTGTGTCATTGAAGTTTATACCATTCGGAGGGGAAAAATTAATAATTGCATATTTTCACTAAAATGTTGTTTTAGTCTCAAGTTTTTAATTTTTATAAAAGCTAATAAGGAAAAAGTGGGCCAGACTGTTTATTGTACAACTTTGTGTCAATACTCTTCATGTAATTGAAAACTATGCTCGGAAGTAAAGATGAGCAAAGACATTGAGGTTTGGTTCGGTCCAGGTTCATCAAATCCAAGATGTTCGATGAACAGTTCGACGAACAGTTTGCCAAATCTCCAGAACCCCATTGAGATAAATGGGACACAAAATCAATGGCATGGAAAATACGTTTAATGGGACCCAAAAGCTGCCATAACAGTTATATTAGGGGCAGACACCAGGAAAAGTGGCAACAATTCACTCAGAGTACAAATAGTATCGTGGGTAGCATGGATTTTTGAGACAGTGCCTGTGCCAGCAGCCTTCACAGCTTTTAAAATCAGTTAAAAATATGAGGTGGGTTAAATTCATTTAGATTTCAGAGGTGGGTCAAATTTAGTTAAAACTAAGTAATGGTGAGGTGACTGAACTGGTGATGGCCTGGGTAGGCGTGGGAGGCCCTCATGCATCATGGCAAAACTCCAACTGCTTATCTGCTCATCACCCTCAGGTAGCATAACAAAAACTATAACTAAGCTTCATAGACTATTATTGACAAAAAAAATTACAGGATTAGTTTACATATGTAGATGCCTGAAAGTAAGTACAGGCCTAGAGATCTGGGAGCCCTAATATTACAGGCAACACACAACAAGGTGACCCAAATAAGACTCTCCAATTCCCATAATAGTGCCAGACACCAGGAAAAGCGGCATTAATGTTCTCTATTTTGGTATGGCACAGCAAGCGTGCAAGACACAAAGTCTCGGCTGAGTGTTTCCAGGTTCAACCTTGAGTAAGAGGTGGAAAAGTGACAGGTGTGTAGGCATGGTGGTCAGACAGCACTGCTCTCTTCATGCAACACACAAAAAGGAGACCCCAAGAAGAGTCCACTTTTCAAAAAATATGGACCTGACAGACACTACTAAAGTGGAAAACATTTTCAGGATTTTGGAATGGCCCACTAAGGGTGCAAGGACAATGCCTGAGCCCAGCATTTCTAGATTCAACATTGAATAAGAGGTGGAGGAGGGACAGGTAGGGTGCTTAGAGAGCCCTGCTCAATGCAATTCACAATAAGAAGATTCCAGGGTCTCCAGTTTCCAAAAATTAGGACCAGACACTGTGTCGGTCACAAGGGCCAGGGTTACTCTGCAGCTGGGCCAAAGTTCAGCCCATGGTAGCTGTGCTCAGTAGAGATGAGCGATCCTTTTGATGTTCAAATTCGGCTTAGTTTGGTGAACTTGGAACGTTTGAAAAACAGTTCGCTGAACTTCTGAACTCTATTCATATCAATGGGAGGCAAAATCAAGTGCCTAGAAAACACCTCAAAAGGGGTCCAAAACGCTGCCAAACACAGCTCAACCCATTTTACAGTAGCCTGTTTTAGCACTGACATTAGCTTTCTACACTATTACATAGCAAGCTTTAGCGTCACTGTCACACTAAGCATGCTTTCGAGCCCCGTCATGAACCTCAGACATCCTCATCATGACTTTGTTGTGTCAGGTTACACAGCGGGAATCACGCAGCAGGGAATTCCGCTGTGGCCCTGGCATGCTGTTTGATTCTTTTTTTGGAGCAGATTTTGAGAATCTGCATGTCTATCCTAAAGCTAGCAAAGTCTATGAGAGTTCAGAAGTGTTGTGGCAACGTGTTTTTTTTCCTTGCAGATATGGTGCAGATTTTGTGCTAACAAAAATAAATGTGAACCACATGTGCAAGGAAACAAGAAAGCAGTGTGGCTACAGCACAGTACTTCTTACCTGTCATAGACTTTGCTGGCCTTAGTACAGACATTCAGATTTTGATGTGGATTCTCAAACAAAACATCTGTAGGCACAGGGCCTTAAAGGGTCCAGGGAGATGCCACACTTGTGAAAGAGCTCAAGGATTCCTACTGTTCCCTGGCTACTTCCACAGAGACTTCTAGGGCAGGGATGGCCAACCACAGTACTCGAAGACTGAAAACAGTGCAAGGTTTCAGGATTTCCTTAGCATTGCACAGGTGCATCACCTGCAGAGGTGATGATTTCAGCACCTTTTGCAATGCTAAGGAATTCCTGAAAACATGCACTGTTGGCGTCTGTTACAGACGCTTGCGTACGCTCCCTCGCTGCCAGGCCAATGTCAAGGTGGGGTGTGCATCCAAGGTGGTAGTTGTATGTAGACCCACCAGATCACAGGGGGACTCGGGTCTGCCTGGACTAGGGAGGGACAGTGTATGGGGTTTGTGATAGCTGAGCTAGAAGGCAAGGTGGTAAAATGCAAGACTAGAAGACACCGCGCAACTTCAGGTAAAGGAACATAACATTTGTTAACAAAGTCACAGAGTATAAGACAACAGGGAAAGGTAAACATAAATGCAAAGCTCCCAATTTCGAAAATCTGGTGAAGATAGCATCACTAGTAAGCAGACACCAGACATTGGCATGGCAGGAGGTCATCACGGGTTGATAAAGTCCAGGGTCTTCTTTCACAAGCACATCAGGAGGACCTTTGACTGAGGCCTCAGGCATAGTACTGGCACAATAGGACAACATCAGACATTGACTTCAGGCAGATGTCATCACTGGATGGACACACCAGGTAACAGGCTGCACATCGGGACACAGTCAGAGCACAGATCCAGGAACAGTGACAGGACAGCTTAGTACATCAGATGGTGAGATCCAGGAAACTCAGGCACAGCCGATACTAGGATCTTTCCAAATTAATCTTTCAAATTGCAGATTTCTAAGTGGAATACTTTGAATTAGACTAGATTTGAACTGAAATTGACAGTAAGGTAAAGGGTAGGAAACCACTAAAATGTTTCTGTTTCTTTTCACCTTCACCCCAATACTACTTCATTTCTTACTAACTCCTGTAATCCCTCTACTTAGTAAGGAACTAGTCACTTCTGCCTCCATTCTCCCCAGCCATCTCACCTCCTCCTCAGAACTGTTCCTTTACACGTTTTCACAACCCTAATAACCTCAGACCCATTCAGCCAGCCCCTGCTCCCTCGGTCCCTCTACCAGGAGCATTATGCAGTGCACCCCCTTTGACCCAGCCTCTCCAGCTACACTTTATTATGGTAGATTCAATCTCTCTCACACTCCTCGATCCAGCATCAAATGTGGAGGAGTTGGCTTGCTCCTGTCCGATAAATGCTCCTTTATACCAATTACACTGCCACCCCCTGCAACTCTTCCCTCGTTTGAAGTGTACTCCGTTTCGCATCTACTCCCCTTACAACCTCTAGCTGGCTGTTATTTACTGCCTCCTAGAGCTAGCCATCACCACCTTTCTCAACCAAATCACCACCTGGCTACTTCATTTCCTTTCTGCTAACATCCCCACTATCATCATGGGAGACTTCAACATCCCCATTGAGACTTCCTCCTCAGCTGCCTCTAAACTTTTATCATTGACTACCTCCTTTGGGCTCTTTCAATGGTCTTCCAAAGCCAATCACAAAGATGGCCACACGCTGCATCTTATCTTCACCCACCTCTGTTCCCTTACTAACCTCTCTAACTCACCTCTCCCCCTGTTGGACCACAACCTAGTGACATTCTCTTCTTTCTCCCTTCCTAGTGTCCAAAGCCCACTCCACAACCTCACTCATCCTCACAGAAATCTCAAACACCTCAATTTACATTCATTCTCTGAGTCTCCCTCCTACAGACATAGCTTCCTTAAATGACCCAGATGCTGCCACCACTTTATATAACACCACAATAACAGCAGCACTTGATTCGGCTGCCCCTTCACACATAGCAAAACTCACACAATCAACAGGCAACCCTGGCAGACCAGATAATAGGGCAATATATTTGAAAAGGCTAACTCCAAGTAGACAAAAACCTATATAACAAATGAGTTATCAGCCCAAATTATGGTATAAAATTTGTCAATTTTATTGGTACATAATTAAAATATACATAACACATATAAATAATATATTAATAGATAAACTACACCACGAAGGCAATGCATCCAAATATTACGGATCCACCAATGACGGAGAGGGGAGCCATAAAGAAATTAATATACGATGTACAAATCTACAGGGCACTTACATAAATCAATAAAATATGTTCATGCG
The DNA here is from genome assembly GCA_033576535.1 of Allobates femoralis. Classification (NCBI taxonomy): domain Eukaryota; kingdom Metazoa; phylum Chordata; class Amphibia; order Anura; family Aromobatidae; genus Allobates; species Allobates femoralis. The sequence continues at coordinate 191,488,780 of JARQOC010000006.1, read as the reverse complement.
AGTTTTTCAAAAATAACATTAGTACAGCCAGAAGAGATAACAAGAAATAATGTCAGTTTCCAATCCACATGTATGCATAGCATGGATCTCTATATATGAGAGCTATAGTGCAATGTGCAATACAATAGAATATACACCAAAAAGCAAAAATGAAAAAAATAAAAACAATATATATGTGCCTATATATATGTGAATGTGCCAAAATAAAATATATGTGCCTATATATGTGTAAGTGCTAGAATACTAAATAAAGTGCCACATCATCACAAAGCATGATCAATAGTGATAAAAATTAATAATTAAATGTGCCTGTAATTGTGCTGAAAACAGTAACAAAAGTGCTACATCAGGAGTGATGATAAAAAAATCAGAAAAAATATATAATATATTTGACCCTCTGGAAGAAGCCGCAGGGCGAAACGCGTCAGGGTGGCAGCGCATCCTAGTTGGACAGGTAATTATACCTTCATATGAGGTGACTATTTTTCTGCTGGACACTTGTCCCACCTCAATATGGGAGATAAATGGGAGGTCACATGTTTGTGGTAGTTGATGTACCTATGAGACTTTACATTGTATTTATTCAGGACTCTTGCATATATTCATTTAACTGATTGTGTGTAATTATATTCTAGCACAGGAGAATCCTTTGTGGTAGAACTCATATGTACAACATAGGGAGAGTTTGGTTGTTCCCTTTTCCTGGTATTATGGATTTGGATGGTTCTTTGTATATACTGATTAATTGCTGAGAGCTCTTTTGTGCACTTTTCTGCTTTAGTATACACCTTTATACATTGTAATTAATTTTACATTTTTAATATTTTTATATCTCTTTACACTGTGTTTTCATCCCCTAGCACTTTGGTGAAAAATGTATTATATATTTTTTCTGATTTTTTAATCATCACTCCTGATGTAGCACTTTTGTTACTGTTTTCAGCACAATTATAGGCACATTTAATTATTAATTTTTATCACTATTGATCATGCTTTGTGATGATGTGGCATTTTATTTAGTATTCTAGCACTTACACATATATAGGCACATATATTTTATTTTGGCACATTCACATACTGTATATATAGGCACATATACCGTATATACTCGTGTATAAGCCGACCAGTGTATAAGCCGACCCCCCTACTTTTGCCCCAAAAATCTGGAAAAACCTATTGACTCGTGTATAAGCCGAGGGTGGACCCCAGCACAGGTATACAGCCCCCAGCAGTGTGGTATACAGGCCCCCCCAGTGGTATACAGGCCTCCCCAGTGGTAGTATACAGCAGCCCCAGTGGTAGTATACAGCAGCCCCAGTGGTAGTATATAGCAGCCCCAGTGGTAGTATACAGCAGCCCCAGTGGTAGTATATAGCAGCCCCAGTGGTAGTATACAGCAGCCCCAGTGGTAGTATACAGCAGCCCCAGTGGTAGTATACAGCAGCCCCAGTGGTAGTATATAGCAGCCCAGTGGTAGTATACAGCAGCCCCAGTGGTAGTATATAGCAGCCCCAGTGGTAGTATATAGCAGCCCCAATGGTAGTATACAGCAGCCCCAGTGGTAGTATATAGCAGCCCCAGTGGTAGTATATAGCAGCACCAGTGGTAGTATACAGCAGCCCCAGTGGTAGTATACAGCAGCCCCAGTGGTAGTATATAGCAGCCCCAGTGGTAGTATACAGCAGCCCCAGTGGTAGTATACAGCAGCCCCAGTGGTAGTATATAGCAGCCCCAGTGGTAGTATATAGCAGCCCCAGTGGTAGTATATAGCAGCCCCAGTGGTAGTATACAGCAGCCCTAGTGGTAGTATATAGCAGCCCCAGCAGTAGTATACAGCAACCCCAGGGGTACATATAGCAGCCCCCAGGGGGTCCCCAGCAGCCCCCAGGGGGTCCCCAGCAGCCCCCAGGGGGTACACAGCAGCCCCCAAACGCTGGCACTCGCCCCCCCTTGCAAGGGCCTCCCCCGCTTCTCTTATCATCCCGGTCTTCTGATCAGCGCTGCTCCTCGGCGCTCCGTCTTCTCTGCTCCCGTCCTGCTACATCCGGGATCCCCGGCCGTCGCGTGATGACGTCATATGCCTGCGACAGCCGGAGATCCCGGATGCAGCAGGACGGACGGACGGAGCACCGAGGAGCACCGAGGATCGGCGCTGATCAGAAGACCGGGATGGTAATTTATAAGCAGCGGGGGGGGGGCCCTTACTAGGGGGTGCGAGTGCCAACATTTGGGGGCTATATGCACTGCTTCCCCCTGCCGCTGATTGACAGGGGGAAGCAGTGCATATTTAATGAGCGGCCCCACGTGACGGGGCCGCTCATACAGCAGCCGCCCCCGCCTCCTGCAGCCTCCACAGCCCCGGACACAGCCCCCACCCGTATTGACTCGTGTATAAGCCGAGGGGGAGACTTTTTAGCCCAAATTTTGGGCTGAAAAACTCGGCTTATACACGAGTATATACGGTATATTGTTTTTATTTTTTTCATTTTTGCTTTTTGGTGTATATTCTATTGTATTGCACATTGCACTATAGCTCTCATATATAGAGATCCATGCTATACATACATGTGGATTGGAAACTGACATTATTTCTTGTTATCTCTTCTGGCTGTACTAATGTTATTTTTGAAAAACTCGCATGAACATATTTTATTGATTTATGTAAGTGCCCTGTAGATTTGTACATCGTATATTAATTTCTTTGTGGCTCCCCTCTCCGTCATTGGTGGATCCGTAATATTTGGATGCATTGCCTTCGTGGTGTATTTTATCTATTAATATATTATTTATATGTGTTATGTATATTTTAATTATGTACCAATAAAATTGACAAATTTTATACCATAATTTGGGCTGATAACTCATTTGTTATATAGGTTTTTTTTTAACCCTGGCAGACCAGTCTGGTCAAAAAACTGAGACATGTTTCCAGAGTAGCTAAGTGGAGATGGAAGAGATCCCATTCCACCGAGCACTTTGTTGCATACAGTCCCTCACCAACTTCAAATCCACGTTGACTGCTACAAAACAAACTTACTTCTCATCTATCACATCCTCCCTGTCTCACAACTCTAAACAGTTATTCAACACTTTCAATTCTCTCTTCTGTCTCCTGCACCTCCTCCTTCTCCTCTCATTTCTGCTGAAGACTTTGCCTCTTTCTTTAAGCAGAAGATTGATAACATCAGAGAAAACTTTGACCCGTAGCCACCAATGCCCCTCCTCATAACTATTCAGCTGTGTTCTTCCAAAGCCAGCTTCTCCACCATGACAGAAGATGAGCTCTCTTATCTTCTGTCAAGATGACATCTCACCACCTGCACGCTTGACCGGCTCCCGTCCCACCTCATCCCTAACCTTGCTACAGTCTTCATCCCAACCCTAACACATCTCTTTAACCTTTCAGTTACAAATAATGTCTTCCCTTCATCCTTCAAACTTGCCTCAATCACACTCATCCTCAAAAAACCCTCCCTTGACCCATCCTTCTGTCTGGCTATTGCCCGATACCACTTCTCCCTTATGCCTCAAAACTGCTGGAACAGCATGTCCATCTTCAACTGAGCATGAGTTCTGGATTCCGTGCCTCCATCATGTGACTACTTTCTTCCGGTTCATGGAGTGCAAACACCAGACGTCACATGACGTTGTGAACTAAAAACATGGCAGGATGTGATATTCAAACCCTCCGATAAGGGGGGGAATCTTGTTGCTTGGCCTAATGATTTATATATGAAACAAGCCAAAAACGTCTTAGTGATACGCATTGTTATAAAACATTGCCATCTAATCCATTACCAATGTTCCAAAGTGAGTTAAGTCAGATTTTGGAAGATGCCTATCAAGCTGGAACAACCTCTAAAACAATGTTGGATTATGTGAAGGGATTACAACCACGCATGTCCACACTATACCTGATTCCCAAAATACATAAGGATCAATTGGATCCACCAGGGAGAGCAATAGTTCAGGAAATGACAGTCTGTGTGAAGTTGTCTGCAAGATGGTAGATTATTATTTAAAACAAATTGTAATGACGTTGCCTTCATATATTAAAGAAACAACAGCAGCACTGCATAGACTAGACAATATGCATCTAACGGACAGTATGACCATGGTTACAGTAGATGTCAAATCTCTTTATACCTCAATCAGACATCAGGACGGTTTAAGAACAGTAAAATGGTTCCTTAATAGTCACAATATGGGACAAGGATTGCCAGAACTTCTGCTAATTCTTTTTGAATTTATTTTAAGGCACAACTGCTTTATTTTCTCCAATGAGGTATACATCCAGATTCAGGGTACAGCGATGGGGGCCAGCCGTACCCCCTCATATGTAAACCTGTTTCTGGGGGCCTGGGTAACTGGTCACTAAAACGTGGTTATTTAAGAGCAAAAAAAACTCAAGAGATGAATGATTATACAAAAATGGAAACAATGGGTACAAACAATGGATACAACAGTAAACAATAGCCACAATTAAAGGGAACCTGTCACCCTGACAATGCATTCTAATCTGCAGGCGCCATGTTATAAAGCAGGAGGAGTAGAGCAGATTAATACATAGTTTTGTGAAGAAGATTCAGTATAATCTGTGTTTTCATAATTTAAACTTCAGCTCTTTCTGGGATTTTGGGTCCATTGGTTGGTGCTACCAGTGATTGACAGCTATATTTGTATGCACACTTACATAAAGACAACATATGTACATACTACATATGTATTTCTATATAGTCAAAGGGTACAATTAGTTGGTAATAATGCCATTTCACTCACATATAGTATAGGTATTGTATTATTTTTTTTTTAATTATTCATGAATATGTATATAAGTGGAGTATGACAGAATAGAATATATTAGAAACAAATGAGTCCTGCACACAGAGAACAAGTCTGTAAGGACATGTTCACACCGCCAACATATTTGGAGACAAAAAGCTAAATGCGACCAAAAACAACAGTACACTGCAGTAAAAGTATTAAATGCAAGTGCAGTATAAAAAATAGTATAACAAATACAGGGTACATAGTCTATCCGTTTTTTTGCGCAAAAAAAGTTATATCAAGCCACGTCACTAACTTCAAAGTGTACCCATCTCTGACGCAGTCCTAACTGTTGTATTAAAAAACCTGACTAGTGTGTATACTTACCAGTAAGCAGGATCCAGCAGAACCTGTGTCTGAGATGGACTGAAGGCGACGGGGCTCTATGTGTGCAGGGCCCAGAGAGGGGGGCGGGAACTCCATCTCTTGCAAAGCAAGAGGCAACTTAATTAGAAACAAATGAGCCCTGCACACAGAGAACAAGTCTGTAAGGACATGTTCACACCGCCAACATATTTGGAGACTAAAAGCTAAATGCGACCAAAAACAACAGTACACTGCAGTAAAAGTATTAAATGCAAGTGCAGTATAAAAAATAGTATAACAAATACAGGGTACTTAGTCTATCCGTTTTTTTGCGCAAAAAAAGTTATATCAAGCCACGTCACTAACTTCAAAGTGTACCCATCTCTGACGCAGTCCTAACTGTTGTATTAAAAAACCTGACTAGTGTGTATACTTACCAGTAAGCAGGATCCAGCAGAACCTGTGTCTGAGATGGACTGAAGGCGACGGGGCTCTATGTGTGCAGGGCCCAGAGAGGGGGGCGGGAACTCCATCTCTTGCAAAGCAAGAGGCAACTTAATTAGAAACAAATGAGTCCTGCACACAGAGAACAAGTCTGTAAGGACATGTTCACACCGCCAACACTAGTCAGGTTTTTTAATACAACAGTTAGGACTGCGTCAGAGATGGGTACACTTTGAAGTTAGTGACGTGGCTTGATATAACTTTTTTTGCGCAAAAAAACGGATAGACTAAGTACCCTGTATTTGTTATACTATTTTTTATACTGCACTTGCATTTAATACTTTTACTGCAGTGTACTGTTGTTTTTGGTCGCATTTAGCTTTTTGTCTCCAGAATAGAATATATGATATAAAATGGGGAGATTTGCACATTGTATGCATATCATTAATTAATTTGGGGATATTGTATCATTCATTTGTAATTAATTATGTACTTAAGGGGTATAATTATTGGCAATGTCGTTATCTCACTCACATATATTATAAACATTGTATTATTTTTTATTAATTATTCACGTTTTTAAGGTAAAATTGATTGGCTACACCATTACTCCACTTGGATATTGTTTTTCAACACTTAATAATTGTATATTGTATTATGTAAAATATTCATGCACTGTCACTTTAATAATATATCGATATAGATATAGAACCTAAGGATTTTATACTTAAAAATAGTTATAGGCAGACAAGTAGGAACAATGGCAGTAATCAGATCACCAGACAAGTATATAACAGCATAAAAGCAGTAGGAAGCAAGCAAAAATCAAGTCAATAAGGAGTTTTGGCGTTGTAGTCTGCAGACTCTTTATAACGGCACGGTCTCGCAGATTCAGCCTCACAAAATAGGAGATCCTACATGTAAGACCTGCAGTGTATCACTGCCGAAATAGAGTATTATCCATCATATATATCAATGTATATCTTATAACTTGTCTAAACTTAACGTAGACTGTCAATCAAGAAGAACTAAAGTGTGATGAGAAAAGTAAGAAGAAAGGTAAAGAAAAGGTATATAGTAGGTTAGCAGGTGTAGGGAAGAGGGATCACTAGGGAAGACCAGCACTCCAAGATCAACTAGTGGCTCATACCTCAGCAACATCAGGCAACAGACCTAGTCCATTGTCCGAGGGAGCTAAGAAGCGTGACTTCAAACCCAGGCGAGTCACGAAAGAGCAACCAAGATTGCCATGTCCGGAAATACCTGTTCATTTGGTCCTCAGAGTGGGTGGAGAGTCTCTCCATCCTAGATAGGAAATCCATTTCACTGGACCAGTCCAGGATGGAAGGCCTAATATTAGATCGCCATTTCCTCTGGATTATGGTTCTAGCGGCGGTAATACAGTGTCTCAGAAGGCCGGATTTGATTGCTTTAAAGGATCCAGGGATCATAGAGAGAAGTCCGATCTGAGGCATATAATGGGCAGTCTCTCCAGTGATCAATGTATGTAGAGAAAATACTTTACGCCATAGAGCTAGTATCGGAGGACAATCCCACCAGATGTGTAGTACAAATCCAACCGTTGATCCACAATGCCAACAAATGTCAGACATGGTTGGAATCATCCTTTTGAGCTCCTGAGGACACCTATACCATCTAGAGAGGATTTTGAAATTGGTTTCCTGCAACTTGCAAGCCTGAGGCAGTTTATGAGTGAGATTTGTTCCAGTCCCTCTCCCACTCTCTCATGAACCACAGTGACAGCGTCTCACCAGACATAGCCAAAAAAATATATATATATCTGAGAGATCACATGCGATGGGGAAGAATCCTGTAAAGCAATGATTCAAGGTTGGAGTGGTCTCCTAGAAAGGCAGATGGACCCACGGAGGAGGAGACAAAGGACCAAAGCTGGAAATACTCAAACCAGTGGACAGGCTGTTTGGGGTTACTGGATTGGTAGGCTGTGAGCAGGGGTACAGTGGTAGATCCCAGCAACACCTGAGACACTCTCGGTCCGTCTTCTGCACTCCAGATTAGGAAGCAGGTCATTTGGGTCCCCAGTGGGAAGTCCGGATTATCAAAAAGGGGCATCATGGCACCTCAGAACGCGGAGATGGATTATTGTTTATTCGCGACATCACAGGCTTGGAGTAGATCTTTAGTTAACAGCGATGCTGATAGGGTTCGCGGACAACCAGCACGCGCAATCCAGGGAAGGGACGTCAGCGACCACCCAACCATTGCTCGCTCCAATTGGGCCCACTGTCTTGTTGTAGACCCGTGGAATCAGTCAACCATCCTCGTGAAAAGGGCAGCTGAGTGGTAGAGTCTAAAATTGGGAAGTCCCACACCTTCTGCCTGTTTGGGTCTAGTCAGAATATCGTAAGCAAGTCTTGGTCTAGAGCGTTTCCAGATAAATTTCACACACAGGCGACGCAATTGCACGAAGAAGGCATGTGGGAGGACGATCGGGACTGTCTGAAACAAGTACAATAGTTTGGGTAATACATCCATTTTCAAAACATTAATTCTCCCGAACCACGACAATGATCTACAGTCAAACCCTGTAAGGTCAGCTGTGATTTTTATAAGAAATGTTTTAAAATTTAGATTATACAGGAGAGAGATGTCGGCTTTTAGATGAATTCCAAGATATTTTGGAGAGGAAGTACACCATTTAAATGTTAAGGCCTCTTGTAGTCGTACCACTCTGCCCTTCGGGAGATTAATGTTTAGAATTTCGGACTTCGACAGGTTGACTCGGAAATTGCTCAGCTTGCTATAACTGTCGAATTCCTTAAGGATGCAGCGGATGGATGTCTCCGGTTCAGTGATGTATATCAAAAGATCATCAGCGTACAAGGCAAGTTTAACCGTGCAGTCCCCTACCATAATCCCATGAACATCCGAGTTCAGACGTAAGGCGTTAGCTAGGTGCTCCATAACCAGGGCATACAGGAGGGGAGAAAGGGGGCACCCCTGACACGTACCATTTCTGATACGGAAGGAATCTGATAGGATGCCATTGCATTGCACTTTTGCGGAGGGATCAGCATACAGAGACATGACCTTGCCTCTGAGCGATGAGCCCAAACCGGAGTGAGCCAAGACCTTTTCAAGAAATCTCACCCTATCAAAGGCCTTTTCTGCATCGACCGACAGGATGCAAGTTGGTTTCTGTGTATTTTGTGTGTGTGAGATCAGGAGTAAGACTTGATGGTGTTGTCCCTCGCTTCCCTGCCCGGAACAAACCCCACCTGGTCATTGACAATCAGTCGAGGCAGAGAAGGACCTAATCTGACAGCCAGTAGCTTAGCAAAGAGTTTCACGTCCACGTTAATCAATGATATGGGTTGGTAACTAGCATATAATTCAGGATTTTTACCTGGTTTAGGAATGACAGTAATTATGGCCTCAAGTGATTGTCTAGGAAACGGGCTGTTAGGAGAAATGGTGTTAAAAACTCTGGTTAGAAAGGGTCAAGAAAGGTCAAAAATGTCCAGTAGAATTTGGCAGTAAACCCATCCGGACCCGTGGTCTTGTTGCGGGGAGTCGAGGTGATGATTTGGGTGACCTCTTCCAATGTAAAGGGGATCTCAAGTTCCCCCATTGTCCCCTCCTGCACCCCACGCAAATCTGTGTCTTTCAGATATTCATCAAGCGTACGGTCCGCAGCCATCATGGAAGAGTCAATTGGTTACTCCTGTATATTGTACAGCTTCTCATAGTATTGTCTGACCGGGTCTGTGATGTGTCTCGGGTGGTGTACGAGTTTTTACGGGCAGTTCGCACCTGGGGGATAAATGAGCTAAAGATTCAGGGGTGAATATGTCTAGCAAGAGGGCCCCCGCATTTATCCACAAACTCATAAAAGAAATGGTGGAAATGTTCTCAGAATTTAGCGTACGCACGGTCAAGACATTTTTTTAAGTTGTCTTTGGAATTGTTTAGATGAAGGAGAAGTTCTTGTGTGGGAGTCGTTTTGTGTGCCTGCTCTAAGGAAAGTATCTGGGACAAGAGACTTCAATGGTGGCCGCCTTAATTTTGTTTAGCCTGGCCCCTTCCCTGATAAGAACCCCACGGAGGACACATTTTAGAGCCTCCATCTGGATAGGAAGAGAGGTCGTATCAGCCTTGTGGTCATCAATAAAATTCAAAATTGTGGACTCCACAATTCGAATTGTCTCCCTGTCCGTGAGGAGGTCCGGGTTAAGGGTCCAGTGCCAGGGTCGAGTGGGCATGTCAGGAGGACAAATCGTCACGAAACCTCGGGCAAAGGTCCCAACTCTCTTCAGGAACCTAGAGCATGTCTCCACCTGTCCCCCCTGTTCGGGAGATAAAGATTAGCGACAGTATAGGTGTGCTCAAAGATGCGAATGTTCAACACAAGGAATCTACCAGTATCATCAGTCTCCAACCACAGAACCGCATGAGTAAAATTTTTGTGAATGGCTATACTAACGCCTTTGGATCTTGCGTCTGGGTTCGCAGAGTGGTACTACTAGGTAAAGCATTGGTTTTTAATCTCAGGGATACTCCCTACCTTAAAGTGTGTCTCCTGCAGCAGGAAGATCTGCACCCCCATTCTGTGGAACCCATGTAGCAATTGTGTGTGTTTATGTGGGGTGTTAAAGCCTCTTACATTCAGGGAGACTATCTTAATAGAAGGCATGGCGAGCTGTCAACCTGGAGGTGTTACAAACCCCAGTGGGGTAAAAGGAATGGGGAGTAGTAAGAGCAATAGAGGAATGTCCACACATATAGTGAGGGAGAATGGAAGGGTGAAGGAGATGGTGAAGGGGAAAGTAAAGTACAGAGTATAAAAAAATAAGAAAGGAAATAAAAGAGAAAAGGAAAAAGGAGGGGGGAAGAGAGAAGAAACAGAAGAAAAGCCTACTGAAAGAAAAGGCTACGTCCCCGAGTCTAGGTCGGGGGCCAACAAAACCTGGATAGGTATCTGGAAGTACCAGAGACTATCCGGTAAAACCTGTTAAGCAGGTATTCATACTAGAAAAAAAGAAGGGAAAGGGAAGGAACAGAAGGTAGAATGGGGGGTAAGGGGATTGGAGAAAGGTGGGAGAGATCGGGTGAGTGCAGCGTACAAATCAGAAAAACTCTGGCATTCCAAACAGAACCATATTTCACTGCTCTGTAGGGAATGGCCTCAAGGAGCCTCTTCTTCTAGATCTCTGAGGCAGGGCCGGACGACAATGAATCTCTCCATTGTGGGAATTCACAAATGGGTTAGTGGACCAGTCCGGGATGGATATATCAGGTAGACCTAGGCCCTCAGTGAAGGATGACAAATCCCGGGGATCACGCAGGACAAAAACCCCATGTTGATTCCTGACTTGCAGCTGAAAAGGATATCCCCAAGAGTAGACGATGCTTTTTTCTCAAAGCGTGTCTAGTACTGGGCGCAGAGCTCTCCTCCTAGTAAGAGTAGCACAAGAAAGATCGGCCAGCAGGTGTACTTCTGCGCCGTCAAAGTCTATGGGACCTTTGCCTCGAGCCTGCCGCATGACCTCATCTTTGAGACTATACAGGTGGAGGCGACAGTTGACATCTCTCGGCTTATTAGGGTCCACTGAACATGGGCTTAAGGCACGGTGAACCCTATTGAAGGAAATTGCGGTGTCCACAGGCCTGTCCAGAAGGTTGTTAAAAATTCCTTGTAGGGTAGGGGCAAGATCTAATGGGCCTGTAGCTTCAGGGAGGCCTCGCACGCGAATGTTGTTGTGGCGGTCCCTGTTCTCTGAGTCCTCCATACAATTGCAGATAAGAGAAAGTTGTTCGGAGTGCAATTCTAACAGCCTCTGATGCTCTATCTGTCGATCACCATGTGATGTGATAGCAGTTTGCAGGGCATCTACTCTCTCGGAGACTTGGGTGACAGGTATATCTAAGCCTTGGATCTCGGCCATGTACAGGTTCTCCAGCCAAGAGATATACCCCTCCATGTCATCTTTGGTGGGTATCGCTGCCATATGGGTATAAAGGTCTTTGATTTCGCCCAGCATAGTATCGATTATTTGTGGCGAAGCCGCAGGGTCCCAGGTCGGGTGATGTGGGGTCTGATCATCAGGGCCTGTTGCTGGCATAGAGACATCTAATGAGGCTGCAGTCAGTCACCCCTGTGATGGAGGCAACTGAGAGTTGGAGGATGTTGAGGGTATTAGAGCCCCAATGCCATCCGTGAAGAACCTCTGTATGCCTCTCTCACCTTGGCCAGAGGAAAGGCCAGAGGGAGTGGGGATGCTCTCCTGCTCCTAGATCTCATGTTTAGTGCCCTGGACAGAGAGTCTGGAACAGAGGCTGAGAGCTGTATAACTCTGTCCAATGTATACTAAATATGTCCAGAAAAACTATCCAAAGCCTTATGGATGACTTATAACTGTGGCTTATTCAGGTGCCAGGAGGGGGATCAATACGTGGCCACAATCACCTCACCATAGCAGGGCCGGAGGCTCCCCTATGGCAGGTATAACAAAGTGCCAGGCTCTCAGTGCTGAGAGAGCGTCGGGAAGAGACCAGAGAAGCAAGATATACTTATCTGCAAAGGGCTGGGACAGCGGCGCCTGCCCTGTGGTCCAGCCCAGTCTGGTGTGTTGGCAGATGAAGAAGCAAGTTGCCTCTGCAAGCAGGCTGCCTCCGTTGAGTACACCCTCTGTCAGATGTATCGCAACAGTGAGAAGTGGCTGGGTGGCAGTTAGCAGATGCGCGCCCTTCCCTACACGGGAGCCGCGGCCATCTTGGAGGATGCGGGATCAGGAACTTCGGCGGTCCGCAGCGCAGATAGATCACCTCTGCAGGGCTCTGATAATTCATTGTGCCCCGACGCCTCGGAATGCTGGGTGTTCAGTTAGGAGGCCGGGTATCAGGCGGAGTTCCCCAGGGACCTACGGAGCTCATAGCAGAAACATCTTTCCCGCTCCATTGCTAGGCCATGCCCCCAGCAGTTTGGATTTTGATCCTCTATTAAAACGCAGCGTCTGTAGTTTGGGGTTCTGATCTGGCACAAATCCCTTAGTTATATTAAAAGCTTGTAGGAAAGCGATTATGACTTTGAGGAAGCTGCTTAAATGTGGCACGGGAGTTTCTCAACTTCCTTAGTGAAGTGCAAATTTGCATATATGCATATATCTGAGAGGAGGGAAGTGGCTTACAATCTCCTCACCTACTTTGCTCTCTCCATAAGGTTGAGAGCAAGTTCCCAGACCTTGTCTTAGCCCACTCACTCTGCCAGATCAGAATATCCCACACACTACACTGATGAGGGGCAGGTACCCCGAAACGCAGCGTCTGTAGTTTGGGGTTCTGATCTGGCACAAATCCCCTAGTTATATTAAAAGCTTGTAGGAAAGCGATTATGACTTTGAGGAAGCTGCTTAAATGTGGCACGGGAGTTTCTCAACTTCCTTAGTGAAGTGCAAATTTGCATATATGCATATATCTGAGAGGAGGGAAGTGGCTTACAATCTCCTCACCTACTTTGCTCTCTCCATAAGGTTGAGAGCAAGTTCCCAGACCTTGTCTTAGCCCACTCACTCTGCCAGATCAGAATATCCCACACACTACACTGATGAGGGCAGGTACCCCGAAACCCAGCGTCTGTAGTTTGGGGTTCTGATCTGGCACAAATCCCTTAGTTATATTAAAAGCTTGTAGGAAAGCGATTATGACTTTGAGGAAGCTGCTTAAATGTGGCACGGGAGTTTCTCAACTTCCTTAGTGAAGTGCAAATTTGCATATATGCATATATCTGAGAGGAGGGAATTGGCTTACAATCTCCTCACCTACTTTGCTCTCTCCATAAGGTTGAGAGCAAGTTCCCAGATCCTCTATTAGTCACATAAAAGTACATAGGGAAGAGCAGTGCGTATTAACGGAGCCTCAGTACTTCTGATTCCGGTTACTATGGTAGCACTGACACGCAGGAACGTCATGTGATGTCCGGTGTTGGCACTCCATGAATCGGAAGAAGGTTGTCACATGATGGAGGCATGCAATCTGGAAATCATGCAACGAATATTGCTCACAGGTGCCTCGTATATCCTGTCCTACGAGACGCTTTATATATTTAAAAACTCCTGTATTAGGCCCCTTTCATATCAGCATCTTTTGAAATTTGCAACAGATCCGGCAGACTTACCGCATCTGCTGCGTAAAGGCTGTACTTGCGGCAAGCCCCATTCATTCTGTTGAGCCCCAGGCCCTGTGGTACTCGGGTATCAGGCTTGGAGGGGTTCATGGGGATGTCACAGGTGGTGGTGCCTGAGCCTGTGGCCTGGGTGACACTTCAATAGAGGGGTTATGTACAAGGGATAAGAGTTATTGTCAAGTAACGCCACTTGTAGTACCTGGTGATGGGTTATCAGCGCCGCCACAGTCCTCCGGAGGGCGATAGTATTGCGGCAGGAATGGCAAAGTTCCCTACAGGTGGAGGTGGACCTGCAGGGCAGCGTAGAGAAAAGGGACAGCTTGGAGTGGGATTTGAGGCCAGGGTAATAAGCAGTAAGGCAGTCTATAGGGAGGCTGGGGACGGAGAGGAATAACGCACACACTCTGAAGACAGTCTCTTTTACCTTTTAGTGGTGGTATTCACAGGTAAAGATGTTCAGAGCACTGTCGGGTGACCAAGTGCACAGTGAGTCTCCACAGCAAGTGGGTATAAAGCCTCTTCAGGTTCCCTGCTGTCGCTGAAGCCCTGTCTGTATGCAACACGACTGGTCTCACTTTCTCTGGTCCTCTCTCTCTCTCCTCCTGCACCATCCACGGGTTACCCTCTCTGATTACTACTGTGTGATTCCACACTACTGTGTCTGGGTCCCTCTTGCTGGGTACACAACCGGGTACCCAGCAAGACCGGGTGACTGAAGTCTCCACGGTGTGTCGGGGTTTTCTGCAGTCCTAAAGTGTTCCTGCAGGTGCGGATCCCCGAAGCCCGGTACATCTTGGGTAAACTTCCACTAGTTCCTCTACTCCCTTGGCTAAGCTCTGTGCCTTCTGTCCCCACTCCTAGGCTTGGCTCAACATAGAAGGGCCACTCCGGGTCACTGGTTTGGGCCTAACCGCGGCACCGATCACCAGGATGTCTTCGCAGCTCTCCTAGTGTCTGTACACTCTAACTCCTCCCCCAGCAGCAGTATTTATAGGGGAACTCACCTAAAGTCAATGAGTCTAGCTCCCCCTCCTGTGTCGGGGTGGAAGGTGTTGCATGTAATAGGTACCTGCTGTGGAAACCCAGCTGTGCAGTAGGCAAGGCTGTGGCTACCTGTGTGAGCAGGGCGCCACTTACCCCCCTAGTTAACATCAGTACTCCTGGATTGAGCATTTTATTTTGTTTTCAAACAAAAGGAATAACAATAATTAACAATAATAACAGGTAACATATTTACAAAGTCTCAAAATATAAAAATGTACAAAAACCACTGAAAAAGATGGCAAAAATGAAAACAGGTAAGTCCATACGGTGCTAGTCCATTCACCGCAGGCTTTGAAAAAGATGTTTGTTGTCACACCAGTCCTGTGACCATGGTCATTTTTAATGCAATCGGGGAAAAGTTCAAAGGGAAAGGTTTAGTTCACAAGAGTCTATACAGTAAAGTCTCTACGCTCAGGGTAAGAAAAGGGAATAGTCTTTCAAAAGTCCACATTTTCAATAAACACATTTTCCTATGGGCGTCTCTGCTTAGGAGACCTGGTACCTCCCCACTCCAGGCACTTTCTGCTCATAAAGTAATGTGCATGGGGCTGGGCCCAGTTCCTCCACTTTTCTGTACACTACTATGCACACTGCTATTTACATGTTACTGCTGCCGTTTATTTTACCTCTGACCTTTTTACTGTGCCCACTCTCCATGCCTAGACAGGGGTTGACCTTGTGTGCTCCTCTGTGACTTGCGCACTACAGGTATCTCTGTCTCAGGTGAGGTTTCTAGTGAAGAGTATGGTGCAGGTATGTCAGGTAAGTGTCTGCGTGGCGTTAGTCTCACAACAGGGCTAGCAGGTGTACCGATTGCAGTATCCTCAGATTCTCTAGCAATGGGTATTTCTTCCAGATTCCTTTGTACCACTTCCTGGGGCTGGTAGAAATTCAGTAAAGGCACTAAGATGGCTCCATGCTGCCGAGGCCAATCTTCTGGAAAATCTCCTAGGATTGTTGAGACTACCTTCCCCTTTAGGTTTTCACATGCACTCGGGTCTTTTTCAGGTTCTGATTGTTCTTTTGGCTATGTTGGGGGATTCTGGTTTTCCCATTCGGTTGGACACTTCTTGATATGGTTTCTTGATACTGTGTGAGTGGTTTTTCCACTATTCTTGCTGATGAGACACACTTTGTCATTGTCAAATCCGGAATTTAGGAGGACATAGGGTTCTTGTTCCCCCTGGTCATCCAATTTGTGTTGTGTTCTCTTCCTCTTTAGAATAATACTTCCTGGTACAATAGGTTCTGCTGGAGCATGTTTGTTATAGTCTCTTTCTTGTTTTTCACAGGCTTTCTCCAGGTTGTCTTCAACACAGGCTTGAACCATTTTGTATTGCTCGAGGCGGTTTTCGTTCCAGTTGGGCAGTTGAGGCATCTGCTTTGGGATCAACTACTCCAAGTTCCAAATCATGGGTAACTTTCCTGTATGGGCTCTCATCAAGTAAGCAGGTGTACAGTTTGTAGAACTTACTGGAATGTGGTTGTACATGTCAACCAAGTCTGGTAGTTTCTCCGGCCATTGGTTTCGTTCTTCCAAGGGTAGGATCTTCAACATGTCAATGATGATATTGTTCATTTTCTCACATAATCCGTTGGTTTGGGGATGATATCGGGTCGTCCTTATCTTCTTGCACCCATACATGTGGCAGAACTCTTGGAAGATCTCCGCTTCGAATGCTGACCTTGGTTCGTTATGATCTGCTCTGGCTAACCTAATGTCTGCAGAATACATTTTAGAATGTTCTGGCAGCAGTAGTAGCTGTCAAGTCTTTCACAGGGGCAACCATCAGGAACCTCAAGTAATGGTCTACCATGGTCAACGCGTATGTGTAGACAGATCTACTTGGAGTCAGTTTTACATGATCCAGGGCTACTATTTACCAGGGGTGCTTCATCACTATGAGCTGGAGCGGTGCTTTCTGGCTCTGTAAGTCCTTTCTTCTAAGGCTGCAGGGTCCACAATTCTTACACCACCTCTCAATGGATCCACGCATGCCGACCAAAAGAACCTATCTTTTAGTAGCATCTCCAACTTCTTCACCCAAAATGACCAGTCTGGTTATGGTAGACGTTCAACACCATCTGCACTTCTGACTTCAGCGTAATGATTTGCCAGACCATCTCGTGAGTCCTCGGGTTGATGTGTCTTCTGCGGAGCTTCTCTGGTAAATGAAAAGCTTGCTCCTCTCTTCCACAGATGTTTGGCTTCTGGTTGAGGATTTTCTGCAGCTTCGCTGACTCCTAGGTTATCAGCCTCTTTATCAAGCCGATAGCTGGGTCATTGTCTTGCACTTCCTTCCAACCAAAGTGTGGCAACAGATTCACCATTCTTACAGGAGTGTCTTTATGGGTCTGCTGACACTGAGTTACTCTTAATTGGTGGAATACAGGTAACTCCACTTCTTCTAGCTCATCTTCATCCATGCCCACATCTGACAGGTGAGGCATTTTGGACAAGGCAGTCGCGTTTCCATTCTGGTGCCCTGCTCGGTACTTGATGGTGAACTGGTAGTTGGACAGTCTGGCCATCCATGTCTGCTCCATGGCTCCCAACTTTGCAGTCTCCAGGTGGGTTAGCGGATTGTTATCTGTGTAGGCTGGGAACTTGCTGGATGCCAGATAGTGCTTAAACCTCTCTGTAATGGCCCAGACCAAGGACAGGTATTGAGCTTGAAGGAATTATAGTTCTCTGGGTTACTCTCTGTGGGGCGCAGCTTCGTACTGGCATAGTCGATCACTCTTTCTTTGCCCTCTTGCCGCTGAGAAAGGACAGCTCCTAGTCCCACATTGCTGGCATCCGTATAACGCAGGAATGGTAGGTTGTAGTCCGGGTAAGCAAGGATTTCTTCTCCTGTCAGGGCTTCCTTCATCATCTGGAATGATTTCTCTTGTTCCTTTCCCTCTCTCATGGAGAATCCTTAGACTTGCCCTTCTTGGGCTGGCCTACTAAGATGTTTTGCAGGGGAGCAGCTTTCTTGGTGTACTCCTTTATGAACCTCCTATAGTAGCCCACCAGTCCCAGGAATTGACGTACTTCCTTCAGGGTATTGGGTTCTGGCCACTCCTTGATAGCTGTCACCTTGTCTGGAACAGGGGCCAAGCCTTTGGCACTGACTATGTGTCCCAGGTACTGTACTTTTGGCTTTAACAGGTGGCATTTGGATAGTTTCAGCTTCATCCCGTATTTGGCCAGAGCTTCAAACACCTCTGCTAGATGGGTTACGTGTTTCTCATAGGTCTTAGAGTACACGATCATGTCATCCAGGTAGATCAGTACCGTCTCAAAGTTCTTATGCCCCAGGCAACTCTCCATAAACCGCTGGAAGGTTCTGGGTGCGTGGCATAGTCCAAATGGCATGCTGTTAAATTCACACAGGCCCATAGGTGTCGTGAAGGCTGTCTTCTCACGGTCTTCCTCGGCTACGGACACTTGCCAATATCCACTACTGAGATCTAAGGTGGAAAAGTAATTGTCAGACTTCAACGCAGCTAAGGATTCTTCTATATGAGGTAACAGGTAAGCATCCTTGTGTGTTATGCGGTTTATTTGCCTATAGTCTACACTTATTCTCGTACTGCCATCTTTCTTCCTGACTAGGACAAATGGGGATGCTCAGGGACTACAGCAATCTCGTATAACCCCTGCATGGGGTAAGGGTCCCACTTGCTTGGATCTCGTTATTGGTTGCTGTGTACAATTTAGTAACGGTTGCATACCTGGGCAACTTAACCTCTTCACTGCCACAGTTTATGATGCGAACTGGTATCTCCCATTGTGTACATCAACCACCCCCCTGGCTGTCAAGAGTGTAGGTCTGTGCCCTGTGCTGATGGGCTCCACTAATGCCTGGTAGTCCTGCCCTCTCAGACTTATAGCTGCTCGACACCAAATCATCATTTCACTCATTGTGGGAATCACAATAGGAAACGGGTCTGTCACCCGTGCAGTACCAATTTCGCCACCTCTAATTGTTACCTGTTGATGGTGCAGGAGGGCTCTTATTTCACACTGAAGTACCTTCCTCTGACCAGGTTTGGCAGTATCTCCATTCTGTTGAAGCAAAGACAAAACTTCTCCCATGCAATTGCTAACAACATTTGTACCAAGTATTATATACGGGTCATTTGCATTACTTGATTCTGCTACTACTAGAACCCCTTGGTTTTGCAATTCCACCCTCCCCACCTTCTCTAATCCCCATTAAGTAATCGGTTCACCATTAGATGCGTTGAGGGTGAAGTCTATGGCAGGCTGTTCAGTTCTGTATCAGCCCAGTACTTCTTATAAAGAATATAGGGGATGGTGGTCACCTGTGACCCGGTGTCCAGCAGAGCAGGTGTCGGGATGTTATCTAGTACAATTGACAGGAATGGCCTCTGTCCAATGAAAGTCTTGTACCAGGTGGCTGGGCCCTGTTGAGTTACTTCTGAGGTTTGGCCCCAGCCCCCAGGGTCTTCCCGTTTAAAGGACAGCTCCTGGCGATGTGGCTGGTTCAATTACAGCGGGGCAGATGGGCTCCCCAGTGGAGCTGTAGCGGTCAGTGGTCCTCCCTCGGTACGCTGTGGCTTGCTTCGCTCTCAGCCAGGGTACATCCTCCGGACTGTCAGCAAGTTGAATCAGCGGTTGAGGTCGGGCTGGGGTCTTGGCGCTGGCTGGTGGCTCTGCTGCAACTGTAGAGCTTCCATCACCTTGGTTATGTTTTTGCTCATTTGGCGCATTTCAGCACGCATCTCAGCACGTAGAGAGTCATACTTGTCAGGCTGAGCAGATTGTACATTGTGTGTGGCTGCAGACACGGGTAATGGTTTCAGGGTAGCCTGCGCCTCACCACTACACCACCATTTGATGGCAGCTTCATGGGTCTCTACTGGCCGCAACCCCTTTATGGCCATTTCCTTCAGGGTGTTAAGTCAGCTTCTGGGTTGCTCAGTGACCACCAACATACAGTCTTATTGTGCTCAGGGGATAGCAGTCCCTGGGTGACTTTCAATCAAGAGCTTATTTTCATCAGGTACACTGGCAGGGCTGACATGCTTAAGGGCTCGCAATGCTTCCTCTAGGTGCTTGGAGTAAGCTCTGATATCATCTCCTGGCCTCTGGTAGCAGTGATGAAAGCGCATGCGTATGTCAGCCTCATTGCACTCCTCAAAAGTAGCTCTCAATTTGTCAAATATTGTGGCCGCTGATCTCCGTTCAGCAGCAGACCAGGACTCACTCTCTTTCTCTGCTGCACCAGTTAACGTCCGAGTACCACAGCAGCACGTGCTGACCGGTCATCGCATATATGTCCAGGACACTAGTGATTTTTCTCCTAAAAACATCCAACATATCAGGGCGACCATCATACTGGGGCAACCACTTACCCTCGGAATGTATGGAAGTGAGATCGGCATGATCGGAGCGACTGAGCCCGGTGCTCTGGAGGCTGTTCATCTATGCTGGTAAGCTATGTAGGCAGCACACCAACCCTAGGACCCACGAGTTAGTGGTAGATTGTAGTCTTGAAGAGAGACGCCTATATGGTCCTGGAAGCCTACCAAGACGGAGACGGGTACTTCGGGTGGAAGAAACTGGAAGTATTACTACGTGGTAGGTTCTACTAGGTTGGTATGAGTGGAACCATCGAATCATGGTGCAGGAGTGGCTGCGCCTGCAGTCTCCGCAGAAAAGACCGTAACAGCCAGCGGGCCACGTTTCAACCCATTGTCACCAAACAGCTCCTGGAGTTAGTAGCCATGGACCACGTGAGGTTAACCCCAATCTGTTTGACTACGTCTACACCCTTACGATGGACCACTACTCCCGATTTCTGGTGGTGGTACCTGTGAAAGACTTGGCAGCGAAGACCGCAGCGCGAGCCTTCCAGATGCACTTCTGCTACCCAGACCGGGTACTGACAGACCAAGGCCTGGCCTTTGAGGCTGAAGTGTTCCAGGAGTTCTGCAGCCTGTACAGGTGCAAAAAGATCAGAACCACACCGCACCATCCCCAGACAAATGGCCTATGCGAGAAGGTGAACCAAATGGTGATGGATTTGCTGAAGACACTTCCACTAGAAGAGAGAAACATGTGGCCAGAGAAGCTGCCAGATCTAGTGGACCTGTACAACCACATCCCAGTGAATTCTACAAAGTGCAGTCCCACCTACCTGATGAGAGCCAGACCTGTCATACTGCCTATTGATTTAGAAATGGGGGTACTGACCCCTGAAAACAACCTTCCAGAGATAGACTATGATACAGAGCGCCAACAGAGATATCGCCAGGTGCAGGAATGCATTGAGAGAAACCTGACCCAGGCAAGGGAGAAGCAGGAGACAACATACAACCAGAATGCAGCAGCAGACCACCTGGAATCAGAAGAACAGGTCCTAAAGAGAAAGCGACAAGTTCATAAATTAGATGATCAGTGGGAGGCAGAGCCCTTCACCATGATGCCTTCTCACTTGGATCCACAGAAAGTCTGCTTGATCGGCAAAGATGGGGGAGAAACCTCAGTCACCCATCTCCACAGATCACCTGAAGAGATGCCCGAGAAGCTGAAAAACCAAGAAAAGTCCCTGACAATACCTACACTCAAGCCAGCGAGGACGAGGGAAGTCATGGTCCGCACTGTACTAGGAGATTTCCCCAAGACTTGGACTCAGATCAATGGAGCTATTGTGTCCTGACCTTTATCCTGCCAGCAACACATCCGCCTGCAAGGACTCTAAGGGAAGAAGAACTGGAGCCAGAGAATCAGCCCTTCGCTATTGAGGAGCCTGTCAGTCCCATGGTGAGTCAGAGTCAACCTGCTGCCATTCCAGAACCATCGACACCAGTGAGTAGTGCACACACTCCACCAGTAGCAGACACTACTGTTGGCAGGGGATCATTCAGGATACACTGAAAGTGTGTTGACAACAGAACTTAGTTTTAATTAGCAACAAACAGGCACAGGTATGAATGTCTTTGTGGAAATAGAATATACATTTTAAATGTTCCTTTGCAGCATCAGCAAGCTGCTGTGCTCCTATTCACATGCATTGACACAGGAAACTGTTACAGTCAAATGGTATTTCCTGTGTGTGAGCCTCTGGGGGTGTTCCTTTTTTTTATTTAAACTAACCTTACTGATAATGAACAAACCTAGCAATTCAACACTTACACATACAGGATTGGAGTTGTTGCACTTAACATATTCCAACACCCCCACTCAACAACTACTTATCCTGTTAGTTCCATTGCAGTTCTGAAGTCCTCAAACTTGGCTCTTGGCAATGGTTTTGTCATACATCTGCTAACATCTTATCAGACTCGCAAAGTACAAACTTTAGTACATCACGTTCCACTAAGTCACGTAAGTGGTGATGCTTAACGACGATGTGCTTAGTCCTTGCACTAATCTTCTCACTGCTGGCAAGTCCAATACATCCTTGGTTGTCCTTATATACAGAAGTGCCCCCACTGCTTGGCTGTAACTCTCATTACTAGAATCTTGACGAATCTTTGGCTTCTTAGGGCTCCATTTTCCTTGCCATGACTGTGGCTCTCATTCAGGAAGTGTTCTGGATCAAAATAGTATTTATTGAAATTTTAAACAAGACAAGAGAGCATACATAATTAAGGGAGAAAAACATACATTATATTATTTACATACATAAAACAAAAAGAAATCAGGGGTTCTAGTGTTGTTATCTCTATTATCAACTTGTTGAGTATCAGAAGCAAACAGACAATATACCAAATAAAATGTTTGATTCATTAAAAAGAGAAAAAAAAATACAACTAAAATATACGTAATGCAATGCTACCTAAGATACAATTACATGTATTGTGTTAAACACTTCATTTCAATCCAAAAGATTTTTAGCAAAATAGTACTGTCATATATACAACGAGCCATTTTAGGATAGTCTTTTTCTCTTACTTTCCTCCTCAATCCCTTCCCTTTCCCTTCCTCTCTCTCCTTCCCATACCCTTTTCCCTCCTTCCCTTTCTAATAAAAATAATAATATGATATGTAGTGAAAAGTAGACAGTTAAAGGCATAAACTAACAACATCATTAGACCTTGACTAGTAAGTTAGGGGAATAAATTGCTAACCAGTCTTCCTACCTAGTTAAGAGTTTCCCAAAAATATTGTTTCTGATGACATGGTTATATTCAAATATACTATATTGAGAGATTCGTTCAATTAAATCCGGTATAGTAGGCGGTTCAATTTTCATCCATCTTGACGCTATTAATATCTTGGCGGTCAATAAAATATGAGATATTAAAAATCTATGTTGTTTAGGGAGGTCAATTAATCCAATGGATAGAAAAGCAAATTGCGGACTTAGAGAGATTTTAAAATTTGTCACCTTTAAAATATGTTGTTTTATGTTCAACCAGAAATTCACCAACTTAGGGCAACCCCAAAAAATGTGCGAAAGCGTCCCCAATTTCCCACAGTCTCTCCAACATGCAGAAGAAAGGGAATCATATTTAGTTTTGTTGGAGTATAATACCATCACAATAGCATTTTGTAATAGGACTCATGAATAGTAGCACACATGGTATGGGAGTAGGACAGAGAGATGGTTTTGGCCATGTGTTGGAGGTCTATTTTGATTTTTAATTCTGTCTCCCAAGCTGAAAAAAAAGACAAACAGAGAGTTCTAATTCTTCGTTAAAGATTTTATAGAAATTGTTCGTTTTCCATCTAAGAAGCTTGTTTGGAGTATCTATAAAGTCAGATATAAAATTGTGGGAATAAAAAATATAGGTTACGTTTTTTCCAAAATATTCAACTATACGTCTCCAGTTAGTCCTCTCCTCCAGAGGGAGAGAGAAGTTGCTTTGTAAATCAAAAAATGTGGTTAGGGAGTCTGCCTTAATTAAGTCGCTGACATATAGACTACCTTTGTCAATCCAATTGGTTATATTGAGATGTGGTACAAGTATTTCCAATACATACAAAGGGATTTTCGTAGGTTTAGTCATTTTAAAATGTTTTAAAGATTTAGATACAAGGAGTCTCCATGCTAGAATAGCGGATTTTAAAGTTGGAAAGTTAGGGAGTGGTTTAGAAAGATCACTTAATGAAGCAATTAAATAATGCAGTAGAGTCTTATTTTTTAAAAAGGATTTTTCAATCATTATCCAAGACATATTGGGGGTGAAAAACCAATTTTGGGAAAGTCTAGTAATAGTAGATAGGTAGTAATTATAAAGGTTTGGGAGTCCTAACCCACCCATTTTTTTGCTTTTTTTGAGTGAAAGTCTAACTACCCTTGGAATTTTGTTTCTCCAAACAAATTTCCGAAGTTGGGTTTGTAATTTATTGAATCAGAGTTTGGGGATAAGTAGTGGTATGGCTCTAACAACATATAAAAACTTAGGTAACATAGTCATTTTAAATGCTTCAATTCGGCTTAACCACACGAGTTCCAACTTGGAAAGATGTAAAAAGTCTGTATGGAAAGTTTTAAACAAGTTTGTTAAGTTCTCATGAATTGTTGAATGAGCAGATTTAGTTAATGAAATACCCAAATATGAAATTTTTTCTTGCCACAAAAATTTAAATTCTTCCTTCAAGTAAATAAGTAGAGTTTCATCAATATTGAGTTGTAAAATTTCGGATTTTAAACTATGACTTTATAGAGTGAGATTTGGGAAAATTCTTCGATGGAAGATGAGAGATGTCTTAAGAATTTTAAAGGATTGGAAAGAGTTAACAACATATCATCTATGAACAAAGCTATTTTGTGCTGTTGTTCGCCCACCAATACTCCTTTGATGTTTTTATTGGTCCTGATATTTTTCCGCAAAAGGTTCTATAAAAAATGCAAACAGGATGGGTGATAAAGGGCATCCCTGCCTAGTTCCATTTGTTAGGTAAAATTTTTGAGATAGGGAGTTGTTGGAATAAACTCTTGCAGATGGATTTGCATACATAGCTTTTATAGAATTCAGAATATTACCTTTCATCCCAAACTTCTCCAAGGTTTGAAATAGGAATGACCAATGAACTCTATCAAAAGCCTTCTCGGCATCTAATGCCAAGAAGGCAGCTGGAGATTTAGATTTATCAATCATAATAGCCAGATCTATTGCCCGTCTCGTAGCATCCGTTGTGGAGCAACCTGGTATAAAACCAGTTTGATCAACGTGAATAAGTTTACCAATATATTTTTGAATTCTGTTAAAGGTTAATTTAGCTATAATCTTGGTATCACAATTTAGGAATGAAATTGGTCTGTAATTTTTTGTGTCAGAAAGGTGTCCTTTAACCGTTGGTAAGACTGTGATTGTGGCTTCTATCATCTCTGTGGGTAATGTACCCTGATGTGCAGCATAATTGGCCAATTTTGTAAGAAAGGGTGATAATAATTCTACAAAATTTTTATATAGCTCATTCTGGAATCCATCAGGACCTGGTGATTTTTCATTTTTAAATTTTGTATTTCTGACTTGGTTTCTAATATTGTAAATGGTAGGTTTATATCCTCTAGTTCAGATTCTGTCAAAGTTGGGAAATTAAGGTCTTTTAGATATTCTTTGATATTGTGGATCTGAAGGTTTGGGAGAGTTGGGATCGTTTCTTAAATTATATAAGGAGTATAATGGGCAAAAATGTTAGCTATATCTTTCGGATTTTTATAGAATTGTCCCGTGGCATCTTTAATTTCTTTAATCCTGGTCTTTAAGTTGTGGTGTCTGATTTTAGCGGCTAATAATTTAGAGGGTTTATTATCTGAATAATAAAATTTGGTTTTAAGAGACTGCGAATGTTATCATATTATGATGTCATTAGTGACTTTAAATCCTTTAAATCCGTCCTCAGCTTCAAAATTTCAGAAGAGTGTTTTTTTAAAGGGTTAGTTGCTTGGATTGTTTCGAGGTCGTGAATTTGGTTGATTAATAATTCAGTCTTTTCTCTGCTAGTTCTGTTAAGTCTGGAATTAAGCTGTATCATTTTTCCCCTAAGAACGGACTTAAAGGCAGACCATAGAGTTGTAGTCAAAACATGTTAGTGTCATTTTCTTTAAATTAATTTATAATAGTGCTTTCAATTTCTTTCTTATAGCAGGGGTGGTTGTATAAAAAACTATTGTTTCTCCAGGGTCCTCTATGATGTAATATCGGGGCCTAGAGTAACTTCAAAAAATATTGGAGCATGGTCGGACCAGGTTCTGGTTCCTATAGAAATTTTTTGGAATTTGGGAAGCGTAAAGATATTAGTGATCACCAAATGAATCCTAGCATAGGAGTTATGTCTGCTGGGAAAAATGTGTAAATTCTATTGAGGATGAATTTAAACAACAAAATACATTGAATAAGTCTGAGTTAAATAGCCATGGATCGAGGGACTCAAGATTTTGTCTAGATTTGGTAGAGGAGTCTAGGGCTCCATTCGGGACCATATTGAAATCTCCAAAAATATTGGTTCTCCTTTCTGGTTTTCATTTATTATTTTCATGACTTTATTTAAAAAGGAGATTTGACCCTTATTGGGAGCATAAATATTAACTAACGTAAATGGAGAGTCATTCAACTTACAAAGAACAACTAGAAATCTACTGTTTGGGTCATCCAATCCTAGTATTTCTTCATAAGTAATCGTGTTCCTAATTAATATGGCGACTCCCCATTTCCTCTTTCCATTATTCGCACATAGAATATTCGGGAAATTTTTATTTTCAAATTTGGAGGGTCTGTCTTGGGAAAATTTGGTTTCCTGAAGACCAACTACATCCTCCTTACTTTCATGTATTAGTTTCCATATGAAATAGCGCCTCTGAGGCAAATTAAGGCCATTACCGTTTTTTGAAAGAATTTTAAGGGACATATCCTGTCCACTTATTCAGATTTTGTAATAGCTCAGAGGAAGTGAGGAAGTGGGAGAGAGTGTCATAATTAGAGAAAACAACCTGTAAATGTGAGATAAATGTGCATAGGGTCTTATCCTTTTTACAAAGGGTTATAGCAGTATATATCAGGAACTGCTCACCTGGTTCGGTGGTGTCACCCACAACCGGTATAATTGCCTGTAAGATGGCTTGTAGAATAGCTGCTGCAGGGCCGTACCTTCACGATAACCGTGGAAACAGGAATGCTGTAATGGGACAAAATGCCGGAATGCCCGCGCTGCCACCAAGAATTCTTTGTGGCAGCGCGGGCATTCGGGCATTTTGTCCCATTACAGCATAATTAGAGAAAAGATTGGTAAACTTGGGGATATCATCAGTCTACTTCAATAATACAAATAAAAGAAAAAATAGGAAAAAGAAAACTACCCTATTCAATAAATGTAATAGAAATGAAACCATTATGAAATTGTTAACTCTAAAAAATGTAAACACCCCGATTCAGAGGATTCTGAAAAAACAGATGCTAGTAAACAAATTTCCTCTGTGGGGGTTAATGTTTTGGCCCATTCCTTTGATCTGCATGTTAGATAAAAATTAATCAGGAAATTATAATTCCTAGATCCCTAAGGATCTTCATGCCGTTCTACACTTCGGATAGACCAATGGTTTTGCCCTGATGGGAGAATTAGTACTTTTGTAGCGTTAAATCCCCATCTATACTGGATACGGTTTCGTCTTAACGCTTCAGTTAATGGGGTAAAATGCTTTCTTTGCTGCATAGTCTCCCTGGATAGGTCAGCGAAATCTTTAATATTCTCGTAAAACTTTGGAAAAGTTTTCCTCTGCTTTAGAAATTCCATTAGTTGTTCTTTTATGTGGTAAAAGTGGAATTTCATTATGGTATCTCTCGGGATTTCTGGTTTTAGGTGCTTAGGTTTCGGCAAGCGATGAATTCTTACTATAGTGGTATCAAGTTCAGTTAAAGAGGGGATTATTTGCTTTAGAAGGTCTTTCATAAAAGGACCAAGTTGGTCTGATTTAACTGATTCCAGTATACCCCTGATCTTTAGATTTTGACACCTGTCTCAATCTTCAAGGTCTACAAGTTTGTCCTTAACTAATTTGAATTCTTCTCTAAGTGTAGAATTTTCTTTTTCTAACTTCTCATTTCTCTGTGCTAATTCAAATATTTCTGACTCATTCTTACCAGTCCTGTGAGAAAGGGATTCCATAGAATGTTGGAGTTTATCAAATCTATCATCGAGGTCATTCCGCATGGATTGTTTAATGGCAGAAAATATTCCCCTAAAAAAGTTTTGATCAATTGGTTGCTGCCAATTGAAATTCTGAAGGGGATCATCCGCTTCCAGCTTAGTGGGGCTTCCTGTGTGCATTTTTTGTTTAGCTGGGCTGATGCTAGGAGATACGTCTTCCCCCGAGTCAGAGGTTTCAAGAATCATTGGCTGAGTGTAGCGCTGACCTTTCGATGCTGTCTCCTTTCTTTTTAATTTTGGGGTTTGCAATTCCTGGGACAACTTTTGCTCTTCAGTTGTTTCCCAGTCTTGGGATCGACTATGTTTATTGTCCATTCTAGATCTAGCTGGAGACCTAGATTGGTCTCTTAATTTTGTATTAGACGCGGATTGCACTTTAGGCAATGATTTAGCTGAGTTTTTTTCTAGTTTTGGTTTTGTTGAGGCCATATGTAACCTCTAATTAGACTCAAAAGCAATACAGTTAAATATAATACCGTATATACTCGTGTATAAGCCGACCCGTGTATAAACCGACCCCCCTACTTTTGCCCCCAAAACCTGGGAAATCCTATTGACTCGTGTATAAGTCGAGGGTGGACCCCAGCACAGGTATACAGCCCCCAGCAGTGTGGTATACAGCAGCCCCAGAGGTATATAAAGCAGCCCCAGTGGTAGTAAACAGCAGCAGCCCCAGTGGTATATACAGCAGCAGCCCCAGTAGTTAGTATACAGCAGCCCCAGAGGTATATACAGCAGCCCCAGTGGTAGTATACAGCAGCAGCCCCAGTGGTATATACAGCAGCAGCCCAAGTGGTATATACAGCAGCAGCCCCAGTAGTTAGTATACAGCAGCCCCAGAGGTATATACAGCAGACCCAGTGGTAGTATACAGCAGCCCCAGAGGTGTATACAGCAGCCCCAGTGGTAGTATACAGCAGCCCCAGAGGTATATACAGCCCCAGTGGTAGTATACAGCAACCCCAGTGGTATATACAGCCCCAGTGGTAGTATACAGCAGCCCAGTGATATATACAGCCCCAGTGGTAGTATACAGCAACCCCAGTGGTATATACAGCCCCAGTGGTAGTATACAGCAGCCCCAGAGGTATATACAGCCCCAGTGGTAGTATACAGCAGCCCCCCAGTGGTATATACAGCCCCAGTGGTAGTATACAGCAGCCCCAGAGGTAGTATACAGCCCCCCCATCAGTATACAGCAGCCCCAGAGGTATATACAGCCCCAGTGGTAGTATACACGCAGCTCCAGTGGTATATACAGCCCCAGTGGTGGTATACAGCCCCCCATCAGTATACAGGCCCCCCGCCTTGTGCACAATCCTGTAAAGGAAGAGATTAGTATACTTATCACTGTCCCGCTGCCGCTGTCCTGCCGCCGTCATTGCGCTCCTCCGTCTTCTTCCGGTTTCCTCCTCGGTCGCGCAGACAATGACGTCATTGCCTGCGCCGATCGGAGGAAGCCGGAAGAAGACGGAGGAGCGCGATGACGGCGGCGGGACAGCGGCAGCGGGACAGTGATAAGTATACTAATCTCTTCCTTTACAGGATTGTGCACAAGGCAGGGGGGCCTGTATACTGATGGGGGCGGGCCTGTATACTGAATACACTGTATACAGTGTATACAGTATACAGTGACTCGCGTATAAGCCGAGGGGGGGACTTTTCAGCCCAATTCTTGGGCTGAAAAACTCGGCTTATACGCGAGTATATACGGTAGTTAAGAAGTAAGATATTGTAATATAATTAAAGCAAAAATAAGTAAGAGTGACAGTAACTTATCAGTTTGTGAAACCTATTGCAGTTTGAATCCATCTATTTAAACCAAGTATAAAAGAGAACTATCCTAATGGATAGTATAATAATTTCAAAATCTAGCCGTATAGATAATAATAGTATTAACAATCTCCATTAACAGGTGTTTATATAAAATAAGTAATAAGTAAAGAGAACAAATGTAGCAAAATAGTACAGTAGAATATGGATTCAAGAGATATTAGGTTGTGTTAAGCACTTATTTATCCAAAATATGTATAATTATAACTTAAATAGCATTAGATAGTTTGAAACGTTCAAATAAATAAAGAAAAATAGAGAATATATGATAGTAGGGACTAGCGGGAGATGTGTATAAAATTACAGCTCAAAGCACCTTCAGAATAGCTTGATATAATCCAAAAAAAGGGAAAAATTAAAAGATATAATTTTTTTTCTAAATTTTAAAAAAAAAGAGAGTTAAAAAAATGATAAAATAGGTAAATGTAGATTACTAGGATAAAAACTAAGGTCTCAAAAAAAACTGCGCGAAAATCCGACTTAAAAAGGCTTAAAAATGGCTAAAAAAGGTCAAAAATGAGATTCTTATATTATTATATACTAGTAAAAAGGCCCGATGCAATTGCATCGGGAGCAGGGTGAAATGAATTGTGTGTATACAGGCGGGCCAGTGGGTAGCAGAGTATACAGGGGGCTCTGTGGGTAGCAGAGTATACAGACGGCTCTGAGGGTAGGAGATTATACAGGTGACTCTGTGGGTAGCAGAGTATACAGGTGGGTCTGTGGGTAGTGGAGTATACAGGCGTGTGTGGTGGTGGTGGCAGAGTATACAGGTGTGTGTGGTGGTGGTGGCAGAGTATATAGGTGTCTGTGGTGGCATAGTATACAGGCATCTGTGTGGTGGCAGAGTATAGAGGTGTCTGTGGTGGTGGCGGCAGAGTATACAGGCGTGTGTGGTGGGGGCAGAGTGTAGAGGCGTGTGTGGGTGGTGGCAGAGTGTACAGGCGTGTGTGGTGGTGGCAGAGTATACAGGCAGGTGTGGTGGTGGCGGCAGAGTATACAGGCGTCTGTGGTGGCGGCAGAGTGTACAGGTGTGTGTGGTGGTGGCAGAGTGTACAGGCGTGTGTGGTGGTGGCAGAGTGTACAGGCGTGTGTGGTGGCGGCAGAGTGTACAGGCGTGTGTGGTGGCGGCAGAGTGTACAGGCGTGTGTGGTGGCGGCAGAGTGTACAGGGGTGTGTGGTGGCGGCAGAGTGTACAGGCGTGTGTGGTGGTGGCAGAGTGTAGAGGCGTGTGTGGTGGCGGCAGAGTGTAGAGGCGTGTGTGGTGGTGGCAGAGTGTACAGGCGTGTGTGGTGGCGGCAGAGTGTACAGGCGTGTGTGGTGGCGGCAGAGTGTACAGGCGTGTGTGGTGGCGGCAGAGTGTAGAGGCGTGTGTGGTGGCGGCAGAGTGTAGAGGCGTGTGTGGTGGCGGCAGAGTGTACAGGCGTGTGTGGTGGTGGCAGAGTGTACAGGCGTGTGTGGTGGTGGCGGCAGAGTGTACAGGCGTGTGTGGTGGTGGCAGAGTGTACAGGCGTGTGTGGTGGCGGCAGAGTGTACAGGCGTGTGTGGTGGCGGCAGAGTGTACAGGCGTGTGTGGTGGCGGCAGAGTGTAGAGGCGTGTGTGGTGGCGGCAGAGTGTAGAGGCGTGTGTGGTGGCGGCAGAGTGTACAGGCGTGTGTGGTGGTGGCAGAGTGTACAGGCGTGTGTGGTGGTGGCGGCAGAGTGTACAGGCGTGTGTGTTGGAGTGTACAGGCGTGTGTGGTGGCGGCAGAGTGTACAGGCGTGTGTGGTGGCGGCAGAGTGTACAGGCGTGTGTGGTGGTGGGGGCAGAGTGTACAGGCGTGTGTGGTGGTGGCAGAGTGTACAGGCGTGTGTGGTGGTGGCAGAGTGTAGAGTCGTGTGTGGTGGTGGCGGCAGAGTGTACAGGCGTGTGTGGTGGAGTGTACAGGCGTGTGTGGTGGCGGCAGAGTGTACAGGCGTGTGTGGTGGCGGCAGAGTGTACAGGCGTGTGTGTGTGGTGGCGGCAGAGTGTACAGGCGTGTGTGGTGGTGGCGGCAGAGTGTACAGGCGTGTGTGGTGGCAGAGTGTACAGGCGTGTGTGGTGGCAGAGTATACAGGCGTGTGTGGTGGTGGAGTATACAGGCGTGTGTGGTGGTGGCAGAGTGTAGAGGCGTGTGTGGTGGTGGAGTATAGAGGTGTCTGTGGTGCGCTCGTGCAAGGCAGGGGTTAAAAAAAAAAAAAAAAGATTATGCTCACCTCACCCCGAGCCCCCGCCGTCTTCTGCCGTGTTCCGCCGTCTTCTGCCGTGTTCCGCTAGGCTCCCGGTGGCTGTGCAGGCTCCCGGTGTCTGGAGTGATCTTCTATCTACTGAGACTGAAGGACCTGTGGTGATGTCAGAGTCACGTGACCCGCGATTTGCCTGGAGTAAGCTGGTGTCACGTGACTCTGACATCACCACAGGTCCTTCAGTCTCAGTAGATAGAAGATCACTGGAGGCACCGGGAGCCTGCACAGCCACCGGGAGCCTAGCGGAACACGGCAGAAGACGGCGGGAGAGGGCGGGAGACAGCGCGGGCTCGGGTAGAGGTGAGGATTTTATTTTTTTTAGAGTAGTGCGGGTCTGCGGCTCGTGATGACGCTGCGCGTCATCACTCGCAGTCCCGCGCAAAGCATGTTGGGATTGGGCTACAGTGCCCAACTCCCGATTATATAAGTAGATAGATATACGCCAAATGCGTAAGTACTGTTTAAGAATAGCATAGCTGCTATGTTTGCGCGCCCACCAAGTTCTTTTTAGACCATAGGATATAATAGCTGCGGTACTTGTTATTCACAGCAGTAATAGTAAACTACTGCTGACGGCTGCAAGATTAGTCACATAATTTGCTCTAGTCCTACTCACTAGTGAATAGCGCTTAAGAGCAATACTTTTTAATATACGCATATAGCGTATCCTGACAGCCGACTGGGTGGAGCCGCTGCGGCTGTTAGCAACAAAGCTGCCGCTCCAGTTACTAAGGAGGGGAGCTGACAGAAGGAAAAAGAGAAGGAAAGAGGGTGAATAGGGGGAAATAAAGAATAAAGAGATAAAGAAACAGAGAACAGACTTAAGATGAATAATATACTAGTAAGCCGGACTGAGCTTCGATGTCTGGGCATAGGCCACGGTCTACAGCTGGGGGTTTGATGTAGCAGAGTTTGTTCTGCAGATGGGTTCTTGATCACGAAGGAGTCCCAGTAAGTCCACTTGATTGCAGAATGGCTTTGAGTCCTCTAGATAGCCTGATCAAGCCCCGGAGTCTTAACAAGGGCTATAATCAACATTAATAAGCCGATGTGTCAGAGCTGAACCAGTCACACAGGATATTAAATTCCAATAAGTTCCCAGCAGAATCCTTTAAATATAAATGAACTTTAAGTCCCTTTACAAAGTAATTTGTCCTAGTTCCAGTAGTTTTTGGTACAGAGCACAGACTTTATCAATACTGCCAGTCTCTATGGAGGCACCTGACACCAGCTTCACATATAATGGTACCTTTACACGCCGCTACCGAGAGGTATAAACCAGCCAGTGTCAGAGACAATTGTACCTTTTACCTTCAAAACACCGCGAAGTGGGGGTATGTAATTCAGGTTGTTGCCACCTGTCTCTTTGGATACCTGTTTTTCAGCCGTGCTGAAAAACAAGCAGGTATAAACCCTATGGTAGCGGCGTGTAATCGGGGCACAGGTACGATATTTGAGTTCCCTGGGGAATGCTTGAGCGTCATGTATACCACGCCCCATCAGCTATAATTGGTGGGGACAACTGTGTACCCATTGGCTGTCCCTGCACAGGGCGGCATATTTAACCATCTGACCAGTCACACTACACATTTGCTATAGCGTCATATATTAGCCAGCCTCCCTGCGCTGGCTGGCCAATCATGATGTTATTGCATTGTCCAATCACCGTACGAGCGCTGCATAATACACTACTCTGTCACGCCTAGGTAGTTACGGCGCACAATATGTACGCCCAGATTCCCTTGTTGTAGCGGCGTGTAAATCAGGGAAGGTGCTCCACAGAAGGTAACCTGCGGCACCCGTCGGCACTTCCGGGGAACGAAAATACCTTCTGTGGAGCACCTTGTAGCGGCGTGTAAATGCGGTATCAGGTACCGTTAGCAACCGTTGAAACGCGCGCGTGCACAAGCGATACCTGGTGGTTTCTACCTTTCAGTAGCGGCGTGTAAAGGTACCATTAGATATATGGAGCAGAAGATTGTTTATACAATAAAAGTTTTCTGCTTCTTGATTGAAGATCTCTGTTGTAAGTCCCACAGAAGATTATAGCAGATGTAGCTGAGCTAAACTGCTGCTTCCACACAGCTAATGGTATTAGCAGCTTCAGGAATTGAGAGATAAACTGAAGTACAACAGGAGATCGATGATTCTCCTCAATCAGGCTCCACAGATCTTTTCAATCTTGTCACCACTCCACAGATAATCCCAGGTGATAGCCAGCTCCTGCGCAAAAGGAGGGAATACTCCAGATCAAGCACAATAGGCAATGTCAATATAGTAGCAGTGCAAATAGCAGATCTGGGGAAAGCTGAAACTCAGAACAGCACAGCAGCTTCAGCTGTCTAAGACATAGATCCCCAAAACAACCAGTTATGTTAAATCCAAGGTACCTGAATAGGAAGAGGGATGTTGTAAAGTCCCAGGAGCAGAGGCCAGGCTCCAGATGGTAGCTGTGTAAGCTGAAGCCTGCTCCCGGCTGGTTGCTCAACAGAATGGGGCCTTATGTAGCTGCAGATTTCCAGGCCAGCAGATGAAAAATCCAGGAAAATCAAGTTGAAAAGTGTCCAAAAGAAGGTCCAGGAAGGTCCAGAAGTAGACCAAAACGAAATCCTGTAGCTTTGGTGGGTTTTTCAGCTCCAAAGGAGCTAAATTACCGTAGGTTTGCAGATCAAGGGCAAGAGCTCAAGCTACACGTGTCCTTCCAGCTTGAGCTGCAGGCCACGCCCCCTCAGGACGTGTTCTGACCCTATAAGAAAGGCGTCTAGCTGGGATAACTTTGTTTAGTCTTGCTGATCTCCTGACTGAAGGTTGACTTGGTTCTTCTCTTTCTTCCGCTCTGCCTTCAGAGCTTATCCAGACTTCACTGTTTTCTTTTTCAGTGTCTGGGTTTGGTGACTGAGATTCTTCTTTTTCTTGAATGACTGGTGTAACTTCATGAAATTTGAGCGAAACAGAGTTCTCATCAATTACTACATCTCTGCTGATTGTTACTGTGTTGGTCTCTTGGTGCAGGATTCTGTATCCTTTTTGAGTTTCGATATAGCCCACCAGGATTCCTTGCTTTGCATGTGATTCTCACTTGGAACATTTTTCTTTGGGAACATACACAAACGCTTCATTTCCAAATATTCTGATGTGCTTCATTTTAGGCTTTCTCACAGTTCCATAGCTCATATGGAGTTTTATTTGTGGCTTTACCTGGCAGTGTGTTTTGAAGATAGCAATCTGCCATGATGGCTTCTCCCCAATACTTTGTAGGTAGATTGGCATCAAACAACATGCTTCTTCCACTTTCACAGAGAGTGCGGTTCTGTTCTTGGTTGTATAGAATTGTACTCTGGAACACAATTCCATTCTTTTTCAAAATGGTTTGCACCTTACCACTTGTATATTCAGTCCCATTATCTGGACGCAGGTCTTTTGGCATTCTTCCAAATTTGTTAAACACTACGGCAAGATATTCTTTCAAGTTTTCGTGGAACTTCATCCTTACTGTGAAGCAGGTAGGCAACTGTATATCTGAAGTAGTCATCAATAAATATGAGAAAATATTTCTTCTTGCTAGGAGTTTGAACACTCATTGGACCGCAAACATCTGTGTGTATCAAATCCAGTGTCTGTGCAGATCTAGTGCTACTTACTTTAGGAAAGTATTTTCTGGACATTTTCCCTTTAAGACAGCTAGTGCACTTCATCATTTGACTACATTGCTTGATTTCAACACTATTTGCTAGTTGACCTAGCTTCCTTACTGCTTCTGTGCCATACATGGATACAGTTCTTATGCAGATCTTGTCTAGCACTGTACACTCTTTCTTTGCATTGTAGCTGATAAAGTTCATTCATCCTATTAATCTACCTATATTTTCTTACTTTTTACAGCATGGAAAAGACCATGCTACAATCATGGTCTGAGTGCTGTGCGTGTGGTGTGCAATGTTTTTATCGTACCCATAGACTTGCATTGATGGAATCTTGGCAAGATCCACAGCCATACACATAATCCTGTGATTTTTTCTTCAGCTCATTTCTTTTCTCACTGACGAAAATCTCACAGATATTCATGTCACTATTGTTTTACATAGGGGTGAGTGCAATTCAATGTTTTATCAGATTGCACTCGTCAAGTTTTTCTGCAGATATGAGAGTGCACCCTTATACTTACCCTCCAGCGGCTTCACCTTTATTCTGGACCCACAGTGTAATCTTGTGACCACAACTTCTAACTGTCCGAAAGGCAGAAGTTAAATCACAAGCTCTCAACACAAGCCATGAAACAATGGAGCAGCCAGCAGGCAGCAGGTCACAAACTGCAGGAGAGTGAAAGGAGCAGAATTCTGAGAGTTGTAACTTTTTTTTAATTTCTTGGTTACAAAACGGTCTGGTGGCTTGTTTTTTGTGAGACAAGATGATGTTTTTGTGGCACCCCTGGGTCGATTGCCACAATACAAGCCCGGATGCAAGGTAAGGCACCCACCAGGTAACCACACACACACAACACCTTCCTGACCAGAAGGGGGAGCTCTAAAGCCCGGGTTCAGGCGGGTCCCCTATAAATTTTGGTCTGGGGGAGGGGTCAGGCAGCTCAGTTCCCGGAGGACTGTAGAAGACACCCTACAGACAGTAGCCACGCCAGGCTGGTCCTAGGAGACTGACTAGACTGTGTGTGGGGGTCTGGGGAAGTGAGGACTAGGTCCGGGGAGTGGAGCCTGTGTCGGTTCACCCCAGAACCTAGTGCAGTACGATTCCCGGAGACCAAGATCGCCAGGAATTCTATATCCATCAACCAAACCCAGAGGGTGGATGATTTCACGTTGCCTGCCCAACTTAAGGCTAGGAGACACAGCTGCAATATAGAGCCCAAGAGTCCCGAAAGATTTCAGGATTCCAAAGAGATCTTGCACTAAAGGAGGCCTCAGCAAAGCTACACACAGCCAGGGCCTATAAACACTAAAGCAGAAGGTAGGCTTTAGAACTTGCCTGGAGTGGTTATCCCAACTTGCTTCCAAGCCCGGATCCCCGACAACCACTGTGGACAGTTCCCGGGCAATCTTACTGCTCAGTAAAAGGTAAAAGAGAACTGTTCCCTCTGTGTCTGTTTGTTCTCCCGCACGCTGCATCCTGCACTCCCAATGCTCACCACTCACATATACTGCATTCCTACACTTGCCCTGGGGACCCAAGCCCTGCCCGTGGAGGGCTCAACCATCATCACAGTCCCCAGAGGACTGCACGGCAGCGGTGGCTCACATGGGCCACAGCCTTACTGGTGGGGTCACGACTTTAATTTTATTCTTTTTTGTTTTACTTTTTACAATTTCCCCTTTTTACTTTAACTCGCCCCACGAGGGGATCACAGACCGGGTTGTGCCACCGTGACATCCTGGAGAGGCCCAGCGGACCCGGTTCCGAGTGCCCCATGGTCCCTGCCTGGGGCGAGTCAGCTTCAGTTATACCATTTTTATTTACATGCGACTTTTTATCATTTGTTATTCCATTTTTTTTATGTATTTTTTAAAAAGCATAGTCTTTTTTGCATGTTGTTCACTGAAGGGGCTAATTAGTGTTAGACTATGTGCCCACCGTGCTTTTGTGGCGCCTCGCCGGGCAGGCCGCCACAGATGTACTGCACTCCTCCATTAGAGGGAGAGTTGTGCCTCTGCTCTCCAGGTGCACCAAAAGAGTTGCACTGTCCAGGTTCGAGACAACGCTGAATCGGAGCTTGGCAAGGGGAAGCACCCGGCGGCCATGCTGAAACAACTAAATAAAAGTAATGGTACTCCAGTAGTGGCGTGTGAGACTTTTCTTAGCGGGGACTACTGCCGCAAAGGCCGCATGAAACAGCAGGGTGCTGATGACCTAACTAACATTTGTCAAGGTATGAACTGACTTCTCCTTCCTGCTGCCCTGGGCACCGCGCTCCACCTGCGGGGAGCAAAACCATAAAAGCCTCATTGTCCCCAGAGGTCCTGAAGCAGTGGCAGCCACTCATGGCTGCGCACCGCAGGTGGCGTCACGAATACCCCTTTTCCCTGTCATCCCGGTCAATCCCCCTTTTTTAAATGACACCGTCAGGGTCACGGGCCCGGGTCTCAGCCCCGTCCGTCCCTGTGAAAAGAACCAGAAGAACAACTGCTGCCTGTTTCCCGAGTACCCCCGACCCTGGAGTGGGCGTGTCCATTTGGCATCACGAACAGGATGCGAGCGGCCCAGTAACATAGGGTCTCGTATGCCTTAAAGAACTGTTAAAAGACTGTGTAAGAACTAGATCGCAAAATGGCAACAAGAAAGAAAGAGTGTCACATATAGGTCTGAGGCGTGTCTAGGCCCCCACCGGGGGAAGGATCTTTGTAAAGGTGCAAAAGAACAGGCCCACCCCGAGTACTAAAGAAAAGCCAAGGGGGCCTGCTAAGGGTTGTTGACCCTGCCTAGAGACGGAAGGAGAGTTGCATGGTGCATGGAGTGAGAGGCATCATGGCGAGCAACGGGGCGGGTACTCTGACTGGCGGAGAAGAGAGTGAAAAAGCTCCCAATGAAACAGGGGAGGCTAGAGATTGGGTACAGTTCACCAATTCCAACAATTTCAAGGAAGCGATGAAAGAATTGTGCCAGCTACTGAGTAGTGCGCAGCTGTGGGCCGTTAACCTCTGGAAGCGGCACCAGCTACAAAAGTTGGCACACCGAGTTCAAGTGCCGGAGTCCTCAGAACCACCAGCAGCAGCATCAGCAGTAGAACAAACGAACCAGACCCGGCCAGTGACCCCGGAGCCAAAAGAGGTACCCCGGCTGCTACACCAGACCTGTCTGCACCAACATCAAAGTCAAAGGGTGATTCCACAGAGCTAGAAAGACACATGAGCACAGCAGAAATCCCAGTGGTTGAGAGCAGGAAGTAGCACTGGGCATCCTACAAAAGTCTAACCGAGGGGTGCCCGATTGCAGCCCAGGTGGTAAGCAAGGTAGAGAGCAGATACAATGTTGACCACTGGGCATGAAAGCAATCTGTTGAGGAAGAAGAGCGACGACAGTGCCGAAACCTCTGGCAGCAGCAGGAGGAGGCTAAACTGGAAGAAAAAGCCTACGTACGAAAGACTCTGGTACCCGACCTGGCGGAGCGGCGCTGAAGAGTAATTGTGGACTTCCACCTCTGGGACAAATGGGAGTTCATAAAGGAGTATGACTTTGAGAAAGAGGTCTTTGTCAGCCGACGGGACGTCGAGTAATATCTCCCAAAGGGACACCCTGGTCGGGATCTCTACCCGGAGATTAGATCAGTTACACCTGGTGTATGGGACGTCGAGGATGGTACGCGTTGCGGGTGTACAAGACCCTGCAGCCTCAATTCCCATATGCAGAGCCGGCTGATCTTTCGAGTGGGAAGGTCGGTTTGCGGGCAAGTGGCCCTTACCCATAAAGTAAGTCCTGGAAAGTCAGTGTAAAAAGTAGTTAGAATGTTGAATCATGTAAATATTGTATGTAACTGGTTAGTTAGTTAGGTACCGGAATTGTATAAATGTAAATAGTTAACCCGCCATAGTCATTGTACAGACAGGTGGAGGACTTTGAATGAGAACTGTTCTCCTGACAGACTGAGGACTTGTGCGTTATTTTTATATTTTCCATTTCTTTTCCTTTCTTATGGGACATGAGTATTTTTTTTTTATTATAACGTTCAAGAATAATGCCTCCCGAAAGAGAAGAAAAATAATGTGTATTGTTACTGTTATTGTTATTTGAAAAAAAATATTTTTTGTGAGTTTCTGTTTTGCCAGGTTGCTCGGGGACGAGCTAACCTTTGCCAAGGGTGAACGTGGCGCCCCACCAGGCAGGCCACCACCAGAGGTACTGCACTTCTCCATTAGGGAGAGTTGTGCCTCTGCTCTCCAGGTGCTGGGATGACGCGGTTGAGCTTCTCCACACACACACACAACATTTAGGACCACGGGATGAGGTGGGAGGACCCAAGCGTAGCCGGTAGGGGAAATAAAGGAGTAGGAGGTAGTAGAAGTAGGAGAAGAAGTGGAGTAGGGGAGAGTGAAGGAGTGAAGAGGTGTTAGCTCCCATGGGCTTGAGCATGACCACGCTCGCCCTGGGAGGGAACAACCAACGTGTATGGAGGAAGAAGAGAGCCCTCGGGGTACCGAACAAGATGTAGGACATTGTCCCCAGAGGATCTGAAGCAGCGGCGGCCACTGCTCATGGCCGCACACCGCAGGTGGCGTCACGAATACCCCTTTTTCCTGCCATCCCTGTCAATCCCCCTTTTTAAAATGATACCACCAGGGTCACGGGACTGGGTCTCAGCCCCCGTCCATCCCCGTGAAAAGAACCAAAAAGAACTGCTGCCCGGTTCCCGAGTATCCTCGGCCCTGGAGTGGGCGTATCACTTTTCTGCTGCATCTTTTGTGCTGCGTTTTCTGCACCAAAAACACATGACTCACAGTTTTGTAATGAAAGTTAATGTGATTTTCAAAAAGTTGTTCCACTATGTGTGTTTTTCAGTGGTGCCAAAAAAGCATGCGTTTATAAAAGTCTCTGTCAATTATCTTGTGCTTTTTCTGGGGCTGCGTTTTCCTGTTGCCAGCCATTCTAATAAGCTGAAAAAAGCAGCTCTTACAAAAACACAGCAAAAAAGCACCAGAAAAGCATGCAAGTGTTTTTGAGCTGAGGGGCCCCAGGGGTGTGGGGTACTCGGAATCGGGCGATATTACTGTTTCTGTGGAGTCATGGGGGTCAAGACCTGGTCCTGTGGCCCTGGGTTCATCTTAAAAAGGGGAGAGTTATATACAAGGGAGAATTTTGTGACGCCACCCGTGGTATATGGCTATTGTGGGCCACCGCTGCTGAAGTACCTCTGGGGTGATGGACGGGCAGCTAGGATGGAGAGGCTCTCCATGGGCAGAGCA
This sequence comes from Allobates femoralis, assembly GCA_033576535.1. NCBI lineage: Eukaryota > Metazoa > Chordata > Amphibia > Anura > Aromobatidae > Allobates > Allobates femoralis. The sequence goes on along the minus strand of JARQOC010000006.1, from coordinate 191,447,877 downwards.
GCTTCCCCGGGGCAGTGAAGGTAGTTGAGGTGTAGGGCGCAGGACGACGGGCACAAGTAATAGGCATATTCATGGTTTAGTTGCCACTTTGTCCTTTACAGATGATTTGGAGCAGTTGTCCACAGAGTCCTAGTGTCACAGTGTAGGGAATAATGATAAGGGAATGGCAGTTACGGACAGGGTGACCAGGGAAGACTAGTCTGACACTAGTCTAGAAACCCTGAATGGCCCTGATCCTGAAGGTATCTCTGATGGTGAGAAGGTTCGGGCCTCCAGCCTCTCCCTAACCTCCTCCACCAGCCCTGTGCTATTCCCTCCTCACCTCCCTCCACAGAACCGGGATACAGCAACCCCAAAGAAAAGGACCTCAGCCACACAAACACACAGCACTGCACAGCACGGCTTCCAGGCATAGAGTGAATCTCAATCAGCAGCACCACCTGGTGGAAGGAGAGGCTACTTAAAGGCTAGGGGGAGAGGAGTTTAGGTGAGGTGCGTCACACATTAATCCCTCAACCAGCAGTTGAACCTAATGGCGGGTTTACACGTCGCAATATCGTAGTACGATTTCAATCAAAAGTCACGTGGTTCAATCGTCGGAGCCGAAATCGTGCCTGCGTTGTATGGTGTGAACGTCCAATACGATGCAGGCACGATGTCAATGCGATATCGGGGATTGAATGAGCGTGCTATTCAATGCTCCGATATTGCATAGCGATTGAAGCCGGATCTTGCTGTGTAAACGCCCAATTACGATGCGATTTGAAAACGTCACCCATTCACTCCCATGTTAAGTATGCGATCCTGGGTTGGGAGGCGGAGACATCGCACAGACGTTGTATTCCGATATCGCAGCGTGTAAACATTCAATGCGATGCGGGAGAAACGTGCACTAAATGAGCGGTCCCGCGCCATTGAACTGCGATATCGGAATGCGATTGAAGCGTGTAACACCCACCTTAACAGTGAATGCAGTTCTGGAGCACATCACAGGAGGCCAGGACCTTCACAACTATCAACCATGCAGCTCTTAAAGACAAACACATACACAGCAGCATCCAGCAATGTCAGCGCCAACTAAGCGCGTGACACCTAGCTGGGAGCAACTTGAGGTCTTTCTCACCCGGCTGGGTATTTGGCTCTGAACTAACTGGCTCCGCCGCAGACCAGAATTTATAGGGGAGCTCACCCTGAACCCGGGCTTGGTCTCCCCTTCTGGCTTGGAGGCAGAAGGTGTTCTGAATGTGTGTGTGTTGCCTGATGAGAAGACCTGTTTGTTGTTCTCAGCGTGACACCACAACCCCGTTGCAGTGATGACACAATGCCACTTTGACCCTGGGGTGCCACAGAAACAGCTGTGTTTTTGAGGCTGGAAAAAAGCAGCAGAATCAAATATGCACAGTGAGCACTTAGCCTTACAGTCATAAATCAGAATGCAACAGGCTTGGTGATACCAACTATGTGTACTTTTTTGGTTCACTTTATTAATTAAATATACATAATTACTGATATTTTTTTTCTAAACTTTTCTCTTTATTATGTGATTTTTTGGAAATACCTCTACAATTTTTATTTGATTTTTAGTAACTTTTATGCTTAGTGACTAACCCAGGGTTGTATGGGGATTCGGGTGTCTGGGCCCTGCTGTGGTTGGGATGTCACTGGTGGCCTGCCCAGACCCATGGTCCTGATGGTCAACTGGTAAAGGAGTTGGGGACTGGTAATAAAGAGCTTAAAAGTTTATTGTGATGCCACCTGTGCCTTCTGGTGAGTGCACCAGCGCTGCTATGGGCCTCCAGTGATGATGTATGGGCAGGTAGGTGTTGAAGCTCCCCACAGGCAGAGCTAGGTCCCCAGGGCTCTAGTGGTAGATGGTTAGGGATAAAATCAGGGAATTGGCCTTGCTGGCAGGCAGTTGGAATAGTCTCTATAGACGTCAGGGTCAGGGTTAGAGGAATGTTGTTTTCTGAAGGATCCACGGTCTGTAATGGGCGCTCAGGTAAAAGCAAGGGATTCCCAGGTAAATTAAAAAGGCTTTATTCCTCGTGCCTCCATAGCCAGAACATGTTTCGACGGCTTGTGACCATCTTCATCAGGTGAAATGGAGGCCATTTACAAATTAAAAGTACTTTTCATTGGACACAGCTAATTAATGAACAACTGCAGATTATATTAACCCTTACAGCAAACCCATAGCTCTTGAACACTAATGTTTATTGCATGTACAGGGGTAGAGGAATGGACACACACACCGGAGATTGTTTCTTTACCTTTTACTGATGGAATTGCAGGTAAAAGTCCAGTACACTGCCGGGTGTTCAGGTACCACTTCTGGATCTCCACAGTGAGTGGGTATAAGGCCTCCTCGTCTCTTTTCCCTTGTGTGAAGCCCCTGCCCTGTATGGAACTTGGCTGGCCTCCTCTACTCTCCTATCACCTTTGCTGTGTTGGGTAACCCTTGTTGGACTGCCGCTATATACTCTCTTGCGGTGCCTGGCTCCCTTGTTGGTGGCTGCACAGATGCTCGAGAGACTGAAGTCTCCACTGAAAACCGGTATTCTCTGCTGGGCTGGATGCTCTCCTGCAGAATCAGACTCTGGTGTCTGGGGTGCCTTCTGGAGTGAACCAAGATGGCTCCTCGGTCCCCAGGCTGCTACTTCTCTGTTGTTCCTATGACTCGCCTTCGACCCCACTCTTGGGTTCCTGCAATAGCCAGACTGATGGCTGTTCAGGTGTCTCTGGCTCGGGCCTAGCACGGCTCCGACCACCAGGATGTCTTCACAGTTCTCCTAGCGACTGCACACTCTGTCTAACTCTGCCCCCAGCACCAGTATTTTTAGGGGATCTTGCCTAAGAGCGGCAAGTTGAGCTCCCCATACTGGGTTGAGGTGGAAGGTGTTGTTTGTGCTTGTGTATCCACTGTGGAAACCCATCCATGCTGTATGTGAGCCTGTGGTTACCTGTGCGAGCAGGGCGCCACATTAGTTCTTCTATGGACATTTCCTTTTATTACACTCATCACTGGTATAATTTTTTGCAATGCATAAGCATTGCTATGAATTATTCCTGTCAGTTTTACAGAGACAGCAGCCTATCGCTGGAGTGGTACTTTTCATCAAAGATCTCCACCCCTACTGTTAGGGCGCATGCTGAGTTTGTGTTGAAGATTTTGTACTTTGCGCTTGTGTACCCACTGTGGAAACCCATCCATGCTGTAGTTGAGTCTGTGGTTACCTGTGCAAGCAGGGCGCCACATTCCCCCCCAGGTAAGGTCAGTACTCCTGGACTGAGAAACATTTTTGGTTAACAATGAAATAACATTCTTCAACAACAATGACTGATAACATATGTACAGAGTCTCAAAAATAAAAAATGTACAAAACCACTAAAAAAAATGGTAAAACAGGTGCAGTCCATATAGCGCTAGTCCATCCGCCGCAGGCTGAAAAGTAAGTTTTTGCCACAACCAGTCCTGTGACTATGGTCCTTTTAAATTGAAAAGAACAGGGGAAAAGCCAGGCAAAATGTCTTTTAAGAGTCTTTACAGCATAGTCTCTGTAAGCTCCGGGTAAAAAGGGGGTTCAAAGTCTTTCAAAAAGTTCAATCAAGTTAAACAAAGTCCTTAATACATACATTTCCCTACGGGTGTCTCAGCTTAGGAGGCCTGGTACCTCCTCTCCACCCCAGGCACTTTCTGTCCCTAACTTAATGTGCATGGGGCAAGGCCCAGTTCCTCCACCCTCCTGTACACTACTATTTACATTTCCAATTTTTTTTTTTAAGTGCTGCTATTTACATTTTAACCTGACATAAGGCTATATCTACAGTGTCTAATCTCCATACCTGGATGGGGGTTGACCTTGTGTGCTGCGACTAGATCTACGCACTACTGGTGTGGATGTCTCAGGTAATGTACTTTGAGAAGTATGCAATGCAGGTAAGTCAGGTAAGTGTCTGCGTGGCCTTAGTCTCACTAAAGGACTAGCAGGTGCACCAATTGTAGAATCCTCTGGTTCTCTGATAACGGGTGTTTCTTCCTGAATTTCCAGATTCTTGAACTCTTGGTTCTTCTTGTAGTTGATAGAAATGGATTACTGGGACTATTACTGCTCCTTCATGTTGAGGCCAATCTTCAGGGACGTCTCAGAGTATTGTAGAAATGACTTTTTCTTTTGGTTCTTTGTATTGAGTGAGAGGTTCATAGGACTCTTCTGCTTCCTCTTCTTGGGGTTCTTCAGTCTTCAATGCTTCAGGGCAATTCTTTAAGTGATATCTTGATACTGTTTGGAAAGTTTTTCCTCCATCTTTACTGATTAAGCAGACTTTGGAGTTGTCAAAGTTGGAGTGCAACACAGTACATGGATCTTGTTCCCACTGGTCATCAAGTTTGTGTCTTCTTCTTTTTCTTCCAAGCACAATGCTTCCGGGTAGTGTAGGTTCGGCTTGTGCACTTTTGTTGAAGTCTCTTTCTTGTTTTTGTCTAACTCTTCGGAGGTTATCTTCAACACAGGCTTGGCTAATTTGTACTGTTCCAGACGATTGGTGTTTTAGTCAGAATTGTGAGTATCTGCTTTTGGTTTGATAACTCCCATTTCCAAGTCTACTGGTAGTTTTCCAGAGCGTGCTCTCATGAGGTAAGCCGGAGTACAGTTAGTTGAACTCACAGGAATGTGGTTGTACATGTCCACCAGATTAGGCAGTTTTTCTGGCCATTGGTTTCTTTCTTCTAGAGGCAGTATCTTCAGCATGTCAATGACAATGTTGTTCATCTTTTCGCATAAACCATTTGATTGTGGATGGTATGGCGTAGTTCTTATCTTTTTACACCCATAAATATGACAGCATTCTTGAAAGATTTCAGCTTTGAATGCAGAACCTCTATCAGTCAGAACTTGTTCTGGATAACCCAATGGTCTACAAAAGACAGTTTGAAAGGTCTTTGCAGCTGTTGCAGTGATAAGGTATTTTACTGGAGCTACCATCAGGAATCTTGAATAATGGTCTTCCATGGTTAAGGCATAGGTATAGCATGTTCTGCTTGGAGTTAGCTTCATGTGGTCCAAAGCTACTATCTGGAGTGGTTGCATTGTTACAATGGATTGAAGTGGTGCTCTCTGGCTCTCTTGGTCTTTCCTTCTTAAGTTACATGGTCCACAGTCTTTATACCATCTTTCTATGGATTCTCTCATGCCAACCCAATAAAATCTGTCCTTGAACATCATCTCCAACTTTTTCCACCCGAAGTGTCCTGTTTGATTGTGATAAGCAGTTAACACCATCTGAATGTCTTTTCTTGGTACCATGATTTGCCAGACCATTTCATGGCTTCTGGGATTAATGTATCTTCTACAGAGTTTATCCTGGTAGATGAACAGCTTACTCCTTTCATTCCACAGATGTTTTGCTTCTGGTGGTGGAATTGAAGATAATTTGGAGGACTCTTGAGTTATCAGTCCTTTGACCAAGTTGATATCTGGGTCACTGTCTTGGGATTCCTTCCAACCAAAATGCATTAATGGGTTCACTGTTCTCTCAGGGATTTATGTGCAGACTTGCTGACACTGGGATGCTCTGACTTGATGGAAAGCAGGGAGCTCTATCTCTTCAAGCTTATCCTCATCCTCTCCCATGTCCACTAAGTGAGGCGTCCTAGACAAGGCATCAGCATTGGCATTGTTATGGCCTGCCCGGGGCTTGATGGTAAACTGGTAATTAGACAATCTGGCCATCCAGCGTTGTTCCATGGCACCTAGTTTTGCAGTTTCCAAGTGTGTTAAGGGATTGTTATCTGTAATTGTACCTTTACACGCCGCTACGGAAGGTTAGAAACAACCGGGTGTCTTACGTGCACGAGCACGTTCCAACGGTTGCAAACGGTACCCGATACCGCCTTTACACGCCGCTACAGTGTGCTCTACAGAAGATTTAATCTATCTCTGGAGGCACCGCCGGGTGCCACAGGTTACCTTCTGTAGAGCATCTTCCCTCATTTACACGCCGCTACAGAAGGTAATATGGGAGGACCTGGGGCAGCAGGGACAACACATAGGCGTGCCAGAGTGGTGGATTACGAGACACTCGCATGGTGATTGGACAAAGCAATAGCATCATGATTGGCCAGCCAGCGCAGGAAGGCTGGCTAATACATCACGCTATTGCAATTGTGTAGTGTGACTGGTCAGCTCCTTAAATATGCCGCCCTATGCAGAGACAACCAATCGTAACGCAGGAGCTTCCACCAATGATCGCTGAAGGGGGGCGGTATCCCGGAGGCTGTGTCACGCCCCATGGAGTTAACTAGGTGACGAAAAAACCTTCCTGTACCACATTTAGATGCCGCTACCATCGGGTTGAAACCAACCTGTTTTAGAGCACTGCTCAAAAACAGGTGTCGACAGTGACGGGTGGCAACAACCTGATTTACAAGCCGCTACCTCGGGTTGTTTTGATGGTGCAAGATACATTTGTCTCCGACACCCGGTTGTTTCTAACCTTCCGTAGGTTTGTGTAAAGGTACCATAAGGGCAGTAAACTTGCTAGATGCAAAGTAGTGTTTGAATCTTTCAGTGATGGCCCAGACCAAGGCCAGGAACTCCATTTAAATGAGCTGTAATTTTCAGGGTTCCTTTCTGTAGGGCGAAGCTTTCTACTAGCATAGGCAATCACTCTTTCTTTGCCCTCTTGCTTTTGGGAAAGTACTGCTCCTAACCCCACATTGCTGGCATCTGTGTACAGCAGGATTGGTAGGTTGTAGTCAGGGTAAGCCAGGATCTCTTCACCCGTTAGGGCCTCTTTCATCTGCTGGAAGGACTCTTCTTGTTCCCTGCCCCACTCAAATGGAGGTTCCCTGGACTTGCCTTGCTTGGGTTGGCCTACTAGGAGGTTTTGTAAGGGAGCTGCTTTCTTCGTGTACTCCTTGATGAATCTCCTGTAGTATCCCACCAATCCCAGGAACTGACGTACTTCCTTGAGGGTCCTTGGTTCTGGCCATTCTCTGTTGATGGTTACTTTGTCAGGATCCAGTGCCACTCCCTCTGCGCTGACTATGTGTCCCATGTACTGGACTCTTGGCTTTAACCAGTGGCATTTGGATGGTTTTAACTTCATCCCATACTTGGATAATGCTTCAAATACTTCTGCTAGATGAGTTAGGTGTTCTTCATAGGTTTTTGAATACACTATGATATCATCTAGATAAAGCAGCACAGTCTCACAAGTTCTTATGCCCCAGGCAACACTCCATTAGTCTGTGAAACGTTGCATAGTCCGAATGGCATGCTGTTAAATTCACATAGACCCATAGGCGTTGTAAATGCCGTTTTCTCACGGTCTTCCTCTGCAAGAGAGACCTGACAATACCCACTAGTGAGACCTAGGGTTGAAAAGTAATTAGCAGACTTCAATGCAGCTAGCGATTCTTCTATGCGTGGTAACGGGTAAGCATCTTTATGTGTTATGTAATTTATCTACACACATTCTCATGCTGCCATCCTTCTTTCTGACTAGGACTAGTGGAGCTGCCCAGGGACTACAGCTATCTCTTATGACCCCTGCATCCTTCATGTCCTGTAACATCTCTTTAGCTTTTTGATTGTGTGCAGGTGGATTAGGCCTGTATCGCTCTTTCATTGGTGAAGGTGTACCTGTGGGGATATGATGGTGTACCCCTTTGATCCTACCAAAATCAAGTGGATGCTTACTGAATATTTGTCAATACTTTCGGACTACCCAATAGACACCATGCTTTTTATGTGTAGGAGTGGAATCAGTTCCAACATGGAGCTGCTGATACTAGTCCTCTAGCTGTCCCTTGTAGTTATTATCCTCTACCTCATTGAGTGGAGGTAAGGGTCCCACTGCTTGTATCTCATTGTTATGCACAGTGTACAGCTTAGCAACGGTGGGATACCTGGGTAGTTTGACCCCTTTAGGCTAGGGTCACACATAAGCCCTTGGTCCGTTTTTGGCTTCATTTTTGGCATTTTTTTTTATCTAAGTCCAAAAACTGACAGAAAAACGGATTGGATGTAATAAACACCCTGTCCGTTTTTTTCTGGACCTCAAAACATTGCTCTGTCCGTTTTTGAGCCAAAAACGTTGCTAGCAATGTTTTTGGCATCAGTTAAAAGACGCATGTGTTTTTTTAACATGGGGCCCTATGGGAAACGCATGCGTTAACGCATGGCACATATAGGCACCTGCGTTAACGCATGCGTTAACGCATATGCGTTTTTAATGAAAAAATGACTAAGTCCAAAAACGTTCAGGGGTGCAGGAGGCTCAAAAAGCACCCAAAAAAAAACGGATTGGTGATGAAAATCACTTCCAAAAACGGACTTCTATGTGTGACCCCAGCCTTACTCCCACAATTCAAAATGCGGACTATGTACATCAACTGCCCCTCTGGCTGTCAAGAGTGTAGGCCTGTGTTCTGAACTGATGGGCTCCACTACCACCTGATAGTCTTGTCCTCTTAGGCCTATAGCTGCTCGGCACCAGATCATCATTTCACTCATTGGCAGTATCACAATAGGAAGCGGGTATGTTACTTGTGCACTACCAATTTCACCTGTTGTTGATGCAGGAGGGCTCTTAGCTCTCTCTGAAGAACTCTTCTGCCCGGATTTGGCAATGTCCGCAATCTGTTGGAGTAAGAACAACACTTCACCCAAACAATTGTTGACAACATTTGTACGAAGAATGATGTAAGGACCTCGGTTATTAGGATTTTCTGCTACCAGAATGATCCCCTGGACTTGTAATTCCACTCTCCCCACTTTTATTGATACTTCTCTTACTCCCGCTATAGTAAGTGGTTCCCCATTAGAAGCATAAATATTGAGGTTCATATCTGGTGGCTTAAGTTCATCACATGACCAGAATTTCTTATAAAGGATAGAGTGGTATGGTGGTCACTTGTGACCTAGCGTCCAGTAAAGCAGGTGTTGAAATGCCATCTAGTATGATAGACAGGAATGGTCTTTGTCCGATGTAAGTATCATACCAGGCGGATGGGCCCTATTGAGTTACTCCTGAGGTTTGGCCCCAGCCCCCAGGGTCTGCTCGTTTAAAGGACAGTATCTTGCATTATGGCCGGTCTTGCTGCAGCGACGGCAGATGGGTTCTCCTGCAGAGCTGTAGCGTTCGGTGGTCCTCCCTCGGGGCGACGTGGTCTTCCCTCCCTTCATCCACAGGACGTCCTCAGGGCTTTCAGCGAGCTGTATCAGTTGTGATTTAGGCTTTGGCTTTGGCCCTGACTGCAACTGTACGACTTTCATGACTGTGGCTAGGTTTTTACCCAGCTGGCGCACTTCTGCGCACAAGATGTCAATCCTTTCAGAGTTGGTAAACTGTACATTGCTGTCAGCTGCAGGTACAGGGACGGATGTTACGGTTACCTGAGCTTAGCCACTGGGCCACCGCCGAATAGCAGCTTCAGGAGCCTCTACTGGTTGTAACCCCTTTATGGCCATGTCCTTCAAAGTGTGAAAATCAGCATCCGGGTGGCTTAGGGCTTTTATTGTCCTCAGGTGACCGTAGCCCCCGGATGAATTGTTCGATCAACAATTTGTTTTCATCCGGTACACTAGCAGAGCTGACTTGTTTCAGAGCCCGCAGCGTCTCCTGAAGCCAGGCATATGCTCTGTTATCATCCTCTCGCTGTTGATAACAGTGGTAAAAGTACATTCTGATGTCAGCCTCATTACAGTCCTCAAAAGCAACTTTTAGTTTGTCAAAGATTAGAGCTACTGATCCCCGTTCAGCTGCGGACCAGGTTTCAACCTCCCGTTCGGCTGCACCGGTTAACTGTCCCAATATAACAGCGGCGCGCTGCTTGCCAGTCATTGCATACATGTCCAACACACTGCAGATCTTTCTCTTAAATGTTGACAAGGTATCTGGACGACAAAAAGCCACTTCGCACCCGGTATGTACGGTAGCTAGATCGGCAAGATCGGGGGTCACGGCACCTGGTGGGTCAGAGGCTCCATCGGCGGCATCAATGCCTGCTTCGGGATGATTTGCGGGGTCTTAGTAAGAGTTTTAATCGTCGCTTGACGTAACAGACATCTTAGGGCCGCCCTAGTGAATCACGGCCAGGCTTTTTAATAGTTCAACAGTTTTAGGACTCCGTAAACAGGGGGTTAAGCGATCGGGAATTTCCGGATTAGGCTGCAGCACTTCAGAAGTATCAGGCAGAGCGAGGGGCGAGGTTTTAGCTTTGCGCTCTTTCGGCTGTTACGCCCCCTTTCTTCCCGCTCTGCGGCGCTGCAATAGCGGCGGCTCAATTTAACAGTTCACAGATCACAGTCATTAAAACACAGCACACAGTACAAGGTTGCACCGGGCACAGGATCCTGTTTGTTACGCCAAGGTTGGCTAACCCAGGGTTGCATGGGGACTTGGGTGTCTGGTCCCTGCTGTGGTTGGGATGTCACTGGTGGCCTGCCCAGACCCATGGCCCTGGTGGTCAACTGGGGCTCTGGTGGTAGATGGTAAGGGATGAAAGCAGGGAATTGGCCTTGATGGCAGGCAGCTGGAATAGTCTCTATAGATGGCAGGGTCAGGGGTAGAGGAATGGACACACACACCAGAGATTGTTTCTTTACCTTTTACTGATGGAATTGCAGGTAAAAGTCCAGTACACTGCCGGGTGTTCAGGTAGCACTTCTGGAACTCCACAGTGAGTGGGTATAAGGCCTCCTTGACTCTATTCCATTGTGTGAAGCCCCTGCCCTGTATGGAATTTGGCTGGCCTCCTCTGCTCTCCTATCACCTGTGCTGTGTTAGGTAACCCTCGTTGGACTGCCGCTATATACTCTCTTGTGGTGCCTGGCACCCTTGTTGGTGGCTGCACAGATGCTCGGGAGACTGAAGTCTCCACTGAAGACCGGTATTCTCTGCTGGGCTGGATGCTCTCCTGCAGACTCAGACTCTGGTGTCTGTGGTGCTTTCTGGAGTGAACCAAGACGGCTCCTCGGTCCCCAGGCTGCTACTTCTCTGTTGTTCCTATGTCTCGCCTTCGACCCCACTCTTGGGTCCCTGCAATAGCCAGACTGATGGCTGTTCAGGTGTCTCTGGCTTGGGCCTAGCACGGCTCCGACCACCAGGATGTCTTCACAGTTCTCCTAGCGACTGCACACTCTGTCTAAATCTGCCCCCAGCACCAGTATTTTTAGGGGATCTTGCCTAAGAGCAGCAAGTTGAGCTCCCCATACTGGGTTGAGATGGAAGGTGTTGTTTGCGCTTGTGTACCCACTGTGGAAACCCATCTATGCTGTAGGTGAGTCTGTGGTTACTGGTGTGAGCAGGGCGCTTCATTAGTCCTTCTATGGACATTTCCTTTTATTACACTCATCACTGGTATAATTTTTTGCAATGCATAAATAAGCATTGCTATGGATTTTTATACCTGTCGGTTTTACAGAGACAGCAGCCTATCGCTGGAGTGGTACTTTTCATCTAAGATCTCTGCACCTACTGTTAAGGCACACGCTGAGTTTGTGTTGCAGATTTTGGACTTACAAAACCTGCATCTACTGGCAAAAAAATGCACCAAAACCATCCCTGTCCGCACGGTGCATTTTTCATGTGTTTTTGGTGTGGATTTGATGCAGATTTTATGTTGCTTTGTGTCTATTTCAATAAAGTTTGTTAGAGACTATACCGAAGGCACCACTTAATAAGATTAGGATCTGCCACACTGGTCAAAGAATTGCAGTTCAATAAAAAGAGAAAGGTTGACCAGTATAAAATAGGCGATCACCAGTTTAGATACAAAGTTTATAAATCTTTATTGCAACAAACCACAAACAGACAATGAGAGCATAATTAAAATCAATTAAAAAGGCCCCATAGAGGGCTATCTGTGATCAAAATTCCACCCACTACAGCATGAGATCAAGATCTATACATATATCAAAATCAGTACATATATCATAATGAGTCAATCCACAATAATGGACATAAAGTCAAATTTCCTCAAAAACTCCCTGAAGGAGGTTGTATGTGACCAAAATCAATGTTCCTCATTGAAACTTCCACCAGGAAAACGAGAGGAACATAGGGATAAACCCATACAAGTTAGACAATAGCATGCAGTAAAACAGATGCAGTGAATCAGACCATAACCTGCAATAGATCAGCTGAGTGGGCGGAGGGTCACCCAATGCATTTCGTCATCTATGATGACTTCATCAGGGGAGCACTCCCATAGCCTGTTTGCCTAGTTTTTATAGTGAGCGAGTAGCAAAATAATGATAATCACCTGCAGTAAAGGAACAACCGGGCCCATTCCGGCGCCGCCGTCTCAAGGAAGTGCGGGACTGTATAAGCGGAAATAGAGTCTCTCAGTTCTAACCGCGCATGCGCGTTTCTGAATGGAAGCGGCTTCAGAACCATTAGTAATATGGCCGCCGCGTCTGCGCAGTTACAAAGAAGTTTCTGTGTCCGTGTCAAGCAGCCTGTAATCGCCAAAGGGCTACTAACACGCACTAAATACATCTATAAAGGCGCCAGTACTGCCAGACATGACTAAGGACTTAGGAAGCTGTGCAACCTGGAAGAATAAAGTGTAGCATATGTAAAAGACTGAAAAGAGATCCCAACCAAAAGGGTCAGGAAAAGTGCAAGAGATAAATTGCAAAAGAAGATAAAATATACATATAAGATGAGAGAGTGGGGATGTTAGTAAATATGATATTACTGCAGCCTTAATTTCTACTTATCCACACAGTTTTACCCAAACAGCAACAATTGTTGCTGCTTGGGTATCTGTGTATTTGTGAAGCTGGATACACTCTCACCTTCAGATAGTGGGATAGTATACTACCCGGGGGGCATAATGAATTGCCCCTCAAAGGAGAGGTCAATCTCAGTTTACTGGCATTTAAGTACCTGTCATATACAGTACATTTAATAAGCAATATGAATATTTCTCAATATAAAGGAAATACAAAAAGTCTGATAAGCTACAGTTGTCAGATAAATGGCTCTGTTGTTATTATTAAGAGCACCATATCAAGCTGTCATTCTAGGTAATAAGAAACGGAAATATCTTAGAGATAAAACTAATTTTGATAAGGGTAGAGCATATAGGTGGTCACACACAGGGAATCCTCGGGTTCCCAGAGGGGGTGGAGGTGGAGATGAGGGTCCTCACCCACATGGTCCACAAAAACAAAAACGAAAAAGACCTAATGATCCAGGAAAACCCAATACACCATCTGTACCCTCTGGTGATGAGGAAGATGAAGATTTTTTTATCCACCGGTCCGAGCGATTTGGAGGACGCACTCGACGTGGGAGGAGGAAACGACGACATGGAAGTTCATCAAGGAGGGAAACGAAAATCTCCCTCTTTTCAGAGAAAGAACAGCATCAACAAGAAATAGCAGGACCCTCTCAGGTAATTGTAACTGTTGACACTGATAATAAAATGCAAATAATTAATCTTTCATCTTATCAACTTTCCGAGATGGAAATCTCTCTCCTACAAAAGGGCCTATCCTTTTCACCAACTTCAAATTTGGATAAATTTACCCTAACAAAGGATGTTTATCTCTTTTGTAGAAAATTGGTTTTTAGATTGTTGTATCATCTGCCTTCTTTGATTGATTCCATGACTACCCAGGAACGACGAGCCTTGGAAGAACTTGTCTCCATGGGATCGGAGGATGATGACAGGAACACCTTCGATCGATTTCCTAGACGACTTCCATCACAGGCCACCCCCCCTTTGTCTGCTTTAATCGGGTAATGGAGGAGGTAAGTGAGCTAAAGGAAACACCAGGAAGGTATCAAAATTTGACCCCACAAGAGAGGAAGGCTCTATCTAACTTACAGAACAACAAGGAGTTTCTGATTAAAGAGGCAGACAAAGGGGTAACGTTGTTTTATGGCCAATTTCACTTTATCTTAGGGAGGCCAAGCGACAACTTGACAATCGACAGAATTACCTGGTATTACCTTCAGATCCCACCAAGGTTTACAAAAGGAAACTGGATGACCTGCTTACACGAGCCTTCAGCCTGGCACTAATCACGAAGAAGGAACGGGAGTTTCTAACAACCTTGCACCCTAAAGTCCCTACCTATTATATGCTCCCTAAAATTCACAAGAATCTCCAGGAACCGCCAGGTAGGCCTATTATTTTGGGGATAGGTGGACTGTTCGAGAAACCGTGTATTTATTTGGATTTTTTTCTCAGCCCATAGCATTGAGACTTAGATCTTATGTGAGGGATTCGACTTTCTTGATGGAACAACTTAAACATCTTGAGATACCCCATGGCACCCTTCTGGTTGCCATGGATGTGGAGGCTCTGTATACCTCCATATCCCATGCACATGGAGTCGATGCAGTTGGGTATTTCTTAGATAAAAATCAGACAAGGAACAGACTACATGATTCCCTTCTACTGGATCTGCTTAAGATGGTTCTTGAGAAGAATTACTTTGTGTTTGATAGAGTTTATTACAACCAGGCCTCAGGGACCGCGATGGGCTCAAGATGTGAGCCCTCGTATGCAAACATCTTTTTGGGGTGGTGGGAGGAAACTCTGGTTTACCAACAGGATTGTTTCGATAGTTCTGTGCTCAAGTGGTTCCGCTTTATTGATGATATCCTTTTCTTATGGACAGGGACTGAGGTGGAATGTCGGCAGTTCATCAGTTTCCTGAACCTTAATCCGTGGAATATTAGGCTAACATCAGAAATTTCCACTGTGTCTGTGAATTTCTTGGACCTGAAACTCTTTATTGATCACGGTAAGATTAAGTCCACACTATTCCGTAAAAGGACGGCCACAAACAGTCTATTGCACTATTCGAGTTACCATCCCCTACATTTACGCAGAAGCATCCCTAAGGGACAATTCTTGCGAGTACGACGCAATTGTACGGAAAGCACTGATTTTGAGAGGGAGGCTAGAAATCTAACTGATCGCTTTATTGAGCGGGGATATCCACGAAGGGTTGTTTCAACAGCTTACCAACACTCCAGGAGCTTAAGTAGAGAGGTGGCTCTAAAACCGAGAAAAAGAGAGGATGGAGTGACCCTCAATATCACCACTCCCTTTAATAACCAATGGAGTGACATCAGGAAAATACTAGACAGAAATTGGGATATTTTGATAAGGGATGACCGGTTGACTCCTTTTCTTTCGAATAGGCCCAGATTAACAGCGAAAAGGGCCCCCAACTTGAGGGACTTAGTCTCACGGAGCCACTTCATGAGAGCTACTCAAAGCACTGGAAGGGGTTCCATTTTGAAAGGAACCTATGTATGTGGCAATTGCAATGTTTGTCCCTTCATGATCTCCACTGATTCCATAATGCTACCTCATTGCTCCTTCCCTATCAAAAGCAGGGCATATTTCAATTGAAAATCGAGAAACTTGGTGTATGGAATTGTCTGCGTGTGCCAGAAAATCTATGTTGGACAAACGACACAGGAATTGAGGAAAAGAATTCAGCAACACATTTCAAATATTAACACCACTAGAAGGGATCAAGCTGCAGGTAATGCACTAACTTCTGTCGCTAAACATTTCCTTTTGAAACACAATAGTAATCCATCCAACATTAGAATTACTGGATTACAGGGGATTAAATCCTCAATACGTGGTGGTGACATCTCAACAGAACTCCTGAAACTTGAATCCAGATGGATCTACAATCTTAAAAGCTTGACCCCTGTGGGGCTTAATGAGGAGTTGCTGTATACAGGGTTCTACAAACAGATATAAGTTGGTGTTAATAATGTCTTTTTTTGACCAAATTATTTATTTTCTTTTTTTTATGATAGAACAATTGGTTCTGACCCTTGAAGCTAGAGCCCTGTTGTGAAGCAACTCCCTCTCTGTCCCTGGAATTTGAAGATTCTTGAAAGATAGGGATGAAGAGGAACTCTAATATCCCCTTGTGGATCCTATTACCTGGAATCAAACTATGACTGTTATCCTGCAATCTTCATGGTGTATCTATGCCACTGTAATGATGAATATTGGATATGTAGTGTGACTGAATTGTGATCTGAGCCTACCTTGCTTTATGCAAATTACATATTTTTGGAGATAAATATTCTGAATATGGGGTGCCATTGTGGGGGATTTTGACTTAGCCCCACTCTCATCATTTCTTGATGAGGATTAACTAACCAGACAAAGCCTCCTATCCATTGGATACAACCCTTGGCATTTGGTTCATTCGACACTCTTACTTGTATACCCTTGCACTAAGCTAGTTTGATTACTGTTTTGTCTAGATTTTTCATTATCCAGCGCCATTTGTTCTTAGTCCACTATTCCCTTCTTCTCCCCCCCTTTTCTTTTTTTTTTTTTTTTTTTCTTTCTTCGTGGGTCTGTATGATGCTTTAATTATTTCTTTTGTTGATATTGCTTTCAGGCTTATTGGCTTTGTGATAACCATACTTTTATTGTTATTTTCAAACTAGAATACCCTCCCCATGTGGTGTCTTTCCATCTGGGGATTTACTCTATTGTTCTTTGAACATAATTTTCTTGTTTATTAAATATTTGGAAGCTATTTGGCTTCAAAATCAGAACTCACTTGTAAAATTTACATTGTTATTTATTTTCATTTCTCTACAGGATCCTGTAGACAGAGGATGGTCCTAGGACCGTCTTCTCTGTCTTTTCTAATGTTTATTATTTTCTTCTATATTTCTTTATAATCTTGGATGGTCCCGCTACTTGACTTTTCCATAGTGTTTATTATTTTTAGCTTCTATTTACTGACCTGTTTATACATACAAAGGGAAGGGTGGTCAAGCACCTATGGTGCTCTTAATAATAACAACAGAGCCATTTATCTGACAACTGTAGCTTATCAGACTTTTTGTATTTCCTTTATATTGAGAAATATTCATATTGCTTATTAAATGTACTGTATATGACAGGTACTTAAATGCCAATAAACTGAGATTGACCTCTCCTTTGAGGGGCAATTCATTATGCCCCCCAGGTAGTATATTATCCCACTATCTGAAGGTGAGAGTGTATCCAGCTTCACAAATACACAGATACCCAAGCAGCAACAATTGTTGCTGTTTGGGTAAAACTGTGTGGATAAGTAGAAATTAAGGCTGCAGTAATATCATATTTACTAACATCCCCACTCTCTCATCTTATATGTATATTTTATCTTCTTTGCAATTTATCTCTTGCACTTTTCCTGACCCTTTTGGTTGGGATCTCTTTTCAGTCTTTTACATATGCTACACTTTATTCTTCCAGGTTGCACAGCTTCCTAAGTCCTTAGTCATGTCTGGCAGTACTGGCGCCTTTATAGATGTATTTAGTGCGTGTTAGTAGCCCTTTGGCGATTACAGGCTGCTTGACACGGACACAGAAACTTCTTTGTAACTGCGCAGACGCGGCGGCCATATTACTAATGGTTCTGAAGCCGCTTCCATTCAGAAACGCGCATGCGCGGTTAGAACTGAGAGACTCTATTTCCGCTTATACAGTCCCCGCACTTCCTTGAGACGGCGGCGCCGGAATGGGCCCGGTTGTTCCTTTACTGCAGGTGATTATCATTATTTTGCTACTCGCTCACTATAAAAACTAGGCAAACAGGCTATGGGAGTGCTCCCCTGATGAAGTCATCATAGATGACGAAATGCATTGGGTGACCCTCCGCCCACTCAGCTGATCTATTGCAGGTTATGGTCTGATTCACTGCATCTGTTTTACTGCATGCTATTGTCTAACTTGTATGGGTTTATCCCTATGTTCCTCTCGTTTTCCTGGTGGAAGTTTCAATGAGGAACATTGATTTTGGTCACATACAACCTCCTTCAGGGAGTTTTTGAGGAAATTTGACTTTATGTCCATTATTGTGGATTGACTCATTATGATATATGTACTGATTTTGATATATGTATAGATCTTGATCTCATGCTGTAGTGGGTGGAATTTTGATCACAGATAGCCCTCTATGGGGCCTTTTTAATTGATTTTAATTATGCTCTCATTGTCTGTTTGTGGTTTGTTGCAATAAAGATTTATAAACTTTGTATCTAAACTGGTGATCGCCTATTTTATACTGGTCAACCTTTCTCTTTTTATTGTATTTCAATAAAGTTTGGATACTTTAGCCAACAAAAAGCCAAAAAAATGAAGAATAAGATGTCAAATCCTTCTCCCCCCTCCAACATTATCACTTCCTGATTTCAATGCAAATTAGGCAAAAAATAAGCAACACATACACATATTAGAACACTGCTGCATATCTGCTGCTTATTTTGAGTTAATATGAGGGTCTATGGGTGAAATATGTGGTAAAATCTGCTACAAGAATTGACATGCTGCATATTTTCCTGCAATAAAATATGCAGCGATTCCCCTGCGGAAAAAAACACGGACAGGGCTTCACAAATCCCATAGACTTAGCTTGGAAAACATGCTGTTGTATATTTAGTTGTGATCTGCTGCCAATCTGCACTAAATACTAACCAAATATGCGTTGTGGAAATGGGCCCTGAGGTTAGGGTCACATTGGCGCCATGAATACGTTAAACGCCAGTGTTTTTTTGATGTTCAAATGTTGAAAAAACCTAGCCTTAACGCATCCATAGGCTCCCATGTAAAAAGTGTATTGCAAAGTTGCAATGTGTTTGAAGCTATGCGTTTTTGCAAAAGCACAAAAAAAGCGGTAAGCAGCTTTTTTTGGTGTGTTTGCAAAAACGCTAGCATTTTTTTTTAACATGGGAGACTATGGGAAAAGCTTGAGTTAACGCATGGTGCACATATGTACCTTGTGTTAAAGCAGGCATTAATGCTAGCGCTAAAAAATGAAAAATACCATAAAAGTGGCAAGGGGAAAACAGCATCCTTTAAAGAATCCTTCCAATGGATGCAAGGTCCCAAATGTGACCCTGCCTAAAGGCCACGTTACACACACAGATATATTGGTCACAGATCTCTGGTTGCAGTGAAATCATGGACACATTGTTACATTTGTACACAGCCACAAAATGATTTCACTGCCACCAGAGATCTGTGACCAGTATATCTGTGTGTGTAACATGGCCTCAAAACCCTGGAGCAGCCAGCAGGTCACAAACAGCAGGAGAGCGACAGGAGCAGCAATGATAACAGATGAAAATGACGGAAGGGGAGTACAAGACTAGGGGCTGAGGACTTAGATTTGAAGCACCGCTCCTGTGACAAAATAAAAAAATGCTGGAGTGGTGCTTTAAGCTTGTATGCTTAGAAGGTTTATTTATAACAGCCCCTGCAGAGCAGCACATGGAAAGATTACAGAGCAGACTGATGTCATTGGCATGGCGAAGAGGCTAAATCTGGACATATATCCATGACAGGGCTGAGTGACTGTGAGTGATGCAACAAATGGTTTCATGGAGTTTGTTTATACAGGGCTGGAGAAACAAACCTCGCTTTCAGACATACAGTAAGACAGTAGCTGACAGTAATACCCACACTACAATGCTGTATAAAGTGACTTTACAACATTTATAAAATGTTTTGAAATCTTGGGATGAACCTGGTAACTTTAGGACACAGAAAGCAATAATTGGCACTTTAATGAAACCCAGTGATTCTGAGATTTTTTTTGTGACATGATAAGGTAAACAATGTTTATACCATGTTAGCCAGTGGATAGAAAAATATTAGAATCTGAGAGTCCTGAGTGGTTCATACCTTTTAACCCCTTCATGACCCTGGAATTTTTCATTTTTCATTTTCGTTTTATCTACCCTGCTTCCAAGAGCCATAACCTTTTTATTTTTCATTCAATATAGACATATGATGGCTTATTTTTTGCGGGACGAGTTGTACTTTCAGATGCAATCATTTATTTTACCATATAGTGTACAAGGAAATTGCAAAAAAAAAGTGCAATCACACCTTTTTTTCTTTTCTTTTTTTAGCCGCCATGTTCACTATATGGTAAAACTGACTTGACGGGGTGATGCCTCGGGTCGGTCCAAGTTTGTAGATACCAAACATGCATACCTTTACTGGTATCTAGGTGGTGAAAAAAAATTTTGGAAAGCTTGGAAAAAAAAACCTGCACATTTTGCGCCATGTTCTGCGACCCGTAGCGTCCTCATTTTTCGGAATCTGGGGCTGTGTGATGGCTTATTTTTTGTGTCTTGAGCTGATGTGTCTAATGATACTATTTTTGGGTGGATGCGCTGTTTTAATCGCCCGTTATCTCATTGTATAGCAATGTTGCAGCGACTAAAAAAAAAACATAATTTCGGCGTTTGGACCATTTTTTCCGTTACGCAGTTTAGGTCTCTCATTAATTGATTTTATATGTTGATAGATCGGGCGATTCTGAACGCTGTGATACCAAACGTGTATTTTTTTTTTTTTTTAATACTTTTATTGTGAATGGGGAAAAGGGGGGGTGATTTGAACTTTTATGTTTTTTTTTTTTTTTACAGGTTTTTAAAAACTTTATTATTTTATTAACTCTTATTTTTACACTGCCTCTTTAAGAGGCACCTTGCTGTACAGTCCGATCGCTTCTGGTAGATACAGATGAGGTGCAACCTGTTACGTGAGCGCCGGATATCCCGCAATACTATCGCGGGATCTCTAGTGCAGGCGGGAACAGTGCGTTTCCCGCCGTGGCCGCCTTCGATCCCGCTGTCAGTGATTGACAGTGGGATCCAAGGGTTTAACAGCACGGATCAGATCCCGGATCCGATCAGTGCTGTTACACTGGAGCTCACATCAAACACCCCTTACCGGCCCATGATCTTGTACAACGTCATAGGTTGGGAAAGGGTTAATGGCTAACTGAAATGATGGTAAGAAAACGTAAAGTAAGCTTTCAAGACTCTGTGGCCTGATGAAGAATAGCGCATATCCGGTCCTTCTGTGTCAAGCGGCCCGGCTGCGCTGGGGGACCGGTGACCATAGGGATGTATAGGCAGCCTGAGCACAGCGTTACACCATTTTAACACTATTCGCTCAGGCTGCAGAATTCTAAGTTTGAGACGGAAGCGTCAGCCAAAAGGCTGACAGATGTCTGCACCTAGCCTAGAGTCTCGAAAGTTTTCTTTGCTTTTTCTTACCATCTTTTCAGTTAGCCATTAAAATGTATCAACCACTGAGGACTCACAGATTCTAATATTTTTGTGACATGTACGTATTTTATTATAGTGGGAAATTTTGGTTGATATTTTTTGTTTATTTATGAAAATATAAAAAAATTGCAAAAAAAACAATTTCACAGTATTCAAACTTATGGCCACTTTACACGTCCCGATATTGTCGTCCAACTTCGATAAAAAGTCACGTGGTTCGTGCGTTGGCCTGGATATCGTTCATGCGTTGTATGGTGTAAATTACCAATTCGATGCAAGAACGATGCCAAAACGATATGGGTGAAGAATTGTGCAGGCTCTCCAACTGCCCGATATTGGATGGACGATATGGCAGGATTGTGCCGTGTGACAGCCCAACAACGACTTGAAGCACAACTTCCCCTATTCACTCCCATGTTAAATGGTCGTTCCCTGGGTCGCTCGTACATCGCAGTTGTGTTGCCTGCCGATATCTCCCTGTGTGACATCTCCTATGCGATCTTGGATTTCACCCAATAAAGTGCGCGCTCCCGTGCCGTTGTATACAATATCGAAATGATGTAAAGTGGACATTACTGTTTAGGCTACATTCACACACAGCCTTTTTAATTCATTTTTGAGGATCCGTTTATTTGTAGTGCACTGAAACGATCAATTTGCCTAGGGTCACACTTGAGTACTGGATCCGTTAAAAGCATCAGATTTTAAACTTAGATTTGGTGTGCGGCAGCAAGGGGGGGCCTGTATATACCACTGGGGGGGCCTGTATATACCACTGGGGGAGCCTGTATATACTAGTGGGGGGCCTGTATATACCACTGGGGAGCCTGTATATACCACTGAAGGGGGCCTGTATATACCACTGAAGGGGGCCTGTATATACCACTGGGGGGGCCTGTATATACCACTGGGGGGCCTGTATATACCACTGGGGGGCCTGTATATACCACTGGGG
This sequence comes from Allobates femoralis, assembly GCA_033576535.1. Taxonomy (NCBI): domain Eukaryota; kingdom Metazoa; phylum Chordata; class Amphibia; order Anura; family Aromobatidae; genus Allobates; species Allobates femoralis. The sequence goes on along the minus strand of JARQOC010000006.1, from coordinate 191,425,835 downwards.
GGACCTGTATATACCACTGGGGGGCCTATATATACCACTGGGGGAGCCTGTATATACCACTGGGGGGCCTGTATATACCACAGAAGGGGGCCTGTAAATACCACTGGGGGGGCCTGTATATACCACTGAAGCGGACCTCTAAATACCACTAATGGGAGCCTGTATATACCACTGAAGGGGGCTGTAACCTCTGATGGGGAGCCTGTATATACCACTGATGGGGGGCCTGTATATACCACTAAAGAGGGCCTGTATATACCACTGATGGGGGACTGTATATACCACTGATGGGGGCCTGTATATACCACTGATGGGGCTGTAACCTCTGAGGGGGGGCAGTATATACACCACTGATGGGGGGCTGTATTCCACTGATGGTGGTTGTAACCTTTAATGGGGGGGAACTGTATACCAATGATGGAAGTCCTATATAGCAGTGATGGAGGTCCTATATACCAGTGATGGGGGATTATATACCAGTAATGGGGGGCCATTTATCATGATGAGAGGGGCTGTATACTGTGATGAGAGTCTGCTTCATTTCCCCCCCTAGGCTTATACTCGAGTCAATAAGTTTCCCTAGTTTTGGAGGGTAAAATTAGGGGCCTTGGCTTATACTCGGGTCGGCTTATACTCGAGTATATACGGTAGCTTTAAAAAATTAATAAACAATAAAAAAAAGTGTGAGGTACCCCCCATTTTTCTTTGTCAGCTAGGGTACAGCAGACAGCTGCAGCCTGCACACCACAGCTGGTGGCTCTATCTTGGCTGTTATCAAAATTGGACCCCACAACAATTTTTTCAATTAATTTATTCTTACAGTAATCTGATGTCAGTTTGGTTGCCATACCGGCAACTCATCACAGGTGCGAGCAGAGAGGGAGGGTGGGGGTAAGTCTGTCATTAACCAATCAAGGAGGTGGAAACAGTCAATATGTCTGAGGTTCATGAGCGAGTCCAGATGCATGGTGACAGCAGCACTAAAGATTGCTAATAGTGTAGGAAGATAGTGTTTATGCCAAAACAGCGGGGCTCACTGTAAAACAGTTTGATCTGTGTTTAGCAGCGTTTGAGCCCCTTTAAATTTGTTTTCTAGGCCCTTGATTTTGCTTCCCATTGATTTGAATGAGGTTTGGAAGTTTGGCGAACTGTTCGTCGATCTATTCACGAACATATGCCAATTTGCCGAATTAAAACCGAAATTCAAAAGCTTTGCTCATTTCAACCAATAACAGCACAAGCATAAATCACCAGGTCCACCTGAGCATAAATACATAACTAGAATCCCCATCGGTATAGAAACACAGAATCACAACCACCATCAGTACATGGTAAACAATTTCAATGTCAGGTCAGAAGACCCATATACGTTTGTATTCCATGAACCTACAACTCCCAGTATGTCCTTAGCAATGGTAAGGAGAACTGGGACTTATTGTAATCAGACATCATTAGGCTAGGGTCACGCTTAAGGCTGACGCAAGTGCTAAAACTTTGCAAATCATCCACAGCGCATATTGTTAATGCTATGCTCTGCCAGTGCAACATAGCCTCATAGAAACCTGCGGTTTACCATAGCAGCGGTCACACACAAAGCTCTAGGACGTGCGCTTTAGCTGAGCGAGCAGGAAACGCGGTCTGTAGCGTTTTCCTGTGTGCTCAGCTAAAGCGCATGTCCTGCAGCTTTGTGTGTGGCCGCTGCTATTATAAACTGCGGGTTTCTATCGGGCTACATTGCACTAGCAGCACATAGCATTAACGCTATGCGCTGCAGCTGATTTGCAAAGTTTTAAGCACTTGCGTCAGCCTTAAGCGTGACCCTACCCTTAGACTATACAGGAACCACAGTACTGATGAGAATTAGTCAGTATCACAAATAATCTTTTACATCCAGGTACCTAATGGATGACTTTGTCTCTGATCGGGACTATTCCCTTTCTATTCTTCGTCTTCTCCAGACACCTTGATGACTTTTCAAAGCCACAACTCACTACTGAAGACTTCCACCTTCTCGGTCTTCTGTAGCACAGTCCTAAATGATACCCTTAAAAATAGTAGAATGATTATAATACTCCAATATAATATGTGCCCTATGCTGTACACCTAAATAAATAATTGCTCCACACTCTTCCCGGCACAAAATATGATTTACATACTGTCCCTCCTATGGTACATGCCCTCCACAGTGCCCTCTTCTTTTCATACTAGGCAGCTTCTTTACACTGTCCTGTCACACCGTGTAACCCTATACTGCCCAGTCTGTTTACTGTCCCCCTCATCACACTCCCACTCCTCGGCATACTACGTTTCCCTCCTGAATGTGGTCTCACACTGTCCTTGCATGCTGCACCCTTTCCATACACACCCACACTCTATCTCTATTCTGTGCCCTCACACATTTTTTCTCATTCCATACTGTTAGTGATTAGTACCATAATATTTGTAATCGCTATACTCATTACGAGTACTTTCTAATAATCACATATTCATTCCGAATAGCAAGTATAATGTAAGTCAATGGGAAACACGAGTAATTTTCTGCTTGACCCTACAAAGGGGTCTGGGGGCTTGAGAAATATGCTGAAATGGGTGGGAAAGTGATGAAATAGAATTGGAAAGACCTGGAGAACATGCTTGCATGCATTTCTGACTCACATATGGTTTGTGGGAATGCCTTTGTCGCAGGATTACATCATTATTATAGATACATAAGAAAAACTACCAAACCTAACCTAAATCACATTTAACAAGTCAAAAAGGTTCAGAAACAGTCTTTCCTGCATAATCACTTGTATAGAAGGCTAAATAAACCAGAGACACAAAAAAATATCTCTTTTAGCATTTGTTCACACATTCTGTTGTGCCTTTTTTCACCTTTTACAATTGGGAGGGCCCTGATTCATACATTTTGTAGGTCCAGCTGTCATACATCATTTTAGTTAGCTATTCCCCAGCACTTTACAAGGCTGACTACAACGTACCAGTAGGTATGTTGATCTGTGACCTCAGAGGCCTCAGGTGGTTTTGAAGGGACCACTCTTACCTAGACATTTGGGCTGTCTCTCCCTCATTCATATTGTGATAGTGGAATACACATTCTATAACAAATTACAATGTGCCAATTGTAGCATGGGCCTTCACCCTCCTCCTCCACCACCATGTGATTCTGCAGCCCTAAATTCAAATGTTCAGAGGCCCTGCAGAAGGCAGGAAACCTGAGATTGCTGAGGGCCCAGAGATGGCCATGTAATGTACGTTTTGGAGGAACTGCTCTTACTTAGACATTTGGGTGGTCCCTCCCTCATTGATACTGTGATAGTGAAATACACTACCATTCAAAAGTTTGGGGTCATCCAGACAATTTTGTGTTTTCCATGAAAACTCATACTTTTATTTATCAAATGAGTTGCAAAATTAATAGAAAATATAGTCCAGACATTGACAAGCTTAGAAATAATATTTTTTTAATTTAAATAATAATTTTCTCCTTCAAACTTTGCTCCCTTTGCAGCAATTACAGCATTGCAGACCTTTGACAGGTACTATTTAATGAAGCTGCCAGTAGAGGAGCTGTGAGGCGTCGATTTCTCAAGCTACAGACTCTAATGTACTTGTCTTGTTGCTCAGTTGCGCTGCGGGGACTCCCACTTTTCTTTCTACCTTGGTTAGAGCCTGTGCTCTCCTCAAAGGGAGTAGTAAACACCATTGTAGGAAATCTTCATTTCCTGGCAATTTCTCGTGTGGAATAGCCTTAATTTCTAAGAACAAGAATAGACTGTTGAGTTTCACATGAAAGTTCTCTTTTTTGGCCATTTTGAGAGTTTCATAGAACAAACAAATGTAATTGACGCACACCAGGGGCCAGGGTTACTCCCGGTTTAGACAGGCGATTCTTCTCCTTCCTTGTCACGGGTGGACCGCGCCTGCCGGTAGTGGGGCCCGGTGTAGTGCAGATCAAAAGTGAGGACGTCTTACGGGAACAGATTAAAGGGGATTTAATTTGTTTTCTTCGTGACGCCACCTATGAGTAGATTCGGTAAGGGCTACCGACGCTGCGGAACCTCCCGGGGTGATGGACAGCAGCAAGATGTTACGCTCCCCACAGGCTGAGCGGTGATCCCCGGGGCTGGAGCTGCTCAAGATGTTGTGCGGCAGCTGCGGTTACCTTTAGTTAACAACGGACAGTTCATAAGGAGACACGGACACAGATAGTCTCTGCAACGGTTCTTTACTGTAACCAGCAGGCAGTACATGGCTTACAGTGGTTGAGTAGAAGACCGGGTGGACTCAGCAGTGATAGTGCTCCTCAGAGATCCGCAGTGTACCTCCTTTCTACCTCCTTAGCTTCTCTTGCCAGCGTCGCCCAGGAATACCAGATCGGGTACGGGGAGGCTGCTTCAATGCCCTATCCATGATGTACGTTCTGGATTCTTTGGGGAGCCTTGGGTCCCTCAGTGGGTACACCGCTGGTTAGACGACTGGAAACTGGCTGGTGGTGGGGTGCTCCTATAAAGCTGCTCCTCCACGGGGCTGGTTCGCGTGGCAGAGGTGAACTGCTGCCAGCTTCGGTACCAGTGAACCGGCTGTGAGTTGTGGGCACGGGAGTCTTTTGGGAACCCGTGTAGATATGCCCATTCCCGGTGGTTAAGGCCTCAGGTGCTGACACCCGACCGGTGACGGCCCAGGGGCCCGCACGGAGTGCGGAGCCCCCGCTCCTCTCCAAGTTCTGTGTTCTAGGCTCTAGATCCTTGGCTCGACTTTGTTCCAACTCTCTAGATTATTGTGTGTTCGATTTCACTACCCTAACACTCCACCCACCAGGACCTATGATTGGTCCCCTGTTCTAGGTGTTGTATGTTGGGTTGGATCTCAGAGTTAACTATTGCACTGCTTTGTCAAGAGAATATTGCGGCTGCAATACTCCCTTGTGACGCACTCGTTGCGGGGCGCCACACTCCCCCTTGGTTAAATCAGCTTGTCCCCAAGCGTCAAACTACTCACATTACAGAGGTTTTTACATTTTTATACATATATGACACACTTTTATTAAAATAGAAAAACAGGTAAAGATACGCTTTGGTGATATAAGCAAAGAAACAGGTAATCACATTGCGCGGACTCGGCGGGCGGTCGGCTGTACTTTAACTAGAGTCCAGGCTGTAGCCGCAAGATCACACGGTCAGTGATTAACGGTAACAGAGTCATTGATGAAGTTCAAGTGTTAAAGTCACTGGCTCTGAGGGTGATGGCGCACCCGGATAGCGAACCACCCATCTGCACAAGCATAGCGCTCGTAGGTGATAATATCGCCCCGGTATAGGTCGCGATCGGGATGTCCTCGTGGCAAGTTGGACTCAACGTCCCGGCGCCCCACAAACACCTCCTCATTCAAACCCACCTCCCAAGCGAACCCCCACCCGGTATTTAAGTTAAAGGTGGAAATTCTACCTTCACGGCGGAGTTCATCAGGCAGCGGCGGCTGGCGGCGAGCCTCGGCACGGGCCTCCATGTTGGCACGTTCTCGGGCTTGCCACTCCTCTCGTCGTCTCTGGCGTATATCTCCGTCGTTACGGCTCGGGGTGTAGAGACGAGTAACGGAGCTGGTGGTTTGGCGGGAAGCTTGAACTTGGCGGGCTGTCTGTATCGGAACCCGGTGGAACGGCACAGGGGAAGGTGTCGGCATTGCACCCGACCAGTGTACCCGAGCTGTGTGCCCGGAAGGAAGTTCCTTGTTGTCTCCCCAAGCGAACCCGGTGTCGAAATCCTCAGCGGTGCTGTGGGTCTCGTCGTCATCCTCTCCGACCTCTTCCTCGATGATCACATCAGGCTGCTCGATGATGAAAGACGTTAAAGCTTGTTCCGTTGTACAACAGGGCGGTGGTGCTGCGGATCCTTCCGTAGGGACGTCCTGCAGGGCTTCCAGGCTGCCTGCCTCTTCATCTGTTTCCGCAGGTAAAGGTGTTTCAATCCCGGTTACCAGGTAGGCCTCTGTAGTTGCAAGGAAGCCTCCGGTACGGGGACAAAACAGGCGACTGTCTCTGTAGTGGTGAAACATGTCGCGGGTTCCTCAGTGGGAACCTGGTAGAGATCTAATTCTTCCATGGAGCGTGTTATGAGCTCCGGCTCAAGAACGGAATCGGTTGCGATGTTGGTCGCTGGAACGGGTCGAGTTGCGGCCTCCACCGGAATGACACAGTCTATTGGCTCAGGTGACGGAGCAGGACAGGTGGTAGGCGAGGGTGAGGCGGTCGAGAAGCTGGTGACGTCGTCGGGGCTTGGAGAAGCTGTACCCGGTCGGCTCTGCTGCATCGCATGGTGTAGTCGTCTGCCTAGGGTCGCGCTCCAGCTGCGGATCGTCCATTCCACTGTCTCTAGTAACCGCACCCGGAGGTCTTGTAGAGCCTCTAGCCAGAAGTCGGGGCTGCCATCTATGGTAAGGGCAGGATCCGGACCCGGTTGGCTTATGGCTGCTCTGGCCTCCGCCTCGACCTCCCGCATCATGTCTTGGAGTCTCATGCTGGCCATTCTTCTTTGGAGGGAAACCACACCCGATCAACCGGTAAGACGTTCTGGTTGAGCTGGTCAAGAATTCCGTCTGTGTGTCTATGTATGACACTCCCATCTCCTCTGGGCTTTTGTAGTCCAATCGTGGGAAAAGTCTTTGGGGTCCGCCCCCATGGTTGATTCGAGCAATCAGGGCGGACAAAGAGTTTGGCGCCTTTTGTCTTTAGCCCTCCCACAGTGAGGGGGGGGTTGACTCACTCCTGGGCTTCACGTGGCGGCTTCTTGTGGCGGGAACGCCATCTTGGGCGCCATCTTGACCCAATGGTGTAAAGGCGGGAAAGTTCTTTTAGGGACGAACAAAGTCCAATTGTAGACAATAAAGTCCAGTTTAAGCACAATATACCCGTTGGGTAACGGGCCTGCTCGTATCCTGCTCGTGACGCCATTTTCTGACGCACACCAGGGGCCAGGGTTACTCCCGGTTTAGACAGGCGATTCTTCTCCTTCCTTGTCACGGGTGGACCGCGCCTGCCGGTAGTGGGGCCCGGTGTAGTGCAGATCAAAAGTGAGGACGTCTTACGGGAACAGATTAAAGGGGATTTAATTTGTTTTCTTCGTGACGCCACCTATGAGTAGATTCGGTAAGGGCTACCGACGCTGCGGAACCTCCCGGGGTGATGGACAGCAGCAAGATGTTACGCTCCCCACAGGCTGAGCGGTGATCCCCGGGGCTGGAGCTGCTCAAGATGTTGTGCGGCAGCTGCGGTTACCTTTAGTTAACAACGGACAGTTCATAAGGAGACACGGACACAGATAGTCTCTGCAACGGTTCTTTACTGTAACCAGCAGGCAGTACATGGCTTACAGTGGTTGAGTAGAAGACCGGGTGGACTCAGCAGTGATAGTGCTCCTCAGAGATCCGCAGTGTACCTCCTTTCTACCTCCTTAGCTTCTCTTGCCAGCGTCGCCCAGGAATACCAGATCGGGTACGGGGAGGCTGCTTCAATGCCCTATCCATGATGTACGTTCTGGATTCTTTGGGGAGCCTTGGGTCCCTCAGTGGGTACACCGCTGGTTAGACGACTGGAAACTGGCTGGTGGTGGGGTGCTCCTATAAAGCTGCTCCTCCACGGGGCTGGTTCGCGTGGCAGAGGTGAACTGCTGCCAGCTTCGGTACCAGTGAACCGGCTGTGAGTTGTGGGCACGGGAGTCTTTTGGGAACCCGTGTAGATATGCCCATTCCCGGTGGTTAAGGCCTCAGGTGCTGACACCCGACCGGTGACGGCCCAGGGGCCCGCACGGAGTGCGGAGCCCCCGCTCCTCTCCAAGTTCTGTGTTCTAGGCTCTAGATCCTTGGCTCGACTTTGTTCCAACTCTCTAGATTATTGTGTGTTCGATTTCACTACCCTAACACTCCACCCACCAGGACCTATGATTGGTCCCCTGTTCTAGGTGTTGTATGTTGGGTTGGATCTCAGAGTTAACTATTGCACTGCTTTGTCAAGAGAATATTGCGGCTGCAATACTCCCTTGTGACGCACTCGTTGCGGGGCGCCACATAATGCTCCAGATTCTCATCAACTGAAGCTGAAAGGAAGGTCAGCCAAAACCGTTTTCAGCTGTGCTAACATACTTGTACAGGGGTTTTCTAAACATCCATTAGCCTTCTTACACAGTTAGCAAACACAATGTACCATTAAAACACTGGAGTGGTGGTTGTAGGAAATGGGCCGTTCATACATCTATATAGATATTGCATTAAAAATCAGATGTTTGCAGCTAGAATAGTCATTTACCACATTAATAATGTATAGAGCAGTGATGGCAAACCTATGGCACGCAGAGCCGTTTTCCCTGGCACGCGGCGTCGCCTCTCACTGCAGCTTTTGAACTGCCGGCATGATGGCGCCGGCAGTTCAAAGCCGTGTTGGATCTGAGGATTCTCCTTCCTCCGCATTTCCGACACTCTCTCCAAGCTCCGCCCTGCGGTCATGTGATGCTGGGACTGAAGACCAGGGGATGAGGAGCGGTGAAGGCGGGAGTACTAGGTGAGTATGATTTTTTTTTTTAAGCCACGGTATAATGAGGGGGCAGGATGGGACAAAGAGGTATGAGAGTGACAAGGGGCAGGATGGTGACAAGAGGGGCATGAGAGTGACAAGGGGCAGGATGGTGACAAGAGGCAGGATGGGAATAAGAGGGGCATGAGGGTGACAAGGGGCAGGATGTGACAAGAGGGGCATGAGAGTGACAAGGGCAGGATGGTGACAAGAGGGGCAGGATGGTGACAAGAGGGGCATGAGAGTGACAAGGGGCAGGATGGTGACAGAGAGGGGCAGAGGTGGACAAGAGGGCAGGATGTTGACAAGAGGTGGCATGAGAGTGACAAGGTTCCAGATGGTGACAAGAGGGGCATGAGAGTGAAAGGGGCAGGATGGTGACAAGAGGGGCATGAAGTGACAATGGCATGACGGTAACAAGAGGGGCATATGGGCAAATGTAAGAGGGACATGATGGTGACAAGGGGCATGATGGTGACAAGAGGGGCAGATGGTGACAAGAGGGGCACGATGGTGACAAGAGGGGCAGGATGGTGACAAGAGGGGCATGATGGTGACAAGAGGGCCAATATGGTGACAAGAGGGGCATGATGGTGACATTAGGAGGAGGCATGATGGTGACATTAGAAGGGGGCATGATGGTGACATTAGGAGGGGGCATGATGGTTACATTATTACAAGAAGGGGGATGATGGTGGCTTTATTACAAGGAGGGGGCATAGTACTGCAGGATAGGGCATTACTGCATGATTGGGGCATTACTACATGATGGGGACAGGATGGGGACATTACCACAAGGGGACAGGGATCGAGCATACTACAAGGGGATAAGGCTGGAGACATTACTACAAGTAGGGGGTTAGGATAGGGACATTACTGCCAGGAGAGAGTCAGGATGAAGCAAATAACTACAAAGAGAGGGTCAGGATGGAGCACATAACTACATGGAGAGGGTCAGGATGGAGCAGCATTACTACAAGGGAATGTCAGATGGAGCACATTACTTCAAGGGAAGGTCAGGATGGAGCACATTACTACAAGGAGAAGGTCAGGATGGAGCACATAACTACAAGGAGAAGGTCAGATGGAGCGCATAACTATAAGGAGAAGGTCAGGATGGAGCGCATAACTGCAAGGAGAGGTCAGGATGGAGCACACTACTACAAGGAGAGGGTCAGGATGGAGCACATACTACAAGGAGAAGGTCAGGATGGAGCACATTACTTCAAGGAGAGGTCAGGATGGAGCACATTACTACAAGGAGAGGGTCAGATGGAGCACATTACTACAAAGGAGAGGGTCACGATGGAGCACATTACTACAAAGGAGAGGGTCAGATGAGCACATTACTAGAAGGAGAGGGTCAGGATTGAGCACATAACTACAAGGAGAGGGTCAGATGGAGCCATAACTATAAGGAAGTCAGGATGGAGCACATTACTGCAAGGAGAGGGTCAGGATGGAGCACATAATTACAAGGAGAGGGTCAGGATGGAGCACATAACTACAAGGAGAGGGTCAGGATGGAGCTCATAGCTACAAGGGAGGGTCAGGATGGAGCACATAGCTACAAGGAGAGGGTCAGGATGGAGATACTACTACAAGATAGGGACCAGGATTTCAGTATGAAATTTGCTTGCTCTGTCTAATATTCTGCTTTTTCCATACAGATCAATCCACCTGCTGTTTCTAGAAAGGGCAGTGGCAGCGGCTCAGCTTCAATGTGCAGTACACATGAGCTGTCTGACCACTGCTGAAGAGAAGAGAAGACTGCAAAGGTAAGTTGAAAATCAATTAATTGTTAAAATAATTGAATTGATCATCAGTGTTTCAGGACTACATGCCCTGTACATGGAAGAGAGTTAGCATCTGCTGGCTCTCCCCCTGTGCAGCACTTGTGATAGATAACCACTGCTGTAATTTAGGTTAAATTACAGTGTTGGCACTTCACCATAAATAATTTTGTTTTGGGTTGCAGTTTGGCACTCGGCCTCAGAAAGGTTCGCCATCACTGATATAGAGTGTATTTCTGATTCATTTAATGTTAGCTTCATTGAAAAAAAATGTGCTTTTCTTTTCAAAGATAAGGAGATTTCTAAATGACCCCAAACTTTTGAACAGTAGTGTACATAATCCATAGCAGTTTACAATGTGCCCATAGGCACCCTCCTCCTACTCCTCCTTCACTGCCATGTAATTCAGCAGCCCTACATTCAAATGTTCAGAGGGCAAGTAAGCAAGAATCCTGGGTTTAGTGAGAGCCCTCATGTAGCCCTGTAACATACATTTAGAAGTGCCCTTCTCTAGAAATTTTGGAGGTCCCTCTTGTGTACATTTGAGAGTGCCCTCACTTATTCATATTGTAGGGCCCTCACTCTAATATTTAACACATTAAAGGGCAGAGACTGCATGGTAAAAGTATAAGCAACATTGAGTAATAGAAGGTAGCAATGAGTGCCGCCTGTGATCCTCAGGTTTGGCTGAACTCTGTGAAAAATAAAAATAAAGCTGCACTAGTCAAGTGGATGACGAGCTCAAATATATCTCTTGTTTAAGTCAATGGACAAAGGATATATAGGATGACTTACAGTAGATTTAAAATGAATATCTATCCCCTATCTCAGTCACAATATGGCACAAGTTGTGACAAGGGCCACCAATGACAAATATTAGTTTGGTAGGACCACTGTATATTCCAGATATGTCCACTGCATACGGTTTGTAAAAATTAGCCCTATTGGCTAAGTTATGGTTGATGCAGGAAGCCACCATCCCAAGGGCCTCCAATCAAAAATAGTAGTAGATTAGGCTGGAGAAGGAATTCTGTCCTAGACTAGTTTGTCCACTGCACAATGTGCATAGGGTTTGTAAAAATTAGCCCTATGGGCTGAGTCATGGTTGACGAAGGAAGCCACCATCCCAAGGGCCTCCAATCACAAATAATAGTTAGTGTGGAGTAGGAATACTGTCCCAGCCTAGTTTGTCCACTGCACAATTTGCATAGGGTTTGTGAAAATTAGCCCTATAGGCTGAGTCATGGTTGACAAAGGAAGCCACCATCCCAAGAGCCTCCAATCACAAATAGTAGTTAGCCTGGAGTAGGAATACTGTCCTAGACTAGTTTGTCCACTGCACAATGTGCTTATGGTTTGTAAAAATTAGCCCTATGGGATAAGTCATGGTTGACACAGGTAGCCACCATCCCAAGGGCCTCCAATCACAAATAGTAGTTAGTTAGGCTGGAGTAGGAATACTGTCCTAGACTAGTTTGTCCACTGCATAATGTGCATTGGGTTTGTAAAAATTAGCCCTATGGGCTGAGTGAAGGTTGACGCAGGAGGACACCATCTCAAGGGCCTCCAATCACAAATAGTAGCTAGACTGGAGTAGGAACACTGCCCTAGTTTGTCCAGTGCGCAATGTGCATAGAGTTTGTAAAAATTAGCCCTCTGGTCTGTGTAATCGTTGACAAAGCAAGGAAACAGGGTTTTATGGGAAGGGGTTGACGTCAACAGCAGTAGCATAAGAATCAGCATTTTTGGTGAATTTAGATTTACTTGCTGTCATCTGGAGTAATTACAAACTGTAAGTCTGTCTGCATTTTTCAATGTGAGGCGTGTGCACCTATCAGTGATGATTGACCCAGTGGAACAGAAAACACGCGCTGACATCACACTAACAGAAAGTCAGGCCAGCACCTTCAAGGTGTATAAGGAGAGGTCAAGCCAAGTGTTCAACTTGGACACCCAATAGTTAAAGGGAACTGAAGCGTCAGAAAGGACGCACGTATGGTCACTTAAGTACCTCTTGACCATGTTCTGCATTTCTCCCTCCTTCGCATTGTTACAGGCACAGATAGCCCTTGATGTTGTACTGGTTTATTGAAAATTGCTCAATTTCGGCACATTTTCCCCCACCTCTGTTGTACCCAGTGTTCATGTCTCTCCCATTATCACTTGGTGTTGAAAAGAGTCGTTAACTATGCCTCCAGCATTGTCTGAAGGTACCGTCACACAGGGACATATCGCCGGCGATGTTGCCGGCAACTGAGGGGCGTGTCCAGGTTGCGGCGACATCGCCGGCGAATTGCCGCGTGTGACAAGGCGATAATCAGGCGATGAATCGCCTGAGTCACATCGCCAGGTTTCCCAACAATGTTGGGAAACCTGGCGATGTTGGTCAGGCGATCATGCCTGATCGCCCTGTGTAACGCGGCAACCTGCAATGTTGCGGGCGATTCTGCCTATCTACAACATTGCGAGTTATCGCTCGCTGGGTTGCTGGGCAACCCAGCGAGCGATAGCCGCGGCAACTAGCCGGCGACATCGCCGGTAATTTGCTGCGTCTGACAGCCCCCCGGCGATGTTGTCAGGAATGCGCGCTCCCGCGATCCCCGGCAACATCGCTGGCGATATGTCCCTGTGTGACGGTACCTTGAGGGAGATGTTTTCAGCAACTGATCTACAACGACCCTCTTAAAGGATTCCATTATAAAACTGTTTAGTGACTCCAAAAGGAGAGAAGAAAATTTCTCCTTGTACCGTCGATCGGTGGCCAACCAGTATAGGTTGTTGGATAAAATGTGTATCATGCGAGGGTCTTGCCACAGACAGTTACATATGAACTGTGCCATGTGGGTCAAGCTGCCAAAAGGCAAATCTTTGGTGTGCCAACAGTAGGATCAGTACCCATCCTCTCCTCACACCGACTCGCTTCCTCCTCCTCACTTCCTCCTCTCCAGCCCATCCAGCCTAGACAGACATGCAGCTTGGGTTATGTGTTCCTTCTGTAGCATTAAGAGTCCCCTCAATAGCACAGAAAAACAAGTCCTCTCCCTCCTCATCCTCCTCCTCTTTCTCCACATCACCCAATGTTGTCTCAGAATTTTGGTTGGGCACTATTACCCATTCGGAAATCTGGCACCATAGTAACATGTTGCCTCTGAATGCTTCATCTTGGAGATTATTTTGTTATTGTTTCAAGAGATACAGCAGCGGGATGGTTACACTGATAATAGCCTGATCACCGCTCACAAGGTTGATGCAGTACGCAAAGTCCTCCAAAACCTGACAAATGTCAGCGATCTACACCCATTTGACAGTTGTTATGTTTCATGGCTGACGGGCATGTTGAAGCTGGTATTTAGCTACTGCCCTATGCTGCTCACTATGCCTCACCAACATATGATAGGTAGAGTTTCACCACATCGACAGGTCGTGACTTAGCAAATTCAAGTGACTCACCATGGGCCGGGTGCTCAGGTCTCAGGCGCGGGCTGTCAGTCACGGTTCGGTGCCTGAGGTTGCGGGCCCGGTGGTCAGTAAAAGGGTGAAAACAAAATAATAAAAGGGATAAAGTTATTAGATTGTAACGCCACCTGTAGGGTTCCAGTGATGGCACCAGCGCTGCTTGGACCTCCGGGGTGATGGGCGGCAGCAGGATGGAACCGCTCCCTACAGGACGAGCGGGGTCCCCGGAGTTGAGAGCTGCAGCGGAGTAATAGGGCAGCTCAGTTGTTTCTGCAAAACAATGCAATTGAATGGTAGTTCTAGAATAAGGCTCGGACACGCTGCTCACTCTGTACGGGTTCTTTACTCTGGTAAACGGCAGATTCACAAGGTATGCGATGATGTCGGCTCAGGTAGTGGACCGGGTGGCTCTGGCCATAAGCAGCGTCTGAAGCTCCTCTGATGTTCCTTCTCTATCACAATCTGTCCCTTCTCTTCACTGCCCTAGTATACCTTGCCAGGGTACTGAGGGTCCTCGATTGGGGTTCCCGAGTCTTAGCCCTGACTCCCAATGGGTCCCTGGCCCTCAATGGTGGGTACCCCCTGGTATAGCTGCGGTGATGGTTAAGTTGTGAGTTGGGCTCCTAGGAAGCCTTCAACCACTCCAGATTCTGTGGTGCAGGATTGAATCGTCTGAACCACCTCGGAGCCGGTACTCCGGGTTCTGGACTGGGCTTGGGTATTGTCTTACCCGTTCTGCTCTTGGCCCCTTTCTCTTTTGGGTCACCAGGTTGAGGTGCCCTCACAGTTAGCTATCTCAGTGCTCTTCTGCAACTTCTTCCACTCTGCTACGTCTGTTACTTTCACTTTGCCTCTCTGAGTGTCACGACTTGACTTCTGCACTGTTCTGTTCCACTTCCTGGTCTAACTCTTTGCTGCTCTCCCACTCACTATATCACCTAGCTCTCCTCCCACCGGGACCTGTTACCCTAGCAACGGGTGTCTGATTGGTCCCCTGATCACTAGGTGTGTGTGTGTGTTGGACTCTCAGGATTCTTCTACTCATTACCAGAGCAAAGAATATGGCACCTTCATTCAGGGGTGCAGTACCCTTTTGTGACGCACTCTTAGTGGGGTGCCACACAAGCACTTTTGCAGTGCTGTAAGAGCAGCAAAAGTGGTAGACGAATGGCGGATATGGGTGCTAATACAGCAAATCTTCTCAAGGTAGTATGGCAAGTCAGGGTAGGTTTTCAGAAATTTCTCAACAACTAGGTTCAGCACATGAGCCATGCATGGCACGTGTACCAGCTTGCCGACCTTTAAAGCCGCTACCAGGTTAGACCCATTATTGCAGACGACCAGACCGTGTTGTAGGTGCAGGTTGTAGGTGCAGCGGGGAGAGCCACTGATCGGTCTGCTGTTTTAAAGTTTGCCACAGCTCTGCTGCAGTGTGTGGTTTCTGACCTAAACAGATCAGCTTCAGCAGAGGGTGTTGCCACTTAGCCGATGCAATGCTGCACAGGTCCTAGCTTGGCAGTGATGGGGAGGGTAATTCTGCGGAGGATGATGAGCAGGAGGAGGGGAGAGCGAAAGTGGAATATGAAGAGGCTGAAACCCTGACAGAAGTTGGGCTTGATATTCCTGGTATGGGTAGGATGTGCGATGTTCCACTTTGTGCCTTTGTCCCAACCTCCACCATGTTCACCCAATGTACCGTAACAGAAATCTTTTGTCCCTGTCCACAACAACTAGTGCCGGTGTCTGTTGTTAGGTGGATCTTCACAGGTACAGCATTCATGAGAGCACGGTTCAGATTCTTTAACACTTGCTTGTGTAAAGTGGCAGCTGGGAATACTGTATTGTGGGGCAGGCACAGCCAAGAGATCATGGAAAGACTGTTCCCACAAGTCTAAACGGCAACAACTCCACAACTAGCAATTTGGCAATTTGAGTGTTTAATATGGGGTGGGTGCGTGGCTGAGTATTTACGCTTTCTTTCCAAGGTCTCAGACCCCGACAATTGGACGCTTCACTGGGACAAGGAAGTGGTTGTGGTCTATGTTTGTTGTGAGTGAGCAACCACAGCTTGTGGGCAGGAGATATGAACATCAGCTTCCTGAACTGCAGTTTCTGAAGGACGTAGCCCAGGTGACATTGCAGTGGGTTGACCCCCAGATGCATATTTGGTACCCTGGTGTTCCGCCCACCTACTGGGGTGCTTGGCTGCCATGTAGTTTTGCATACTGGTGGTGCTCAGGTTGCCTTTGCCCTGGCCTCTGCTCAACTTGAAATGGCAGCTGCTACAGACTACAATGTTTTTCTTTGAAGGACTTTCAGAAAAAAAATTCCACACAGCAGCTGAACTCATCCTTGCCCTCACTTGGCCCTCAGTCTTGGGAACTATTGACCCAGTTGTCACTCTGGGCAAAACACGACAACCCCTTGGTACCTGTGTTGGTGCTACTTATCTATTTTCCTCTGTGTTGCTGTCATGGATATGCTTGCCAACGTCCAGGTCAGATCATCATCGACCAACTCGTCTTCTATCTCATCCTCCTTCCCAGTTGACATTGTGTGGCGCCCCGCAACGAGTGCGTCACAGGAGGGTATAGCAGCCATAAATGCAGCCGCAATATTCTCCGACCCAGCAGTCATATGGTTAACTTAGAGATCCAAACCCTGCATGCATCACTTAACATAGAGGGCCAATCCAAGGTCCTGGTGGGCGGAGTGCAAGGGTAGTGTAGGAGAAGTACAGTTAGTCTAGAGTAGTGAGAGTCTAGTCTAGACAAGAGAGAGACACAGACTTGAACTTGGAGTAGGAGCGGGGGCTCTGCACTGCGTGCAGCCCCCGGGCCGTCACCGGTCGGGTGTTAGCACCTGAGGCCTCAACAACCGGGATCGGGCATCACCAACCACGGGTTCCAAAAGACCCCCGTGCCCAACTCACAGCCGGTTCACTGGTACCGAAGCTGGCAGCAGTTCACCTCTGCTATGCGAACCAGAAGCGTGGAGGAGCAGCTTCACAGGAGCACCCCACCACCAGCCAACTTCCAGTCGTCTAACCAGCGGTGTACCCACCGAGGGACCCAAGGCTCCCCAGAACATCCATAACGTACATCTTGGATAGGGATTGAAGCAGCCTCCCCGTACCCGACCTGGTATTCCTGGGCGACAATGGCAAATACTTAGCTAGAATGGAGGAACACTACGGATCTCTGAGGGACACCTATCACTGCTGAGTCCGCCGGTCTACTACCCGTTAACTGTATACCATGTACTGCCTGCTGGTTACAGTAAAGACCCGTTACAGAGACTTACAGTGTCCGTGCTTCCTTATGATTGCATCCATCCGCACACAAGGTAACCGCAGCTGCCGCACAACATCTTAAGCAGCTCCAGCCTCCGGGATCACCGCTCAGCCTGTGGGGAGCGATCCATCTTGCTGCTATCCATCCCCCGGAGGTTCCGCAGCGTTGGTAGGACTTACCAAACTACTCATAGGTGGCGTCACGAATAAATTAACCCCTTTAATCTGTTCCTACAAGACGTCTTCGACTTTTGATCTGCACTCAACCGGGCCTCACTACCGGCAGGCGCGGCCCACCCGTGACAAGGAGGAAAGAGCTACAGCCTGTCTAAACCGGAGTCCCCGGCCACGGTGAGTCAATTGTAGGCTGACATAATGGAAACTGTGTCTCATTATCATCAGCCTCCACCTCTGGAGTCAGTGAATAACGCTCCTCCAAGTGGCTTTTTTCTTGCAGTTGGTCCTCAAACACTTGAACATCAACATATGACAGATCCTCACATCCCTCTTCGATGCTGCACAGTGATGGGCTAGAGCCAACCAAACGATACGTACCAAACAGATACTCGGAGTGGCCAAGCTTGGGGTTATATGTCTCCTGTGACTGATAATCGTGGGAGGAAGAAGAACCAGCTTCAAGATTAGTATACAATAGAGGTAGCTCTGAAAGGGCTTTTGTGTTATGAAGAGGCCTAACATTCCCTAGCAGCTGACCGATCTCTCCTTATGCTTGCAAGTGTATGCAAAGCAGGTAAAATGGCGGCAGCAGGGCTTAAAAAGACCCTATGATGCTGGGCGGCCTGCCAATCACAGTAATGCCACAACCAAGATGTCTGCAGCATTACTGTGATTGGTTAAGAAGCCCAGCATGTTTAATGGCTGTAAAGGAGGCGCCAATACTGCAGGGCGGGACATATGAATATAGCAAGGCGAGTACACAAATACACACAGAATAACGAGCAATACGAATAGCATACTATTCGTGCAAATAGTAATGAATACACACGCTCATCACTACATTCTGTCTACTCACTACCTCCACACTCATCCTCCCTCACTCCTTTTATTGTATCCGCATACATCCCAGAAGGGTATGTGCCCACAGTGCGTTTTTGCAGGATTCTTGCTGCATTTTCCGCATGCATTTTGCTATGGTTTTATGCACAAACATGCTAATTTGTTCCTGCGTTTGGTCTTCCCCTTAAAACCAATGTGCTTCAAAGAAACGTTGTGCCCACACATTGGTTTTGCAAGAGTCAAATACCCCAGCTTTTGCTGCGGATGGGAAAGATTAACCCCTTTACGACCAATGACGAGTATACTCGTCATGAAAAGATGTCAGTTCCCGCATCATGACGAGTATACTCGTCATGGCTTTGAACTGTCACTGCTTCTAAACGAACAGTGACAGTTCAATTCTAAAAGCTGTCAGTGACAGCTGAGGGTCAGGGGCAGAGGTGTGGGCACCCCTGTTAACCCCCCCCTGCCCAGGACCCCTCCGATCGGCAGTGTAAAACTGAAACTGCCGATCGGAGCGATTCAGACAGATTTACCCCTCCAGGTCTGATTGGAGCTCTCCAATCAGATCTAGAGGGGCCGATCGGCGGGTGCCCTTCCCCTACTCAGCCCCCTCCCACTCCAGGACACATGCCCCCCCCGGATCATGTTTATCTGCCGGCGGGCTGCACACCCGGCGCACCCGCCAGCCATCACCTAAGGCTCCAGCCCCCGTTCCATCCAGCTCCCCCCCATGTCCTGTCCCGCCCCCCCTGTGTCCAGCCCCCCCTGTGTCCAGCCCCCCCCTGTGTCCGCCCCCCCCCCTGTGTCCGGCCCCCCATATCCCCCATACCAGTCCCGCCGTCCACCCGCCCTCCTCCTTCTCTCCTCCAGGCTGCTTTTTCTGCCGGCGGGCTCATGCGCCCACCGGTCCAGGTGCAGGGCCCCCTCCCCCTGCTCGTACTCTCCCCCCTTCCCCCAGCTGGTACCCCATCCAACCCCCTGCCCCCCCCCAAGCCCCGCTCACCTATTCCGGCGGGCTGCACGAGCTCGTCGGCCTCCGCTCCTCCTCTGCAGTCTCCGGTGTGGCCCCTCCTCTTCTCAGGGGCTTCTCCTCCTCATCCATCGGCGGGTAAGTATGAATGAATGAATGAATGAATAGATGGATGGGTGGATGGATGGGTGGGTGGATGGATGGGTGAATGGATGGGTGGGTGGATGGATGGATGGGTGCGTGCGTGGATGGATGGGTGCCTGCGTGGATGTGCATGCTTGGATGTGCTTGCGTGGATGTGTATGTGCGTGGATGTGTTTAGATGTGTGTGTGTGGATATCAGCGTGCGTGCTTGGATGTGTGCGTGTGTGGATGTCAGCGTGCGTGGATGCCAGCGTGCGTGGATGTGCGTGTGTGGATGTGCACGCGTGGATGTGCGTACGTGGATGTGTGAGTATGTGGATGTGTGCGTGGATGTGCTTGGATGTGGATGTGTGCGTGGATGTGTGCGTGGATGTGTGTGTGGATGTGCGTGGATGTCAGCATGCGTGCGTGGATGTCAGCGTGCGTGAATGTCAGCGTGCGTGGATGTGTGTGTGTGGATGTGCGTGCGTGGATGTCAGCATGCGTGGATGTGTGCGTGTGTGGATGTGCATGCTTGGATGTGCGTGCGTGGATGTGCGTGCGTGGATGTGCGCGTACGTGGATGTGTGCATGCGTGGATGTGCGTGTGTGGATGTGCGTGCTTGGATGTGCGTGCTTAGATGTGCGTGCTTGGATGTGCGTGCGTGGTTGTGTGCGTGCGTGGATGATGGGTGCATAGGTGGATGGATGGGTGCAACAAGGGATCAAGTGTCCTCTTGTTATAGTCTCTGGGATCATAGTCATGGTGCACTGTATAACAGATCATTGTCATACAGTGCACCATAACTCTGACCTCCGAGACTGTAGGAAGAGGACACTTGATCCCTTGCTGCAGTCTCTGGATTGAGCAGAGGCGATCGAGCGTCGTGGGACCTTTGTTGTGGACTACGTCGGAGGCGATCGAGCGTCGTGGGACCTTCGTTGTGGACTACGTTGGATCTTTATAATAAAGATAGAGTCCGAATTTTGTTTGTGTTTTTTTTTCAAATAAAAAGATTTTTCTATGTGTGTATTTTCTGACTATTTACCAGAGATTCCTAATGGCGGGTCTAACATTGGCCCTATATTATGAATCTCGGGCTTAGTGCCAGCTGCCAATAAAAAGCTGGCATTAACCCCTTTAATACCCAGTTTGCCACCGGCACCAGGGCAACTGGAAGAGTCTGGGTACAGCGCCAGAAAATGGCGCTTCAATGAATGCGCCATTTTCTGGAGCGGCTGCGGGCTGCAATCCGCAGCATGGGAGGCCCAGAACGCTTGGGCCTCTCCATGCTGCGGATTCCAGCCCCCAGCTGCTTAGTTGTACCTGGCTGGACCAAAAATATGGCGGAGCCCCACGTCATTTTTTTTCTAGAATTAGTTCTAGAAAAAAAAAAGGCTTTGCTGTATTTCTGGTTGCCAGCCAGGTACAACGAGGCAGCTGGGGGTTGGTGGCAATCCGTAGCTGCCAAGTTGTACCTGGCTGGACTAAAAATATGGCGGAGCCCCACGACATTTTTTTTCTAGAATTAGCCCTAGAAAAAAAATTAAAATGGGCTTCGCTGTATTTTTGGTTGCCAGCCAGGTACAATGAGGCAGCTGGGGGTTGCTGGCAGTCCGTAGCTGCCAAGTTGTACCTGGCTGGATCAAAAATATGGCGGAGCCCCACGCCATTTTTTTTATAGTAGTCCTAGAAAAATAATAAAAATGGGCTTAGCTGTATTTAGATGCATAGTGAACACTTTGAACCCCAGGTGCTTCACAAATTGATCTGTAAAAATGAAAAAAGAAAATTTGTGTGAAAAAAAAGTACTTTTTCCTTCTTACGGATCAATTTGTGAAGCACCTGGGGGTTCAAAGTGCTCACTATGCATATAGTTGCATTCCTTGGGGGTCTAGTTTCCAAAATTAGGTCACTTGTGGGGGAGCTCCAATGTTTAGGCACACATGGGTTCTCCATATGCGACATAGTGTACGCTAATAATTCCAATTGTTAGCGGACACCATGTTGGGTACGGAGAGCCCCTGTGTGCCTAAACATTGGAGCTCCCCCACAAGTGACCCCATTTTGGAAACTAGACCCCCCAGGGAACTTATCTAGATGGGTGGTGAGCATTTTGAACGCCCCAGTGCTTCACAAATTAATCTAAAAATGAAAAAAGAAACTTTTTATCGAAAAAAAAGTACTTTTTCATTTTTACGGATGAATTTGTGAAGCACCTGGGGGTTAAAAATGCTCACCACCCATCTAGATAAGTTCCCTGGGGGGTCTAGTTTCCAAAATGGGGTCACTTGTGGGGCAGCTCCAATGTTTAGGCACACAGGGGCTCTCCAAACGCGACATGGTGTCCGCTAACAATTTGAGCTGATTTTTCAGTCAAATTGTTAGCAGACACCATGTCGCGTTTGGAGAACCCCTGTGTGCCTACACATTGGAGCTCCCCCACAAGTGACCCATTTTGGAAACTACACCCCCCATGGAACTTATCTAGATGGGTGGTGAGCATTTTGAACACCCCAGTGCTTCACAAATTAATCTGTAAAAATGAAAAAAGAAACTTTTTATGGAAAAAAAAGTACTTTTTCATTTTTACGAATGAATTTGTGAAGCCCCTGGGGGTTCAAAATGCTCCTCACCCATCTAGATAAATTCAATGGGGGGTCTAGTTTCCAAAATGGGGTCACTTGTGGGGGAGCTCCAATGTTTACGCACACGGGGTCTCTCCAAATGAAACATGGTGTCCGCTAACAATTTGACTGAAAAATCAGCTCAAATTGTTAGCGGACACCATGTCGCGTTTGGAGAGCCTCTGTGTGCCTACACATTGGAGCTCCCCCACAAGTGACCCCATTTTGGAAACTAGACCCCCCAGGGAACTTATCTAGATGGGTGGTGAGCATTTTGAACCCCCAGGTGCTTCACAAATTCATCCGTAAAAATGAAAAAGTACTTTTTTTCCATAAAGATTTTTTTTTTTCATTTTTACAGATTAATTTGTGAAGCACTGGGGCGTTCAAAATGCTCACCACCCATCCAGATAAGTTCCCTGGGGGGTCTAGTTTCCAAAATGGGGTCACTTGTGGGGGGGCTCCAATGTGTAGGCACACAGGGGCTCTCCAAACGCAACATGGTGTCCGCTAACAATTTGACTGAAAAATCAGCTCAAATTGTTAGTGGACACCATGTCGCGTTTGGAGAGCCCCTGTGTGACTAAACATTAGAGCTCCCCCACAAATGACCCCATTTTACAAACTAGAGGCCCCAGGGAACTTATCTAGATGGGTGGGGAGCATTTTGAACACCCAGGTGCTTCACAAATTCATCCGTAAAAATGAAAAAGTACTTTTTTTTCCACAAAAATGTTCTTTTAGCCTACATTTTTTAATTTTTACATAGGGAACAGGATAAAATGGATCCTAAAAATTGTTGGGCAATTTCTCCTGAGTACACTGATACCTCATATGTGGTCATAAACCACTGTTTGGGCACACAGCAGGGCTCAGAAGGGAAGGAGCGCCATTTGACTTTTTGAATGGAAAATTAGCTCCAAAAGTCAAATGGCGCTCATTCCCTTCTGAGCCCTGCCGTGCGCCCAAACAGTGGTTTATGACCACATTTGAGATATCGATGTACTCAGGAGAAATTGCCCAACAATTTTTAGGATCCATTTTATCCTGTTGCCCATGTGAAAATGAAAGAATTGAGGCTAAAAGAACATTTTTGTTGGAAAAATTAAAATGACCATTTTTTCCCTCCACTTTGCTTTAGTTCCCGTGAAGCACCTGAAGGGTTAATAATCATCTTGAATGTAGTTTTGAGTAGCTTGAGGGGTGCAGTTTTCGGAATGGTGTCACTTTTGGGTGTTTTCTGTCATGTACGCCCCTCAAAGGGACTTCAAATGTGATGTGGTCACAAAAAAAATGGTTTTGTAAATTTTGCTGGAAAAATGAAAAATTGCAGATGAACTTTGAACCCTTATAATGTCCGAACGAAAAACATTTTTTTTTCCAAAATTGTGCTGATGTAAAGTAGACATACGGGAAATGTTATTCATTAACTATTTTGTGTCACATACCTCTCTAGTTTAGCAGAATAAAAATTTATAATTTGAAAATTGCAAAATTTTCAAAGTTTTTGCCAAATTTTTGATTTTTTCACAAATAATCGCAAAAATTATCGACCTAAATTTAATACTAACATGAAGCCCAATATGTCACGAAAAAACAATCTCATAATCGCTAGGATCCGTTGAAGCGTTCCAGAGATATTAGCTCATAAAGGGACACTGGTCAGAATTGCAAAAAATGGTCTGGTCATTAAGCTGCAGAGTGACTCGGTCCTTAAGGGGTTAAGCATGTCCCATCTTTTTTGCGTTTTTGCTGCAGACAATGGCAAAAATGCTGAAGAAAACGCAGCAAACCCTCCGCAGCAATAACAGTAAAAATGCACAAAAACACTTACGAAAACCCAGGTCCAGGATTCAGCAAATCTCCTGTCAAGGACTCTAGAGATCCTTGAAAGAACTACAGGTTTTGCTACATTCTGGACCGCAGCAAAATCGATCTGTGGGCACATACCCTAACTCGTCATACTGTGTCCACATACATCCCCCTCAATCCTTATATATGTCTGAAGTAGGGATGAGCCAATATACTCGCTACTATTCGGTATTCGCTGAATAGTAGCGGTGTTCGGGCTACTCGCTACTCTCCGAGTATTATGTGTACTCGGGAGTAGCGAGTAGTCCTTATACTTTCACAGTGAATCTATAGACACACTGTGAAAGTAGCCTAAAAGTGATTAAAAGTTGTTAAAAAATAATAAAATTACATACTCACCTTCCGACGCCTGCATCGGGACCAGCAGAGAAGACATCCGATCGCTGGACAAGGACCTGTCACTACCAGCCAATCAGATGGCCAGTTTACAAGGTCCTGACAGTACACAAAGGACCTTGCAAATTTGCCAATCAGGTGGCCGCTAGCGATGACGTAGTTGTAACGTGGCGCCATCTGATTGGCCAGATCGCTACCGGCCATTATTTTTTAACAACTTTTACTCACTTTTAGGCTACTTTCGCAGTGGATGAGGCGTTTAAGTCACAGTGGGAGACCATTGCAGACACTTGTTTTAGGGGTTTCATAGGCTTGCTGTCAAATGACAACAAGTCTAGCATAGCCCTATTGGAAAATGAAATAGATGAATTACAGATTTTGATTAAGGAGGGCCTCTCCAAAAAACGTTGGCCAAATTTGAGAAAGAAATTGAGGGAGATATCACAAAATGGGAAAAAGAGATCAAGGAAGGCAAGTTGAAATAATTCCACCGAGACCAAAGTGATTACTCTAATCACAGAGTGTATAAGTGGAAAAACAAGCGTGGGAAACCTAAAAAAACCACCCCATGGACCTAAACCTGGCCTACCTAAACCTGGTGCGCCAGATTTACCTAGGACCCCGTCCCTGGTTTCTTTAGCATCTGGAGATGAAACTCAGGGTGAGTCAGAGGACGAAATAGCAGGATCATCGGTCGGTTGAATGATGAAACACGCCTAATTGTGACTCGCCTTCAATCTATGATCCTTCCAAAGCCAAAGGGAAAGGTAATTTGTGATAACAGTCTCCAAGTTGTTAATCTCTCAGAGCATGTTTTAACTCCTATGCAGATAGATGTGCTTTCTAAAGGCCTTACTTTTGTACCGGCTAACTCATTCAATTTTTTCGTAGCCATGAAGGACGTGCATTTATTTGCACGCAAAGTACTGTTGAAGAAACTGCATATGAAGGGTGCTCTAGGGATGGGAGACGTTTTAGAACAAGAAGACCTTGGTTCCTTGGAGGATTTAGAGAATGAATTACCATCTAACGAACCAGGTAGGTTCCCCCAATATTTAATGCCAAAGTCAACTAGTTTCCCCCCTTTGTCGGCCTGCCCGGCCATCGATATATTCACTAGATTGGTGGTGGATGATTTTAAAAAACTAAGTACTAGGAGGTCGTTTGATAACCTCACCCACCAACAGAGGAAGGCCATTGCCGACTTAAAATCTCTCGACAATGTGGTCATTAAGGCGGCCGACAAAGGGGGCAACATTGTTATTTGGCCATGCCAACTATATGAAAAGGAGGCCTTCAGGCAACTGAGAGACAAAAATGTCTATCAGAAGCTAGATCAGAATCCTGTTAGCTCTTTTTCTTATGATTTGGAAAGGATTTTAGTGAGTGCAATTGGAGGAGGGGATCATCACTAAAAAAGTCCTTGATGGACTGATGGTCAAGGCCCCTAAAGTGTCCACCTTCTACTTGCTTCCTTCTCGTCCGATAGTTTCAGGCATGGAGGGTCTTTGTGATCCGGTATGTTGATTTATCGACTCTTATTTAAAACCCCTTGTTGAAACATTGCCATCGTATCTACGGGATACTACGGACGCCCTCACCAGGATTGACGGGATCTTTGTGGAGAAGGATATGTTCATAGTCACTGCCGACGTGGAGTCCCTCTACACCTGCATCGCTCATGATGCAGGTGTGGAGGCGGTCCGCTTCTTCCTTGAGGAGTCCAACTGGGATGCGCATTTATGTGAGCTGATTATTGAGCTGCTCTGCTTTGTCCTGTCCCACAACTTTTTTACTTTCAAAGATCGATTTTATCTTCAGAGGCGCAGCACTGCCATGGGCATGGCCTGTGTACCTTCGTATGCAAATCTGTTCCTAGGATACTGGGAGCGGGGTATTTTTGCATGCGGGGGGTGTGCGGGCCGTTGCCCATGTGCAGTGCTGGATGCGCTATATTGATGATGTTCTTTTTGTGTGGCAGGGCACTGCAGAGCAGCTCAGATCATTTATGGACGAATTAAATAAAAATAATTTGAACATCAGACTCACTTATAAATTTAGTAATTCATCAATTGACTTTTTGGACGTCAAAATTATGGTTGATGGTTGTGGACTGTTACAAACTGACGTATACCGAAAAGAGACGTCTGTGAACGCGTTATTACATGCGTCATCAGCCCATACTCCGTCAACCATAAAAGCCATCCCGGTTGGACAATTCTTGAGGATGAGGCGGATCTGCTCCACGGAGGCTGACTTTCAGAAGCAGGCTAGGGATTTGAGAGGCAGGTTCAGGCAGAGAGGGTATAGTCGTAGGACCATCAAAAGGGGCTGTGATAGAGCAAGGCTGACCAAACGTGATGATCTCCTCCTTCCTCCCAAAAAGAAAACAGACGAGACTTATGGGGAAATAAGATTTATCTCTACTCATAATCAGCAGTGGGAAAGGATGAGACAAATTCTTGCGAGACATTGGCCTGTGTTATTGTCCGAACCATACTTGAGGGGGGTCCTCTCTGAGAACCCTCTTATGACATCTAGACGGTCTCAGAATTTAAAGGGATCCTGTCACCCCCAAAACACCTCAAAACCTATTAAAAGCTGTCCCTACAGCATAGTAACACTTACCCTACACTCCTTTTACCTCCTAAAAGCACCAAGTGAAATAGGAGAAAAATGTTATTATAGTACCTCATTATGGATGATAATGAGTGACTATGCTATTCATAGTCACTCATCCAGGCTCTCCCACTGCATGATATCACGCCTCCATAGGCGTGATCTTGGAATCTGATTAAAATGCGCGCCTCCCCGCCGCTCTCCTGTGTCTCGGCCGGCCTGTAGTGGGTCTCGGTGACGCGATACGCGTCATTTCCGGCGCCGGGTGACGTATACACCCGCGCCGCTCTGTTAGCTTCAAAACGCGCACTGCGCATGCGCGTGACTATGAATAGCATAGTCACTCATTATCATCCATAATGAGGTACTATAATAACATTTTTCTCCTATTTCATTTGGTGCTTTTAGGAGGTAAAAGGAGTGTAGGGTAAGTGTTACTATGCTGTAGGGACAGCTTTTAATAGGTTTTGAGGTGTTTTGGGGGTGACAGGATCCCTTTAAAAGATATTTTGGTGCATAGTCACTATGCACCAAAAACATCAAGGATTTTAGGATGGGCCCTCCACGGAAAGGATTTTTCCCATGTGGGGATTGCAGCACGTGTCCCAACATGGTCAGGGGTTCTGATTTTGTCTCGAGCGATGGCTCCTGGACTTACAAAATAAATCAACACATCTCGTGTAGCAGTACACATGTTGTGTATTTTGCTACATGTGGATGCAATAAAATCTATATTGGGTTAACCACAAGAGAGTTGAGGGTCAGGATTCATGAACATGTGAAGAGGACATCTTGGCTGCCAAAAAAGCTAAAAAGGAAGAGGTCGCAGCCCTAAAACCTCTACCCCGTAACTTTTATCACCATCATGGGTGTAATGTAAAAACTTTAAAGGTGAAGGGGATTGATCAGATACATGGAGGAGTTAGGGGAGGGGACCTTCAAAAAATGCTGTCCCAACGGGAATTAAAATGGATAATTACACTTGATACCGTGTCTCCTAGAGGTCTAAATGAAGCCATTAGCTTTGTTCCGTTTCTCTGAGATATTAGAGGTGCTTCTGTCTTACAATAATATGTCTGAGACTTCTCTGACGGCCGTTGTGATCTTATGCCCAATCTGATAAGGATGTTCTCTTTTTTAAAAAAAAAACGTGTTTCTTTACTTCTTTTCTCTTTTCTCTCTTTTTGTCTTTTATTCATCCTCTCACTATCAATGCATTGTGAGATGTTTTATCTGTGGGGTCTGGTTTTTAAATTGTGTCTTATCTGTATTACAGCGGATATATTTCATGATGCACTATACATGCTGTGCGGTTACCTACCCTGAAATGTCTACCATCTATCATTAAGCCTGAATATCCACCATCTTTGGAAGAAGGGAGAAAGAAACCTTACTCAAGATTGTCATTAAATTATACTGTAATGCGTGGTTTTTTGCATCAGGCTCAATGAATGTATGTACAATCATTGCGTGCGCGCATGCGCGGTCTGCTCCCCCTGCTGGCCTGCCACGATGGCGCGGGATACGCTGGGCCTGTTTACATGCTCCCATGGCAACTGCCGGGCGCATTGTGATGGGCTTAGCATCGCGCCGGTAGTGACATCACTGGCGTCGGACGCCGACGGCGCATGCGCCGATTCCAACCCTCTGATTGGCCGGGTAAAACATGTGACCGCATGTGTATATGGATATAAAATTCGCCATTGCCTTGTATCACTACTCCTCTAGATGAAGCATATGCGTAATTAAAGCAAGCGAAACGTACGTAAGGAGTCTGATATGGAGGGATTGAATCTCTTCATCCTGCACTAGCACCTTATGCTTTATATGTGATTGCACTTTGACTGTATGTACTTATTTGCACTTTATGGGGTATTGCAATATTTTACTTATGAGCTGCCAGTCTTTACCTTGATTACTATGGCTGTCTCATTATGCTTCATCTGACTACACCAGTCTAATGAAGTAGCCTCTGTATTATATCCTATGTCTGTGCAATATGATGAAACTTTCTATGTGCATCCATTTATTGTATATGGATTAAGTGCTATGTATTTGTAATGGTTGCACCATTTTTTCTGCACCTTGTTGTTAAAAACTGTCTCTAAATAAAGATACCGTATATACTCGTGTATAAGCCGACCCGTGTATAAGCCGACCCCCCTACTTTTGCCCCCAAAACCTGGGAAAACCTATTGACTCGTGTATAAGCCGAGGGTGGACCCCAGCACAGGTATACAGCCCCAGCAGTGTAGTATACAGCAGCCTCCCCAGTGGTATACAGGCCTCCTCAGTGGTAGTATACAGCAGCCTCCCCAGTGGTAGTATACAGCAGCCTCCCCAGTGGAAGTATACAGCAGCCTCCCCCTGTGGTAGTATACAGCAGCCTCCCCCTGTGGTAGTATACAGCAGCCTCCCCCTGTGGCAGCATACAGCAGCCTCCCCCTGTGGCAGTATACAGCAGCCTCCCCCTGTGGTAGTATACAGCAGTCTCCCCCTGTGGTAGTATACAGCAGTCTCCCCCTGTGGTAGTATACAGCAGTCTCCCCCTGTGGTAGTATACATCAGTCTCCCCCTGTGGTAGTATACAGCAGTCTCCCCTGTGGTAGTATACAGCAGTCTCCCCCTGTGGTAGTATACAGCAGTCTCCCCCTGTGGTAGTATACAGCAGACTCCCCCTGTGGTAGTATACAGCAGCCTTCTCAGTGGTAGTATACAGCAGTCACCCCTGTGGTAGTATACAGCAGCCTCCCCAGTGGTAGTATACAGCAGCCTCCCCAATGGTAGTATACAGCAGTCCCCCCTTGGTAGTATACAGCAGCCTCCCCAGTCGTAGTATACAGCAGCCCCAGCCTCAGTGGTGGTATATACAGGCAGCCCCAGTGGTGGTATATACAGGCAGCCCCAGCCCCAGTGGTGGTATATACAGGCAGCCCCAGCCCCAGTGGTGGTATATACAAGCAGCCCCAGCCCCAGTGGTGGTATATACAGGCAGCCCCAACCCCAGTGGTGGTATATACAGGCAGCCCCAGCCCCAAAGGTGGTATATACAGGCAGCCCCAGCCCCAGTGGTGGTATATATAGGCAGCCCCAGCCACCAGTGGTGGTATATACAGGCAGCCCCAGCCCCAGTGGTGATATATACAGGCAGCCCCATCCCCAAAGGTGGTATATACAGTCAGCCCCAGCCCCAGTGGTGGTATATACAGTCAGCCCCAGCCCCAGTGGTGGTATATACAGGCAGCCCCAGCCCCAGTGGTGGTATATACAGGCAGCCCCAGTGGTGGTATATACAGGCAGCCCCAACAACAGTGGTGGTATATACAGGAAGCCCCAGCCCCAAAGGTGGTATATACAGGCAGCCCCAGCTCCAGTGGTGGTATATACAGGCAGCCCCAGCCCCAGTGGTGGTATATACAGGCAGCCCCAGTGGTGGTATATACAGGCAGCCCCAGCCCCAGTGGTGGTATATACAGGCAGCCCCAGCCCTAGTGGTGATATATTCAGGCAGCCCCATCCCCAAAGGTGGTATATACAGTCAGCCCCAGCCCCAAAGGTGTTTACAGGCAGCCCCCAAATGCTGGCACTTGCCCCCTGCTTGTAAGCCCCCCCCGGCTACTTACCATCCTCTGTCTTCTTCATCGCGCGCGCAGGTGCCTCGGTGCTCCCGTCCTCCATGCATCCGGGTCCCCGGCCGTCGCATAGCGATGACGTCATGCGACCGGCCGGTCACATGACCCCGGATGCTATGGAGGACGGTAGCACGGAGGGACTTGCGCGCGCGATGAAGAGGATGGTATGGTAATAATAGCAGCCGGGGGGGGCCTTACAAGCAGGGGGCAAGTGCCAGCATTTGTGGGGGCTATATAATTAGTTATGCACTGCAGTGCATATGTAATGAGCGGCCCCACGTGACGGGGCCGCTCATTCAGCTACCTCCCACTGCCTCCTCCAGCCTCCCCAGCCCTGGACACAGCCCCCACCTACCGTATTGACCCGTGTATAAGCCGAGGGGGAGACTTTTCAGCCCAATTTTTGGGCTGAAAAACTCGGCTTATACACGAGTATATACGGTATATATTTTTACTGCAAATTCCTGAAGCAATTATGGCTCCACATTTTTCCTCCTTTTGATTATTTGTTATACGTGCTGAGCTGCACAGCTAAAACCAGGTATATTCTCTGGGAGCTGTTTAGATGGTACCATATGGAATATTTATGTACTTTCGCAGTGTATCTATAGATATACTGTGAAAGTATTCGTAATCACTATACTCGCAACGAGTAGCGAGTACCGGTACCTACTCGTTGCCAGTAAAGCGAGCACAAATATTAAGGTACTCGCTCATCCCTAGTCTGAAACCATCCCCCCAACTCCTCATACGGGATCATCAAATTTACCCCAGTCTTCCCATACTGCGTCCACACCTATTCCCCCCTCCTCACTCCACATACTTTGTCCACAGCCATCCCACCCTCAATCCTCATACTGTGTCCGCAGCCATCCGGCCTCAATCATACTGTGTCAGCATCTATCACCCCTCCCTCCTCATATGGTGTCTGCATACATTCCCTTCACTTCTCAAACTGTGTCCACACCCATTCTCCCTCATACTGTGTCCACAAACATTCCCCCTCACTCCTCATACTGTGTCTGCAGCCATCCCAACCTCACTTCTCAGAACGAATCCTCAAATCTATTCTCTGTCCTCCCCATACTGAGTCCATACCCATCACCCCCTTGCTCCTTATTCTGTGTCCTCAATTGCTCCCGTTGTTTGCTCCCTATAATCCCCATAAGGTGTCAGCATACACTGCCCCCATTTTCTCCCTATGATGTTCCATATACACTGCCCCTCATTTACTCCCCATGCTGGGTCCACATACACTGTCCCCCTTTGCTCTCTATGGTGTGTGCACATACACTGTCCCCCCATTTGCTTCCGATTCTTTGTGCACATACTCTGCCCCCGGTCTACTCCCTATGCTGTGTCCACATACACCACAGCCTTGTGTTCTCCCTATGCTGTGTCCACATACTCTACACCCCTGTTTTCTCCCTATGCTGTGTCCACATACACCACACCCCCTGTGTTCTCCCTATGCTGTGTACATATATACTACACCCCTGTTTTCTCCCTATGCTGTGTCCACATAGACTACACCTGTTTTCTCCTTATGCTGTGTCCACATACACCACACCCCTGTGTTCTCCCTATGCTGTGTACATATACACCACACCCCTGTGCTCTCCCTATGCTGTGTACATATACACCACACCCCTGTGCTCTCCCTAAGCTGTGTACATATATACTACACCCCTGTTTTCTCCCTATGCTGTGTACACATAAACTACACCCCTGTGTTCTCCCTATGCTGTATCCACATACCCTACACCCCTTGCTTCTCCCTATGCTGTGTCCACGTACACTACACTTCATCTGTTTCCTATGCTGTGTCCACATATACTACCCACTGTTTGCTAACCATGCTGTATTCATTTAGACTGCCACTCCCTTGCTCACCATGCTGTGTCCACATGCTTTTCTCCCCTTTTCTGTGTCCACAAACATTCTCCCCTTCTCCTAACTACATTAAATCTTCGGTGTCTTCAGCGCTACTTGAGTACTTATCACCAGCCTTCCGCCGCCTATGCAGTGCTGAGATGTGACGTTAGCAGTATGATCAGATGACCTGATCATGCTGTTGATGTCGCCCAGACCCAAAAGTACTGGGAATGAGAGCTTCAATTGTACTCGCATTTGCTAGATGTAAACAATTGTAGCCGATGCACTACAGTTTCTCTGAGCTGCTGTAACCTTGACAGCGGGTCAGAGAGCTATCGGGGGCAGCAAATGCAGTCGACACCTCGGGCACTGCATCAGGCAGCCCGACGGCACCCTTCTACCTGCTGCCCCCTAGATATGCCTCTGTTCCATACTTTATCTAGTTTTATTCATATTTGTATACAGAGGTTATTCCTACATATTTGTATATCGACATGACAGTTCCCATTTTCTATCTCCTCCCTACTCATTGCTTGCATAAGTATCATCTTCATGTTGTGTATTTACATATGTTATTTTGAACAACTATCACACTTCAGTAGGCCTAAGATATAGCTTTTATTGATCAATATTTGTTAAAATTACAAAATATTACATTAAAATACGGTAAGCACTGCCAGGTGTGAGCAGTTATAGACATCATCAGATATAGGGCGCTGTATCCATATTTATGCACCTGCAACAGTAGTATAAATTCTTTAGGTATGAACAACCATATATTGTCTAATGAAAAATTAATAGGTCTTTGAAAAAAAATGCAAAACCTTTGGTTGCTACTGTACTTTTAAGTAATATTCTTAATAGAGGGAACGCAGAGAACATTAATTTGTTGACAGTTAACATGATATAGCGATAAGGAAGTTGTGGTATTAGAAGGAAGGTCCTGGCTGTGTTTCACAAATACTTTGTGATAAAGTACGTCTTCTTTTATTTTAGCACTTAGTGCTTAAACACTGTTAAAAACTACAGTTATCATGGGAATAACAGACTACTGGAAGCCCTTGGCCATCGTCCCATTGGTTCTGAGTAAGTAAATATGATTGGGGCATTAAGTTCTTAATACTTGATTATTCCTGTTTCATCTTCTGTAGCATGCATTGTCCTTCACACCACATATTATGGCACACACCATCACAAACACTATATATCATATTTCTGATAAATGAGAACAAAGAAGAGAAATGAATAACAAACCCATGTATGTGTGATTGTTATTTTTCTGGAGCCCCGTTAACATTAATTTTACTTCCTGTACAGCACTCCACCGAGGTTTTGGACACAACCATTGACTTCAAAGAAGCAACTGCTATTTTAGAAGTCCTCAATTTTGCTGAATATGCAGCAAACTAAAATGTGAATGAAGAATGATGAAGGATTCTGTTGGTACAAAACACTGACAGACTCAGTTAACTCCTACAATGCACAGGTAGATAAAGTGGTTGTAGACATCAAACTATTCAAAATATAATCGTCTGTCTTTTTAGCCTAGAATGCATGCATGTAACCCCTTCACGACATTGGATGTATGCATACGTACTGGTTGAGAGGGGGGTTCCCATCCTAGGACGTATGGACATGTCCTGTCAATCATGTGGGGCACAGGAGCTGTGCTGGTGCAATTGCAATAGGGAGCTTGGCTTATGTGACAGCTAAGGCTGCTTCCACACTGCAGTTTTTTCACTGATCAGTGTCCATCAGATTTGTGTGCCAAAACCAGGAGTGTCTCCAAAACTCAGAACAGGTGACAATCTTTCAATTATAGTTTTTCTCTGCAAGTTCCTCTCCTGGTTTCTCTCCGGGTTTTGGCACACAAATCTGATGGACACTGATCAGTGAAAAAACTGCAGTGTGAAAGCAGCCTAAGTCTCACCTCAATGTGTAGAAAGCAAAAGCACTGGCACTCACCGTCCATATAAAAGTTGTTAATTTAGTCACGTTAAAAGGTGCTGCAGGACAAGGAGCGACACAGGAGGCAAACAGACTGTATCATGTCTCTTACACGCTTCTACAGGGGACAATTGTGAGGGCAAAAGGTGGTGCTGTCAAGGTTTTTTTCTGTATTTTTGCTTCTCACAGCCAGGAGTGGTTCCCATACTGCCCATGGCTGTTTAAACCCCTAAATCCTGTGTTTAGTAGTGATCACAGCATTTATGAGGCTGGGATAGGGGTGACCTCTTTTCTTATTCAATAGGGACCCCATAAAATGATACCAGGGAAGGGGGGCACGATGGTAACTGTGGCGCGCCTGCAACCAGGAGGCCACAGGGTGAACTGCAGCGGGACAAGTCACTTCAGGTCGGGTAAAGGGTAGCAGGAGAACGGTCCGGCTCTGAGTACCCCGGCCCCTGGGGGTGCGACATAACCCTAGGTCATTAAGATGATGTCATGATGACCTTTGAGTCAGCCAGCTATAGCAAGCCTCTTAACCCATGACAGGAGCGTGGTGTAAGATGCTTATGATGCTTCTGTCAGTGTAGAACTGACAGTGATCAGAGCACTTCAAGTTAAAATCTCATAAAAGGACTAAGTAAAAAAGTGAAAAAATTGTAAAAATTTTAAAAAAAGATCACAAAATAAAGAGCAAAAAAATTGAAAACATGCAATATCAATAAAAACGTATATTTACGTTAAAAAAATAAAAGTACACATATTTGGTATCGCCGCTTCTGCACCAATCAATAAACCTGTTACCTTATTTAAAGGGATCCTGTCACCTCCAAAACGCCTCCTAAGCTATCAAAACATGTCCCTGCACCATCCTATCACTAATCTCACACTCCTTTTGTCTCCTAAAATCATCCTGTGAAAGTGGATAAAAACGTTTTAATACTCACTCATTAGTGATGATAATTAGCAGGGGCTATATTCTTTAGTCACCAGGGCGTGTTATTTTGCAGCCTGAATGATCCAGCCTCTCTCTGTCTGTGCTGCTGTGATGTGCAGCTGAAGGCAGGACTAATGATTTGCATTATGTGAGTGATAGAGAGGGGGGAGGGTAAAGCCTGCACAAGCAAAGCACACAGACAGAGACAGAGCCACAGACAGAGCCTGCAAAACAGCCCACCCTGGTGACTAAAGAATATAGCCCCTGCTAATTATAATCACTAATGAGTAAGTATTAAAACGTTTTTATGCACTTTCACAGGATGCTTTTAGGAGACAAAAGGAGTGTGAGATTAGTGATAGGATGGTGCAGGGACATGATTTTGTAGCTTAGGAGGCGTTTTGGAGGTGACAGGATCCCTTTAAACCTTTCAGCCAATATGGAGAAAAACATAAACATGGCAAATAAACCGTCATCATACCACCAAATAAAATGAAGTAAAACACAATCAAAAAGTTGCATAAAATGATATCACTAATAATATCCATGTGTAGATAGAAAGAGAAGCGGCATTCACCATATAGCTGTTAATGTCCTTTATTTTATCTTAATACATCGGACAAAGATGAATGCCGTGTGGAGAGGAAGTGGAGCCATTTCACACCAGAGCATGGTTTGTACCTTACTGACAGAGCCATTTTTTCAATTCTGACCAGTGTCACTTTCTGAGGTAATATCTCTGGAACACTTCAAGGGATTCCAATAATTCCAAGAATGTTTTTTTGTGACATATTGGACTTTATGTTAGTGGTAAATTAAGGATGATATTTTTTGTGAAAAAAATGAAATTTGGTGAAAATTTTGAAAATTTAGCAATTTTCAAACTTTCAGTTTTTATACTGTTCAACACAAAACAGTTAATAAACTTTCAGTTTTTATACTGTTCAACACAAAACAGTTAATAAATAACATTTCCCACATGTCTACTTTACATCAGCACAATTTTGGAAACAATTTTTTTCGTTATTATGTTATAAGGGTTCAAAGTTCATCATCAATTTCTCATTATTACATCAAAATTTACAAAATAATTTTTTAGTGACCGTATCACAGTTAAAGTCACTTTGAGAGGCTTATATGACAGAAAACACCCAAAACTGGCTCCATTCCAAACTCTGCACACCTCAAGCTACTCAAAACCCCATTCGAGTAGATTATTAACCATTCAGCTGCTTCACAGGAAGTTAAGCAATGTAAAAGAAAAAAATGAACATTTTACTTTTTTTCCTCAAAAATGTTACTTTAGTATAAAATTTTGCTTTTTCACAAAGGTAACATAAAAATGGACCCCATAATTTGAAGAGCAGGTTCTCCTGAGTATGCCCATATCCCATATGTGGTGAAAAACTATTGTTTGGGCACATGGATGGGCTCGGAAGGGAGGGAGCGACATTTGACTTTTCAAGCGGAAAATTGGCTGATATCGTTAGCGGATGCCACGTCGTGTTTGGTGAGCCCCTGATGTGCCTAAACAGTAGAAGCCCCCATAAATGACCCCATTTCAGAAACTAGACTGACAAGGAACTTTTCTAGATGTGTGGTGAGCACCTTGAACCCCCAGGTGCTTCACAGTTTGCCCGTGAAAATTTAAAAAATTACATTTTCTCCATAAAAATATTCTTTCAACTGAAATTTTTTTATTTCCACAAGGGTAACAGGAAAAAATGGATCCTAAAGTTTGTAGTGTCATTTCTCCTGAGTACGCCGATACTTTACATGTGGTGGAAAACCACTGTTTTGGCACCTGAAAGGGCTCGCAAGGGAGGTAGCCCCATTTGACATTTTAAGCGGAAAATTGGCTGGAATAGTTAGCTGATGCCATGTCACGTTTGGAGAGCCCCTGATGTGCCTAAACAGTGGAAACCCCCCACAAGTTAACTAATTTTGGAAACTAGACCCCTCAAGGAACTATTCTAGATGTGCGTTGAGCACCTTTAACCCCAGGTGCTTCACAGTTTGGCCATTAAAATAAAAAATAAAATCACATTTTCTCCACAAAAATTTTCTTTCAGCTGATTTTTTTTTGTTTTCACAAGGGTAACAGGAAAAAGTGAACCCCATAATTTATAGTGCAATTTCTCCTGAATATGGTGATATCCTGTATGTGGCAAAAAAAAAACACTGTTTGGATGCACAGTAGGGTTCGGAGGGGAAGGAGTGTCATTCAAACTTAAAATCGTCTGGAATCATTGAGCCATGAAAATAAAAAAATCACATTTTGTACAAAAAAATTTCTTTGAGCTTAAATTTTTATATTTTCACTAGGGTAAAGGGAGGAAATAGACCCCAAAATTTGTAGTGCAATTTCTCCTCAGTACGCTGATACATCATATGTGGCAGAAAACTCTTGTTTGGACACACACCAGGGCTCAGAAGGGAAAGAGTGACATTTAAATTCAAAATTGGCTGGAATCATTAGCAGACACCATGTTGCATTTTGAGAAGCCCTGATGTGCCTAAACAGTGGAAACCCCCCAATTGACCCCATTTTGGAAACTAGACCCCATCAAGTAACTTAGGTAGATGTGTGGTGAGCACCTTGATCCACAGGTGCTTTACAGTATTTTAGAACGTTGAGCTGTTAAAAGAAAAAAAAATAACATTTTTCCGAACAGAAATGTTTTAGCCCCAAATTTTGTATTTTCACAAAGGATAGCTCATATGCAATTGAAAATGACTTTTGAAGTACAGTGTAAAGCTCAGAAAGAAAGGAGCATCATATTGGATTTCAGATTTAACTGAAATAATTGGGGTTGCCATGTCTGCTAACAGATGATGGACCCTGGTGGAGACTTGTGTTTTTGTATAAGGTCTGGAAACTTGCTATCTACCTTATGGAGACAGCGAAGTAGGTGAAGAGAATGTAGCCATTTCCCTCCTCTCAGATATATGCAAATTTGCACTTCATTAAGGAAGTGGAGAAACTCCAGTGCCACATTTAAGCAGCTCCTCAAAGTCATAATCGCTTTCCAACAAGCTTTTAATATGACTAAGGGATTTGTGCCAGGTCAGAACCCCAAACTACAGACGCTGCGTTTTGGGGTAACTGCCCCTCATCAGTGTAGTGTGTGGGATATTCTGATCTGGCTGTGTGAGTGGGCTAAGACAAGGTCTGGGAACTTGCTATCTACCTTATGGAGACAGCTAAGTAGGTGAGAAGATTGTAGCCACTTCCCTCCTCTCAGATATATGCAAATTTGCACTTCATTAAGGAAGTGGAGAAACTCCAGTGCCACATTTAAGTGGCAGTGGTCTGCCAGCGAATCCCTGCATGTGGGCTGGCTCTCTAAAGAGCGCCAACATGCAGGGATGAGGACCACGAGCACAGCACGAGTATCGCGAGATTACTCGGTGCTCGCCGAGTAGCCCGAGTACAGTGATACTCGTGCGAGTACCGAGCAGCGCAGAGCATACTCGCTCATCACTAGTTATAAGATGTCATAATGTAGTGTGGGGCTCTGTGTATTTTTGGTTGCCGGTCATGTACAGCAGCCAGGTATGGCCAGGGTCACACATGCCCCTGCATGTTTATAAGCCCTTAGAAAACGCATCCGTTTTTCTAAGGGTGTCAATAGTCCCCTGAGGTCCTGGACGTTTTTGGGAAAATTTTGGACTTAGTCATTTTTTCACCAAAAACGCATATGCGTTAACGCATAGTACCTATATGTACCATGCGTTAACGCATGCATCTACCATAGGGCCCCATGTTAAAAAAATGCATGTGTTTTTGAAATTCCCCCCAAAAATGCTGCTAGCAGCGTTTTCGGGATGCTGCATAAAAACGCATGAGTTTTTTGAAAAACGCACAGACACATGCATTATCGCATGTGTTTTTAGACTTTGAAAAAAAAATGGCCAAAATGTTCCCAAAAATGGATTTAAGGCAAGAGCAGATTTTGTGTGTGACTCTGATCTATGGGCTGCCACCATGCCCCAGCTGCCTAGCTTTACCTGGTTGGTAATCAAAGTACCTTGGAGCCTTTTTTTCATGAAAGAATTGAAAAAAAAATTGCCATATTTTTAGTTCAGGCAGGTACAACTAGGTAGTTGGGGGCTGGAATGCTCAGCATGCAGAAGCACAAGCATTCTGGTTCCCCCACGCTGTTAACTGCAGCCCACAGCTACCCAGCTGCCATGTAGCAGTGCCAGACTGGGTAATATGGGGTTAATGCCAGCATGTATTGTTAGCTGGCACTAAGCCCGAGGTTCATGCTGTCAGGCCAATATTAGACTCAGCTAGTATGAACATCAAAGTAATAAAAATAATACACACACATAGTAAAATAATTTATTTAGAAAAAAAACACACAGCCCTCTTCTGCTCTCTTTATTACCCACCAGTAACCCTCCATGGTCCTCTGATGACCTTATCGCATACAATCTAATGCAGTGCATCAGCAATGTAGTGAATTGTATGTGTATCAGATCTGCGTGCCTGGAGGCACTGACAGTTCGCCTTGCACACCATGCTCAATACATGGTGCGCAAGGCTTTCCATAGTCAGGTGATTCGGGGGACATCATGGCAATGACCACGGGTCACCATGGAGGAGATCGGGTCACCGTGATCGCGTCACGGGGACCCGATCACTTGGGAGACAAGAGCAATTCTTCCCCCTGCCTCCTAGATGTTGCAATCACATTGATCACAGCATTTAGGGGTTTAAAACTGCCAGGAGCGGCACAAAACCGCGCCTGGCAGTGACTGCTGGGTCTTGGCTCTAAGATCAACTGCAGACCCAGCGGCGATCATGCGGGCACAGCCGCTGTAACCGCAAGATTGCCATGATGTACTGGACACGTCCAGTGTAGGGAAAGCACTGGTTTCCTGGACATATCCAGTACGTCCAATGTCACAAAGAGGTTAAGGTATTCGGGCTACTCTGTACTCACCGAGTATATTTGTGCTCACCTTGCGAGATTTGAGTGTCCTGCCCAGCATGTTTGGTGCCTGATTGCCAATCACAGTAATGCTGAAGCCATCTTAGTTGTGGCATTACTGTGATTTGCTGGCCGCCCAGCATCATAATGGCTATATAAGCTCTGCCATCGCCATCTCGTTTTCATTGCATCCGCAAACAGCATAGTGTGAGCATAGGGACAGAACAAGCAGCATCTAAAGAGAGTGTTTCTGCAACATAAATGTGTCGCCCTCAGGGCTATGTGTTACTCAGGACCGGTCCTTATTCTCTGCTTACAGGGGGATGTCACGGTGGTGGCCGTGGACCGGTTCCGTGGCCCTGGAGGGACCGCAAATAAAAAGGGAAAAAATAAAAATACAAATAGGAGTTTTTCAGTGACGTCACCTGTGGGATGCGGCCAGATATGACCGCCGCTGCTTGTCACAGCTCCAGGGGATGATGATGGGATGCAGCGGGGTGATAAGCCCTCCACAGGTAGGGCTAGGATGATCCCTGGGCCGGTGATAATAGTTGTTAGTTGGTATAGCTGTGGTGAGGTGATAATGGGGAGTGCACTTAATACTGACCGGTGTCTTTCAGATCTCCTGGCTTGTCTTTTCCTCAGATGCTGGTCTCCTCGGCCATAAACCTTTAATAAAGACTCTCACACAATTCTTCAGGTTTAACCGGATGCTTTACTCACTGCTCTTATTTTCACACAGACACAGTATTTTCTGACAGTGAGCGCACCGGTAGCCGGTCAGCAGCTGGTCACCCCCTTTCTTTATGCCTTTCCGGGTCTCTCTCTCTCTCTTGACCGCTACCTCAGGGCCAGCAGTCGCTGACTTCTCAGGGGATCCTCTCTCTCTCTGATCCCCAAGTCCTATATGAGGCCTTTCCTGGGTTCCTTTTGGTTTGTTAGGATCCGGGCATATAGACTCTTCAACTCACCAGTTAATCTGTGGTCAGGGCTGTAGTCTTCAACCACTTAACAAGGCCGGTACCCTGTCCGTCGACCCAGTCCCTTAGTGATTCCGTAAGCCGGTCTTTCACCTAGAACTCCATCCTCCTTACACCTGGTTGGTCTCTCAGGTATGTCAGTAATCACAGACCCGGTCAGCCTCTGTTGTCACCGGCCACCGGGTCCCGGTGTTATTTCTCAGTCGCCTCCAGTCTCCTGCAGCTCTGTCCTGAGCCCTCCTTCAGCTCCAACTCCACTCTGACTAACTGTCACTCTCACTCTGAGGTAAACTACTGTAGCTCCTCCCCCTTTTACAGGTGCCACCTAAGCTCCCCCCCCACTCTGCTCTTCCCCACTTCTCCCCTGCCTGGGTCTGGGGATTCGGGGTTGTGTTGGGTGCTAGTTTGGTTTGGGGTGAATGGCTTACCACTCCAGCTGTTGCACTTCTCTGTGGCTACCAGTCCACAGGGGTGCCACATACCCCACAAGCAAATTATGGTACGTCCTCGCGCCTTGAACCGGCACGGGTTGAACATAAACCTGAAACTTTTTACATGAAATAAATATTAATATAAAACATTAACATGACAATAAAATAAATAACATTTTTCTGTTCTTCCCTTCCGGGAGTTACATATCTTAAACAATTCAGAC
Source organism: Allobates femoralis (assembly GCA_033576535.1). Classification (NCBI taxonomy): domain Eukaryota; kingdom Metazoa; phylum Chordata; class Amphibia; order Anura; family Aromobatidae; genus Allobates; species Allobates femoralis. The sequence continues at coordinate 191,384,196 of JARQOC010000006.1, read as the reverse complement.
AAGAACTTCTTTAAGTAGATAATAATCTATTTCTCTTCCTATCTTATCTATCTTATCAACTAGTTTCATGCAGTCCCGGTGGTAATTTTCCTGTGCTGACACTTCAGTGTCCTTATCACCACCGGGCTGCTAAAAAGTCACGTATATATATATAAAAAAACAAATAATAATCTATTTTAACTATCTATATATTCACCCAGCCTAACAGGCCAGCTGGCAGCCCCGGTGGTAATCTTCTTGCATTGACACTTCAGTGTCCCTTATCACCACCGGGCTGCTAAAAGTCACTCAGAAAAAAGAACACTAAATATGAGAGATTTTTAACTATTTACAAGATACATATCCTAAATATTACAAACAAGAATCCTAATTATCTATCTATCTATCTATCTATCTATCTATCTATCTATCTATCTATCTGTCTGTCTGTCTGTCTGTCTGTCTGTCTGTCTGTCTATCTATCTATCTATCTATCTATCTATCTATCTATCTATCTATCTATCTATCTATCTATCTGTCTATCTAATCAACCAGCCTAACAGGCCGGTTTACTCATGCAGCAGTCTTCTTGCATTGACACTCCAGTGTCCTTATCACCACAGGGCTGCTAAAAGTCATAAAGACAACCCAATATTCTCCAACTATTTACAAGGGTAGCAGTCCACGCCTTTTTGGCGACTGTTCTTACTGTGATAAGTGCAAGTGTCCCAAAATAAGTTCAAGTTCAGGAATTGCACTAAAACCAACAGGGTGCACACAGAGGTGCACAACTATATACAATGTAGTTCGGGCCAACCATAGTCTGTGACCTTTCAGATTTGCAAAACACACAAAGGGAAACCACTTCTCCCCTGCCTGGCATAAAACCCTGGGTCTGGGGATTCGGGATCGTGTTGGGTGCTAGTTTGGTTTGGGGTGAATGGCTTACAACTCCAGCTGCTGCACTTCTCTGTGGCTACCAGTCCAAAGGGGTGCCACATAAACATAACACCAGCTCTCATAAGAGCAACGTGGAGTCTCTACTAGCTTAGTATAGTTTAGGGAGAGTATTTGGAGCAGGGAGGGAGTAAGCAGAGTAGCAATCCAGTACCTGCAGATTAGACCAACACTTCTTTTTAGAGCTACGTTTTCCCCATGCATTGCACACTATATAATAGAGTAATTCCAATTTTGGTGTCCTGTAAAAACAATTGGGCTTTCTGCCATTACTAATTTTTCGTGTTACATTTTGCTTGGTCTGTGACAAAAAAAAACAAAATATTAACAGCATACTAATGAGCTAGTTCGAATACTGTCAAATAGCATGTCCTTTAAAACAACCGGGCCTTTAACTCCCCCAATTTTTAGGGCCACATTTTGCTTGGCCTGTGTCAAAAAGTTCAAATTATTTACAGCGTACAAGTGAGTTAGTTCAAGTACTGTCAAATAGAGTACCACAATTTTTTGTTTTCCTTTAAAAACAATTGGACCCTCTTTCATCCTGAATTTTTGGGGTCACATTTTGCTTGGCCTGTGACGAAAAACCCAAAATATTAACAGCGTACTAGTGAGCTAGTTCAAGCACTGTCAAATTGAGTACTTGCATTTTTTGGTGTCCTGTATAAACAATTGGTTCTTCTGCCACCCCTAATTTTTGGAGTGAGATTTTGCTTGGCTTGTGAAAAAAAGTCCAAAATATTTACTGCGTACTAGAGAGTAAGTCCAAGTGCTGTCAAATAGAATGCTATCATTTTTTGGTGTCCTGTAAAAACTGGGAACTCAGTAAAGTAATTTTGGGGTCACATTTTTCTTGGCACCTAAAATATATATGATATACATCCAAAAAATTAAATATGCCCAAGACTGTCATTAAGGGACAGGGACATGGACGTGGGCATGGTAGCGACAATAGTGCCCGCCAAGGCAATGTGAAAGTTCATAGGAAGGATGATGTACAGTGAAGGAAATAATTACTTGATCACTTGCTGATTTTGTAAGGTTTGCCCACTGACAAAGACCTGAACAGTCTATAATTTTAAGGGTAGGTAATTTCAACATTAAGAGATAGAATATCAAAAATATAATCCAGAAAATCACAGTGTCTAAATTATTCAATGTTATTTCCATTTTGCAGAGAGAAATAAGTATTCGTTCCCTCTGGCAAACAAAACTTAATACTTGGTGGCAAAACCCATGTTGGAAAGTACAGCAGTCAGACGTCTTTTGTAGCTGATTATGAGGTTTGCGCACATGTCTGGAGGTATTTTGGTCCTCTCCTCTTTGTAGATCATCTCTAAATCATTAAGATTTTGACGCTCTCATTTGAAAACTTGGAACTTCAGCTCCCTCCATAAGTTTTCTATGGAATTAAGGTCTGTAGACTGGCTAGGCCACTCCATGACCTTAAAGTGCTTCCTTTTGAGCCACTATTTGTTGCCTTGGTTGTATGTTTTGGGTCATTCTCATGCTGGAAGACCCACATAAGAAAGGACAGCGCCACAGACACGGATGGTGCAAATAAACGTCTGGTCTTTATTCCAGGGTCATAACAGGGACTTATATGCTGGAAGACCCAGTCACGACACATTTTTAATATCCTGGTGGAGGGGAGGAGGTTGTCACTCAGTATTTTATGTTACATGTCTCCATTCATTGTCCCATTGATGTGGTGAAGTAGTTCTATAGCAAAGAAACACCCTCAAAACATAATTTTTCCACTGCCATGCTTGACTGTGGGGACAAAGTTCTTTGGGTCAAAGGCAACATTTATTTTCCTGCATACCTGGTGAGCTGAGTTAATGCCAAAGAGCTCAATTTGTGTCTCATCTGACCACAGCACCTTCTCCCAATCACTCTCCAAATCACTGAGGTGTTCATTGGCAAACATGAGATTAGCCTGCACATGTGCCTTCTTGAGCAGTGGGACTTTGTGGGCACTGCAGAATTTTAATCTATTTCGGCACAATGTGGTACAAATGGTTTTCTTGGTGACACTGATCCCATCTGCCTTGAGATCATTAACAAGTTTTAAGCTGAAGTCTGAAGACTACCAACAAATTTTGCAGCATAATGTAGGGCCCAGTATGAGAAAGCTGGGTCTCCCTCACAGGTCATGGGTCTTCCAGCAGGACAATGACCCAAAACACACTTCAAAAATGGCAGTTTGGAGAAGGCACCCTTCAAATATCAGATACCTGGAGCAGTTTGCCAAAGAAGAATGGTCTAAAATTCCAGCAGAGCATTGTAAGAAACTCATTGATGGTTGCCGGAAGCGGTTGATCACAGTTATTTTGGCTAAAGGTTGTGCAACCAAGTATTAGGCTGAGGGTGCCAGTACTTTTGTCTGGCCCATTTTTGAAGTTTTGTGTGAAATGATCAATGTTTTGCTTTTTGCTTCATTCTCTTTTGTGTTTTTTCATTGAAGACAAATTAAATGAAGATAATACCAAATAATTTGTGATTGCAATCATTTTCAGGAAGAAACTGAGTATTATCTGACAGAATTGCAGGGGTGTCAATACTTTTGGCCAACACTGTAGGTAATGAGTTGATTAGGAGCATCTAACAGGTCTGCAAGGAGCCAGAACTCCTAATTGTTGGAAAGGGATCAAATACTTATTTTTCTCTTGAAAATGCAAATACATTTATATAATTTATAGTATCAAAAGAGGATAAATAGCCGCACTCACCGAAGCTGGGTTTTTCATTCTTTATTCGTTGAATCAATCAATGCGGTACAGCAGCATAGCAGGGAGGGGGTGTGAGGAGGAGGACGACGGTACACCGTTTCGCGGCCGTCTACCGCTTCTACGGGTCTAGAGGACCCGTAGAAGCGGTAGACGGCCGCGAAACGGTGTACCGTCGTCCTCCTCCTCGCACCCCCTCCCTGCTATGCTGCTGTACCGCATTGATTGATTCAACGAATAAAGAATGAAAAACCCAGCTTCGGTGAGTGCGGCTATTTATCCTCTTTTGATACTATGAAATGTGAGTCTCACGCTACGCCAGCACCGCCAGGCTACCTGCAGCCATTAGCCACGAGAGTGGAATAAGCCCACTGCACGGTCTTTGGGTGCCCGGTGTTTCTTCATTAAATTGATTTATATAATTTAGACAATGTGATTTCCTGTATTTTATTTTTGATATTCTATCTTTCACTGATAAAATTAACCTAATGGTTGGGAGGGGATCAAATACTTATTTTTCTCTTGAAAATGCAAATACATTTATATAATTTAGACAATGTGATTTCCTGTATTTTATTTTTTATTTTCTATCTTTCACTGATAAAATTAACCTACCCTTAAAACTATAGACTGTTCATGTCTTTTTCAGTGGACCAACTTACATAATCAGCAAGGGATCAAATAATTATTTCCTTCACTGTATTTAATATATACAGTTGAGTGTATGTATGTGTGTGTATGTATGTATCATAGCTCAAGCCCCTTCCGGTAGTCCTGCCCCATCGTAGTTCTGCACCTCATCAAAACCCTGCCCCCTTCATAGCTTTGCCTCGTTTAAAGCCCTCTGCTGGATGAATGCCTCCACCTTGCCTTGGGTACATTGGTCGTCAAAGTCATTGACCTTAGGCCCATTCAACCACTCTCAGGTGATGGCATCCACAAGTCAAATCTCCTCAAGAAAGGAGACAGGATGGGTAGGTCATGCCGTATGGTATAGTTGCTTGGAGGAGGTTGGGGTCCCCACATGGCAGTCTCACAGTCAAAGGCGTCTGGCAGAGGTACTATACAAGGCTAGGAAACAGGGCCTTCTGCCTTTACTAACTCCATCTCTTCCTCCTTGGCCTCTGTATTATGTTCCTGGTCCTGGATTTGCCGATCCAGCAGCTGCAGCACCCGCTGCAAGTGTAAAAACACCAGACATGCTGCAAGATACTTCTGAATGTGACATTTGGTGCTCCCGGCTGGAATGGGGAATGAGTTATTCTCTGATTGTGTGCTTCTTAGGTCCCCCTCTGGCTTCCGAGCCCATCGCTGGATTCTGGAAACAGGAGGAAGTGCCGATGACCTGCGCTGCTGGATGGAAAAACCAGGACCCAAGAAGTCTGGTGTAATGGTGTAAATTTATTCCAACGTGTTTCTGAGCAGTCTCTGCTCCTTCCTCATGGATCAACCAGGAGCAGAGGCTGCTCTGAAACACGTCAGAATAAATTTACACCATTACACCAGACTTCTTGGGTCCTGGTTTTTCGATCGAGCAGCGCGGATCATTGGCACTTCGTTCTGTTTCCAGTTGTTTGCCACGTTGCACGTGGAGGTGAGTATCCAGCGGCAGCTGTACGAGTGCTAATACTGGTTGTGGGTTAACACAACTGGACCAGGTGAGCAAATTTCATCTGGTGATATCCCCACTCTGCCTAGAGATAAAACCCTATGCACATTTTGTCTCACATTTTTTAGACATCGCTGGATTCTGGCCTTGCTGCATTTGAGGCCCAATACGGGTGGCATGGTGGAACTAGAGGTCACATATGTGTCCTTTGCGGTCTGTTCCTGTTCTGGTGATGAAGCACCCTCTGCCCCTGGGGTGGTGAGGGAGATGACATCCTGTAGAGCTGGCATATCTTGCGGTGAGTCCATCATTAATATCACTCATTGGTTGGCTGCATACTGAAGGCACACGGTAGCAAAATGTAGCAGAATGTAGCTGCATTGTACTGCACTGCCAAGATGGCGCTAGACTCTGTAGTGATACATCTTTGCTTTAACTAGGGGGTCCTGCTTCTTTCAGTGCCTGGACCCAATCTTTTACAGGATATTATTGTTTGAACAATCTTGTTTCCTTGCTCCTCAATAACTCCTCCATGTAGTGGGCTTCAGGATGCACCTGAATTATATTACAAATCCCATTCTCCATGTCACAAGTAACACCTGAGCTTGCAGTTGGGTGGAGTGATTATTGAAACCTGACATATTTGGAGGAGAAATAATGAAAACAGAAAAGTTTATTCAGCTCACCACAAATTCATCTGGATTGCTGAATAAGGCTAGTGGGCAGCAATGAAAGAGCAAGTTCAATATTATTGATACAAGTGCTTCTCAGTTAGAATATCATCAAAAAGATATTTCAGCAATTCAATACAAAAAGTGAAACGCATATTTAGTGGGAAAAAAAAGTATTTAGTCAGCCACCAATTGTGCAAGTTGTCCATCTTAAAAAGATGAGAGAGGCCTGTAAGTGACATCATAGGTAGACCTCAATTATGAGAGACAAAATGAGAAAACAAATCCTGAAAATCACATTGTCTGATTTGGAAAGAATGTTTTTTCAAGTTTTGGTGAAAAATAAGTTTTTGGTCAGTAATAAAAGTTAATCTCAATACTTTGTTATATATCCTTTGTTGGCAATGACAGAGGTCAAACATTTTCTGTAAGTCTTCACAAGGTTGACTCACTCTGATGCTGGTATGTTGGCCCATTCCTCCATGCAGATCTCCTCTACAGCAATGATGTTTTAGGGCTGTCGCTGGGCAACACAAACTTTTAACTCCCTCAAAAGATTTTCTATAGGGTTTAGATCTAGAGACTGGCTAGGCCACCCCAGGACTTTGAAATGCTTCTTGGGATCACTGTCATGTTGAAAGACCCAGCCATGTTTCATCTTCAATACCCTTGCTGATGGAAGAAGTTTTGAACACAAAATCTCATGATACATATCCCCATTCATTCTTTCAAGTACATCAGTCGTCCTGGTCCCTTGGCAGATAAACAGCCCAAAAACATGATGTTGCCACCCCCAAGCTTCACAGTAGGTATTGTGTCTTTGTATGCAACTCAGCATTCTGTCACGTCCTACTGACGGACCCCACATGTGGACCCACTGGACCGCGTAGTGCGGATGCTGATACCTCGATGATAGAGAGGCGGACCAGAACAGTAGAGTCAACGGGATTATTGATAACAAAACAAGAGCCCACGCCCTAGGGGAGGGCCACACGGCCACAGCACCGGAACACCACCGAAGGAGGCCCCGGAGCGCTTAACCCCTATACAGGGATACCGCCGGTACCAACCTCGGAAGGACCAATGAAGCGGACACGAGTGTTAAACCGACCCAAGGCGACGTGGAAAAAGCACAGCAACCGGGTATAAGAATGGACACGGGGAACCGGGAACACCGGGAATCCGGGGCAGGACTTGAGACAGCGATTTCAGCTTGGAAGAGATCCGGGTAGCAGACCAAGGACACGGAAGTCAGCGAGGAGCCGGCAGGGAAGAGATCTGCTGGAAGTAACAAACAAAAATCAGATATAAGCAAATAAGGAACAACCTGACAAGACCAGGAATAGCAACTTCCCTAGATAGAAATTGCACTGGCAAAGACTGACAGGAAACAGGAAGCTTATATTACAGCAGGGTACTCCTGATTGGCAGGACACAGAGGCTTGGTGATTGGCTGAGGGGAGGAGCATGATCCCTGCAGTTCTCCAGCAGTTACTGATTTGGAGATGGAGTTTCATGCACTCAAGCAGTAGCCCCGGAAGTGAGGAGATGAGCAGCACTATTCAAGCAGAGGGTGCTGGAACCTGCGGCCGGGGCCGAGCGTGCGCACCCGGGGAGCATACGGCAAGGAAGACGAAGCCCTGGAAGCCGCAACCCGACCGACCCGTGGGCGGCGGTTGCCAGCGCCCCGGAGTTGTCGGCGGACGGACGACACCTGGGATCCTTGACACCGGACAGGAGCGGTAGGAGCCGGGGGAGTGGAGGCAGCAGGCCGCGGGGCACGGGCGGCAGACCCCTGGGTGGTCACAGTAGCCCCCCGTCCATGCCCCCCCGGACGGAACCCGGCCAGAAACCTGCGCAGAAGGCGCGGGGCATGGACATCTGCCTCAGGTACCCAGGACCGTTCCTCGGGACCAAACCCTTTCCAGTCGACCAAATACCACTTAGAGCGGCCCCTCACTCTCAAGTCCAGAATAGCACTGATCTCGAATACGTCGGAAGCCGTGACCGGTGGGGGATGCGCGTCCGGATCCTGGGAGTAGCGGTTGAGGACCAGAGGCTTGAGAAGAGAACGGTGGAAAGAGTTATGTATACGCAGTGACGGAGGTAATCGTAGCTGGTAGCACACCTCATTCAGTCTCCGGACTACAGCAAAGGGACCGATATAACGTGGTCCGAGCATGTAGGAAGGCATCTTGAGGCGTACATACTTGGAGGAGAGCCATACCTTGTCTCCGGGGTTGAACAGGGGTGAGTCCAGACGGCGTTTGTCGGCATGTCCCTTCATCCGCTGGGAAGCCTTCTCCAGGGCTGTGCGGGTCGCTTCCCAGATCTTTGTAAAGTTCCGAGCCAGCGCGTCAGCAGCTGGGTTTGGAGTTGCGACCGCCACTGGACGTGGAACCCTAGGATGGTGCCCGTAGACTATAAAGAAAGGGGTGTTACGGGAGGACTCACCAACATGATTGTTGTAGGAAAATTCGGCCCAGGCAAGCAGGGAAGACCAGTCGTCATGGTGGGCGTTGACGAAGTGTCGCAGGTACCCGGACAACACTTGATTTACCCGTTCGACATGCCCATTGGACTGTGGATGATAAGCTGAAGAGAAGTCGAGGTTGACATCGAGCGTCTTGCAGAGAGAACACCAGAACCTGAAGACGAACTGTACACCCCTGTCGGAGACAATGTTAGAGGGAAGACCATGCAGACGGAGAACATGTGACACGAACAGTTCAGCCAATCTGGGAGCGGACGGAAGACCGGGCAAGGGAACGAAATGAGCCATCTTGGAGAACCTGTCGACCATGACCCATACCACAGTGTTGCCGGAGGAGAGAGGAAGATCGGTGACGAAGTCCATGGCGATGTACCTCCATGGTTCTGAGGGTACCGGCAAGGGCAGAAGGGGCCCGATGGGCAGTCGCTTGGGCGTCTTGTTTCGAGCACAGGAGGAACAGGCGGAGACATAGTCGGAGATGTCCTGACGCATCTGCGGCCACCAGTAGTACCGACCAATCAGGAGTTGGGTCTTCGTTACCCCCGCATGGCCTGCGAGTCTGGATGAATGGCCCCAGCGAAGGACGTGCTTCCGATCAGCCTCGGGTACCAGCGTCTTACCAGGAGGCGGTAGGGACAGACGGAGTGGTGGCACCGTGCAGATGTTGGACAGATCAATGATGGATTGGGGCTCCTCCTCTTGATCCTCTACGAGGAAGGACCGGGACAAGGCATCCACCTTGATGTTCTTGTCTGCTGGGCGGAAATGGAGACGAAAATCAAAGCGGGCAAAGTACAGTGACCATCGAGCTTGTCGGGGATTCAGTCTCTGGGCCGACTGTACATATGCCAAGTTCTTGTGATCAGTATAGATCACCACGGGGTGTACCGCACCCTCCAGGAGGTATCGCCACTCCTCCAGCGCCATTTTGACGGCCAGCAGCTCCCGATCCCCTATGGAGTAGTTCCGCTCTGAGGAGGAAAAAGCTTTGGAGAAAAAGCCGCATGTCACCATACGCCCAGAGAAGGACTTCTGGGTGAGGACGGCTCCGGCTCTGGAGGAGGATGCGTCCACCTCCAGGAAGAACTGTTTATCCGTCACAGGTCTGTGGAGAACTGGAGCTGAAGAAAAGGCACTCGAGTGTCGTGAAGGTGGTTTCGGCCTCGGGGGTCCAAGCCTTGGCAGGAGTCCCCTTCCGGGTCAATGTGGTAAGTGGCTTGACCACATCGGAGAAATGAGGGATGAACTGCCGATAGTAGTTGGCGAAGCCCAGGAACCTCTGGATGGCCTTGAGTCCCACGGGTCGAGGCCACAACAGGACTGCGGAAACCTTCTCTGGATCCATCTCAAGACCGACGTCGGAGATAACGTAGCCCAGGAAGGGCAAAGATGTCCGTTTGAACAAGCATTTCTCGTACTTGGCATATAACTGGTTCTCCCGTAACCGGAGTAGGACCCATCGGACATCTCGCCTGTGAGTGGGAAGATCCGGAGAAAACACCAGGATGTCATCCAGGTAGACCACGACACACACGTACAGGAGGTCCCGGAAGACATCATTCACGAATTCCTGGAAGACAGCAGGAGCGTTACTGAGACCGAAAGGCATTACCTTATACTCGTAGTGTCCATCCCGGGTGTTGAAGGCGGTCTTCCACTCGTCTCCTGCTCGTATCCGGACGAGGTTGTACGCCTCTCGTAGGTCCAGCTTTGTGAAAACCCGGGATCCACGTAGCCGGTCGAAAAGCTCTGTTATGAGGGGAAGCGGGTATTTATTCTTCACCGTGATGGCGTTGAGACCTCGATAGTCTATGCACGGTCGTAGGGAGCCATCCTTCTTCACGAAGAAGAACCCTGCCCCTGCGGGCGAGGAGGACTTTTGAATGAAACCCCGCGCCAGGCTGTCCTTTACGTATTCGGACATTGCCTGAGTTTCGGCAGGGTTTAACGGGTAGATACGACCTTTCGGGAGCGGAGCCCCAGGCACCAGGTCGATGGGACAGTCATAGGGTTTGTGCGGGGGTAACATCTCGGCCTCCTTCTTGTCGAAGACGTCGGCATACGACCAATAGGCCGAGGGCAGCCCGGGCAGCGCTGCCGGTGAAGGTGGCAGCCGGACGGGAGAAACGGGAAGAAGGCATCGGCTATGGCAAGCCTGCCCCCACCGCAGGACCTCACCTGTTCGCCATTCCAGTACCGGTTCATGAGCGCGGAGCCAGGGAAGACCGAGCATAAACGGAGGAGACAGGGTCGGCAGGACATAGAAGGCGAGGTGTTCAGTGTGCAGAGCACCGACTTGTATTTCCACCTCTCCGGTGACACCCGTCACAGCGTCCTGTAAGGGTCTCTCATCGACCAAGATGATGACGCGGGGATGCTGCAGGGGGTATATGGGAATACCGTAGTGCTGCGCCCCTTCTTGTTGCACAAAGTTACCTGCAGACCCGGAATCCAGGTAAGCCATGTCCGAATGGCGTTTTTCTCCGACCTTAACCTGGATGGCAATAGTGAGAGGTTGAGAGGAATCGCTCTCCGTTAGGTTGGCCTCTCTTACCTGTCCTAGATGGAGGTTCTCCGGCCGCTTGGGACATTGGCGACGGAAGAGATCAGATCCTCCACAGTAAAGGCACAGACCCCGGGTGATCCTCTCCTCCCTTGTCTGGGTCCGGAGCCGGGCACCATCCACCTCCATGACCTCGTGACTTGCCGGAGGTGCTGCGGGTACTGGAAGAAGGGGTCGTTGGAAAGTGGGAGCCAAGCGAAGGGGTCTTTTCTCCTGTATCCTCTCCTGCGTTCTCTCCTGGAGCTGCTCCTGAAGATGACGGTCAATACGGACAGCAAGGATGATGTACTCCTCCAGGGAGCTGGGCAGGTCCCGAACCGCCAGTTCGTCCTTGATACGGCTTGACAACCCCCGGCGGAAGACACCAACCAAGGGCTCATCCGCCCAGCGGAGTTTGGAAGCCAGAGTACGGAATCGGATGGCATACTGCCCAACAGACAGGTTACCTTGTTGTAGGTTGAAGAGTGCCTCGGTTGCGGAGGCCACCCGTCCTGGCTCATCAAAGGTCCTACGAAACGTGTCCAGGAACACCCGGAGGTTGGATACGACGGGATCCTCCCTCTCCAATAACGGGTTGAACCATGCCAGTGCTTCTCCCTCGAGGTGTGAAGCCAGAAACGCCACTTTCGCCTCATCCGTCGGGTATTGGTGTGGATAGTAACCGTCAGTGGAGTTGGCACTGGTTAATAAACCCCCGACATGCTTTAGGATCCCCTGCGTACCTGGTGGGCTGGCACAGGCGTGGTGAAGACACAGCTCCGGCCGGAGCTCCCGCTGGCAGCACGGGGACGGAACCTGGGGTTCCCGTTGTTCTCTGTAGGCTGGTAAGCCGCTTATCCACGGAGGTCATATGGGATAGCATCCAAGTCTGTATCCCTCTCTGATGGTCCAACTCCTGGTGGAGACTCAACATCTGAGAAGAGAGAGCGGGATCAGTGGTGGAGAGCGCCCCTAAACGGGCCTCTAGAGACTGGATAAATGCCACAACTTAGTCGTGACTCTGGCGGAGTCCGGCCAGCTCTCTTTGGGCATCAAACCTGGTATCAGCAGTGTCCATGGCCAGGGCAAGATCTGTCACGTCCTACTGACGGACCCCACACGTGGACCCACTGGACCGCGTAGTGCGGATGCTGATACCTCGATGATAGAGAGGCAGACCAGAACAGTAGAGTCAATGGGTTTATTGATAACAAAACAAGAGCCCACGCCCCAGGGGAGGGCCACATGGCCACAGCACCGGAACACCACCGAAGGAGGCCCCGGAGCGCTTAACCCCTATACAGGGATACCGCCGGTACCAACCTCGGAAGGACCAATGAAGCGGACACGAGTGTTAAACCGACCCAAGGCGACGTGGAAAAAGCACAGCAACTGGGTATAAGAATGGACACGGGGAACCGGGAACACCGGGAATCCGGGGCAGGACTTGAGACAGCGATTTCAGCTTGGAAGAGATCCGGGTAGCAGACCAAGGACACGGAAGTCAGCGAGGAGCCGGCAGGGAAGAGATCTGCTGGAAGTAACAAACAAAAATCAGATATAAGCAAATAAGGAACAACCTGACAAGACCAGGAATAGCAACTTCCCTAGATAGAAATTGCCCTGGCAAAGACTGACAGGAAACAGGAAGCTTATATTACAGCAGGGTACTCCTGATTGGCAGGACACAGAGGCTTGGTGATTGGCTGAGGGGAGGAGCATGATCCCTGCAGTTCTCCAGCAGTTACTCATTTGGAGATGGAGTTTCATGCACTCAAGCAGTAGCCCCGGAAGTGAGGAGATGAGCAGCACTATTCAAGCAGAGGATGCTGGAACCCTGCGGCCGGGGCCGAGCGCGCGCACCCGAGGACCATACGGCAAGGAAGACGAAGCCCTGGAAGCCGCAACCCGACCGACCCGTGGGCGGCGGTTGCCAGCGCCCCGGAGCCGTCAGCGGATGGACGACACCTGGGATCCCTGACACCGGACAGGAGCGGTAGGAGCCGGGGGAGTGGAGGCAGCAGGTCACACATTCTTTCTCCTCCAAACACGACAAGTTGTGTTTCTACCAAACAGTTCCACTTTGGTTTCATCTGAACCTATTACATTCTCGCAATACTTTTCTGGATCATCCAAATGCTCCCTAGCAAACTTCCGATGGGCCCAAACATGTAATGGCAACATGTCTGGCACTGCAGGATCTGAGTCCCTTGCAGTGTAGTGTGTTACTGATAGTAGCCTGTGTAACATTTGTCCTAGCTCTCTGTAGGTCATTCACTAGGTCCCTCTATGTGGGTCTGGGATTTTGCTCACCGTTCTTGAGATCTTTTTGAAATCTTGTGTGGATCTCCAGATCGAGGGAGATTATCAGTGGTCTTGTATGTCTTCCATTTTCTAATTATTGCTGCCACAGTTGATTTATTCACACTATCTGTTTATTGCAGATTTAGTCTTCCCAGCCTGGTGCAGGGCTACAATTTTATTTCTGGAGTCCTTTGACAGCTCTTTGGTCTTCACCATAGTGGAATGTGGAGTGTGATTTTGAGGTTGTGGACAGGTGTCTTTTATACTGATAACAAGTTCTAACAGGTGACAGTACTACAGGTAATAGGTGGAGGACAGAGGAGCCTCTTATAGAAGAAATTACAGGTCTGTGAGAGCCAGAAATCATGATTGTTTGTAGGTAACCAAATACTTATTTTCAGGATTTTTCAGGATTTGTTTTCTGATTTTGTTTCCCATAGTTGAGGTCTACCTATGATGTCAATTACAGGCCTCTCTCATCTTTTTAAGTGGAAGAACTTGCACAAATGGTGGCTGACTCAGTACTTTTTTCCTCACTGTAATATATAGAGTCATTACAAACAGTGATCTATTTCAATTGTTTATTTCTGTTAATGTTAATGGTTATATCTTTCAGCCAATGAAAACACAAAAGTCATTTTGTCAGAAAATTAAAATAATTAAAATAGTCCCTTAGTCAGTAGGTTATTCAATCATGGGGAAGACTGCTGACTTGACAGATGTCCAGAAGGCAGTTATTCAGAAAGGGACAGTGTTTATTTGATCTTTGCTGCTCATACGATGAAAAGACCACAGTTGTCAGGAAATGATGGCTTTATTCCGACACGTTTCAGAGCGATATCCCCGTTCCTTCCTCAAGGAACCAACAGGGAGCCGTATATCGCTCTGCAATGCATCGGAATAAAGCCATAATTTCCTGACAACTGTGGTCTTTTCATCATATGAGCAGCTCAGATCAGATAAACACGGTCCCTTTCTGGATTCGTCCTTTGCTACCACTGCATGCACATGGAATGTGGATCCTGCAGCAGCCATACTATACACTTACAGTGGTTGTGGGTCACACAACCATCCAAGGAGAGCAGTTACGATTGTTTGCTGCACAAGAGTGATTGAAGGATAAGACCCTATTGCGCCCTCTTTCCTTGCTATAGTTATCTTTGAGAAGGCAGTCATTCACACACTCCACAAGAAGGTTAAGCCACAAAAGCTGGCTGTTCACAGAGTGCTGTATCCAAGCATATTAATAAAAAGTTGAGTGAAAGGAAAAAGTGTTGTAGAAAAAGGTGTACAAGCAACCGAGATAACCGCAGCCTTGAAAGGATAAGAAAAGGCCATTCAAAAATTTGGGGAAATTCACAAGGAGTGGACTGCTGCTGGAGTCAGTGCTGCAAGAGCCACCACACACAGATGTATTCAGGACATGGGCTACAATTGTCACATTCCCTGTGCCAAGCCACTCATGACCAATAGACAATGCAAGTAGCATCTTACCTGGGCCAAGGAGAAAAAAGAACTGGACTGTTGCTCAGTGGTCCAAGGTGTTTTCAGATGAAAGTAAATTTGCATTTCATTTGGAAATCAAGGTCCCAGAGTCTGGAGCAAGAGTGGATGGGCACACAATCCAAGCTGCTTGAAGTCCAGGCAGAAGTTTCCACAATCAGTGATGGTTTGGGGAGTCATGTCATCTGCTGGTTTAGGTCCACTGGGTTTTATCAAAAACAGTCAGTACTGCCAGCTACCAGGCAATTATAAAGCTTTTTATGCTTCCCTTTGCCACAAAGCTTTTTGGAGATGGAAATTTCATATTTCAGGAGGACTTGGCACCTGTTCACAGTGTCAAAAGTACCAATACCTTCTTTAATAACCACATTATCACTGTGCTTGATTTGCCAGCAAACGTGCTTGGTGTTTGGTCCCCTGGCACCGCTCCCCAGCTCACCTCTGCTGGGTCTGCATCCTCTGCTCCTCTGCCAATCGGGCATCCGGCGTCCAGGTGTGCTGTGTCCCAGAGCCATCGCTGGGTCCCCTGCCTGTCTGCTCACCGCCCGGCTCACGCACCAGCATGCTGCTGTAGTCGGTTTTCATGAGTGTAATGAGCGGTGCACTAGGCGTGGACGCGCTCCTCCCCTGTGACTCTAGGGGCCGGCACGGCCCAACCTGACTCTCCTCTTGACCAATAGCTGCCCGTCCTCCAGAATATCAGGCCACCTGCACCGATGGGAGGTGCCTGATTATTGAGTCAGTTAAGCTTTTACTTTGCTGGTTATTGGTCAGGTCCTACTTTTGATCTTCCCCAGTAGAACCATTCCTGCTCTCCTAGCCTTGGGCCCTGTTACCTCGAATCCTCCTTAGCTATACCGTAGTATAGGCTAACCCTACGAGCCGCCCCCCTGGTACAAGCAGCTGTGGTATTTAGTCCCCCATGGCTTGCCCCTGACAATCCCTGTATAGGGGTTGGTTAAACTAGGACCAGCTCACCCAGGGGAGTTCGGTACCACGGCCCAGTGGGTCCACTATAGGGCGCCTTCCCCCTAATGCGTGACACCTGGCCTAAACTTCATAGAGAATCTATGTCAAGAGGTATTGTGAAGAGGAAGATGAGACACCAGAACCAACAATGCAGACAAGCGGAAGGCTACTATTGAAACAACCCGGGCTTCTATAACACCTTAGCAGTGCCACAAGCTAATCACCTCCATGTCATGCCATATTGATGCAGTAATTCTTGCAAAAGGAGCCCCGACCAAATATTGAGTGCATTTACTGTGCATACTATTCATTAGGCCAACATTTATAAGTTAAAAATCATTATTTCAGTTGAGATGATGGGAGTGATGGTGTGCCACGGTCCGCGTTGCTCTGGGTTCAAAAAACTCACCAAGGAGCCAGACAACTTTTCATCCTGATTTACTCCTCCTACGCGTTTCAACGCCACACCCGGCGCCTTCCTCAGGAGTATATCTCCCCCCCTTTTTATATTTTGCATTATTTCAGTTGGTCTTATATAATATTTTAATTTTATGAGATAATGACTTTTGGGTTTTAATTGGCTGTAAGCCATAATCATCAACATTTACAGAAATAACCAGTTGAACTAGATCACTCTGTTTGTAATGACACTCTACAATATATGCATTGAGTTACTAAAATAAATGATCTTTTTGATGATATTCTAATTTATTGAGAGGCACTTGTACATATAACACACTTGTGCACATGCCAAAAATCGGTATTCTAAACATATGGAATGAAATGAAATAAAGTGATTGTACATTTTAAAAAAGCAATATCCATAGTATTGTGTTTCATGAGTGTGAACAGACCTACAAAGACCATGTATGTGAAGGATATAATGGCCATATGCTATGTTTATGTAAACTGCTATCACATAACTATAAAAGAGATGGCCTTGCAAGCTGCTGACCCTCCGCAATAATAATGGTTTGCTCTCCAAAAAGATATTACTAAAAATAATAATAGTAATAAAAATTCCTCATACAAGGTCGTCCCATTACACTCCCACTTGCGTCAGAGATACGTGATATGCCTAGTAACCCGATGAGGTCATGGCAACAATGCTCCCCATGCCACTCTTAGAGATGACGCAGGAGAGCCAGAAGGAAGGCGCATGTGCACAGCACCGATGGAGGAACTAAGAGAGGAATACACTAACTCTAATACACTTTATTTTGAAATATGTAATTCACATGGCACTTTATAGAAATATTATGCCTTATGTTTCACATTTACGCAACATAGATTACAATCCAGACATAACATATTAGATGACCAATTCCTCCTGCGCCTCCCGGCGCGCGACCAATCAGCTGGGCGGTATTGGTGGTAGATTTAAAGCTGGCCGCAGCTCATCCCCTGCCTCCGGGAAATCAGCAGCGGGCATCACTGATCTCCCAGCGGCCCGCCACTCACTGCTATTGCGCCAGGAGATCAGCGGTGGGTGCTGCTGACTTCCCGGCGGTGAGAGATGAGCGGCTGCCAGCGGCAGGAGATCAGCCGCGAGCGCCGCTGACCTTCCAGTGGCCCGCCGCTCACTGCTTTTAGACCAGGAAATCAGCAGCGGGCGAGCGCCGCAGATCTCCCGGCGAAATAGCAGTGACGTGTATGTCACTTGCGGAGATGCAGTTTGCGGCCTTGTGACCATGAACAGCGCCTGCGCAAGTGACACTGGCGCTGTGCCTTATGGAATTTGGTTACAGCGGCCATTTTGAGGTTGTGGACAGGTGTCTTTTATACTGATAACAAGTTCTAACAGGTGACAGTACTACAGGTAATAGGTGGAGGACAGAGGAGCCTCTTATAGAAGAAATTACAGGTCTGTGAGAGCCAGAAATCATGATTGTTTGAAGGTAACCAAATACTTATTTTCAGGATTTTTCAGGATTTCTCAACATCATCGTTTCTCAACCTGGTCTTCCTCACTAGCCACCCACTTCCATATCCATGAATGAGAAAGGGCCCACCAAAATGTACAAGTTCAGATTAATAATTATTTTCAGTGGCTTCAATCATGGCTTTGCTTGTTCATGGTATTCTTTAGACACATTGCAGATGAGGCCAATAATAGTCTGTGAAGGTGATATTTGTGCCATCTGAGTGTGGCTGAACAGAAAATCAGTTTGAACTGTTGCATAATAATCTAATAATATTATTTAGGTATGAGGGCCCCCAGCCCACAAGGCCCACACCTGTAACTTATCCACCTCAATATTTCTTATGCTAGTAGTCTATGAAGTTGTGTGTTTTTTTTCAGTCATCTACTTGTGTTAATAAGCTGTGTGGCTGAGCAGAAAATCAGTTTGAGCTGTGCCATGAGGTATGAGGGCCCCCAGCCCACTAGGCCTGCACTTTCATCTATTTGTGTTACTATCTTTAAATGTTTCTAACAGTAATAGCCTATGGAGCCGATATCTGTGCCACCTGAGTGTGGCTGAAGAGAAAAGCAGACAAGAACAACTATGAAAAAAATAAGTAAAAAGCAAGTGCTAATAAATAACAGGGTACTTAGTATATACATTTTGCAAAAAGGTAAGAAGCCATACCACCACATCAAGGTGTCCCCATTCCTGGACAGTGCCTATCTCTTTCTAATTTAAAACCTTTCCATGTGCCAATACTGATCTCAATGTGAATACAGGTAAAAAGTTGCCTGGGTCCCAAAATGGATGCACACAGCCATGGGATGTAGGCCAGGGTCACATTTCCGTTTTTGGAACAAAATCCTGATCCGGTTTTGAGCTTCCAAAAAGCTCAAAACCGGACCAGGAAACGCTCCCCATAGGATCCAATGCAAAACACCGGATGGCTTCACAAGCCATCCGGTGGCCGGATCCGGCACTGCTGCCTGCGTTTAAAATCATGCAGGCAGCAGTTTTCGCAGCGTTTACCGGGACCGCACTGCGGTCACCGGATGGCTCAGGATGTGTAATCCTGAGCCATCCGGTAACTGCAGAGTGTGCGGATCCCGGCTCAGCAAACCTAGTAAAGAGTTAAATAGCTGCCCTAAATGACTGTTAGAGGTCTGTAGGGGGGCTTAGACCCCCCTACAGACCGGCCGGCCACTTCCATAGTGTTCATCAACAATGTCTCAGTGTGCACGGGCGAGGAGCCCGTGCATGTCACCCAAAGTTGCCCCTACCCCCCCGAATCACTATAGAGGGGTGCATACACCCCTCTATTACCATTATGCTTTAATTATGTCATATACAGCAATAAGTGTCCGAATCGTAATGTCAAAATATGGGTAGGGTCACATTGGCGTTTTTTGTTTAAAATCCTGATCCGGTTTTGAGCTTTAAAAAAGCTCAAAACCGGACCAGGAAAGGCTCCTGATGGAAGCCTATGCAAAACACCGGATGGCTAACTATTTGCCGTGGTTAGCCACGCCCCTTTAACGACGTGCCCGCCCTCACAACACTGGATTACGGCCAGAGGGGGCGGCCATCAAGAAGGAGTGGGCGGAGGCTGCTGCACACAGCCCCGCCCATGGTTTTCTCGGGACTCTGCCTACAACAGCATGTAAGTATGAACTTACATTGCGATTGCTAAAATCCTTTTTGTACTGCATTTTTGGACATCATTAAAGCATCATTGTAATAGAGGGGTGTAGGCACCCCTGTATAGTGATACGGGGGGGGGGCACTTTGCTCCGGGGAGCCCGTGCCCCGTGAGATATAGCTGAAGTACACTATAGAAGTGGGCGGCCGGTCTGTAGGGGGTCTAAGCCCCCCTACAGACCTTAAAAAGTCATTTAGATCAACAATTTTACTCTTTATTAAGGTTGCGGATCCCGCCAATAGCCGGGAACCGCAACCTCGGCAGTTACCGGATGGCTCAGGATTACACATCCTGAGCCATCCGGTAACCGCAGTGCGGTATTCAGCACACATTTTTGTAACAAATGTGTGTGCCCGGCATTGCGTTCACCGCATCCGGATCCGGATGCGGTGAATGCAATTTAGCTTAGCAATGTGACCCTACCCAGTGTCCTCTCTCCTTCTGTACCTGTATGCCATATGTTGTCCATGTATCTTGTACTTGTCTGTGTATACCCCTTCCACATGTAAAGCACCATGGAATTAATGGCGCTATAATAATAAATAATAGTAATAGTATAAATGCTCAGCTCAGTGAAAGTGTGCGGGGGGGACTCTTTAGCCTTGTGCTAAAACAAGAAACTGGAAAAATAAACTGAGCTGAAGCAACAATTAGGATACATGCAGTTGGAAGCATGTTCACACTAGCCACTAAGCAGACAAAACCTAAGAACAAATATACCCTGCAATAAATAAATAAGTAACAAGCATGTGCTAATAATTAACAGGGTACTTAGTATATACATTTTTGAAAAAAGGTAAGAAGCTATCCCAGCAAGTCATGGTGTAACCAGCATATAATGAGTACCCTGTTATTTTTTAGCACTTGCTTCTTACTTTGCAGGGTATTTTTTCATACAGAGTCTTCTTTAGTTTTGCCTGTTTAGTAGCTAGTGTGAACATGCTTCCATCAGCATGCATCCTAATTGTTGCTTCACTTCAATTTTTTTTTTTAAGAAGAAAAGCAGTTTGAGCTGTTGCATGAGGTATAAGGGCTCCCAGACTGGCAGGCCTGCACTTACTTTCAGTCATCTACCTTAACTTTTTCTAACAATAATATGTTATGAAACTGATATTTGTGCCACATGAGAGTTGGCTGAGCAGAAAAGCAGTTTGAACTGTTGCATGAGATATGAGGGCTCCCAGCCCACCAAACCTACACCTGTCACTCATCCACCTTAATATTTTTATAATAGCTGTCTATGAAGTTAATATTTTGCCTCCTGATTGTGGTAGAGCAGAAAAGCAGTTTGAGCTCTTGCATAAGTTATCAGGACTCCCATCACAGCAGACCTTCTTTGGTCACTCACCCACCTCTTAATTGTCACTTAATTTGAAAGCCATAAATGCTGGCCAAGACCTTGTCTCATGCATGGCCTATGCCTGACTGCTGCTCTATGACACTATTGGTACTCTGGGTCAATTGATGCCACTTTCCTGGTGTCTGGCCCTAATTTTGCAAATTTGAGGATGGGTACCCCTTGTTGTGTGTTGCCTGCACTTACTTTCAGTCATCTACCTGTGTTTATATTCTTACATTTTTCTAACAATAATAGTCTATGAAATAAATATTTGTGACACCTGACTGTGGCTGAGCAGAAAAGCAGTTTTAGCTGTTGCATGAGGTATCAGGGCTCCGATCACAGCAGGCCTACATCATTCTCTCACCTACTCTTTAATTTTAACTTAATTTGAAAGCTGCAAATGCTGGCCCAGACCTTGTCTCATGCATCCATGCTGTGCTATTATAGGCTATGTTCACACACAATTTGCGTTTTTTTTAGCACTCTTAAAAGCACTTGCGTTTTTTTTAAGAGTGCTAAAAAATGTCCCTTGTGTGTCTGAAAGGATTTGCCACGTTTTTGGACTTAGTCATTTTTTCACCAAAAACGCAGGCAAAAACGCAAGCGTTAACACAGGGTGCATAAATGTGCCTTTTAAAAACGCATGTGTTTCCCATAGGGCCCCCATGTTAAAAAAAAACGCATGTGCGTTTTTTCAAAAACGCATGCGTTTTTTTTAACATGGGCCCCTATGGGAAACGCATGCGTTTTTGAATGGCACTAAAAGGTACTAATGTACCATGCGTTTTTACATGCGTTTCCCATAGGGCCCCATGTTAAAAAAACGCATGCGTTTTTGGAAAAACGCACATGCGTTTTTTTTACAGCACCCAAAAACGCTGCACGCAGCGTTTTTTGGACTAGGGGTAAAAAACGCAAATGGAGCTGAAAAACGCAGCTACACTCAAATGTACCCTGCGTTAACGCACCTGCGTTTTTTTTAACAGCCCAAAAACGCAGAGATGGTCAAAAAAACGCATGTGTGTGAACATGGCCATACTATTTGTACTCTGTGTCTGATGATGCCACTTTCCCTTGTGCCTGACCCTAATTTGAGCTATTTTCGCAACATTTAGGCTATGTTCACACACAATTTGCGTTTTTTTAGCACTCTTAAAAGCACTTGCGTTTTTTTAAGAGTGCTAAAAAATGTCCCTTGTGCGTCTGAAAGGATTTGCCACGTTTTTGGACTTAGTCATTTTTTCACCAAAAACGCAGGCAAAAACGCAAGCGTTAACGCAGGGTGCATAAGTGTGCCTTTTAAAAACGCATGTGTTTCCCATAGGGCCCCCATGTTAAAAAAACGCATGTGCGTTTTTTCAACATGGGCCTCTATGGGAAACGCATGCGTTTTTGAATGGCACTAAAAGGTACTAATGTACCATGCGTTTTTGCATGCGTTTCCCATAGGGCCCCATGTTTAAAAAAACGCATGCGTTTTTGGAAAAACGCACATGCGTTTTTTTACAGCACCCAAAAACGCTGCATGCAGCGTTTTTTGGACTAGGAGTAAAAAACGCAAATGGAGCTGAAAAACGCAGCTACACTCAAATGTACCCTGCGTTAACGCACCTGCGTTTTTTTTAACAGCCCAAAAACGCAGAGATGGTCAAAAAAACGCATGTGTGTGAACATGGCCTTAGTCTATGAAAATGATATTTGTGCTGCCTAAGTGTGACTGAGCAAAAAAGCAGTCTGAGCTGCTGCATGAGGCATGAGAGCTCCCAGCCCACCAGGTCTACAACTGTCAACCATCCCCATTAATATTTTAATGTTAGTAGTCTATGAAGCTAATATTTGTGCCACAATAGTAGGGTTCTACTCTAAAATGGTCTAAGCTTTCCCCTTTTCCCCCCAAAGGAGTTTTTTATGCTTAGGTTTTGCCTCCTAATGAATTCATTGGGGTTTGGTAACTGTTCGGTGACCATTGGGAAGTTCAGCGAATTAAAGCGAACCAAACCTTGGAAGGTTGATCATCTCTATGCAAGACACAAAAAATAATCCCTCATACATCCCCAGATGCAAAAAAAAATGACAATGCTATGGGTCTCTTAACATTTTTTTATTTTTTATAAACGTCTGAATTTTTTTTCATCACTTTGATAAAAATAAATGTATACTTGATAGGTAACCATACTGTCAGGACAGTTTTACCATACAGTGTACATAGTAAATAAAAAAAAAAAACTATTGTGATACTTTCCTCATTTTGCAATTTCATGGCACTTGGAATTTTTTACCGTTTTCCAGTACACTATATGGTAAAATGAATGATGTAATTCGAAAAACCCTCAAAAAACAAGCCCTCATATATCTATGCTGACGGAAAAATAAAAAACTTATGGCTCTTGGAATATGGGGAGGAAAATAAGGAAGCACAAACAAATCACCAAGGGTGATGTGCTTAAGCTTGCACTTGTTTGATCACAGTACTAAATACTGCAATACTTTAATATTACAGAGGCAAGGGAAACTACTATCTCCTCTAAAGTAGAGCCATACGCTGAGCTTTATAAGATTATGAAGCTGGTGAAGACCAAGGCCTTAAATATGCCACTTGCTATGATGGTAAACATTTAGCACCCCACAATCACATTTTCAGGTAGGGAGCAAAAGCTACTCAAACTGATGTGCCATAAAGATCACAAAGCGTGAATACTTCTGGCAGAAATTGACAGAAATGAAAGATTCTCCTTTGCTTCTGTAAGTGGATCTCTCTTACATGCCTCTGTTATGTTTCTGGCTCTGCTCTACACCAACTCTGGGGACATGAATTGAGCAAACAGAGTAGGGCACGTCATTGTTGGGGGCAGGGTACCCATCTTTGAGCAGGGTTGCCAATAGGAATTTCAGGGCCACTTACTGGTAACATTTTGGGGCCCCCCAAACCTCTGCTCTGCTTCTACACCAGCTCTGCCTCCACCCCAGCATATATAAATAAATATATATATTTTTATTTACAGACACACATACAATAGAGACTGCTCCGGGCTGTATATACAATATAGAATACACTATAGGGACTGCTGCGGGCAGTATTCACAATGGAGACGGCTTCAGGCAGTATACACAATAAACATGGCTGTGGGCTGTATGCACAATGGAGATGGCTTCGGACTGTGCACACAATGAAGACAGCTGCAGGATGTGTGCACTATAGATAGCTGTGAGCTTTATACACAATGAAACGGGTTGTAGGCTGTATGCACAATGGAGATGGCTGTCGGCTATGTGCACAATAGAGGTGGCTGTAAACTGTATGCACAATAGACTTCTGTGGGCTGTATACACAATAGACAGCTATTGGCTGTAAACACAATAGACTGCTGCTGGCTCTATACTCAATTGAGACGGCTGCGGGCTGTATACACAATAGACGACTTCTGGCGATATGCGCAATAGACCTTCCCCTCAGCCTTCAAACATGCCTTGATCACACCCATCCTCAAAAAACCCTCCCTCGATCCCACAACTGTCTCCAACTACCGCCCTATATCTCTCCTCCCTTTCGCCTCTAAACTACTTGAACAGCATGTCCACTCTGAGCTGTCCTCTCACCTCTCCTCCTGCTCACTCTTTGACCGCCTGCAATCTGGCTTCCGACCCCTCCACTCCACTGAAACAGCCCTGACCAAAGTCACAAATGACCTACTGACTGCCAAAAGCAAGCGCCACTACGCTGTTCTCCTCCTCCTCGACCTGTCAGCCGCCTTCGACACTGTTGACCACTCCCTTCTACTACAGATCCTGGAATCTCTTGGCATCACGGACCTTGCCCTCTCTTGGATCTCCTCATACTTAACGGACCGCACCTTCAGCGTCACCCACTCCCACACATCCTCCTCGCCCTACCCCCTATCTGTCGGGGTCCCTCAGGGCTCGGTTCTTGGACCATTACTGTTCTCAATCTACACTCTCGGTCTAGGGTGTGAGGCACCGCCGGCATGATCCTCGTGGCCGGGGCGCTTCACATGCAGGATCAGGAGGATCCTGTGCACACTGGCCGGTTTTTCCTGTGATGATACTGTGTGAACCAACTTTGAACACAAGGTTTAATGTGACTAATGAGTGGCTCATGAGATCGAGGAAGCCCTGAGGAAAGGGATGTAATGAGTGATTGCTGACAGCCCAGGTGGGTGTGTCAAGTCTGTGTGTCCAGAGGAATAGCAGCCCAGCTGGATGACTCAGTGTGGGTGTGGCAGGCACGATAAGAGGTCAGCCAGCTGAGTGATTGAGAGATTCATTCTCAGCCAGACATCAGCCTGAGAGCATGTGGGCTGATTACCAGCCAGAGAGCTGAGCAGAGTCAGTCTGTGAGAGAAACCCAGCGAGTGTGGGTGTGAGATCGGAGGAATTCCGTCCCGTGGGGACGAGAGGGAGGCTTGGCCTGCTGCATGCGGCGGGTACCTGTCCCTCAAACCGTCCTTTGATGGTGTGTGAACCTGTGGCCAGATGCAGGGGTAACGAGGGCTCCTGGAGTGGGGAACCGAGGCTGATCCTGGAGGGCGCTTGACTCAGGCGTGTGCACATTCGTCGACCTGGAGACTTGCCACAGGGTGGAGGTTTGGTGTCGGCTGTCGGCCTAAACACGTGGTGAGGAGGCCTTGGTGACGCTCGGTTTGCCCGGTGACTCAGGTAGGCCAATCCCTGCTATGGACCCAGGGGAGCCGCAGTCCATGGATATCATATGATGGGCTGTGAGCGTGTGTGAGGATGTATGTGATCCATGGATGTGTTAGGATGGATCACATACGGTGTGTAAGAACCTGGTCAGGCTGGAGTCCTGATGCCGGGGTAGTATGAAGCTGGGGAAATAAAGTCAGGCGGCTGGTACCGCCATTGGGACCGACTCAGTGTAGTCAGTTAAAGGTCCTGATGAACCGGAATGTATGTGGAATGTGTAGATAGGCCGGAGGCCGTAGCCACCACGGGAGCTGTTGGTAGAGCTCCAATGGGGACAGAGAGATGGTTACAGGTCCCGGGTTACTATAATCATTATGTGCAATATAAGTGTTTTGTAATGTTATATGTAAATGTATGGTGTATTTATAGAAAGTGTTTATAATCAATGTGGTATGTGTCAAAAATGCTACCCAAGTTATGTTATTAATATGTGAAAATAAACGGGTAGACATTGGTTAACTTGTAAACACGTGTTTGTTGTCGTTATGCAAGCGGGTTCCCCGGTTGCTACCTCACAAGGGCAACTCATTGAGTCCCATGGCCTCCAATATCACCTCTATGCCGACGACACCCAAATCTACCTGTCTGGTCCTGACATCGCCTCCCTTCTATCCAAAATTCCACACTGCCTGTCCGCCATCTCATCCTTCTTCTCTGCTCGCTTCCTTAAGCTGAACATGGACAAAACCGAGTTTATAGTCTTCCCCCCAAGACGCTCCCCCTCACTACCTGACCTATCCATCGTCGTCAATGACTGCTCTCTCTCTCCAGTCCCCCATGCCAAGTGCCTCGGGTTATCCTTGACTCTTCCCTCTCCTTCAAGCCCCACATCCAGGCCCTCGCCACCTCCTGCCGACTCCAGCTCAAAAACATCTATAGGATTCGCACTTTCCTTGACCACGACACTGCTAAAACCCTTATTCACGCTCTCATCATCTCCCGCCTCGATTACTGCAACCTCCTGCTCACCGGCCTCCCTAATACCTCCCTTGCACCTCTCCAATCTATCTTGAACTCCGCTGCCCGCCTAATCCATCTGTCTCCCCGCTACTCCCCTGTCTCCCCCCTCTGCCAAGCCCTTCATTGGCTCCCTGCTTCCCAGAGATCCCGGTTTAAAATATTAACCATGACATACAAAGCCATTCACAACCTGTCCCCTCCATACATCTCTGACATGGTCTCCCGTTACCTACCCTCACGCAACCTGCGATCCTCCCAAGAGCTTCTCCTCCACTCCCCCCTCATCTCCTCTTCGCACAACCGCATACAGGATTTCTCCCGTGCTTCACCCAGACTCTGGAACTCACTGCCCCAACACATCAAACATTCTCCTACCCTGGGAACCTTCAAAAGAAGCCTGAAGACCCACCTGTTCCGCCAAGCCTACCACCTGCAATAAGACCCGGTCCACCACACCGCCTCATGACTGGAATTTCCCCCTCCTACTGTATCCCGACCCGCCCCTCGTAGACTGTGAGCCTTTGTGGACAGGATTTCTCCCCTCTTGTTTCTGTACAACTGATTTGTCAACATTTATTGTTACTTGTATTGCTACTATGTTACTTGTCCTAGTCTGCCCTTTTTAACATGTAAAGCGCCATGGAATATAATGGCGCTATATAAATTATTAATAATAATAATAATAATAGACCGCTGCATGCTGTGTATTCAATAGAGTTGGCTGTGGTCTTTATATTCAACAGAGAAGGCTTCAGGCTTTATGCACAATAGATGGCTGCAGACTGTATAACTGTGTACACGATGGAGACAGCTATGGGCTGTATGCACAATAGATGGCTGTGGGCTATATACACAATGGAGATGGATGTGGGTTGTATGCAGAATGGAGATGGCTGTGGGTTGTATGCTCAATAGAGATGGCTGTGGGCTGTATGCAAAATAGATAGCTGCAGGCTGTATAATAGTAATAATAATAATAATAATAATCTTTATTTATATAGTGCCAACATATTCCGCAGCGCTTTACAATTCAGAGGTTCATAAACAAACAGTTATAAGTAACAGTGATTAAAAAAATACAATGATTAAAACAAAATAATGACGGCCCTACTCATAAGAGTTTACAATCTACAATGAGGTGGAGATGACACAAATTACAGGTGCATATTTAAAAAGATGGTCCAGCCAACTTGAGGAAATGAGGAATAGATAAAAGCTGCATGAGTGGCCATCAGTCATTCCTTGTAATGCTTTTGAGTCTGCTGGAGTGAATAGGGTATGTCTAAATGACTTCAACTAGGGAGCATGACAGGCTATGTCTAAATTACTTTGACTAGGGAGCATGATAGGCTGTCCTAAAAAGATGTGTTTTTAGGAAACGCCTGAAACTATGTAAGTTGTAGATTGTCCTAATTTCTTGGGGTAGAGCATTCCTGAAAATTGGTGCAGCTTGATAGAAGTCTTGGAGCCGGGAGTGGGAGATTCGGATTAATGCAGATGTCAGTCTAACATCACTTCCAGAGTGAAGAGAACAGGTGGGGTGTTAGAGCGAGATGAGGGTAGAGAGATAGGGAGGTGCTGCATTGTGAAGAGCTTTATGGGTGAGAACAAGAAATTTGAATTGAATCCTATAGTGTACGGGCAGCCAATGCAATGACTGGCACAGACCGGAAGCATCCAAGTAACAGTTAGCCAGATAGGTGACCCTGGCTGTTACATTAAGGATGGACTGGAGAGGGGAAAGCCTAGCGAAGGGGAGGCCAATTATTAAGGAATTACAACAATCAAGGTGGCAATAGGGCCATGGTGAGGGATTTTGTTGTTTCCAAGGTGAGAAAGGGGCGAATTCTAGAGATGTTCTTCAGGTGCAAGTGGCAGGAGCAGGCGAGAGATGGTATATAGACGGTGAAGGAAAGATTGGTGTCAAACATAATACCCAGACAGCAAGTCTGTTGCCTCAGCATTATCATGGTCTATACACTGAGAGGGAGATGTCAGATTTAGGGAGGTTAGTGGAGGGTGGGAGCAGAAGAAGATCAGTTTTGGAAAATATGAGTTTTAGATAGAGAGGGTACATGATATTGGAAACTGTGGTTAGACAGTCATTGGTCTCCTTTAGTACAGCGGGGGTAAGGTCAGAGGAAGCAGTGTACAGTGGTGTGTTATCAGACTAAAGATAGTACTGAAAGCCAAATGTGCTCATGGTCTATCCAATCGAGGCTGTATAGAGAGAGAAGAGGGCCAAGCAGGGCCGGCTCCAGGTTTCTGTGGGCCCCGGGCGAAAAAGTCTCAGTGGGCCCCCTTTAGTAGATATCATGGCCTATAAATATATCTATTGCCGCACACTTACCGCAAACCCCATAGACAATGCATGGGGCTTGCCGCAAATGTGCAGCAAGTGCAGCCGCTAGGCGGAAAATGCGGCAGATGTGGGGTTTTTTACCGCAATTGCCACATTTTAAAAAAACGCATATGTGAAGGCAGCCTTACAGGAACAGTGCCTGCCGAAACCAGCAAGAGCTGTTTCTGACAGTGAGCATGTTACACGTTGTTAGGAGCGGGCTAAAATGCGATTGGGTTCCCTTGCGCTTTTTAGAAATACCCTTCAAATGCAAAATGTTGCATTTTTGTGCGTCTGAGGATGCTTGGTATATACACAAGCATCCTCAAGCACACAAATAATGCAAGCAGCTCAATGGAGCCGCACTGCATTATGGGTGGCACCGCAGCCAAGTGGAGTGTCTGGCCGTTCGGATCTCTCTTCTCCTCACCTTTCTTCTCGCCGCTCCGGTCTCCTCCGGTCGCTCTGCACATATCAGCATAGTCATGACAACATCGTGCCCCTCCATGCTGAGCTGCAGAATGTAGACAGCGGCAGAAGAGACTATGGAGAAGAATGCTGCTGGCAAAGGTGGCTGAGACTATAGGAGCGGAATCCGCAGGGGGCTACCACTGGTACACATACCTCGTACGCACGCGGCTCTGCTCCATTCACCTCCTACGCACGCGGCTCTGCTCCGTACACCTCCTACCCACGCGGCTCTGCTCCGTACACCTCCTACGCACGCGGCTCTGCTCCGTACACCTCCTACCCACGCGGCTCTGCTCCGTACACCTCCTACACACACGGCTCTGCTCCATACACCTCGTACACACACGGCTCTGCTCCGTACACCTCGTACACACACGGCTCTGCTCCGTACACCTCGTACACACACGGCTCTGCTCCGTACACCTCGTACACACACGGCTCTGCTCCGTACACCTCGTACACACACGGCTCTGCTCCGTACACCTCGTACACACACGGCTCTGCTCCGTACACCTCGTACACACACGGCTCCGCTCTGTACACCTAGTACCCACTCGGCTCCGCTCCGTACACCTAGTACCCACTCGGCTCCGCTCTGTACACCTAGAACACACTCGCCTCTGCTACATTCACACTGTAAATCCCTCCAGACCCCACACATAAACTTCACCAAAATTGCCATACACCTAGTACACACTCACCTCTGCTACATTCACACTGTAAATCCCTCCTGACCCCACATATAAACTTCACCTAATTGCTATGCTGGCCATCATGATGCTCAGAGTCCTGCTTACACTGAGGAGCTGGTCATGTGACCCCTGACTCCACCCTCCATTGATATCATCACAGGTCCTGTCAGCCCAGAGTGTGCAGCTCTGTCGGCTCCCACGGAGGGAGATCTCCGGAGCTGCAGGAGGCTGAGTGCGTCCTCCCTACAAATGACTCCCCCCCAGCTGCCCCCTGGATATGGCCCTGGCTGTGGGGGCAGTGTGCTCAGGGGCCCCTGAGGCTAGGGTCACACTTGCATTGTGACCCTAGCCTGATGCAAGTATTTTCGGCTGCAGCACATAGCTTTTAATGCTATGCGCTGGAGCCCATAGAAACCCGATGTTTACCTTGCCAACCATTGGTTGTCAATGTAAACATAGGGTTTCTATGGGCTCTGTTGCTGGAAGTGCATAGCATTAAACGCTCTGGGCTGCAGCAGACAATACTTGCGTCAGCCTAGGGTCACAATGCAAGTGCGACCCTAGCCCTCAGGGGCCCGGTGGGCCCCCTCCAAGCAGTCGGGCCCCGGCACTTGCCCGGGTGCGCCGGGTGCTGACGCCGGGCCTGGGGCCAAGGACCAAACCCTTAGTGACCCCAATAGTGAGAGGAAGTGGAGGCAGCAAACAATGCACTAAAAGAACGGTCAGAAAGATAGGAAGAGAACCAGGAGAGAGCCGTGTCCTTTCTGCTGTTTATGCTGATGGAGTGCAGTATATCGAGTAGGAATTTGGTAAACAGTGTCAAAAGCTGCAGAAAGGTCAAGAAGAATAAGCAGAGAGCGGTCACCATTATGCTTTTCAATCAGAAGGTTATTGGTGACTTTGATGAGGGCAGTTTCTGCGGAGTTTAGGAATCAGACAGCAGACTGTAATGGATCTAGAAGAGAGTGAGTGGAGAGGTATCGTGTGAGTTGGGATTAGACTAGGCGCTCCAAATATTTAGAGCAGGATGGGTCAATGCCGAATAACAAACCCAAAAAACAAATGTGTAATTGTATCTTTTTTGCAGTTTCATTAGGGTATGTGCCCACATAGTGGTTTAGTGACGTTCAAACCGTCAGTAGACCTGTGGAAATTTGCAGGAGCCTAGAGTTCTGAGCTCTGAAGTCTCCAGCTGTTTTCCAGCTGTTTTCCAGCGGTTTTTTCAGCGTTTGCACAACGTTTTACAGTCGGTTTTTCCGGCGGTTTTAAAAGCGGTTTTCTATGGAGGATTTTGTTCATTTTCTGCCTCAGAAACGATCAAAAACCGCTGAGAAGAATTGACATGCTGTATGCTCCTAAACCGCTAGGAAACCGCTCAACCTCTAAAGGTACCTTTACACGCCGCGACGGCAGGCTGGATACATCGCGCTACTTCGCGTGCACGAGCACGCTCAAACGGCTACAAACGGTCAACGCACCCTCTTTACACGCCGCGACAAGGTGCGCTACGCCACGCTACATCTATAGCTAGCTACATCGCCGGGTGTCTCAAGTAGCCAGCTGTAGCGTAGCGTACCATGTTTACACACCGCTCCAACAAGCTACTATGGGCGGACCCGGTGCAGCAGGGATAGCACATAGGCGTGCAACAATCTTGGATTACGAGCCGTCCGTATGATGATAGGACAGCGCAATATCATCAGGATTGGCCAGGCATCGCAGGAGGCTGGTTAATAGAGCACGCTCGAGTAATTGTGTAGTGTGACTGGTCAGCTCCTTAAATATCCCGCCCTATGCTGCGACTACCAATCATAAAGCAGGAGCGACCTCCAATGATCGCAGATGGGGCGCGGTAACATGGCGACTGTGTCACGCCTTAGATACATGGCAGCCACATCGCCGGGTGTCCAGAGTTGCCTTCCGTTGCTTCCTTACACGCCGATACAGCTCGCTACAATCGGCGATGTTGCCTTAAGTTTATGAGCAGAGCCCATAAACAGATGTATCTGTCGCCGGCTGTAGCGTCGCCTCTTCAGACGCCGCTACTACAGGCGATATGGACGCTACAAGCTACAATTGTAGCTTGTAGCGCGATGTATCCAGCCTGCCGTCGCGGCGTGTAAAGGTACCTTAACAGATCCGCTCACATAAACCGACTATGTGTGCACAGCGTTTTCTGAATTACATAGGGTTACTTGTAAGTCCTAACGCTGCTTAGGATTTACATAAATTTAAATAAAACCTATGCTAAACCGCCGGCGGTTTTCGCTGCTAAACCGACGTTAAACCACTATGTGGGCACGCACCCTTACAGTTTCATTTTTTTTTCCAATTTTGTTGTACACTATTTGGTAAAATAAAGAATTTCAACCAAAAGTACAACTCATCCTGCAAAAAAACAAGCCCTCATATGTGTATCTTGATGGAAAAATAAAGATGTTATGGCTCTTGGAAGAAGGGGAGGGAAAATGAAAACAGGAAAATGGACAATCGCCAGGGGGTGAAGTGGTTAAAATGGAAATTTGTCCTGGTTATTAATTGATTTGAAGTTTTTGATCCTTCCTGGAATTTAGAAATGTATAGCTTCAATAAAGGAACATTTTGCTCATTAAGCTGAATTACTTTTTGTTCAAATTTGGTGTCCCTGTAATTACAAAGACCTGCACAAAACAGCGATCAAATATGTGATTGTAAAATGGCATAAAACTCTGCATGATTTTTTATTTTTCTCTATTAAACCAAAAATGTAATGCTAAGGTCAACTTCACAGGAAGCATTAATGCTGTGGTTTTTCTGCTGCTATTTTTTTTTTCTACACATTTTCTGAAATTGTCAACACCACATAACAGAATAGGCTGGAAACACACTGGCGTGAAAAAAAAAAACGGTGAGATTCTCAGCCAGGAGAGTTGGACGAGTGACATCTGTTTTTTGCTCCATGTGGCTTCTGTGTGCAATCCGTTTTTTTTCTCAGCAGCTATTTACTGTATAATCATTTACAGGAACATTTTACAGTTGTCTGAGCTACAGAATTATAATGTATCAGTGAAAAAAATGGATGCCTCTCAGGTGGTCCGTGTGCTGTCAGTGTGCTGTCTGTGATTTTGTCGGACAAACTGACTTGCATTGGCGAGTCTAGGCCGTCACTCACATACTGTCGCAGCATGTTACAACTTTTTCCTCATCCAGATTCTGGATGAGAACAAAGCATCCGATACATGCTAGTCTGTTCTGAGTCATTAAATAACATTGGTCCGAGTGCAATGCAGATTTTCTTGCATTCCACCTGTCTGTTTTTCATGCCAGTGTGTCCATACCCATAGCAATCTTCTCTGATTGTTGCATGTTTTCTGCATTTCTTTTGTGCTTTTTCCCCCTTGTTTGATGTGTTTTTGCTGTAGATGTGAATCTAAACTTTTAATACCACAGAAAAGTTTTCACGCTGCTCTTAAAAATATTGATTTTTGTTCCTGCGCTGCTCTCAGGTTCCACATAGAAGCTTATAGAGAAAAAAACTGAAAATTGCACATTTCAGCAGCGTTTTTAGATGCACCAAGGGTGGATATTTTATGAAACCACCTCCACCTTAGGGTGGCTTCACACCACGGTTCTATCAGGTTAGGGGCTTTCCGGGGTGAACCCGAAAGCCCTGGACCCGATTTTACCATAGTGCAGCCCTATGGGGCCGGATGGAGCCGGATGGCAGCTATCTGCCATCCGGTTTCCATCTGTCCGGGAGGATCCAGGGGAATTTGGATTTTTCTTCCGGATACAAAAATGGTGCTTGCAGCATTTTTGTGTCCGGGGAAAATAATCTCCCCAAATTGGATCCTCCCGGATTTTCCCGGATCCGGGGTAATCCGGCGCTCCCTAACATGGGAGTCTATTGGGCCGGACACCTGCGGCTGAAGTTCATCGTGAGCTACGCTAAGCTTCAGCACCAGGGAGCTGTCCCCTGTGAAGTGGTTCAGCACCATTTCACAGGGGACAGCTGAGCTCGGCTGCATCCGGCTACAAACAGGACATATTAGCCCTCCAGTTCTGATTGCAAATCCGGTCCGGGGTTGTCAGGTTCACCCATGACAGCCCCGGATCAGATTGTGCCGTGGTGTGAAGCCACCCTTACTTGGACATTTAGGCCGTTGCATAAATGCTGCATCATTTGCTGCTTTTTTTACAGCTTTTTTTTGCACATTCTGCTGTGTTTAACTGTCCCAAAGTAGATGTGATTTAATGAAAACGTCACTCACTGTGCGTTTCTGAAAAGTTTTGGTGCTTTTTTTTTTCTTGAGGCTTCTATCTATGTGTAACCTCAAAATAAGTGCACAATCAAAGCTTTTTTTGTACTTTAAAAAACACTTAATATTGATCCATACCTGCCCCAAACATGTATCCAACAGGGGTGAAAAAGCATAAAAAATGCAGTAAGGCTACATTTACACCTTGCGTTTTTGGTTTTTTTTTTTGAGGATCTGCTTTTCTGGTGCAAATTAGATACGTTTTTTCAAAAAATGCATCCTCCATTGACAATGCATGTTTGCTGCGTTTTCTATGGAGCCTTTTTTTGAGTACATTCAACAATGGAAGCAATAGAAAAAGCGGACCAGGAAAAACGGCAAAGAATTGACATGCTCATTATTTTTAGGGATCCGTTTTTGGCTCAAAAAACGTTGTGTCTGAATGCTAAATTTGGAAATGCATTGACTTGGCTGGGATGCCAAACATCACTTAATTTCACGGATCCTCAAAAAAATACACCAAAAAGGCACCGTGTGAATGTAGCCTAAGAATGCATTAATCAGAGGAGGCGGCTATTGTATAGTTTGGTGCGGATGACTGCAAAGAACAAAAAAACACTATGTATGCAACATATGAACACCGCCTTACCAACACTAAAAAGTCAGATATCATATAATGAAGCTTCTATAGAAAAGAAAAGTTCTGGCTGTTTCAACAATGAATGAACGAACAAAAATAAATTCATAGGTCTCAATTAAAGATGAGCATGATGCACAGATGATGTTGCTAAAGCCCTGGAAAAGCAAGACCTGTGTTTAGGACACCAAAAGATATGACGGGCCTCACATCCAGGTGATACTGACCAGGGACACTGGCTAGAGTTCAGTTCCTTATCTCAAGATCACCCTGGGTTTTGTACCTTGCTACGTTCATGGATATGCCTCACCTAGGTGACAATTAGGTAGCAGCATCAGTGTGCACCTTAGATGACTCTCAGTATAGGAATCCAAAGGCTAATCCCTGTTCACAAGATTACTCTTGAAGGTGGGAATGCCTGGATCTCATACCTGCAAGAGAAAAGAAAGAGAAGGGGTGCAATAGTGCGGTTACCAGGGGCTTTTTTTAGCGTGGCGTACTAATAGGTGGCCACTCACCTTATCGGGTTGTGCTATCCCCGCACAACCCGGTAATACACTTGATAAGGCGCCCTTCACAGGCTCTAGCTCATCTGCACACCGCGTGCTCCGGGGGCTCCGAGCATCCGGTCACGTCACCGCAGGTCCTTAAATTAAAGCTCCTGTTGCCAGGCGACGCTAGGTCCTCACGTTAAGCTGCACTCTGCACCTAGCTGCTCCCCGCCGCTTACCCTCAGAGAGGGATTTATATTAGAAGGTAAAAACTATAAGCGGTCTAATTGGAGGCGCTCAGGCACAAAAGCAGCAGGCACTGGGATGGTTTTTCAACAGACCTTTATTCAGGCTCCCCTCCTACTCCACAACATGTTTCGATAGATTCTCTATCTTCCTCAGGTGGGTGGGTCTCATACCTGGCTGAGCTTCTGGATATGACTCGCCTAGGTGTTCCCCCTCACTTGCATGGGAGTGAAGGAGGAGAGCAAAGAAACACAAAGACATCTCAGGCAAGGCAACAGGTAAAAAAAGGCTCTAAGATCTTCCGTCGGAAAATGCAATGCTGCTAAAGTAACAAATACCTCTGCTTTAGCAGTCACAAGCTCCTCTACCATGGTCAAAATAAAAATTATATATCCATCATGAAATGAGGCCAGGAGACTGCAGACATAGTGGAAAGGAGAGATGATCACAAGCTACAGCTGGAATGAAGGCTAATGAAATTCCCAGTCCCAGGGAAGGGGTCCTAAAACCATTCAGCATAGAAGGGCAAGTATATCAGCACTATTATTATTATTTATTTATATAGCACCATTAAATTCCATGGCGCTTTAGATGCTAAAAGGACAGACAAGGACAAGTACAATAAATGTTGACAATTTGGTCATACAGATACAAGAGGGGAGAAGATCCTGTCTGCGAGGGTTCACAATCTACGAGGGGAGGGTGGAGATACAGTAGGAGGGGGAGGTGCTGGTCATGAGGCGGTGGGTGGACGGGGTCTCATTGGAGGTTGTAGGCTTGGGGGAAGAGGTGGTTCTTTAGGCTTCTTTTGAAGGTTCCCAGGGGTAGGAGAATGTCTGATGTGTTGGGGCAGAGAGTTCCAGAGTATGGGGCATGACAAGTCAAGTGAGCTCTATAGTAGGCCTGGGCTCAATTAAACACTGAGGCCACCTAATCCATTCCCTGGTCTCCCATAGGTGACATCAGGAGGCAGCACACTCATGATGCTGCCACTGCCCCTTTGACTTCTTCAGGATAAAAAAGAAATGGCACATGATTGTGGTGGCAGGGGTTTTAACAAAACTTGCCATGGCACACATTATTTCTCTCTTTTTTTGTTTTTAAAAATTGGGCGGTATATGATTTGTAACTTCTGCGTTCAATTAGCTCTTGCAATTTAACCCTTCCAATGTTGCTGCCAATTAGCTTCTGAGCGGTTGCACACCCCTTTGTCTCCCCAAATAGTCCAATTGTGGTGTGCTGATGGAGTTGTCATGGTCACTGTGGGTATGATGAAGGCCACACTTCTGAAATTCTTGCTCTGACAGCGTTTCATAGTAAATTGCTTACATTACAATTCACTCCAATACTTAAAAAATGTTAGAAACAGTTTTAACAAACACAACATAAAAATTTGTACTCTCTATTTTCTATTTTTACAAAATAAAATCTAAAAAATGAAACATGTATTGTTGCATCTGTAAAATTTTAAATTCACTGAAAATGTCTTCATTCCACCAAATTTTGCCTGCTTTGATGTAATCAACAGTAGGCTGAATTATATTTATTTTGTGTTTTTAGGCTTTGCTCATTGTAGCGGAAAAGTAGAAGAAGGATTTGGTGAGTTAATACTATAAGGAAGGAAACTTATTTCATATACAATGTTAATGTGATTCTCATATATCTGTACTGTATAATACAGGTACTTCACATCATCACATCATGGTATGGTATATTTCTTCTCAAACCTAACTGCAAAGCAATATTTTGTGCCGATTATTCAAACTAACAGCCATTGATGTGCAACTTCTCTTCAGGAAAAGCTGACATTGTTACTGGCAAACACTTTTGCAGGGAAAAAAATGTCAATCTTAAGGTACCTTTATGTGGTCAGAGTGGCCACAGGTAGAAACTGCAGTCAGGCAGGAGGGTAGACAGTTTGTTAGCAAACACCTTAAAACCCATATCCACTGACATGGGACCTAACCCGGAGCCTGGGATTCTAGGCAGGCAAGGGGTAGTAGGGCTAGATATGAGTGGGTGAGCGAAGTCATGGTAACGGATGAGTATATAAGGGAGAAACAGGAAGCAGTTAGCTAGTAGGCAGGTGCCGAGCAGCCAAGACCGGAGCAGTACCATCAGGTCCAGGGAAGACGTGAGGGCCAGCGCTTAACTGACAGAAAGGCCTCCCCTAATATACTGGGAAGTTACATGGGAAGAGAAGGACCTGGTGATTCCTTGTGATACAGGGATACTTGAGGTTAGGCTAAAACCAGAGTGTCAGCTCTGAGGGGGACTGAAGATTAAAACGAGCGCTCCAGACAATCTGACGGGGGACACAGATTCCAGGTCTGTGTTCCCACCACAGGATTGGGGGCACAGCAGCAACTGAGAGGACCCGGCTTACCGCCCATAGATTTAGGGGAAGCTACTATTGGGGACCGAGCTGCCGCTCCACAATTCATTTAAAAGGGAAAGATAG
Source organism: Allobates femoralis (assembly GCA_033576535.1). Lineage (NCBI taxonomy): Eukaryota > Metazoa > Chordata > Amphibia > Anura > Aromobatidae > Allobates > Allobates femoralis. The sequence goes on along the minus strand of JARQOC010000006.1, from coordinate 191,346,232 downwards.
AGAATAAGCCTGAAAGGAAACATAGAAGGACTGAGGAGTCTAGGAGAGATAACCTGGCTGGAGTGGGTTCAAGTGTACCGGAGTCAACTGAGTGAAACTGTAAAGAACTGTATTGTACCGTGCACTGTTTGACAGGAGAATTGGAGAAGTAAACCCGGGTGAACCCTGCTACGGTGTCTGTGTCTGATTTCAGGTATGAAGAACTGTCAGTCCTCCATTTGACCCTGTCAGGAGCCATCTCCACATCATCCCCTTTACCTGCAACATCTATAACAACCATCTCAGACTTTAATCACCACTGCCCCGGGAACCAGGCTCTACCGCGGAGAGCCGTTCCATCTAAGCTGCCAAAACATCATCCCCGGAGGTTCTACAGCAGCGGTGGTCACCCTGACCACAACCCGTGGGTGGCGTCATGACAGACCTAATCCCTTGTAAATATATCCCCCATTTTATTGTGCGAACCTGGGACACGGTCCGGACCAGGACTGCCGTGACTTCCCCCAGCAGTACCCCGGTCCGGTACCAAGTACCCCGTCCCAGTGGGCTCCACATTTACACACAGAGATATATTGCTTGCAATTCACTGGTTGCATTGAAATCATGGACACATTGTTCCATTTTGTTGCCATGTACAAGTGGAACAATGTGTCCATGATTTCACTGCACCCAGTGAATTACAAGCAATATATCTCTGTGTGTAAAGGTACCTTTATGGTGTCCCAGTCTTGCTACTAGAATTAAGTGAGATAGAGATGGTTGGTTGAGTTTGAAAGATTTGGTTAGACAAAGAAAAAGTTTGGTTTGGGAACCAGATGTGACCCGAACTTGACCCCAGACAGTGAGCCCCATAGAGGTCAATGGGGAGCAAAATATCAGTGCTGAAAAATGGCTGTAAAATAGTCATAAGGGCTATGGTGCTGCAAATGGAAGCAAAATGGTGGTAAGAGCAGGGTAATTGCCCTGCAAATATAGGTTTATAGAGAAATTACTTTTTTGTCACCATAACAATCATGGTAACATAGCAAGTAAATTAAGAAACTCAATATTTGTAACTGTCACACCAAAGAGATGTTTTGGGAAAGGAAGGTGTGCCACAGTTCGCGCTGCCAGAATTTTCCGCTTGTAAATAATGCAAATAGGCGATATCCAAATCAAACCTTTCTTTTATTTCTCCAACGCGTTTCAACGCCCTCCTGGCGTCTTCATCAGGGATATCTCCACCCCACCAAACAGCTCTTATTTATAACCACATCAATTGTCATAATCAGTGGGTGTTCCCTGTCTGGTGACGTGAAAAACGTCATCAAAATGGGGAAGGTGCTATGTTTTGGCGCAAAACGTCTGATTTCGTTTCCACGTGTGGAGACCGGTGGAAGTCCTGCAGCAGCCATCCGGATATTTACTCGATCAGGTCTACTAACCAGTTGTGGGTTTCACAACCGGTATAGGTGAGTGACCCCTCTTTGCTCACCTCTTGAGATTAGGTGTCTAGTGATAAGGGCACTATTGTGCCTCTTGTCCCCCCCCCTTCTCTTTTTTTGTTACACCAAAGAGATGGATTTCAGAGTTTTCTCATAGAGCAAGAATATTCGTAAAAGCCCACTACAAAGCATGTTTTCCTAGTTCCTCCTACAGAGTCCAGTGGCAGACATACTGCACATCGCAGTCCTATGCTTCCAACACAGGGAATGTTGAGTCATTGTCATCACAGAAACGTTACCAGTAGCAGTGCATCTGTTACCAACAATTTCTGTCTGTTGCTTGACAGTTTTTTTAGACCAGCCTTTACAACGCCAGAAGTCTGGCACATATAGTGTGGCGCCCCTGCGTCCAGGAGGCCACAAAGGGAACTGCAGCCAGGCAGGTAGGACACTTGTTGCACAACAACACCCTCACAGCCCACATAACCCACATGTAAGAGAAGGCAGCATCCAGCCCTGAGATTAGATACTCTATGAGATTGAGGGGTGGTGGATTTGGAGGAGTGGGTTGAGCACACCCATAGTCAGGTGACTTGCCAGTATATAGGAAGGGGGAGGAGGAAGGAAGTTAGTAGGCCCAGGGTGCCGAGCTGTAAAGACCAGAAGCTGAGCAGACAGAAAGAATCACACGTCCTGTGAGTGTAAGGCCTAGGAGCGCAGAATCTGTACCGAGCCAGTGTGAGCCGAGGAGAGAGAAAGCCCATCCAAAGCTGATACCACCAGGAGTGTGAGAGGAGAGAGAGGGATGGTGATACCCAGGCCCTAGGAACGCAGCTGAAGCTACTGACTGCAGGCAGAGAAGTCCCTCCTATGATACCGAGAGGAACAGAGAGAAAGGAGCCTGGTAGAGCCTCAGACTTGAGGACTGCTGGAGGCTGGGCTGAAGTAGAGTGTCGGCTCTAGAGGGGACCGTAGTTTACCCGGCATCCCCAAACAACACGATGGGGGGTCTTAGTTCCAGATTGGGATCCCTACCTTAAAGGACAGGCAGCTCAGTGACAAACTGGAGGACCCACAGGGGCCCGAGTCACCGCCATACTGTCCGGCGTTTCACACACACACCCGTGGAGACAGAGAACGTTCATAGCCCGGAAAGGACACTAAAGACTGTGTGAGGGGTCACGGAGAGAGAGGCCTGGCTGCAGAGCAAAGGGAACCCGGAGAGGGAGAGAGTGCCCGTGTACTTGTACTGAACTGTGTAAGAACTGTAACTGAACTGTAAAGTGACTTGAAGAACTGAGAGTAAACACGGAAAACCCTGGAACTGCTTCCCTTGTGTTTCTGCATGAAAGTGATTCTCTCCATACAGGACACAGCCTGTCAGCACCAGCAAAGAGGAGAGATCCCTGCAGCGTCTGCAAAGTAAGTGTGCTACACACTCCACAATAGACTTAACCCTTACTGCCCCGGGGAACACAGTTCTACACACTGGAACTATACCAACTAAGCTGCTATCACATCGTCCCCGGAGGTTCTGCAGCAGCGGCGGCCCCATCACTGGCCACATATAGTGGGTGGCGTCACGACTGACTTCCCCTGTAAATATCCCCTTTTATTGCCGAGCCCAGGACACGGATCGGACCAGGACCACCCATGACTTCCCCAGCAGCAGACCGTTCCGGTACCGAGTACCCCCGTCCCAGTGGGCCCGACAACCGTAATTGCCTAAAGATAATGGTAGAAGGGTACAGGAGTATCTACAGATCAATATCGATGCCATGATTGTGGAACTGGACCATTGTGCATTTTGGGCTTCAAAACAGCAAAAGTGGCCTGACTCTGAGGCAATTGTTGCAAGTGGTGGCAGTGCCTATTTTTGGAAAAGTGGGGACTCTTGTTAGGGTCTTTTTGCTGTGTGGTGCATTCCTTGAGCATGGTTTTTTTAGCACTATACCTTCTCATGACACTTGCACACCACTTCCTAAATACTCAACCTTGAAATGCTGGGCCCAGGCCTCCAGCCTTGCTTCTATTGTGACCCAATACAAAATGTTTCAATGGATACATATCACTTTGCTGTGGTGTGACCTTAATTTTTTGAAACGTGGGGACTCTTGTTAGAGTCATTTTGCTGTGTGGTGCATTCCTTGAGCAGGGCTCTCTGAGTGACATGCCTACTCCTGTAACTCATCCTTCTTTTACTCCTCCTCATTTTAGTTAATGTAGAAAATGCTGCCATTTTTCCCATTTGACTCATTCATTTGTTAATTCAAACTGAGTTTCACTCACCTCTGAAATTTAAGAGAATGTGAGCCACGTCCTATTTTGAACTGATTTTGAAGAGTGTGCAGGTTGGCACAGACCGTGCCTCATGCAGCCATGCTACGCTATGACACTGTTTTTACTCTAGATAGATTGTTGTCCCTTTTGCTGGTGTCTGGCACTAATATTAACAGTTTGGCAGCTTTTGAACACCTATGAAGGTGTTACCTATTTGTTTCATGTTGCCTGTCATTGATTTCAATGGGGTTCGAAAGGTTCGATTAACTGTTTGTCGAACAATTCGTCTGACACCCCGCATTCGGGGAATCAAACCAAATACGAACACTCAGGTGTTCGCTCATCTCAACTCCTGATTGGCTGCGCTGTACCATGTGATGTGACTGTAACAAGGGAAGGTCATGTCAGCCTCCTGTGACTCTTGCAGTCTTCTGCTATGTAAATTAGGCAGCAGCATTTTTATAGGCAATTTGGACAACTTCAATCACAAAGTGTTCAAATTCCCTAAGACTTGCAAATTTCATGAAATGCAACTCAAATTCAAATACCATTAAATCAATTTGATCATCTCTACTTGGAGAATAATTATGAAATTACATTGTAAGCTAACAAAAATGTACATGTGATGCTTCCTCAGCATGATAGAAACAGTTTACCGTATTTATTTAATTTGTCATATTTAATATATTGAATTAGGCCTGTTGCTTTTTATAGATGTACAGTACGTCATTATTGGAGCCTGCTTAGGTACAGTTTTTGCTGCCACCTTCATCGCTATTAAACTGTACATGATAAAGAAGCATATGTTCGATAACAGCAGTTCAGGTGAGATAATCTAATAATCAATGTTAAATCTAAATTTAAAAATGTGAAAACCTTAAAGAAGATTGCATTATTTTCTCCTCACATTTGCAGAATCAGAATCTTTTAACCTAAAGATAAGGTAAGATTATTTTACAACGTGTATTCTTTTGAGGATCTCTTGCTTCTTTGAAAATCTTCACAGCAAAATTGGGCAAAGAGACACTACAGTATGACAGCACCTTTACATAGGTTTTAATGTATAATTTGGGTAATATTCAGTTTGCTATGGACAAAACATGGATTGTATACACACATAGGAGGTCGATATAGTGTGTTTACGTCAGAAAACTGGTTCAACTCCTTAATGACAAAAGCAATTTTGACCACAATGACCAAGCCCAATTTTTAAAGTCTGAACAATATGACTTCATGTGAAATAGCGCGTGAATGCTTCCACATATTCCAGTATCTTTCTGAGATTGTTTATTCAAGACAAAATCTGTGATTGTGTTAAATTAGTTAGAGAAAAATATTAATGACCAACGAGTAGTGCTCAAGTAGGGTCTCCAACCCGTGATTACTATGATAATAACTTGTTACTGTATGAACATGAATACTGATTATAGTATGGTATTTTCTTTATTCTATAGCAACTGAGAAGGCCAGTGAGGCCGAAACGTTTTGTAAAACAAATCTGTTCCTTTGAGCTGCACATTAAATAAATATAGAATTATCATTCATTTGTGCCAAGTTATTATTATCATGTGTTAAATTTAGGTCGGTATGTTTGCATATATTTGTGAAAATATCAGGATTACATCAAAAATTTAAAAAAAATTCAAATAACAAAATTTTAATCTTTACAGTCCTACTCATCGTTATTGGCACCCATGAGGTTTAAAGGGAACCTGTCAGCTAGTTTATGCCCCCCCCAGCTATCACTGTCTGTACCTGCACCTTCATAATACTATTCTAATCATCCCTGTCTGACCTCATGGTGTAATGTGGAAGGTGAGAAAAAGCATTTATACACTTACATTTTCTGAGGCAGTCAGACTACATCTTGGAGGAGGTAGACTGACTGGCAGGTTAATGGTTAACCAATATTAACTTATCTGTCTAAAGGACCTGTGTGATGTCCCGATCATGTGATCATAGTGGGCGGAGCTAAGCAGGCAAACTCATTATGTGCTATGGGGACTTAGCTCTGCCTATTATAGTCACATGTTCTGACATTCGGCTGAAATGTTAACTATTAACCTGCCAGACAGTCTATGTCCTCCAAGATGTAAACTGACTGCCTCATTACATAAGGAAATGTAAGTGTATAAATACTTTTTTTCCACCTTTCACATTACACTATGAGCTCATACAGGGATGATTAGAATAGTATTATAAAGCTGCAGCTACAGACAGTGGTAGCTGGGGGCATAAACAGTCTGACAGGTTCCCTTTAAGTACATAATATGGACAATCTCCTGAAAAAAAAAATAAATCAAATGAATGAAACATTTTTTTTATATAGAGCACGCTTGTTAAATTATACAAAAGAGCTAATGAAAAACAACAATCTAAAACAAAAAACAATGGGAGGGAAAAATAGAAAAACCTAAAGTTTGCTGCATGGTATTGTCACCCTTTACATTATATTAGTGTGGAAACACATTATGACTTGCCTGTCGTAAATCACAATTGAGAATTACCTGTGATAAGTTGTCAATGTCCATGTGACATGAATTGGCCAATGAATTATGACTTCAGTGGTTTAAAAAGTCCCATGTTAGGCTCTGTTACATTGTCACAATGGTGAAGACAAAGGAGTTGTATGATGACATCAGAATTGGTATTATTTGCAAACACAAGACTTCCAAAGGGTATAAGGCCATCTCCAAAGACCTTGGTATCCCTGTTTTAACAGTGTGCAATGTTATTAAAGCATGTGACTGTCAAGGAACTCCCTAGACATGGGGGAAAGAGGAAAATTGACAAATTATCTAGTTTCCAAAATGAGGTAATTTGTACAGGTATCCACTGTTTAGGCTCATCAGCGGCTCTCCAAATGTTACATGGCATCTGCTACGAATTCCAGACAATTTTGTGTTTTAAAAGTCAAACGCCTTCCCTTCCATGCCCTGCCATGTGCCCAAACATATAGTTTCCAAACTGGGGTCACTTGTTGGGTTTCCAGTTTTCAGGCACATCAATGGTGCTCCAAACGTATTATGGCTTTCACTAATGATTCAAGCCAGTTTTGTGCCTATATAAAGCCAAATGGTGTTTCTTCCTTTCTGAGCCCTGCTGTGCACCCATACAGTGATTTTCCATCTTATTTTGCCTATCAATGTACTCAGGAGAAATTTCATAAAAAATGTTGGTGTCTGTGTTCTCCTGTTACTGTAGAGCTCCTGCAGTCTGGCTGCCACTAATGGTATTGCATGCATTTCACTTGTAGGTATCATGCCCAGATTTAAGAGGGGAAAGCTTTGCCGAGACACCCATTTGCACCCAACACACTCAAAACTCTAGGCCAGGGAGGTGCTGGATGGAAGAAACCCACATTAAGGGCAGTCCCCACCTACTGGATTGAGGGCGGAGTTAGATTAGGTGTGGGTAGCAAGATAGAGACAGCTTTAGTAAGATCCAGTCGGGCAGCTGGGGAAGCTAGTACTACACGTGGAGTTAGGCCCGAGGACACAAACCTGCTGCCGGCTGTTCAAGTCGGGCAGAGGTAATGGTACCAGACCCAATTCAGTTTGGATACTTCAGGACCAACCGTGAAATTGGAGGACATTGGGCTTCAGGTACAGTGACTACCTTAGTGGACCCTCCCCAGGCATCATAGGGTTAGAGGACCAGCAAGACTGTTGTGGCGCCCCACTGGTCAAGATGCCATGGAGGGGTACTGCACCCACATAAAAGTGTGTGGTATTCCTGTGACTAAGGAAACTGGGATGGCAAACAAGGGACTCTCACAACTCCCATTCATGCACACCCTAGAGTAGAGGAGCGTGGGTGAACCCGCTGCAGGGAGGACCCAGTCCTGTGGGAGGATCAGGGGGGTAGAAAAGTGTATTGGTGGGTTGACAGTTAGTTGAGTCGGAGTGGAGAGTGAGGAGAGGAGGCAGGTCGTCATGACAGGAAGGAGACCCTAGGGGCACCAGACGATGTGCCCGAATCTGGACCCGGGTAATGCCAACTAGAGTGGTCTGGTCCCCGGCAGAGGACCGCCTCTGAACACGGTGCGAGAGTTTAACTCCAAGACATTAAACCGGAGGCCCCGAGCTTATTCAGGAAGTCGTGGCCAAAGACCCGGCGCATACCTTGAAAAGGTGCAAAGAATTAGAGTCAGGGGGACCTAAAGGGGAGCCCCCCACCGAAGATCCGTGGAAGCTGGCTTGAGGCTCTGCGCGCGGAGGCGCTGCACGGTTGTGATGAGAAGTGAAGGGACCGGTAGGGAACGGTAGGCATACCACCAAGAGTCCTGAGTGAATCATTCTGGTTCCCTAGTGACTACCCAGGCAAGAAAGACCCAAAAGACTATCATCTGTCTACCTACTTTAAGAACTTGAATTTAAACCCGATCAGAGCTAATGACTGGTGTGACGTGCTTTATTTCCCTTGCCTGATGAAATTGCTGATGCATTGAAAGGACTAGTGACAAGGCCACGTGGTAAGCTGCCTCCCTGTGTAAACTACTATAACTGTCTCGGGGATCCCACTCCATTTCACAAACTACTTTTATTTTTATTATTTTTACTGACTTTCAGCGACCACCAGGGCCATGGGACCAGGCACAGTCCCCCGTGACATCCCCTGTGAATCAACACCTGGAACAGAGTACCCCATGGCCCTGGGGCGGGTTAGCTTTTGGCGTCACGAACAGGACGATGGGTACTGTGCAACTTGAACTGTGTTTTAAAGAGAACTTTATTCATGGACTCCAAGATGGTGGAGTCAGAGACTTAATGCTATGTGCAGGCCCGGGGCGTGCCTTGGACCCCCCTTCGTGGAAGGGTCCAGCAAGAGGCACGAAACCCCGGATCCGCCCTAGTTGCCAAGGAAAACCAAGCGGGCGGTCCTGAGACTGGACTGCCCCTGCCGGAAACTATAAATGGCGGCAGGAAGGACGAGGCCAAAAAGAGGCGAGGTGAGAGCTGCAGCAAGGAGATGGGTGCGGTCGATGGGTCATCAATTAAGGTGTCCTGAAATGCGCTATGCCCGGCCTGTGAAATGGGGGAAGTCAGTAGCCCTGTAGCCACAGAGGAGGGTGCTGCTTCGCTCCTGGCCGAAGGCGGTGATGACGACTTTTGAGAAGCAGCAATCCGAGATTTGAGCACCCGCCTGAGTGAAGTGCAGGGTTGGGCCTTCAGGCAATGGAGGAAAGACACCCGCCCTGCCCTGGCCCAGCGTCTGCTGCACAGCAAGAGCCCAATGACCCGGGCTGGCAGAGAGTCCTGTCCTGGAACCGAGGGTAGGAGACCAACCCCAGGGTGAGCCGGAGATGACCAGTTGATCGACAGGCCAGCCTCTGATGGACGGGAGATGACTGAAGCTGAACAAGAGGACCCAGAGATGCTCAACACACCCTGAGGGAGATGCCATGGAGGTCCCGAAGGGGATGCCTGACATGGTGGTGGAGCCCGAGACGGAGGAGCTGACCAGCCATGAGGATCTCGTGGAGGAGGAGGAGCCCGATGGGGGTGAGGCCAACATCTCAGAGGACGTTGGAGCATCAGGGCCCCGCGCCTTATGGTGGAAACACCAGCAGCATTGGACAGGTCGGTGCAGCAGCCATGATCGGTGCACTGGATCGTGTTCTAGCTCCGGCCCCAGAGCAACCTGACTTTGCGTACCTGCGCTTCCAGGCTGACCAGGTGGAGAGGCAACACCTTCGAGGGCGCTGGTGGGCCCAAGAACAGGAGAACCTCCTGCCTAAAGCACGAGCCAGGGACGTACCAGCAGTGTCCCCAGGAGAGCGGTGAACATGTACTGTGGTAGCCTTTAACCTTAGACAATGAGTGGGGTTTATCCGGGAGCCTTGGCTCAAAGAAGAGGTCTTCGTGAGCCGCAGGATGTGGAGGCATACCTCCCTAAGGGACACCCAGACCAAGACTTGTATTGTACCGATCGGGTGACGTACGAGAGGCATTTAGGGCCTAATGGTGGTATGCCCTAAGGGTTTACAAGGCAGTAAACTAAAGTAATGATAAACCCATGTATATAATTTTTGTTACCGATATATATATGCTATGCTGATGGACAATCTGTGGACTCTTATTTTGTTGAGCCTTGGACTGTGAACATGTTAAGACTTGGGGACTCTTTGAAACTGTGCCTTTAAAACAGACCGCTGGTGCGATGGACACTGCTAAAAGAGAAATAAACTGATCATTGCAACTATTTCTGAAACCCAGCCCCGTTTTAGCCAGTACTGTGTGTTTTTCATGTTTTCTTGATTCTTCTAATTTTTGTTGGTTCCGTTGATCCGGTAACATTTCAGTAAAGTGCCTCAGCAAGGGAAGAAAAGTATTGCATATTGTTATTTATGTTGTAGTAAAAGTGCAAATTTTAACTCTGTGACGGGTCAGGTCGCTCGTGGACGAGCGAGCTTAATCAAGGGGGAATGTGGGCCCCACTGGTCGGGACACCATGGAGGGGTACTGCACCCAAATAAAAGTGTGTGGTATTCCTGTGACTAAGGGAACTGGGATGGTAAACAAGGGACTCTCACAACAACCATTCATGCACACCCTAGAGTAGTAGGTTGAACCCGCTGCAGGGAGGACCCAGTCCTGTGGGAGGAGTCAGGTGAAAAAGTGTATGGGTGGGTTGACAGTTAGTTGAGTCGAAGTGGAGAGTGAGGAGAGGAGGACGACGCAGGAAGGTCGCCATGACAGGAGGGTGACCATAGGGGCACCAGGAGTTACAGTGCGCCAAAATCTGGACCTGGGTAATGCCGGCCAGAGGGGTCTGGTCCCGGGCAGAGGACCGGCTCTAAACATGGTGCAGGAGTTTAACTCCAAGCCGCTAAACGGAGGCCCTGAGCTTCTTCAGGAAGACACCGCCAAAGACCCTGCGAATCCCTTGAAAAGGCATACCGAATAGCTAGGGACTAAGGGGGACCAAATTGGGGAGCTGACTTGATGCTCTGTGCATGGAGGCACTGCACGGTTGTGAGGAGAAGATGGCGCAGTGAAGTGTCCGGTAGGGAACGGCAGGCATACCACCGAGAGTCCTGAGTGAATCATCCCGGTTCCTTGGTGTTACCCAGGCAAGAAAGACCCAAAAGACTATAATCTGTCTACCTGCTTTAAGAACTTGAAAGTAAACCTGATCAAAGCTAATGACTGGTGTGATGTGCTTTATTTCCCTCGCCAGATGAGCCGCATACTGCTGCATTGAAAGGACTAGTGACAAGGCCACGTGGTAAGCTGCCTCCCTGTGTAAACTACTGCAACTGCCCCGGGGATCCTGCTCCATCTAGGGGGAGCGTAACCCTCTGGCTACCCTACCATCACCCTGGAGGTCTGACCCACAGCTCCAGTAACCATACCGAACCATAGGTGGCGTCACAAACTACTTTTATTTTTATTATTTTTACTGACTTTCAGTGACCACCAGGGCCACGGGACCGGGCACAGGCCCCTGTGACATTCCCCGTGAATCAACACCCAGAACCGAGTACCCAACGGTCCTGGGGCGGTTCACTGTCACTCACAGAACCGGCAGTCACCTACCTGCTGGGATTGGCAACCACAGAACTCTTAGGAGAGGACAGGAGTAACAAGTGTTAGAGAGAAGAAGGCAGCAAGGAAGGTCAAATACCCTGTGCTTTGGCAAAGTGGACTCTAAATACTTATGGTCTGGCCAGGCTGTAAGATTGTTGGATGATGTACCCCGGCTGGGCTGTAAGTGCACTGAACTTCAGTAAATTGTAAGAAACACAAGAATTTTGTGTCGTCTGGTCCTTCTTGCGCCTCCCTGCTCCCACCTGCAGAGCTGTCACCCTGCACTACAATCTCTACCTCTGCTCTACACCTACTACTACTCCCATGGACCTGCTCCTGCTGAGGGGAGTTCTCCATCTAGCTGCACCACCAATTATCCTCTGGGACTATTACCTGCAGTGCTGGCCATAACTGAACAGAAATCTCAGCTGGCATCACGACAAATTAAAAAACTGTAATCCCCTATAAATAACCCCTTAACCACGTCCAGTCCACGGCTTCTTGGGCTGCCATCGTGATAAGAGACCGTTGCCCCAGATTGTCTGAGTACAAAGGTCCCATGACTGCTGAATTACTCTTGTGATAATGCTAAATTTGAGGCTAAAGTAACAATTTTGTATGAAAAATGTACATTTTCATTTTTCCCTTACACATTGTATTAGCTCCTGTGAAGCACTTGAAGGGTTAATAAATGTTTTGGATGTATTTTTTAGGAGTTTGAGGAGTGAAGTGTTTAGAATTGTATCACTTTTCTGTATTTTCTGTCAAATAAGCCTCTAAAAATCATTTCAAATGTGGTGATGTTCCTAAAATAAATTGGTAAATTTTGTTGGGAAAATGAGAAATTTCTGCTAAACTTTTAACCCTTCACACATGCATGCAAGCAAAAAAAAATGTATTTCAAAGATTGTGCTGATGTGAAGTACAGGAATGTTATTTGTTAATTATTTTGTGTGATAAATGCCTCTCTGGAATAAGGGCATAAAAATTCAAATTTCAGAAGTTGAGAAATTTCCACAAATAAATGCAAAACATAGCATCCTGAATTTACCACTGACGTGACATGACACCTGACACCTTTCAGGTGGGCTGTCAACTTAATTGTCTGCCGCCAAATTGATGCTTTGTCTAAGTGTGTGCACGCCACCGGTAAGAACCACGCTGACTCCCATGTCAAAGTAGAGCTTAATGACAAAGACCTTTATTTTAGGAGGGGTTAACAGTTTTATTACTTATCATTAAAGGGGCATTTCTTAGGGGTGTTTCTAGGTGATTGCATCATATTATGCTGAATCTACATTTTATTCTGAAGAAAACATTCAATTATATTCTGTGAGTTAGTATTCCAATTCAGCCTTGAATTCGTACATTCAGTCCATGCTGATAACAACGGCTTCAGTGCTGCTACATACTCTTGAGACAGAAGAATTTCCTGAGGAGGGAGGAAGGAGGGGAAGACTAGGAGTAAAGGTTTAAACTAGTGATGGGCGAATCCTAAATTACTCGGAATCGCTTGACTCTAGCGAGTCCGAGCACAGGACTCGCTACTCGTTGCGAGTCTAGCGAGTCCAATGTTAATGAATGGAGAAGCGAGTAATAGCGAGTAGTGTGAGATTTACAAATCGCAGATGTGTCTCGGAAGCTTCAGCCTGAAGCAATCCTAGTTTTGTCATTTATTTGCATTGGACTCGTTTACTTTGTAAGTAATCGCTGGGAAACTCGCACAGATAAGAGTCCTGTCTGCTCTGTGTGCTGGCTGCCAGCTCCAGGGTCCTAGAGCCCGCCTGCTGCCTGATGTAGCAGTGCTGAGATTGTTCTCAGTCTGCTCATTCCCTGTGTACAGACATGAATGTCTGTGCACAGAGATGATGTAGCAGAGCTGAGATTGTTCTCAGTCTGCTCATTCCCTGTGCATAGACATCTATATCTATGCACAGGGGATGTAGCAAAGAGGACATCACGTTTTGGACTGCGTCGGACAGAAGAGGATTTTTTTAATTAAAGATGGAGTCTCTAATGGCTTTTTTTTTTATTTCTAATAAAAAATTTTCTTTGTGTTGTGTTTTTTTTAAAACAATTTACCGTATATACTCGTGTATAAGCCGACCCGTGTATAAGCCGACCCCCCTACTTTTGCCCCCAAAAACTGGGAAAACTTATTGACTCGCGTATAAGCCGAGGGTGGACTCCAGCACAGGTATACAGATCCCAGCACAGGGTATACAGGCCCCCAGGCACAGGGTATACAGGCCCCCAGGCATAGGGTATACAGATCCCAGCACAGGGTATACAGGCCCCCAGGCACAGGGTATCCAGGCCCCCAGGCACGGGGTATACAGGCCCCCAGGCACGGGGTATACAGGCCCCCAGGCACGGGGTATACAGTCCCCCAGGCACGGGGTATACAGGCCCCCAGGCTCGGGGTATACAGGCCCCCAGGCACGGGGTATACAGGCCCCCAGGATCAGGGTATACAGGCCCCCAGGCTCGGGGTATCCAGGCCCCCAGGCACGGGGTATCCAGGCCCCCAGGCACGGGGTATACAGGCCCCCAGCATGGGGTATACAGCCCCCCCCATCCCTCACAGTATGGCGCTCCCCCCCCTCCATGCTGCCGCTGCTTAGTGTACAATAAATACATTGTTATTATCTCTCACCGGCCCGGTCTCAGTGCATTCTCCCTCCTTCCTGCGAGGCTGCGTGTCATGTGACCGGCCGGTGATGTCATCGCCGTGAGCCCCTGTCACATGACACGCAGCCTCGCAGGGAGGAGGGAGAATGCACTGAGACCGGGCCGGTGAGAGATAATAACAATGTATTTATTGTACACTAAGCAGCGGCAGCATGGAGGGGGGGGGGGCGCCATACTGTGAGGGATGATGGGGGCTGTATACCCTGTGCTGGGGGGCTGTAAGGCGATATGCACTGCTCCCCCCGCGGATGGGCGGGGGATGCAGTGCATATCATGAAAAAGTTATGAGCAGCTCCACGTCACAAGCCGCTCATATTGCAGCCTTCCCCCCACCTCCTCCAGCCTCCTCCTGCTCCCGGACACAGCCCCCACCTCGCACAAAAGTATATACTCGTGTATAAGCCGAGGGGGGACTTTTCAGCCCAATTTTTGGGCTGAAAAAGTCGGCTTATACACGAGTATATACGGTAATAGAAATTCATGGCGGTCATGTCTAATATTGGCGTGACCGCCATAAATTTCGGGCTTAGGGCCAGCTGATAATACAAAGCTGGCCCTAACCTCTTTATTACCCAGCGTGCCACAGCCTCCAGGGCCGCTGGAAGAGCGGGGTTCAGCGCCAGAGGATGGCGCTTCAATGAACGCGCCATCTTCTGGGGCGGCTGCGGGCTGCAATTTGCAGCAGGGGGTGCTCAGAAAGCTTGGGCATCCCTGCGCTGCGGATTCCAGCCCCAGCTGCTTAGCTGTACCTGGCTAGACATAAAAATTGCGCGGAGCCCCACGCATTTTTTTTACATTATTTCATGAAATTCTGAGATTCTGACTCTGACTCTGAGACTCTGATTCTGAAATTCATGAAATAATAAAAAAAAAATGCGTGGGGCTCCGCGCAATTTCTATGTCTAGCCAGGTACAGCTAAGCAGCTGGGGGCTGGAATCCGCAGCGCAGGGATGCCCAAGCTTTCTGAGCACCCCCCGCTGCAAATTGCAGCCCGCAGCCGCCCTAGAAGATGGCACGTTATTTGAAGCGCCATCCTCTGGCGCTGAACCCCGCTTTTCCAGCGGCCCTGGTGGCGGTAGCACGCTGGGTAAAAAAGGGGTTAATACCAGCTTTGTTATACAAGCTGGTATTAAGCCCGAGATTCTTAATGTCAGGCCACGTTTGACCCAGCCACTAAGAATCTCCAATAAAGGGTTAAAAAAACACAACACAGAGAAAATTTTTTATTTGAAATAAAAAAAAAAAGCCATTAGGGACTCCATCTTTAATTTAAAAAATCCTCTTCCGTCCGACGTAGTCCAAAACGCGATGTCCTCTCTGCTACATCCCCTGTGCATAGATATAGATGTCTATGCACAGGGAATGAGCAGACTGAGAACAATCTCAGCACTGCTACATCATGTCTGTGAGCAGGCGGGCTCTAGGACCCTGGAGCTGCACAGAGAAGACAGCTGGACTCGGCTCGCAAAGAAAACAGCAGTTACT
The DNA here is from genome assembly GCA_033576535.1 of Allobates femoralis. NCBI lineage: Eukaryota > Metazoa > Chordata > Amphibia > Anura > Aromobatidae > Allobates > Allobates femoralis. The sequence continues at coordinate 191,330,819 of JARQOC010000006.1, read as the reverse complement.
TTGCGAGTTTCCCTGCTATCACTGGCACAGTAGCCGAGTCTAATGCAAACAATGGCAATCCTAGTTTTGTCAGCGTTTCTGACAAAACTAGGATTGATATTGATTTGCATTGGACTCGTGCGAGTAATCACTGGGAAACTCGCAGAGTACCGAGTCCTGCGAGTCCCTTACTACTCGCCAAGTAACGAGTCCTAGCGAGTAGATTCGCCCATCCCTAGTTTAAACATAACATGCTTGTTAATACACTGGAAGATTTCTGAATGACTTCTATAAACTTATATAAATTATTAACTATTTATTGCCATAACAACAGTATCAGAATCATTGTTAGGCTGCTTTCACATTGCGATTTTTGGGGATCCGTGGCTGTCCGATTGGCCCCCATGCATCCCTATGGACAACGGATCGGATCGATTTGCCCTTAATGACATCAGATTTGTGTAGGATCCGATTCTGTCTGATTTTTTGCTGTACCCAGAATCGCAGACTACTCCGATTTTGGGCAAAGCAGACCAAACGGACCGAATCGGATTCAACACGATCTACAGCAAATAACATGGAGACCTATGGAGCACGGGTCTGGGAAAACATTAGATCGTTTCCCGGACCCGATTTTAGTGTATTGAGCATGCTCAGTACGCTAAAAATGCTCTGTTCCCCTTTAATTTCACTTCCGCAATGTATATACATATATTGCGGAAGTGAAATCAACTAACAAAGGGTCTAGCTCCCGAGGTTTAAGGACCTGGCGTTGCGTGGCAACCCGATCAGCTGATGCAGTCATATGACCGATCAGCTGATTGGGTTGTCACATGACCGCGTGGTTTAAATCTCCCGCTCGCCAATCAATTTTGGCGGGTGCAGGATTTAAACCGCTCAGCTGATGCGGTCATGTGACCGCATCAGTTCATCGGGTTGCTACGCAATGCCAGGTCTTTAAGCCCCGGGAGCTAGACGGCGCGGGACACACGCCGGAGAGATGAAGATCTTTGTATTATTTTATTTAACCCTTGGTTCACTCCCACAATGTATATATATGTGGGCCCCACCATGTAGGTGCCACAAAAGGGGTACTGCACCCAGAAAAGCTGTGTAGTCACCCCACTGCAATTGGAACTATGGTCACTAGGTGGAACCCTAGAGTTAACACCCACACACTAGAGTAGTAGGTGGGAGGGACCCCGGGAGGGAATATAGTGACCTCAAGGGGGAACCAGCAGTGGAGGTGAGGAGTAGGAGTTGGAGAGAGATGGAGTAGGAGCTGGAGCAAGGAGGGTCTCCTCGGCTGAGGAGCCCAGAAAGAACAGATCCCAGAGAGGAAGAAAGAGAGAAAAGGTAGCTCAGCAGCGAGCTCACTCTAAGTAGGGGATTGAGTAACAGGAGAGCTTTCTCCTAAGGAACAAACCGGGTACCGGAGCCCGCACCTGTGTGTTCCTATACGGCTCATAGAAAATCAGATGAACGGGGATATTATAGATACGACCCCGACTCCCAAAGAGCCCACAAGAGGGGAATCAGTCCTGCAGTTGGATCCTGCGAAGGACAAGTGAAAGGTTCACCTGACGGGTACAAGGGAGAGGAGACTAGGAAGCAGCAGGAGGCCAGATCATCTTTAAGAGGTCAGACTTCACCGCCACTGGGAGGCAAGGAAAGAAAGAGAAAGAAAGGAACATAAGGAGGGATCCATCTAACAGCCAGAATTTCCAATTGCAGAATCTGGAGCATTTGCCACAATACCATCTACTGCATTGCTGAACTGTATGACTTTGGCGAAGTTTCAGTTAAGTTACCCAGTGAAGTCCTGACTCTGGTGCATCTTTTCCCATATAAACTGTTTGCCTTACAGAATCGCTGCCCCGGCGGTCCAGTCCCGCCTGCGGGGACTAATCCATCCAAGCCGCAATACCATCGACCACCGGAGGACTGTGGCGGCGCTGGTGATCATCACCAGACTCAGCAGGTGGCATCACAAAGACAACCTTGTAAATAATACCCCCCTTTTATATTTAACTGACCCCCAGGGCCACATCCCTAAGACAAGCTCGGGCTTTCTGTGTCCGCATCCGTGAAAATCACAGACCCGGACACAGAAATGGCATCTGGAGGTTACCTCTGATGCGGTCCTTTCCTGTCTGTGGTGTCCTGCAAAAAGTAGGATCCCCACGGACTGGAAAATAATCACAATGTGAAACTAGCCTTATCCATTGTAGAGTTATTACATCATAAAGTGACACTGGTCAAAATAAAAAAAAATAGCTCGGTCAAGAAGGTGAAAACCAGGTTTGGGGGTGAAGGGTTTAACTGTGGTATGCCCCATTGCAAGCTGATTCAAAGATGAAATTCAATAACATCTGCTGCCCTTGGATACTCTCTTACATTAAAAACCTTTATGGTGGGGTTACACGTCCCGATATCGCGGCGATATCGGAGGCAACGACGCGGGAGCGCGCATTTAGTGCACGTTTCTCCCTGCATCACATCGCCAGTTTACACGCCGCGATATCGGGATGCAACGTCCCTCCGATGTCTACGCCCACCAACCCAGGAACGACCAGTTAACATGGGAGTGAATGGGTGACGTGAGCGTAGACATCGGAGTTGGGCTGTCACACGCAGCGATGCTGGTACAACGGCCTTGCGATATCGGCGAGTTGAATAGCTTTGCTATTCAACTCCGATATCGTTTTGGCATCGTTCCAGCATCGCGTTGGATGCCAAAACAATACAACGCGCACACGATATCGGCTCCAACTCGCGACCCACGTGACTTTTTGTCGGAGTTGGGTCGGAGTTGGACGCCGATATCGCGGCGTGTAAACCCACCATTAGGATTTGTAACACAACACATTTTATATATTTTGTCACCATCTGCAAGCTGAAAGTTCGTATTTCTGAACATATAAATGCATAAAAGTGATACTAAAATCAGCAGACGCTTATTATTGGGAATGTCTCGCCATTTTTTGGAAATGCGATAGGGTACCGTCACACCTGGTGACATCGCCGGCGATTTTGCAGGCAACGCTGGGGCGTGGCCTATCGGCGGCGACAGTGCCGGTGAGTCGCCCCGTGTAAAGCGGCGATTTTGCTCTGAAAAATCGGCTGAGAGTGGTGGCCTGGTTTCACAACACTGCTCTGAAACCTGGTGACCACTCTCAGGTGATGTGTACACATCGCCCCATGAAACATGGCGATTGTACAGGCAATGGGAGCCATAGGCTCCCATGTTACAGGATTGCCACTGGGGTTTGTAGACACCCCAACGGCGATGCCACCTGTAACATCGCCAAATCATCGCCAGAGGTATCGCCGCATGTAAACACGCTGGCAGGGTGCCAAAAACGAGCGCGCTCCCGTGCATCGCCACCGATATCTCCGGCAATATCACCAGGTGTGACGGTACCCTAAGGGTGATGTGACAGGCATGGTTGCTTGTGGTATAGTTAACCAAACACTCAGGGCCCCTTTACACGCGGCTACATTTCTTGGGTGGCTACAGGTAACTTACTGGTTGCAGTGAAATCATGGAGACAAGGTTCTATCTTGTTGCTGTGTACAAATGGAATAATCTCTCCATGATTTCACTACAACCAGTAAGTTACCTGTAGCCACCCTAGAAATGTAGCCGCGTGTAAAGGTACCCTCAGAGACGGTGACTGGTCTGCATTCTTACATACAAGAACTTACCGGACTCTGTGTAGAAACTCGCTTCCACCAAGGTTTCAATCAGAACACAGATTTATTGTATTATTATTAATAGAATCTTTTCATATTTAAAAATAATTATTACTATATTTTTTTTATAGTATTTTAACAATATCTGCTTTTTTGCCTCAAGAAAATACAACGTGGTTAATATAATAATGTTTTCACAACCGTTTGTAATAATTTTCCTTTTTGTAACTGGGTATAATAGTCGTGTTATTTATATTGTATTTTATTGTATACTAGATGGTGGCCCGATTCTAATCCATCGGGTATTCTAGAATATGTATGTAGTTTATTTATGAAGATTTAAGAATAATGCAATGCGAAGCTGGGTTCAAATCCCGTGCCAATTCGCGTCCGGACTGCGCCTGTTACTGCTTGGTCGCGAGTGGCTGGTGCGACCAATCAGCAACGCGGGATTTCCATTACAGACAGACAGAATTAGACAATTATATAGTCTGTGTGTGTCTGTGAGTCTGTGTGTGTGTGAGTCTGTGTGTGTGAGTCTGTGCGTGTCTGTGAGTCTGTGTGTCTGTGAGTCTGTGTGTGTTTCTGTATGAATCTGTGTGTGTCTGTGAGTCTGTGTGTCTGTGAGTCTGTGTGTGTGAGTCTGCATGTGTGTCTGTGAGTCTGTGTGTGTGTGTCTGTGAGTCTGTGTGTCTGTGTGTGTCTGTGAGTCTGTGTGTGTGAGTCTGCATGTGTGTCTGTGAGTCTGTGTGTGTGTCTGTGAGTCTGTGTGTGGGTGTGAGTCTGTGTGTGTGAGTCTGCATGTGTGTCTGTGAGTCTGTGTGTGTGTGTGTCTGTGAGTCTGTGTGTGAGTGTGTGTCTGTGCCTCCATCTAGTAAATAATATATTTGCTTTTCATTCCCATTTCCAGAGCCCTGTAGCTTTCTTGTATTTGTGTGTGGACGGAGCCGTGTGAGGGATTATTAATACTATTTTATTGCAGATACGTTTTCATTTCTTTTATAGCATTTTTGAGGAGAAGTGCCGGACCTGAAAGACGGCCGGTGCAGAATTACAATGACTATTTTGTTTTGCATATAATGGGTCTAGATTTTGACAGATTGAAAGGGTGATTGATTTTCACTTTATATTTCAGTTGTCTCTCCAGCTATAATACCGACTGTTACAGGCAGCTTTAATGACAGTGACGCCTATCAGAACTGGTGCAGAATTCTCATTGTGCTGGGAGTTGTGTTGCACCCACATCTCCCTATTCAATGGCTGCCTGAGCTTCATCCTCAGCCTGTCAGGGCATGCTGGGAGTTATAGTGCACCAGTATCTGCCTATACAATTAGCTAGATCCCTCATCCTCAGCCTGTCACGGCATGCTGGGAGTTGTAGTTCACCAGTATCTGCCTATACAATTAGCTTGATCCCTCATCCTCAGCCTGTCGGGGCATGCTGGGAGTTGTAGTGCACCAGTATCTGCCTATACAATTAGCTTGATCCTTCATCCTCAGCCTGTCAGGGCATGCTGGGAGTTGTAGTGCACCCACATCTGCCTATACAATGGCTGCCTGAGCTTCATCCTTTGCCGTCAGGGCATGCTGGGAGTTGTAGTGCACCCACATCAGCCTATACAATGGCTGCCTAAACTTGATTATTTATCCTTAGCCTGTCAGGGCATGCTGGGAGTTGTAGTGCACCCACATCAGTCTATACAATGGCTGCCTGAGCTTCATCCTTAGCCTGTCAAGGGCATGCTGGGAGTTGTAGTGCACCAGTATCTGCCTATACAATGAGCTTGATCCCTCATCCTCAGCCTCTCAGGGCATGCTGGGAGTTGTAGTGCACCCACATCTGCTTATACAATGGCTGCCTGAGCTTCAAACTTTGCCGTCAGGGCATGCTAGAAGTTGTAGTGCACCCACATCAACCTATATGGTACAATGGCTGCCTGAGCTTGATTATTTATCCTCAACCTGTCATGGCATGCTGGGAGTTGTAGTGCACCAGTATCTACCTATACAATGACTGCCTGAGCTTCCTCCTTTATCCTCAGCCTGTCAGGGCATGCTGGGAGTTGTAGTGCACCAGTATCTACCTATACAATGGCTGTCTGAACTTCATCCTTAGCCTGTGAAGGGCATGCTGGGAGTTGTAGTACACCAGTATATGTCTATGCAATGAGCTTGATCCCTCATACTCAGCCTGTCAGGGCATGCTGGGAGTTGTAGTGCACCCACATCAGCCTATACAATGGCTGCATGAGCTTCATCCTTTGCCATCAGGGCATGCTGGGAGTTGTGACCTCTGTGCTGATGATCTAGCCTCTTACTTCACAGAGAAAATACAAAACAACCGTCAGGAAATCAGCTCCCAACCTTCAAGTGTTTCTACTCCCATCTGTCCCCACATCCCCTCTGGCTCACTCTCCATTTTTGACCCGGCCACAGAAGAAGTGTCCAGGCTCCTCTCGTCCTCACGACCCACTACATGCACCTCTGACCCCATTCCCTCACACCTACTCCAGACCCTCTCTCCAGTGGTCACCACTCACCTAACCACAATCTTCAATCTCTCCCTCTCCACTGGCATCTTCCCCTCCTCCTTCAAACACTCTATTATTACTCCACTACTAAAGAAAACATCCCTTGACCCATCCTGCACAAATAACTACAGACCAGTCTCCAACCTCCCCTTCATCTCAAAACTCCTGGAGCGCCTGGTCTACACCCGCCTCACCCATTACCTCGCCACTCACTCTCTTTTAGATCCATTGCAGTCTGGCTTCCGCCCCTTACACTCTACAGAAACTGCCCTCATCAAAGTGACCAATGACCTTCTGTCAGCAAAACGTAATGGTGACCACTCTCTGCTTATCCTTGACCTCACTGCGGCTTTTGACACTGTTGACCACTATCTCCTACTCTCTATGCTGCACTCCATTGGCATCAAGGACACGGCTCTCTCCTGGTTCTCTTCCTATCTTTCTGACCGCTCTTTCAGTGTATCATTCTCTGGCTCCACTTCTCCCCTCTTCCTCTCACTATTGGGGTCCCTCAGGGCTCAGTCCTTGGCCCTCTCCTCTTCTCTCTCTACACAGCCCCGATTGGACAGACCATCAGCAGATTTGGCTTCCAGTACCATCTCTATGCTGATGACACACAACTATACACTTCTTCCCCTGACCTTACTCCCGCTCTAATAAAGAACACCAATGACTGTCTAACTGCAGTCTCCAATATCATGTCCGCTCTCTATCTGAAACTCAACCTTTCCAAAACTGAACTTCTTCTGCTCCCAACCTCTGCCAACCTCCCTAAACCTGACATCTCTCTCTCGGTGCGTGCGGAACCACAATAACGCCAGTCAGCTGGCTCGCTGTCTCGGTGTTTTGATGGACACTGATCTCTCTTTCACCCCATATATACAATCTCTCACCCGCTCCTGTCGCTTGCACCTGAAAAATATCTCAGAATCCGCCCCTTTCTCACCATGGAAACAACTAAAACCCTCACTGTGGCCCTGATTCATTCCCGCTTTGACTACTGTAATTCTTTATTAGCTGGCCTCCCCCACAGTAAGCTTTCCCCTCTCCAGTCTATCCTCAATGCAGCAGCCAAGATCACCTATCTAGCAAACCGTTACTCAGATGTTTCTGCTCTGTGCCAGTCACTACATTGGCTACCCGTTCACTATAGGATCAAATTCAAATTGCTCGTTGTCACCCACAAAGCTATTCATGGTGCGGCACCTCCTTACCTCTCCACCCTCATCTCTGTCTACCACCCCACCCGTCCCCTTCGTTCTGAATGTGACCTCAGACTAACATCAGCATTAATCCGAACCTCCCATTCCCGACTCCAAGACTTCTCTCGAGCTGCACCAAACCTCTGGAATGCTCTACCCCAAGAAATTAGGACCATCCACAACTTGCATAGCTTCAGACGCTCCCTAAAAACACACCTCTTCAGGGCGGCCTATCCTTCTCCCTAACAGTAGTCACCTAAACATAAGATATTCATTGTTATAAGCCCCTGTACTTTGTGTTCCCATCCCATCTTAGATTGTAAGCTCCTTCGAGCAGGGTCACCTTCATTTTTTGCCTTTTTATTGTATTTCCTGAGTTGATTCTATGTTTATTGTATGTAACTACTGTTCTGCATTACCTTTCTGTACTGTATATTTTTCTTATATGTACCATTGTACTGTAAAGCGCTGCGGAATATGTTGGCGCTATACAAATAAAGTTTTTTATATATTATTTTATTATTATTATTGTAGTGCACCAGTATCTACCTATACAATGGCTGCCTGAGCTTCATCCTTAACCTGTCAAGGGCATGCTGGGAGTTGTAGTGCACCAGTATCTGCCTATACAATGAGCTTGATCCCTCATCTTCAGCCTGTCAAGGGCATACTGAGAATTGTAGTTCACCCACATCTGCCTATACAATGGCTGCCTGAGCTTCATCCTTAACCTGTCAGGGCATGCTGGGAGTTGTAGTGCACCAACATCTGCCTATACAATAGCTGCCTGAGCTTCATCCTTTGCCGTCAGGGCATGCTGGGAGTTGTAGTGCACCCACATCAGCCTATACAATGGCTGCCTGAGTGTCATCCTTAGCCTGTCAAGGGCATGCTGGGAGTTGTAGTGTACCAGTATCTGCCTATACAATGAGCTTGATCCCTCATCCTCAGCCTGCCAGGGAATACTGAGAATTGTAGTGCACCCACATCTGCCTATACAATGGCTGCCTGAGCTTCATCCTTTGCCGTCAGGGAATGCAGGGAGTTGTGGTGCACCCACATTAGCCTATACAATGGCTGCCTGAGCTTCATCCTTCATCCTCAGTCTGTCAGGGCATGCTGAGTGCTGTAGTGCTCTCACATCTGCCTATATAATGGCTGCCTGAGCTTGATCCCTCATCCTCAACCTGCCAGGTCCTCTAGGTGTGGCATCAGCTGGCAGGATGCTCTGCAGTTCGGGCACACCATAGGCTGCCAACCTCCCCTGTGCCCCATCACTCATGGCCGGGGGTAGGATGCAGTGCAGCGTAGGGCACACACCAGGAAAGCCCTGCTATGTAAGGAGGCGACATAGAAGGACTGTCACCATCGGGGCCGAAGGTCCTGTGATGATGTCACAGAGCCGATCAGTTGACGTGTCATGTGATTGGCTCTCTGACATCATCACAGGTCCTTCTGCCCCGATGGTGACAGTCCCTGGAGGCGCCGGAAGGAAATGTATCCTCATGGAGGGATTTTTTTATTTTTTTAACAAGCAAAGGGATAGAATAGGGAAAAGGATAGAGAATAAGACAGGGAAGAGGATCGAATAGCAGGAGGACAGCATAGAATAGCGGGGGACAGGATAAAGTAGTGGAGGGGAGGAAGATGCAGGGAGACAGGAGCAGGGGGACACGGGGAGCCCATGCAGGGCAAGCGTGGGGGGGGGAGCGCAGGCAGGGCAGGACAGGAGGAGCGGGGGGAGTGCGGGCAGGACAGGAGGAGCGAGGGGGTTAGAGGAGAGCCGGGTAGCGCGCACATTTTTGCATACGCGGCACTCATTGGTTGCTAGCGCTCGATTTCGGCATCAGACAGACGCGCTTAGGAGATTATATAGTAGATGAGTTTCCAAAGATCCTCGATCTCAGGTTATTATTTCACTTAGTCTGCACTGTGTCCTCCTAATTGATTATTTTCATAACTAGATGTGAGCCCGATGCTATTACATTGGGTGGGCGGTGACATGTTGATTGGGACAAGCTGTCTGCCCTCCCCCCCTGTGCACAGTTTGCCCCTCCTGGACACACTGCCACCCCATGTGCTCTCTGCCCCCTGGTGTGCTCTCTCTGCCCCCTATGTGCTCCCCCTGACCCCCAAGTGCTCTCTCTGATCCCCTATGTGCTTTCTCTGCCCTCCCCTTGTACTCTCTGGGCAGAGCAGGGGTGGGTGGGCACAGCGGGTGTGAGCAGGACAGAGCAGGACACAGCAACGGTGAGTGGGCAGAGTGGGGGTGAGTAGGGCAGAGAGGTGTAAGCAGGGCACAGCAGGGGTAAGCAGGAAACAGCAGGGTTGATCAGGTCAGAGTGGGGGTGAACAGGACAGAGTGGGAGAGAGCAGAGCACAGCAAGGGTGAGTGGGCACAGCAGGGGTGAGCAGGCAGAGTGGAAGTGAGCAGGGCACAGCAGGGTGAGTGGGCAGAGCGGGGGTCAGTGGGCCCAGTGGGGGTGAGTGAGAAGAGTGAGTGTCAGTGGGCACAGCACGGGTGAACAGGGCAGAGCTGAGGTGAGTGGGAACAGCAGGGGTGAGTGGGCAAAGCAAGGGTGAGCAAGCACAGTGGGGATGAGCAGGGCACAGTGGCGGTGAGAAGGACACAGCGGGGGTGAGCAGGGCACAGCAGGGGTGATTAGGCAAAGCGGAGGTCCGTTGGCCCAGCAGGGGGTGAATGTGCAGAGCAGGGGTGAGTGGGCAAAGTGGAGGTCAGTGGGCCCAGCGGGGGTGAGTGAGAAGAGGAGTGTCAGTAGTCACAGCGCGGGTGAAAAGGGCAGAGCTGAGGTGAGTGGGAACAGCAGGGGTGAGTGGGCAAAGCAGGGGTGAGCAGGCACAGCGGGAATGAGTAGGGCACAGTGGGGGTGACAAGGACACAGCGGGGGTGAGCAGGGCACAGCAGGGGTGATTAGGCAAAGCGGAGGTCAGTGGGCACAGCAGGGCAGAACAGGGCACAGCGGGGGTGAGTGGGCAAAGGAGGGGTTAATGGGAACAGCAGGGGTGAGAAGGGCAGAGCATGGCAGAGCGGGGCAGAGCAGGGCACAGTGGGGGTGCGCAGGGCACAGCTGTGGTGAGCAGTGCACAGCAGGGGAAAGTAGGGCACAGTTTGGGTGAGCAGGGCAGAGCAGGCCAAGCAGGGGTGAGTGGGCAATGCGGAGGTATGTGGGCACAGTGGGGTCAGTGGGAACAGCACGGGTGAGCAGGGCAGAGCAGGGCACAGCGGGGAAGAACAGAGCACAGTGGAGTTGATCAGCAATAGCAGTGGTGAGCAGGGCACAGTGATGGTGAGCAAGGCAGAGCAGGATTTAGTGAGCACAGAGGGGAGAGTAGACAGAGCAGAGCACAGTGGGGGTGAGCAAGGCAGAGCAGGGGTGAGTGGCAGAGCAGAGAACAGCAGAAGTAAGCAGGGAAGAGCGAAGTTTAATGGGGAGAGCAGCGGTGAGTAGGCATATAGGGTGTGAGCAGGGCAGAGCAAGGGTCATTAGGAAGAGCTAACGTGAGCAGGGCAAAGATAAAGTGAGTGGGCAGAGCAGGTGAGAGCAGGGCACATTAGGGGTAAGTGGGCAGAGCGGGGTGAGCAAAGCACAGTTGGGGCGAGTGGGCACAGTGGGGGTGGGCAGGCACAGCAGAGGTGAGCAGGGCAGAGCAGGGCACAGTCGGGGTGATTGAGCAGAATGAGGGTGAGCAGGGCACAGCAGATGTGAGCAAGGCACAGCTGGGGTGAGTGAGCAGAGCAGGGAACAATTGTGGTGAGTAGAGCAGAGGAGGTGAGTGGGCAGAGCAGCGGTGAGTGGACACATTGAAGGTGAGCAGTGCACAGTGGGGGTGAGTGGGTAGAGCGAAGGTGAGCAGGCGAGAGTGGGGGTGAGCAAGAGAGAACGGGGATAACAGAACAAAGAGCGAGTGAGTGGGCACAACAGGGGTGAGTGGGCACAGCAGAGGTGAGCAGGGGTGGGCAAGGCCCAGCATGGGTCGTGTGGGTAGAGCAAGGGTGAGTGGGCACAGAAGGGATGAGTGTGCACAGTGGGGGTGAACAGGCACAGCGGGGGTGAGCAGGGCACAGTGGAGCACAGGTGAGTGGGCAGAGCAAGGGTCAGTGGAAACAGCAGGCTTAGGGGGTAGAGTAGGACAGAGTGGGAGTGAGCAGGACAGTGGGAACATTGGAAGCGAAATGGGAAGAGTGAAGGTCAGCAAGACAGAATGGGGAGATTAAAGCACAGCGTGTGTGAGTAGGCACAGTAGGGGTGAGCAGGGTAGAGCAGGGCACAGAAGGGGTGAGCAAGCACAAGAGAGGTGAGTGGGCAGAGCAGGGTTGAGTGGGCACAGCAGGGCTGAGTGGGCAGAGCAGGGGTGAGTAGGCAGAGCAGGGCACAGTGGGGTTGAGCAGGGCAGATTGTAGGTGAGTGGGCAGAGCAGAGATATGTGGGCACAGCGGACGTGAGCAGGGCAGAGCAGGGCACAGAGGGGGTGAGCAGGGCAGAGTGTGGGTTAGCAAGGCCCAGCATGGGTGTGTGGGCAGAGCATGGGTGAGTGGGCAGAGCAGGTGTGAGTGGGCATAGTGGGGGTGAGCAGGGCACAGCAAGGTGTGAGCAGTGCACATTGGGGGTAAGTGGGTAGAGTGGGGTGAGCAAGGCACAGTGGGGGTGAGTGGGCAGATTGGTTGTGGGCAGGGCACAGCAGGGTTGAGCAGGGCACAGTGGGGGTGGGCAGGGCACAGTGGTAGTGAGCAGGGCACAAAAGGGGTGAACAGGGTGGGCAAGGCCCAGCATGGGTGTGCGGGTAGAGCATGGGTGAGTGGGCAGAGCAGGGATGAGTGTGCACAGTGGGGGTGAGCAGGTACAGCAGGGGTGAGCAGTGGCACAGTGCAACACAGCAGGGGTGAGAGGGCAGAGCAAGGGTCAGTGGGCACAGCAAGGTGAGGGGGCAGAGAAGGGCAGAGCAGGGGTGAGCAGGGCAGAGTGGAGTTGAGTGGTGCAGAGCAGGGGTGAATGGGCACAACAGGGGTGAGAGGGCAGAGTGGTTGAGAGCAAGACACAACGGAGGTGAGCAGGGCAGAGCAGGGCACAGCTTAGAAGATAGAGCAGAGAGGGGTGACCAAGGTACAGCAGGGGTAAGCAAGGCACAGTGGGGGTGAGTGGGTAGAGCAGGGAACAGCTGGGATGTGCAGGGCAGAGAGGAGATGAGTGGGCAGAGCAGAGGTGATTGGGAACATTGGGGGCGGGTGGGAAAAGTGAAAGTGAGCAACACAGAATGGGGAGATTAGAGCACAGCATGGATGAGTGGGCACAGTAGGGGTGAGCAAGGCACAACAGAGGTGAGTGGGCAGAGCAGCGGTGAGCAGGCAGAGCAGGGCAGAGCGTTGTTGAGCAGGGCAGATTGGAGGTGAGTGGGCAGAGCAGGGGTGGGTGGGCACAGCGGAGGTGAGCAGAGCAGAGCAGGACACAGAGGGGGGTGAGCAGGGCAGAGTGGGGGTTAGCAAGGCCCAGCATGGGTGAGTGGGCAGAGCAGGTGTGAGTGGGCATAGTGGGGGTGAGCAGGGCACAGCAAGGGTGAGCAGAGCACATAGGGGTGAGTGGTCAGAGTGGGGGGAGCAAGGCACAGTGGGGGTGAGTGGGCACAGCAGGGGTGAGTGGCAAAAGCGGAGGTTAGCAAGGCAGAGCAGGGCACAGTCCGGGTGATTGAGCAGAGTGAGGGTGAGCAAGGCACAGCAGAGGTGAGCAAGGCACAGCGGTGTGAGTGGGCAGAGCAGGGAACAATTGTGGTGAGCAGAGCAGAGGAGGTAAGTGGACAGAGCAGGGGTGAGTTGACACATTGAGGGTGTGCAGGGTACAGTGGGGGTGAGTGGGCAGAGCAAAGGTGAGCAGGTCAGAGTGGGGTGTGAGCAGGACAGAACAGGGATAGCAGAAGAAAGCGCGGGTGAGTGGGCACAGCAGGGGTGAGTGGGCACAGCGGAGGTGAACAGGGGTGGGCAAGGCCCAGCATGGTTGTGTGGGTAGAGCATGGGTGAGTGGGCACAGAAGGGATGAGTGTGCACAGTGGGGGTGAACAGGCACAGCGGGGGTGAGCAGGGCACAGTGGAGCACAGCAGGGGTGAGTGGGCAGAGCAAAGGTCACTGGGCACAGCAGGGTGAGGGGGATAGAGTAGGGCAGAGCGTGGGTGAGCAGGGCAGAATGGAGGTGAGTGAGCAGAGCACGGGTGAGTGGGCACAACAGGGGTGAGTGGGCAGAGTGGTTGAGATCAAGACACAACGGACGGAGGTGAGCAGGGCAGAGCAGGGCAAAGCTTGGGAGATTGAGCAGAATGGGGTGACCAAGGCACAGCAGGGGTAAGCAAGGCACAGTTGGGTGAGTGGGTGGAGCAGAGGTGAGTGGGAACATTGGGGGCGAGTGGGAAGAGTGAAGTGAGCAAGACAGAATGGGGAGATTAGAGCACAATGTGGGTGAGTGGGCACAGTATGGGGTGAGCAGGGTAGAGCAGGACACAGAAGGGGTGAGCCAAGCACAACAGAGGTGAGTGGGCAGAGCAGGGTTTACTGGGCAGAGCAGGCAGGGAGTGAGGTGGGCAGAGCAGGGGTGAGTGGGCAGAGCAGGGCACAGCGGGATTGAGCAGAGCAGATTGGAGGTGAGTGAGCAGAGCAGGGGTAAGTGGGCACAGCGGAGGTCAGCAGGGTAGAGCAGGGCACAGAGGGGGTGAGCAGGGGTGAGCAAGGCCCAGCATGAGTGTGTGGGTAGATCATGGGTGAGTGGGCAGAGCAGGGGTGAGTGTGCACAGTGGGGGTGAGCAGGCACAGCGGGGGTGAGCAGGGCACAGTGCAACACAGCAGGGGAGAGTGGGCAGAGCAAGGGTCAGTGGGCGTAGCAGAGTGAGGGTGCAGAGTAGGGCAGAGCTGAGGTGAGCAGGGTAGAGTGGAGGTGAGTGGGCAGAGCAGGGGTGCAGAGTAGGGCACAACAGGGGTGAGTGGGCAGAGTGGTTGAGAGCAAGACATAATGGAGATGAGCAGGGCAGAGCACAGCTTTGGAGATTGAGCAGAGTGGGGTGACCAAGGCACAGCAAGAGTAAGCAAGGCACAGTGGGGGTGAGTGGGTGGAGCAGGGAACAGCTGGGATGAGCAGAGCAAAGCGGAGGTGAGTGGACAGAGCAGGGGTAAGTGGGCATAGTGGAGGTGAGCAAGGCACAGCGGGGGTGAGTGGGCAGAGCAGGGAACAGGGGGGTGAGCAGGGCAGAGTGGAGGTGAGTGTGCAGAGCAGGGGTGATTGGGCATAGTGGCAGTGAGCAGGCTTAGCGGGGTGAGCAGGGCAGAGTGACAGAGAGCAGGGTACAGCAGGGGTGAGCAGGGCAGAGAAGGGCACAACAGGGGTGAGTGGGCAAAGCAGAAATAAGTTTGCAAAGCGGGGTGAGTGGGCAGAGCAAGGGTCAGAGCACAGCAGGTGAGCAGGCAGAGAGGTCAGCAGTGCAGACAGGGCACAGTGGGGGTGAGTGGCAGAGTGGGGGTAGTTGCACAGCAGGCAGAGCAGGCAGAGCAGGTCAGCAGTGCAGAACAGGGCACAGTGGGGGTGAGTGGGCAGAGTGGGGGTGAGTTGGCACAGCAGGGCAGAGCAGGGAATAATGGAGGTGATCAGTACACAGCAGGCATGAGCAGGCATGAGCAGAGCAGGGCACAGCAGTGGTGAACAGGACACAGTGGGGGTGAGCAGTGCACGTGGGGTGCTATGATCCGATGACTTAGGAGTAACATGAAGATTCCACAGAAGTTGTTGGTAACTATACTGACCGCAAAACCTGTCTCAATATCGCAACTAGAAGTAGCCGTGGGATGTAACTAATAGTGATGAGTGACCATGCTCGGCACTACTCGGTACTCGCACGAGAACACGGTACTCAGGATGCTTGGCGAGCACTGAGTAATGGCGCGATACTCGTGCTCATGCTCGGGTCCACCTCCCTGCACTTTGGCGCTCTTTACAGAGCCATGCCACATGCAGGGATTGGCTACCAGACACTGTAATGCCACAGCCAAGTTGGTTGTGGCATTAAAGTGATTGGCTGGCCGCACAGCATCATCAGGTCTTTATAAGACCTGACCGCGCTGTGCTCATCACTCTGCACCATAGACAGTCAGTATAGGGAGAACTGCTGCTGATTCAGGGACAGATTTCGTGCCTTTCAGCTAGTGTAGGTGCAGGGCTGTGCTAATCTAACACAAACAACAGTCCTTCTGAGGACTAATTAGCTGTATGCAGGGAGGCAGGGTATATAGGAAAGTTAGGTGTGCCAGTATACCAGCCAGCATCACATCTGTGGCTGGTGTGCTGGCTTTAAATCTCCCCTATCCATCCCAAAACAGTCCTTGTAAGGATTAATTTAAATCTCTATAGGCAAGAGGGGTATATACCGTAGCTCCATTTTCTAGACCTCACAAGACGTTATCTACCTGTACGCAGCATTTGAAGCAGGTGTCTAGCCTGTAATACTAATTTCATCAATCCATCAAAAAATATTCATTGGAATCCTTCAGTTAGTTGTATACAGGAAGTGTATATAGCACACCATTCAAAATGCGCAAGGCCGGTGGCAAGGGACCAGGAAGTGGACGTGATGGTGGTGCATGCAGAGGCCAAGGCTGTGGGCAAGCTCAAATTGGGCCACGAGAAACGCGAACAACATCTCGCTCGACCTTCCTGTCCCAATTTCTAGGAGGCCACAGTAATACACCACTTTTAAATCAAGAGCAGTGTCAACAGGTTGTTAGTTGGATAGCAGATAATGCTTCCAGTCAGTTAGGCACCACCACAAAAACCCTGTCCTCCACACGGTCAAGTGATAGTAGCCTTGAGACTGGACCGCATATTCGTCACCCTGATCCTCCTTCCTCCCACCATGTCGAGTGTGATTCCAGTGTGATCTCTGAAGAGCTGTTCAATATGCCCTTCATGGATTCTGGCCTCTCGCCCGCTCCACTTGATCTGGGGCCTGAGGAGATCGTATGTAGCGATGCCCAAATATTTGAGCAGCCAAGGTCGCACGAAGGAGACGGTGGGAATGTGTCACAACAAGAAGTGGACGATGATGTAAGGGTACCTTTACAGGCAGCAACCTTTCTAGGAATTTTACTGGCAACTTACTGGTTGCAGTGAAATCATGGACACATTTTTCTATCTTGTTGCAGTGTACAAATGGAACAATGTGTCCATGATTTTACTGCAACCAGTAAGTTGCCAGTGAAAGTCCTAGAAAAGTTGCCGCGTGTAAAGGTACCTTAACACAATTGCCAGACAGTCAGGAGGAGGACCAGAGTGCGGAAGTGGAAGACGACATGGTGGATGATCCAGTAACTGACCCAACCTGGCAGGAAGACATGCAGAGCGAGAACAGCTGCGAACAGGAGGAGTGATGCGTAGCATCACAACAGGCCGGAAGAAGCAGAGTGGTGTCCGCAGACAGAAGGCGGGCAACGTTACTCAAAACAGCAGCACAACGCAAGTTGCCAGTACAACAGTTAGGTCTTCCCAAGTCTGCCAGTTTTTTAGGGAGTCTGCAGAGAATTCAAAAAAGGCCATTTGCAACACCTGCCATGCCAGCATCAGCAGGGGTAGCAAAAGTAGCAGCCTGACCACCACCAGCATGATCAGGCACATGGCAGCAAAGCACCCGACTTTGTGGGACGTACACAGGGTCCAAGAGCAGTGTCTGTGGGTGACACCGCTGCTTCTTCCACTGTTGTGCGTGCAAGCCAATCCCCTGTCCATAGTGCATGTGAAGATGTGTGCTGTCCTGCACCTGTTGTTGCACAATCAGAAATGCCACCATTAATCACGTCCTTGTCCCAGCGCAGCGTTCAGATATGAATACCCCAGTCATTGGAACGCAAGTGCAAATACGCTGCCAACGCCCCACACGCCACACTCCTAAATACGCACATTTCGCGACTGCTTGCCCTGGAAATGTTGCCTTTTAGGCTAGTGCAGACAGAAGCATTCCGCAACCTGATGGCTGCGGCCGTTCCTCGTCACTCGGTCCCCAGCCGCCAATATTTTTACCGGTGTGCCGTCCCTGCATTACACAAGCACGTGTCCCAAAACATTAGCAGTGCCCTTAACAATGCTGTTTTCGACAAAGTCCACCTAATCACGGACACGTGGACAAGTGCTTGTGGGTAGGGATGCTACATCTGCTGACGGACACTGGGTTAATATAGTGGAAGCCGGGACCCAGTCGGACTTTGGGGCGAAGCACGTCCTCCCGACACCAAGGATTGCGGGCCCTAACTCAATTAGGGTTGCCCCCACAGTCTACAGCTCCGGACCGTCATCCTCCTCCTCCTCTTCAGCCTCCACAACAGTCCCAAGCTGGAAGGTCTGCAGCACTGCCTGGGCCAAGCGGCAACAGGCTGTGCTGATGCCAATATGCGTAGGTGACAAACCCCACAATGCTGATGAGTTGTGAACAGCTCTGAAAGAGCAGTCAGATCATTGGCTCACACTTCTGAACCTAGAGCCAAGCATGGTCGTGTGTGACAATGGCCAAAACCTGGTGGCGGCTCTGAGGCGAGCTCACACATGTGCCAGGCTTGGCCCATGTGCACAACCTCGTGGTACAGTGGTTTCTGAAATCCTACCCGGAGCTGCCAGATCTGCTCGTCAAAGTACGTTGCGTGTGTGCCCACTTTAGAAAGTCACCTACTGCTTTGGCCGCCCTTGCCAGGTTTTAGCAGCGTTTGCAGCTTCCCGCTCACTGACTGGTGTGTGATGTCCCCACGCGTTGGAATTCCACCCTGTAGATGTTGGTCAGGATTTGTGAGCAGAAGAGGGCAGTTGTTGACTACCAGCATCAACTAGGCCGTCTGTATTAGGTTCAAACTCCACACATAAGACCTCTGGAGTGGACATGGATGTCTGACATATGTACAGTCCTCCAAAACTTTGAGGACTCCACCAAGATGGTGAGCGGTGATGACGCCATCATTAGCGACACCATCCCGCTTCTCTGTATTTTAAAATGCTCTCTGCTCAAAATAAAAGACGATGCATTGCAGGCAGAGCATGATGAGCTGGAGCAAGGAACCATAGTGGGTGATTACACACAGCCCAGCCTCATATCATCCCAATGTGCATTGGAGAACAATGATGAGGATGAGGATGAGGATGAGGAGTTAGAAGAACAGGAGCTAGTTTCATGCGGAATTGACGGTACTACATGCACAACCGTCATACCGTCGGTCCAGCGTGGATGGCCAGAGGACAGGGACGAGGAGGAGGATGAGCATGGTCAGTCATCGTGTTCTTGGTGACCCTGAAGTCTTGCCTGTTACTAGTCTGGCGCACATGGCTGACTTTATGTTAATCTGCCTGTCCCGTGACCCTCTCGTTATCAACATCTTGGCAGACACTCATTACTGGTTGGTGACACTTTTAGACCCACGCTACAAGGAGAACTTTATTGCTCTTATTCCACCAGCGGAGAGGTCTACAATAATGCTGCAGTACCAGAGGGCCCTTGTTGGGGAATTAGTCAAAAAATTCCCTTCGGAAAACACTGGTGGCAGGGGTCACAGTTCGGTGGCCAACCAAGGCGTCCGGGAAAGAGAGACACAACTCCAATCCAGCAGAGGTAGAGGAACACTCTCAGAGATATGGGAGAGTTTTCTCTGCCCCTCCAATAGCACAGGCTCTGAGGCGCAGAGTACTGTCACAAGGACTGCAAAGTTTGCAAAGATGGTGAAGGAGTACCTTGGCAACCGTACAAAAGTGCTCCAGGACTCCTTCGTGCCTTATAATTTTTGGGTATCGAAGCTGGACAAGTGGCATGAATTGGCTCTCTACGTCTTGGAAGTCCTGGCCTGCCCTGCAGCTAGCGTTTTGTCAGAGCGGGTTTTTAGTGCCGTTGGTGGAATCATTAGTGATAAACGCACCCGCCTGTCAACTGAAAATGCTGACAGGCTGACTCTGATCAAGATGAACAAGGGTTTTATTGGGCCTGACTTCAGCACACCACCAAATGATAACAGCGTAATGTAAAGTTGAAGCCATTGTATTTATTGGGGATGTATATTCCCACGCCTCTCCTCACACCCACACATGGGTACACACTTCCTGATTTGGGCTATTTGCTGTATTCTTCCTCCTTCTAGTCATCCGCAACCACCATATCATCAGGGCGACCGTGGTCCATGATGCCACGAAAAGATATTTTATTTAAATGTTGTTTATGATGCTCCTAACCGTTAAAAAGTTAAACAGTAGCTTCATATATACCCCCCATGGGTAAATGTTTTAGTCCATACTTAGTGCATGGGCATTACAAATATAGGAGACCTGCTCCTTTGTAATGAGAACAATATTTAAAGAGGCTCTTCTCCACGTCTCTTCCCACGAGGTTCCCAATGTTTGGCAGCCCTGCCTAGGGCAATACGAGAAAAAAAACACTTTCTATTAATGGGCACATTATTTAAAGAGGCACTCATCCACATCTCTTCCCGGGGCATCGGAGTGCCTCCCAATTTTTTGCAGCCCTGCCTAGGGCAATACCAGAAAAGACCCACTTTGTATTTATGGGCACATTATTTAAAGAGGCCCTCATCCATGTCTCTTCCCAGGGGCATCGGAGTGCCACACATTTCTTTTTTTTTAAAATCTTTGATGTAATCCAAAAAACTATCATACAGCAACACTGTCTCACAAATGAGTATGAGCCCTTAACATTTTCACCAGGAAAATGCATTTTGGTTTCATTTTTGGACGTTTTATTGTGAGTCCGTAAAAGTGGCGTAATACTCAGACAACATTGTTCAATGCTGAAAGGGGTCTTCCCATGCTGTTCCCATGACATTTGAGTATTGTTGTTATACGTTTGTGACATTTTCAGGGTTTATCCAGGCTGCCAAGGGTCATGCCGGAAAAATGCTCAGGTCTCCCATAGGATAACATTGGGCATCGACCCGAGCATCGAGCACCTGAGCATTTTAGTGCTCGCTCATCACTAGTAACTAACCATGCCCTAGACACCTCAATACGACCGGAGAACTAGCTACCCCTAGAGATGAAAATAGGAAAAGCTATCTTGCCTCAGAGCAGAACCCCAAAAGAGCAGCAAACCCCCACAGATATTAACTGGGAAACAAGAGAGAAAAAGACACGCACATGCAGAATATAGAGTTCAGCAAAAGAGGCCACACTACCTAAATAGTAAAGATAGGATAGAATACTATTGCAGTCAGTATTAAAATACTATCAAAAAATCTCCAACAGCAGATAGTGTCAAAAATGACCCAGAGTCCACTAAAACTCGGCGCCGTCTATATCTGCAGAACTTCTGTGAATAAACAAGTACTAATACCAACAATACTGGAAATAGCAGATAACAGTGAATGGCAATTACTGTCCAGTAAGAAAACTTCCTAACTGAGAGCAGGTAAACCAATATGCAGACTAAATTTCAAACCCACAACTCAGAACAAGACAAACTGAAAACAGATCCACAAGCACACAACATATGCGCCACAAAGTAACAAAAACCTCTGTCTTGAAAGACGAGAATCCAAAATCTTCTCAACCTCATACTCCAACTCACCATCAATCAAGACCGGATCTGGAGGTGCCACACCCGGAACCATGGGATTGACAAATATCCTCAACAAGGATTTATGGAAAACATTATGAATCGCAAAAGAGCTCAGAAGCGCCAACCGGAAAGAAACAGGATTAATAATCTCAGAAATCCTTTAAGGAACAATGAACTGAGGCTTGAATTTAGAAGAAACCTTCAAAGGAACATGGCGGGACGACAACCAAACCGAATCACCAACACGAAGCCAAGAACCAACACACCAACGATGGTTAGCAAAACGTTGAGCATCCTCCTGAGACTGAGTTAAATTGTCAACCACGCAATCTCAAATCTACCGAACCCACTCAACCCCGAAGAAAAACGAGGATGAAAACCAAAATTACAAAAAAAAGCCGAAACCAAAGAAGCCGAACTCGCCCGATTATTAAGCGCAAAAATCGGCCACAGGTAAGAAGTCAACCCAATCATCCTGATCCACAGACACAAAGCATCTAAAATAAGTCTCCAAAGTCTGATTAGTTCTCTCAGTCTGACCATTAGACTGCGGATGAAACGCAGAAGAAAAAGACAAAGCAATAACCAGTTTATCACAGAAGGTCCTCCAAAACCGAGAAACAAACTGGGCACCCCTGTCAGACACAATTTTGTCTGAAATACCATGCAAACGAACCACATGCTGGAAAAACAATGGAACCAAGTCCGAAGAAGAAGGCAATCCAGCCAAAGGAACCAAATGAACCATCTTAGAAAACCTGTCACAAATAACCAGATAACAGATGTCCTCTGGGAAACAGGAAGGTCAGAAATAAAATCCATAGAAATATGCATTCACGGCCGCTCAGGTATAGGCAAGGGCATCAGCAACCCACTAGCATGGGAACAACAAAGTTTGGCCCATGCACAAGTCTCACAGGAACGCACAAAGGAACGCACATCCTGGGACAAAGAGGGCCACCACAAAGATCAACTGACCAAATCATGGTTACCAAACATGCCAGGATGACCAGCCAACACAGAACAGTGAAGCTCAGAAATCACTCTAGCAGTCCACCGGGCAGGAACAAACAATTTACCCACAGGGCAATGATCAGGCTTATCCGCCAGCCAGCGGATCCGAGGAGCCAGCCGTAAATCAGGGGAAACAGCGGAAAGAACAACCCCCTCCTTCAGAATACGGACCAGCTCCTAAGGCTGTAAAGAATCAGCCAAAGAACTGCGAGATAGAGCATCAGCCTTAACATTCTTAGAACCAGGAAGGTACAAGACTACAAAATCAAAAAAAAAAAAACAATGACCACCGAGCCTGCCTAGGAGTCAGTCTCTTGGCAGACTCGAGATAAACCAGATGCTTTTGATCGGTCAAAACCACCACACGATGCTTAGCCTCCTCCAACCAATGACGCCACTCGTCATATGCCCACTTCATGGCCAGCAACTCCCAATTGCCGACATCATAATTGCGTTCCGCCGGCAAAAATTTACGGGAACAGAAGGCACAAAGGTGCATCGCGGAACCAACCGGATCTCTCTGAGACAAAACGGCCCCAGCACCAATCTCAGAAGCATCAATCTCCACCTGAAACAAAAGAGAGACAAATGGTTTGTGCAACACAGGAGCAGAAGTAAACTGTCTTTTAACCTCCTGAAAGGCAAAAACGGCCGCAGGAGACCAATGCTCCACATCCGCACCCTTCTTAGTCAAATCGGTTAACGGTTTCACCACGCTGGAAAAATTGACAATGAACCGACGATAAAAATGAGCAAAACCCAAACATTTCTGAAGACCCTTCACAGACGTCGGCTGAACCCAATCCTGAACAGCCTGAACCTTAAAAGGATCCATCTCAATAGAAGATGGAGACAAAATGAAGCCCAAAAAAGAGACCTTCTGGACCCCAAAGCAACACTTAGACCCCTTACCATACAAAGCATTGTCACGAAGGATCCGAAAAACCAACCTGACCTGGTCTACATGAGAATCGTCAGAAAAAATCAGAAGTTTGTCCAAATATACAATCAAGAACTTGTGAATCAACTCCCGAAATATGTCATGCATAAAGGACTGAAAAACAGATGGGGCATTAGCCAACCCTAAAAGCATCAAGAGATATTCAAAATGGCCTTCAGGTGTATTAAACGCCGTTTTCCTTTCATGCCCCTGCTTAATACGCACCAGATTATATGATCCCCTAAGGTCAATCTTAGTAAACCAACATGCCCCCTTAAGCCTATAAAACAAGTCAGAAATCAAAGGTAGGGGGTATTAAAACTTGACTGTGATCTTATTCAAGAGACGGTAATCAATACAGGGTCTCAGGGAGCCATCTTTCTTGGCCATGAAAAAGAACCCTGCCCCCAACAGTGAAGAAGAAGGGGCGAAAATTTCCTTTCTCAAAAGAATCCTTAATATAGCTCCGCAGAGCAGCATGTTCAGGCACAGACAAGCTAAAAAGACGACCTTTAGGAAACTTACAGCCTGGCACCAAATCAATCGCACAATCGCACTCCCGATGAGGCAGAAGAAAACTGGACTTGGGCTCAGCAAAAACATCCTGAAAATCAGACAAAAACTCCGGAATTTCCTGGGGCGAAGAAGAAATAGACATCAAAGAAATGTCATCATGTACCCCTTGACAACCCCAGCTAGTTACGGACATAGACTTCCAATCCAACACTGGATTATGGACCTGCAACCACGGAAAATCCAGCACCACCACATTATGCAGATTATGCAAAACCAGAAATCGACAATCCTCCTGATGAGCTGATGCCATGCACATTGTCAACTGCGTCCAAAACTGGGGTTTATTTTGAGCCAAAGGCGTAGCGTCGTTGCCCCTTAAAGGAATAGGGTCCCACAACGGCTGCATAGGGAAACCACAACGCCTGGCAAACTCAAAATCCATCAAATTTAAAGCGGCACCTGAATCCACAAATGCCATGACAGAAAACAATGACAAGGAACAAATCAGAGACACAGATAATAAGAATTTAAGTTGTATAGTACTGACGGTAAAGGAACCAGCAATCCTCTGTGCCCGCTTGGGACAAACAGAGATGACTTGAGAAGCATCACCACAGTAAAAACACAACTCATTCCGGCGTCTAAATCCTTGTCGTTCAGTTCAAGAGAGAATCCTACCACACTGCCTCGGCTCAGGAATCTGCTCTGAGGATAACAATCCCGAGCGGACAGTTCTGCGTTCCCACAGACGCCGATCAATCTGAATGGCCAGAGACATAGAATGGTTCAAACCCGCAGGCATGGGAAACCCCACCATAACATCTTTAACAGAGTCAGAAATACCCTTTCTGAAAACCCCGCCAAAGCGTCATCATTCCATTTAGTCAGCACTGACCATTTTCTGAATTTCTGACAATACAGACAGAGCCAGCAGGGTCTTTTTAGCTTGATCCACAGAGTTTGGTTCATCATAAAGTAAACCCAAGGCCTGAAAATAGGAGTCCACATTAAGTGTTGAGCCCCAGGCTGTGGGGTAATCGGGTATCAGGCTCCAAGGGGTTAACTGTGTCACGGGGAGCGGTGGCTGAGCCTGATCCGTGTCCTGGGAGACTTCTTTGAAAAAGGGGAATATTTACAGGGGATGCTATGTACAAGATGTCGTGACGCCACCTGTAGTTTCTGGTGATGTGTCACCAGCGCCGCCACAGTCCGCCGAAGTTAGATGGTAATGCGGCAAGTTGGCAAAGTACTCTACAGGTTGGGCTGGACCTCTGGGGCAGTGTTCCTGTATGGGAAACAAGTTCATTCAAAGGAACACAGGCATAGTCAAAGTCACTTTTCCTCTGGGTACTTTACTGTTCACTTGCATTCATACAAAGTTACAGTTCAGTCCTGATGTTATGAGGACAGGTAACTTATCGGGTGGCTGCAGGCGGATCCCAGGTAGTATGGTGAAACCCTTGGAGTGCCTTCCTACTCTAACCCTGTCTGTCCCTTCTTGCTTTTCAGTTTTTGGTGTGAAGCCTGGAGACTTGTAATCAGTCTGACCTCCTTTCCTCTCTCACCTTCGCTGCCGTCGGGTAACCCTCTACTGGCTGGCCGCTCCTTCCTTTGGCGGTGCCTGGTACCCTCTTTCAGTCTGCTCTGGTGCCCGGGAGAATTGAAGACTCCATGGGAATCCGGATTCTCTGTCGTGCCTGTAGCTACGGCAGTCTGCGGGCTCCGGTGCCCGGTAAGCTGTCTTGGAGGACCTGACGACGGCCTCTCTTCCCAAACTGGCTGCTCTCCTGAAAAGTTCCTTTCTCCTTAGACCCTTTCCTCCTCTTCCATCTCTCCCTGGTCCCTCAGCTGAGTGACCTAGCAGCAAAAGCTTAGGAGTGCAGACTCCCTTCCCAAGCTTTAAACTTAGAGGTAAAGACCTCTTTGTTCCCCCTAGAGGTGTTTTTATTCCCTCCCGGGTAACCTCCCACCGTGTGCACTAGTGTGGGAGTGTTGGGATATGGTACCACCCACCATCCTAGGGTCCACCGGCAGCTGGAGTATCTGCACCTCTTTTATGGGTGCAGTACTCCTCTGTGACGCCTGCTTGGCGGGGCGCCACATAATTAAAACCAAATCCCCAGAGGCGAGAGAAAATGCCCAATCCTGCGGCTAACCACGCAGCAGGGAGATAACTATTTTAACCTGCTGAAATGAATCACCAGAAGACCGAGGTCTCAGAGCAAAAAACAATTTATAACCATTTTTGAAATTCAAAAATTTGGACCTGTCACCAAAAAACAAATCCGGAGTAGGAATTTTTAGTTCCAAAGCTGGAGTCTGAACAATATAATCAGAAATTCCCTGAACCCTTGCAGCAAGCTGGTCTAAACGAGGAGCAAGTTCCTGGACACTCATACTGGCACCATAATCCACATTCATCCAAAGAAAAAGAGGGAAGAAAGAAAAAAAAAAGCAACAGCCTCAATACTTCTCTTCCGTTCTTCTGAGATGCATGTAACTTGATTTTAACTCTAATGGTACCTTTACACGCCGCCACAACAGGATGGATACAACCCGCTACAGGCTACAAATGTAGCTTGTCGAGCCAATATCGCCCGTAGTAGCGGCGTCTGAAGACGGGACGACACAGCCGGCTACAGATACCTCTGTATCCGTGCACTGCCCATAAACATATGGCTACATCGCCGATTGTAGCGAGCTGTATCGGCGTGTAAAGACGTTACGGAAGGGAACTCGGGACAGCCTGCAATGTAGCTAAGGCGTGACCCTGGCTCCGTGTTACCGCGCCCCATGTGCGATCATTGGTGGAAGCTGCTGCATGACGATTGGTAGTCGCTGCATAGGGAGGCATATTTAAGGAGCTGACGAGTCACACTACACAATCGCTCGAGCGTGCTGTATTACTCAGCCTCCTGCGATGCCTGGCCAATCAGGATGTTATTGCTTTGTCCTATCAGCGTACGGACAGCTCGTACTCTCAATTGTGGCACGCCTATGTGCTGTCCCTGCTGCACCAGGTCCGCCCATAGTAGCTGGTTATAGCGGTGTGTAATTGAGCTACAGATGGCTACTTGCGACACCCGGCGATGTAGCTAGCTGTAGATGTAGCGTGGCGTAGCGCACCTTGTGGCGGCGTGTAAAGAGGGTGCGGTTCCCGTTGGTAACCGTTCGGCTGTGCTCGTGCACGTGAAGTTGCCGTTGGTATCCATCCTGTTGTGGCGGCGTGTAAAGGTACCATTATGGTACCTTTACATGCCGCTACAGGATGGTGGAAACAACCGGGTGCTTCACGTGCACGAGCACGCACAAACGGTTGAAAACCGTACCCGCACCACATTTACACGCCGCTACAAGGTGCGCTACAGAAGGTTACATCTATCTCTGGATACACCGCCAGGTGCCACAAGTTACCTTCTGTAGCTCACCTTACCTCTTTTACACGCCGCTATAACAAGGTAATATGGGCGGAACAAAGGCAGCAGGGACAACACATAGGCGTGCCAGAATTGTGGATTACGAGACGCTAGTACGATGATTGGACAATACAATAGCATCATGATTGGCTAGCCAGCGCAGCAGCCTGACTAATACATGACGCTCGAGCAATTGTGTAGTGTGGACTGGTCAGCTCCTTAAATATGCCGCCCAATGCAGCGACCACCAATCGCAACGCAGGAGCTTCCACCAATGATCGCTGATGGGGCGCGGTATCCCGGAGCCTGTGTCACGCCCCAGGTAGATAGCAAGGTGTCGAAACAACCCTCCTGTTCCTTATTTACACGCCGATACAGGCCGCTACCATCTGATTGAAATCAACCTGTTATAGAGCTCTGCTCTGAAACAGGAGCCGCAAGTGACGGGTGGAAACAACCGTCCTTACACGCCGCTACCTCGGGTTGATTTAGCGGTGCAAGATACATTTCTCTCATCTACCCGGTTATTTCCACCATCCTGTAGCGGCGTGTAAAGGTACCATTAGGGTACCTTTACATGCCGCTACAACATGGTGGAAACAACCGGGTGCTTCACGTGCACGAGCACGCACGAACGGTTACAAACGGTACCCGCATCGTCTTTACACGCCGCTATAAGGTGCACTACAGAAGGTTGAATCTATCTCTGGATGCACCGCCGGGTGCCTAAAGTTACCTTCTGTAGAGCACCTTACCTCATTTACACGCCGTAACAGAAGGTAATATGGGAGGACCTGGTGCAGCAGGGACAACACATAGACGTGCCAGAATTGTGGATTACGAGAATTTCGTACGCTGATAGGACAAAGCAATAGCATCATGATTGGGCAGCCAGCGCAGGAGGCTGACTAATACATGACGCTCGAGCAATTGTGTAGTGTGACTGGTCAGCTCCTTAAATATGCCGCCCTATGCAGCGACTACCAATCGCAGCGCAGGAGCTTCCACCAATGATCGCTGATGGGGCGCGGTATCCCGGAGCCTGTGTTACACCCCAGGTAGATAGCAAGGTGTCGAAACAACCCTCCTGTTCCTTATTTACACGCCGATACAGACCGCTACCATCAGGTTGAAATCAACCTGTTTTAGAGCTCTGCTCTGAAACAGGTGCCGCAAGTGACGGGTGGAAACAACCATGTTTACACGCCGCTACCTCGGGTTGATTTGGCGGTGCAAGATACATATCTCTCATCTACCCGGTTGTTTCCACCATGTTGTAGCGGCGTGTAAAGGTACCCTTATGACCACTTTACACACAGCTACATTTGTAGCTGATCCACAGGTAACTTACTGGCTGCAGTGAAATCATGGAGACATGGTTCTATCTTGTTGCTGTGTACAAATGGAATAATGTCTCCATGATTTCACTGCAGTCAGTAAGTTACCTGTGGATAAGCTAGAAATGTAGCCGTGTGTAAAGTGGCCATTATGGTCAGTTGTACTGTTATGATCCGATGACTTAAGAGTAACATGAAGATTCCACAGAAGTCATTGGTAACTATACTGACCGCGACACCTGACTCAATATCGCAACTAGAAGTAGCCGTGGGATGTAACTAACCATGCTCTAGACACCTCAACATGGCCGGCTAACTAGCTACCCATAGAGATGAAAATAGGAAAATCTATCTTGCCTCAGAGCAGAAAACCTAAAGAGCAGCAAGCCCCCCACAGATATTAACTGAGAAACAGGAGAGGAAAAGACACACACAAGCAGAATATAGAGTTCAGCAAAAGAGGCCACAGTAGCTAGATAGTAAAGATAGGATAGAATACTATTGCGGTCAGTATTAAAATACTATCAAAAAATCTCCAACAGCAGAAAGTGTCAAAAATTACCCTGAGTCCACTAAGACTCGTCGCCCTCTAATCTGCAGAACTTCTGTGAATCAAACAAGAATAGACAAGTACAAATACCAACAATACTGGAAATAGCATATAACAGTGAATAGCAATTACTGTCCAGTAAGAAAACTTCCTGAGAGCAGGTAAACCAATGTGCAGACTAAATTTCAAACCCACAACTCAGAGCAAGACAAACTGAAAACAGATCCACAAGCACACAACATATGTGCCACAACGTAACAAAAACCATTCAATTAGCTTGCAAGGATTTCAGCAGACCAGGAAAACCATGAAAAGATGTGAAAACCTCCAGGAACATTTACAACTGGCAAGGACTGATCCACTTCAAACGACTATATACTCCAATCTGAACCTGACTGCCAATCATCAAGATCAGCTGTGGAACTCTCCAACACACAGCCAACAGCATTACCAGCAACAACCACCGGAGGGAGCTCACAATCAGAATTCCTCCTTAATGAATTCACAACAGTGGGAGTTAGCAGGGCAGAGCAGGGCACAGCAGAAGTGAGTGGGCACAGCGGGGGTGAGTGGGCAGAGCAGGCAGAATGGAGGTAAGTAGGCAGAGAAGGGGTAAGTGGGAACAGCAGAGGTGATCAGGACACAGCAGGGGTGAGTGGGCAGAGTGGGGGTGAGCAGAGCAGGGGTGAGCAAGGCACAGTGGGGGTGAGTGGACAGAGCAGGGATCAGCGGGGGTGAGCAGGGCAGAGTGGAAGTGAGTGGGTAGAGCAGTGTGGGCACAGTGAGTGGGCACAGTGGGGGTGAGCAAGGCACAGTGGGGGTGAGTTGACAGACAGGGGAACAGCAGTGGTGAGCAGGGCAGAGCGGAAGTGTGTGGACAGAGCAGTGGTGAGTGGGTACAGTGGGGTTGAGCAGGACAGAACAGGGAACAGTAAGGGTGAGTGTGCAGAGTGGGGGTGAGCAGAGCATGGGTGAGCAAGACACAGTGGGGGTGAGTGGACAGAGCAGGGAACAGTGGGGGTGAGCGGGATAGAGTGGAAATGTGTGGGCAGTGAAGTGGTGAGTAGGCACAGTGGGGGTGAGCAGGGCAGAATGGGAGTAAGTGGCAGAGTCGGTGAGAGCAGAGCACAGCGAGGATGAGCAGGGCACACTGGGGGTGAGTGGGCAGAGCTGTGATGAACAAGGCAAAGTGGAGGTTAGCAGGACAAAGCAGGCACAGCAGGGGTGATTGGGCAGAATGGAGATGAGCAATGCACAGCGGGGGTGAGCAAAGCACAGCCGGGGTGTGTGAGCAGAGCAGGGAACAGCAAGGTGAGCAGGGCAGAGCAGAGGTGGGTGAGCAGAGCAGGGGTGAGTGGGCACAGTGGGGGTGAGATGGCAGAGTGGGCAAGAGTAAGCACAGTAAAAGTGAACAGGGCACAGCGGGAGTGAGTGGGAAAAGCAGAGCATAGCGGGGGTAAGCCCAGCACAGCTGAGGTGAGTGGGCAGTGCAGGGTAGGTGGGCACAGCATGGGTGAGCAGGACTGAGCAGGGCAGAGTGGAAGTGAGTGGGACAAAGCAGGGGAGAGTGGGCACAGTGTGGGGTGAACAGGGCACGGCGTGAGCAGGGCAGAGCAAGGCACAGCAGGGGTGAGTGGATAATGTGGAGGTCAAAGGGCACAGCTGGCGTGAGTGGGTAGAGTGAGTGTCAGTGGCCACAGCAGGGATAAGCAGGGCAGAGAAAGGACAGCAGGGCAGAACAGGGCAAAGTGGGGGTGAATAGGCAGAGCAGGGGTCAGTGGGCACAGCAAGGATGAGCAGAGCAGGGCACAGTGGAGTTGAGGAGGGCACAGTGGGGGTGAGCAGAGCACAGAAGGGGTAAGCAGGGCACAGCAAGAGTGAGTGGGCAGAGCATGGGTGAATGGGTAGTTCAGTGCACAGCAGGGTTGAGCAGGGCAGAATGGAGGTGAGTGGGCAGAGCAAGGGTGAGTGGGCACAGCAGAGGTGAGCAGGTCAGAGCAGGGCACAACGGTGGTGAGTGGGCAGAGTTGGGGTGAGCAGGACACAATGGGGGAGCAAGGCACATTGGGGGTGAGTGGACAGAGCAGGGAACAGCAGGGGTGAGCCAGGCAGAACGGTGGTGGTGGAGAGGGAGGCAGGGGTGAGTGGGTAGATGGAGGTGAGCAGGGGCAAGCAGGAGGGAAGCAGGAGAGGTGAGGGAGAGCGGGCGAAGCAAGGTGAGGAGAGCAGAGGGTGAGTGGGCAGAGGAGGGTCACAGCAAGGCTGGAGGTGAAAGAAGCAGGGGGATGGGTGGGCAAGCTGGGGGTAAGAGGCACAGAGAAATGCGGGTGAGGCTGGAGGGCACAGTGGGTGGAGGGCAGGAGCAGGCAGAGCAGCAAGCAGGGTGAGTGGGCAAAGTGGGAGAGAGCAGGGCACAGTGGGGTGAGCAGGGCACTGCAAAGGTGAGTAGGCAGAGCGGGAGTGAGTAGGCAGACCAGGGGCGAGCGGGTAGAGTGGGGGAGAGCAGGCACAGGGGAGTGAGTGGGCACTGTGGAGATGAGCAGGGTAGTAGAGCAGGAGTGAGCAAGGCCCATCGGGGATGAGTAGACAGAGTGTGGGTGAGCAAGACAGAGCAGGGCAGATTAGGGGTCAGCAGGGCAGAGTGGAGGTGAGTGGGCAAAGCAAGGGTGAGTGGGCACAGAGGGGGTGAGCAGGTACAGCAGGGGTGAGCAGGGCACAGTGGGGGTGAGCAGAGCTCAGCAATGGTAAGCAGGGCACAGCAGGGGTGATTGGGGAGAGCGGAGGTCAGTGGGCACAGTAGAGGTGAGTGAGCAGAATGGGGGTCAGTGAGCACAGCAGGGGTAAAGGCAGAACAGGGCACAGTGGGGTGAGTGGGCAGAGCAGTGGTCAGTGTGCACAGTGGGGGTGAGAAAGGCAGAGCAAGGCACAGCAGGGCACAGTGGGAGTGACTTGGCAGCAGGGCAATGCAGGGCACATTGGGGTTGAGTAGCCAGAGTGGGGGTTAGTGTGCATAGCAAGCGTAACCAGGGCACAGTGTGGCAGGGCAGGCCACAGTGGTGGTGAGTGGGCAGAGCGGGTGTCAGGGGGTTCAGCAAGGGTAAGCAGGACAGATCGGGAAATCATGTGATCTGTGACTACGCCCATGATCCTGACGTCACCACAGGTTCTGGAGCATCTGTTGTGCTTGCGGCAAGTGGGGGGCAACATCGAAAGGTTTGTCGAGTGGATAGGGGTGATCGGGCGGTGGAGTTGGGTGTCGGGGCGTTTCAGCCGGGTGTGTGGTGGGAGTGCGGCAGCGGCATATTGGGAGACCCATCACTTGGGTGTCCCAATATGGTGTCCGGTGTACTTCTGCTCGGCGTGGTGGATTGTGGCATTTGGCCTCATCCCGAAGGAAGTGATGCCACTAGCTGATTATATAGATAGACTGGGGTGTGTTAAATTCGAATTATAGGGTTGTTCTAATTGGAGGAATTTTCACATTATATTGGTATATAGCATTATTATACTAGTGATAATATAAGTATTATTGTTTACATAGCACCATTAATTCCATGGTGCTGTACATGAGAAAGGGTTTCATACAAAATACAAGTAGGTTAAATTGAACAAATTAACAATGACAGTAGGTTGGGGGTTGCGATAGCTCTAGTTTTGGTGAGGTAGCTGTGCACGGATGGTGATGGTGAGGTGAACTCTCCGGTGTTGAGATGTGCACTCTGGTAGTTGTGGTGGTGGTGGAGCACCAGCTCCGGTTACAGTTGTGAGAACATGATGCCATTTACTGGGATAGATAAATCAGTTAGGGAACATACGTGAGATGTAGGATTCAAAGTGCTCACTATCGTCTAGATAAGTTCCTTGGAAGGTCTAGTTTCCAAAATGTGGTCACTGGTGGGGGAGCTCCAATGTTTAGGCACACAGAGGCTCTCCAAACTTGACATGGTGTCTGCTAACAATTAGAATGGAAAATAAGCTCAAATTGTTAGCGGACACCATGTCGCGTTTGGAGAGCCCCTGTGTGCTTCAAAAATTGATCCGTAATAAGGAAAAAACTACTTTTTTTTCACACAAATTTTCTTTTTTTCTTTTTACAGATCAATTTGTGAAGCACCTGGGGGTTCAAAGTGCTCACTATGCATCTAGATACGTTCCTTGGGGGGTCCGGACTCCAAAATGGGGTCACTTGTGGGGGAGCTCCAATGTTCAGGCACACAGGGAGGGGCTTTCCATACGTAACATGGTTTCCGCTAACAATTGGCGCTAATTTTCCATTGAAATCGTTAGCGGACACCATGTCGCATATGGAGAACCCGTGTGCCACCAGCACAAGGGCAACTGGTAGAGTTGGGGTACAGCACCAGAAACTGGTGCCTCTAATGAATGCGCTATTTTCTGGGGTGGCTGTGGGTTGCAATTTGCAGCATGGGGGCCCACGTTTGGGTCTCTCTACGCTGAGGATTCCAGCCCCCCAGCTGCCAAGTTCTACCTGGCTGGCAACCAAAAATACAGCGAAGGCCTTTTGTTTATTTCTAAAACTGATTTTAGAAAAAAAAATGATGTGGGGCTCCGCCATATTTTTGGTCCAGCCAGGTGCAATTTGGCAGCTACGGACTGCCAGCAGCCCCCAGCTGCCTCGTTGTACCTGGCTGGCAACCAAAAATACAGCGAAGCCCATTTTTTTTTTATTTCTAGAGCTAATTCTAGAAAAAAAAATGACGTGCGGCTCCGCCATATTTTTTGCCAGCAAGGTACAACTAGGCAGCTGGGGCCTGGAATCCTCAGCCTGGAGAGGCCCAAGCCTCCTGGGCCCCCCATGCTGTGAATTGCAGCCCGCAGCCGCCCCAGAAAATGGCGCATTCATGAAAGCGCCATTTTCTGGCGCTGTACCCAGGCTCTTCCAGTTGCCCTGATGCCGGTGGCAAACTGGGTAATAAAGAGATTAATGATGCTGCTTTTTTTCTAGTAGTTTTTGTACAGTTTTGTTAGGACTGATGAGCATGGGATTCCGTGACGTGGATCATCAGCTTAAATGTCTTGGGCCAATACATGAACCAAAATCCCATCTATAAAGGTTTTTTATTTATCATATAAAAAACTTTTGCACTTTTTTATCCATCCAGGGTGCAGTTGGGCCCATATGGGCGCCATTCATCTAGTGGTGCAGAAGCATCGTACTGTGCGGCCCAATGCTCAGGCAGCGGAGCGGTTGGGTCGCTTTCAGACACTCTGCATCATATGTATCAGTGTGAATGGTGTCCTATGCAGGCCCAGTATATGCATGGCAGGTCGCCTCCCACATCTTGCTGGTAGAGGTGATTTATCAGCCTGCAGCTGGGCTTGCTTCACATTTGGGCTCTGACTGCGTCCTGTAAGTGCACTTGGTTTCTGTTTTTGGCTTGGATGGTAAGGTTTTTTGATGCTGCTTTTTTTCTAGTAGTTTTTGTACAGTTTTGTTAGAACTGATGAGCATGAGATTCCATGAAGTGGATCATCAGCTTAAATGTCTTGGGCCAATACATGAACCAAAATCCCATCTATAAAGGTTTTTTATTTATCATATAAAAAACTTTTGCACTTTTTTATCCATCCAGGGTGCAGTTAGGCCCATATGGGCGCCATTCATCTAGTGGTGCAGAAGCATCGTACTGTGCGACCCAATGCTCAGGCAGCGGAGCGGTTGGGTAGCTTTCAGACACTCTGCATCATATGTATCAGTGTGAATGTTGTCCTATGCAGGCCCAGTATATGCATGGCAGGTCGCCTCCCACATCTTGCTGGTAGAGGTGATTTATCAGCCTGCAGCTGGGCTTGCTTCACATTTGGGCTCTGATTGCGTCCTGTAAGTGCACTTGGTTTCTGTTTTTGGCTTGGATGGTAAGGTTTTTTGATGCTGCTTTTTTTCTAGTAGTTTTTGTATAATAAAGAGATTAATACCAGCTTTTTATTGCCAGCTGGCACTAAGCCCGAGATTCATAATGTCGAGCCAATGTTAGACCCAGCCATTAGGAATCTCTAGTAAATAGTCAAAAAATATACCACACAGAGAAAAAAATTTTTATTTGAAAAAACAAACAAACAAAATTCGGACTCTATCTTTATTATAAAGATCCGACATAATTCACAACGAAGGTCCCACGAAACTCGATCAACTCCGACGTTGTCCACAATGAAGGTCCCACGACGTTCAATCGCCTCCGCTCAATCCAGAGACTGCAGCAAGGGATCAAGTGTCCTCTTCCTACAGTCTCTAGGGTCAGAGTTATGGTGCACTGTATGGCAATGATCTGTCAAACAGTGCACCATGACTATGATCCCAGAGAATACAACATGAGGACACTTGATCCCCTGTTGCACCCATCCATCCACCCATGCACCCATCATCCACCCATGCACCCATCCACGCATGCACACACACATCCATCCATGCACACATTCTTCCATTCACATATCCATCCATGCATGCAAACATCCACGCACACACGAATCCACGCATGCATCCATCCATGCACGCACACATCCATGCACACACACACCCATGCACACACACATCTATCCACACATCCATCCATGCACACATCCATCCATGAACACATCCATCCATGCACCCATCCACACATGCACACATCCACGCATGCACGCACACATCCATCCATGCACACATCCATGCATGCACACATCCATGCATGCACACATGCATGCATGCACACATGCATGCACAAATCCATCCATGCATGCACAAATCCACGCACGCACACATCCATGCACACATCCATCTATGCAATATCCATGCATGCACACATCCATCCAGGCACGCACACATCCATGCATGCACACATCCATCCACCCATGCATGCACCCATCCACCCATGCACCCATCCATCCACCCATGCACCCACCCATCCATGCACACATGCATCCACCCATGCATGCATGCACCCACTCACCCATCCATCCATCCACCCATGCATGCATACACCCACTCACTCACCCATCCATCCATTCATACTTACCTGAGAAGGAGGAGCTTGGAAGAGGAGGAGGGGCCTACACCAGAGCAGAGGAGGTGAGGAAGGCCCGGGGTGTCAACTTCCTCAGCCCCCTCCATAATCGCACCAGGAGGGGGCTGAGGAAGCTGACCGGCAAGTCAAGCCCTCTGGCAGATGAATGGTACCACCGGGTGGGGGGGCTGATGAGCCCTGGAGTGTTAGGGGTTGAGGAGGGGGAGAGCACCTGTCAACCCACCCCACCAGATCTGATTGGAGAGCTCCAATCAGATCTGGAGGGGTTACTAGCTCTGATCGGCAGTTTCAATTTCAACTGCCAATCAGAGTGAGTTTAGCCATGGGGGGGCTAAGCCACACCCCTGGGCTAAAGTATGGGTCCTTGCGATCTTGCAGCTCCGGTGTCTTGTCACTGACCCTGTCACCGGAGCTGCAGGAGCGCAAACAACTCATGGCATTATAGAGACGTCGTAGGTCGGGAACGCACTGACTTTCATGACGTCTCTATAACATCATAGGTCGGGAAGGGGTTAAAATCATATCAAGAGATATATATTTCATTTTAGATTTTGTGGCTCAGTGGATAGCACTGTTACTTTGCAACACTGGGGTCCTGTGTTCAAATCCCAACAAGGAAAACATCTGCAAGAAGTTGGTCTGTTCTCTCAATGTTTGTGTGGGTTTCCTCCAGGTTCTCTGGTTTCCTCTGGTAAGAAAAATAGATTGTGAGCCCCAATGGGGACAGCAATGATGATATCTGTAAAGTGATGCAGATTATAATGGTGCTATATAAGCAAAACATAATTTCCACAATAACTGATCATATTCTTGGTTATATCTGTACCTTTTTTGTTTACAGACGTTTCGCTATATTTACCGTACTTTCTATAAAGCTATAACTAATGCTTGTTTTTATTGCCTTTAAGATATGGAGATGGAAATTCATCATAAAGAGAAAACAGATGAAAATGTTTGAGATCTGCTCCACTAATGAAAATTAACTACCACTGGATGTACATGTATCTTAGTGTCAACATTTTCTTCTGCAACCAACTGCTCAGAGTTGCCAACTTGATTTTTTCTTTTTTCTTGACAGCTTATGAAAAAATCCCAGACAGACAATATTTTTTACAGACACACTGGAAACTCATAATACTAAAAGCTAACAATACATTAGCGCAAACATACAAAAAAATGAAAAAAAAAAAGAATGGGATAGAAACAACTAAAATGAAAAGTACACCTCTGATCACTAGTGTTCCGCCAATTGTTACCTATAAATAAATTAAATGTGCTTTGCACTTATCCCTAAATTCCATGTTATAATTATTGTAAATATTAAATAGCAGTAACTAATGTGCACATATGCAAAGAAGAGAGGAAACAGTTGAGTTTACAATTACAAAGTGTGCTTTAAACAC
Organism: Allobates femoralis; assembly: GCA_033576535.1. Taxonomy (NCBI): domain Eukaryota; kingdom Metazoa; phylum Chordata; class Amphibia; order Anura; family Aromobatidae; genus Allobates; species Allobates femoralis. Next base: position 191,293,631 of record JARQOC010000006.1, on the reverse strand, counting down.
TAGAATTAATTATTACACACAGATCAGATGATCCCTAGGGTGGATATACCCCTATATACAGTTGTGCTCAAAAGTTTACTTACCCCAGCAGATTTTGTTGGTTTCTTGACCTTTTTTCAGAGAATATGAATGATAGCACAAAACTTTTTTTCCACTCATGGTTAGTGGTTGGGTGAAGCCATTGATTGTCAAACTACTGTGTTTTCTTCTTTTGAATCATAATGACAACCAAAAACATCCGAATGACCCTGATCAAAAGTTTCACATACCCTGGTGATTTTGGCCAGGTAACATGCACAGAAGTTGAAATAAATGGGTTTGAATGGCTAGTAAAGGTAACATTCTCACTTGTGAACTGTTTGCTTATAATCAGTGTGTGTGTGTAGCGCCCCTGCGGTCTGGTCGCCCCAGAGGTACTGCACCTAAGCCATAGGTGCAATATCCCACTCCCAGGTAAGAAGGTGACACAAATCCGAGACACATGAACACGTGCACCCAACACCCATCCTAACCCTAGGCAAGGGGATCTTGGGCAGACCCTTTTGAGGGAAGGGCCATATCCTCTGGCTGGGCAAGGGAGTAAGTAGAGGGGGTGGGAAGAAAACAGTTTTGAGGCAGTAGAGTTGGAGACAGTTGAGTTGGAGAGAGGGAGTCCTAGGGGACACGGGAGTGAAGGATGCACCAGTGGGGCCCCAAATCCGGACCCGACATGAGTGGAGCGGAGGGACTAGTTTCAGGAGGGGAACGGCCCCCATCTGGTGGGAATACTTCAAGGTTCCACCAGGAAACCGGAGGCTGCTGCACCTGTATCGGCAGTAACTACTAACCGTGCATATTCGCTGAACTGTGAGTAAACATTTGAGAATTGCCACCCGGTGTCCTCCAGTTATTCCCTACGCCCTCCTGCACCATTGCACAGTCACTATCACCATCCCAATAGACTTTTACCCTAACCCTGGGTCCCCGCTCCACCTGTGGGGAGCAATACCATCCCAACTGCCGCACCATCTGCCCCAGAGACCCAAACCAGCAACGTCGGCCATCCCTGGCCGAAACCACAGGTGGTGTCATGAATAGACTTTCTAAATCTCCTGTAAATAACCACTTCACTGCATGGCCAGAGCCACGGGAGTTGGGCCACCGCCACCGTGACCTCCCAAAGAGCCATCCAGCCCGGCTATCGAGTACCCCCGGCCCTTGCGACCATTTCACGTGCATAAAAGCTGAGTGAGTATCTGGGATCCAGACAGACTCTTGCATCTTTCATCCAGCTACTGACTTTCTGGATTGTGAGTCACGGAGAAAGCCAAAGAATTGTCAACAGATCTACGGGAAAAGATAGTTAAACTGTATAAAATAGGAAAGGGATGAACAAATTCATCGAAGGAATTGATAATGCCAATTAGCAGTGTTCAAACTGGGATTAACAAATGAAAAATCAGGAGCTCTTTAATAACCAAACCACAATCAGGAAGACCAACAAAAATTTCAGCCACAACTGCCAGAAAAATTGTTTGAGATGCAAAGAAAAACCCACAAATAACTTCAGTTGAAATACAGGACTCACTGTAAACTAGAGGTGTGGCTGTTTCCAGATGCACAATAAGGAGGCACTTCAAGAAAAATGGACTGCACGGTCAAGTCGCCAGTAGCAAGCCATTACTGTGCAAATGCCACAAAGTAGCTCTCCTACAATATGCCAAACGGCACAGAGACAAGCCTACAAACTTCAGGAACAAGTAATTTGGAGTGATCAGACTAAAATCGAACCTTTTGGCCACAACCATAAAAGTTACATTTGGTGAGGTGTCAACTGGGCCTGTGATGAAAGGAACACCATTCCTACTGTAAAGCACAGAGGTGGATCGCTGATAATGTGGTGATGTAAGAGCTACAAATTCACAGAAAACTTGGTCAAAGTTAAAGGAAAGGTGAATGTATCACGTTCTTAGCAAATACTGGAGGCAAATTTGCACTCATCAGCCTGGAAGCTACGCCTGGGAACATGGGACATATTTGGACATTCCAACATGACAACGATCCAAAACACAAGGTCAAGTCGACCTGTCATTGGCTACAGCAGAACAAAGTGAAGGTTCTGGAGGTGACCATATATACAGGTGCATCTCAATAAATTAAATATCATCACAAAGATAATTTATTTTAGTAATTCAATACATAAAGTGAAATGCATATATTATAAAGTCATTACAATCAGAGTGATCTATTTCAAGTGTTTATTTCTGTAAATTTGATGATAATGGCTTACAGCCAATGAAAACCCAAAAGTCATTATATCAGAAAATTAGAATATCATATAAAACTAACTGGAAAAATGTTTTTTTTTAACTTATAAATGTTAGCCTAATAAAAAGAATGTATAATAAATGCACTCAATACTTTGTCGGGGCTCCTTTAGCATGAATTACTGCATCAATGTGATGCGGATTATGGGGGAGGAGGGGGCTGTATGGCGAGTTGTGAGGCTGCACTATCTATATGGAAGGCTGTGAGGCTGCATTATACTATATGGAGGGCTGAGAGGCTGCATTATACTATATGGAGGGCTGAGAGTCAGTATTATACTATACGGAGCACTATGGGGGTGCATTATGCTATACAGAGGACTATGGGGATGAATTATGCTATACGGAGGACTATAGGGGTGCATTATACTATATGGAGGGCTATGGGGATGCATTATACTATATAGAGGGATATGAAGCTGTATTGTCCTATATAGAGGGATATGAAGCTGCATTATACTATATCGAGGACTATAGGGGGTGCATTGTACTATATGGAAGGATGTGAAGCTGTATTATACTATATGGAGGTCTATGGGGGTGCAGTATGCTATATGAAGAACTATGAGGCTGCATTCTACTGTATGGAGGACTATGGGGGTGCCTAATACTATATAGAGGACTATGAGGTGCATTATAATATATGGAGGGCTATGGGGGTTTGCATTACACTCTTTGGAGAACCATAAGGCTGCATTATACTATATGGAAGGATGTGAGGCTGCATTATACTATATGGAGGAATATGAGGCTGCATTATGCTGTATGGAAGGCTTTAAGGCAGCATTACTATACAGAGGATAATGGGGGTGCATTATAATATTTTGATTACTATGTGGGACTATGGGATGCATTTTAATACATAGATGACTATGAGGGTACATTGTAATATATGGAGGAATATGGGGATGCATTATAATAATTGGAGGACTATGGTGGTGGGAGAAGACCATATACTGTATACCAGTATAAGGGACATATACAGTGTTGGCCAAAAGTATTGACACCCCTGCAATTCTGTCAGATAATACTCAGTTTCTTCCAGAAAATGATTGCAATCACAAATTCTTTGGTATTATTATCTTCATTTAATTTGTCTTCAATGAAAAAACACAAAAGAGGAATGAAGCAAAAAGCAAAACATTGATCATTTCACACAAAACTCCAAAAATGGGCCGGACAAAAGTATTGGCACCCTCAGCCTGATACTTGGTTGCACAACCTTTAGCCAAAATAACTGTGATCAACGCTTCCGGTAACCATCAATGAGTTTCTTACAATGCTCTGCTGGAATTTTAGACCATTCTTCTTTGACAAACTGCTCCAGGTCCCTGATATTTGAAGGGTGCCTTCTCCAAACTGCCATTTTTACATCTCTCCACAGGTGTTCTATGGGATTCAGGTCTGGAATCATTGCTGGCCACCTTAGAAGTCTCCAGTGCTTTCTCTCAAACCATTTTCTAGTGCTTTTTGAAGTGTGTTTTGGGTCATTGTCCTGCTGGAAGACCTATGATCTCTGAGGGAGACCCAGCTTTCTCACACTGGGCCCTAGATTATGCTGCAAAATGTGTTGGTAGTCTTCAGACTTCATAATGCCATGCACACGGTCAAGCAGTCCAGTGCCAGAGGCAGCAAAGCAACCCCAAAACATCAGGGAACCTCCGCCATGTTTGACTGTAGGGACCGTGTTCTTTTCTTTGAATGCCTCTTTTTTTCTCCTGTAAACTCTATGTTGATGCCTTTGCCCAAAAAGAGAGAACATTCTTCCAAAACGTTTTAGGCTTTCTCAGGTAAGTTTTGGCAAGCTCCAGCCTGGCTTTTTTATGTCTTGGGGTAAGAAGTGGGGTCTTCCTGGGTCTTCGACTATACAGTCCCTTTTCATTCAGAGACCGACGGATAGTACAGGTTGACACTGTTGTACCCTCGGACTGTAGGGCAGCTTGAACTTGTTTGGATGTTAGTCGAGGTTCTTTACCACCATCCGCACAATCTTGCGTTGCAATCTCTCGTCAATTTTTCTTTTCCGTCCACATCTAGGGAGGTTAGCCACAGTACCATGGGATTCAAACCTCTTGATGACACTGCGCACGGTAGACACAGGAACATTCAGGTCTTTGGAGATGGACTTGTAGCCTTGAGATTGCTCATGCTTCCTCACAATTTGGTTTCTCAAGTACTCAGACAGTTCTTTGGTCTTCTTTGTTTTCTCCATGCTCAATGTGGTACACACAAGGACACAGGACAGAGGTTGAGTCAACTTTAATCCATGTCAACTGGCTGCAAGTGTGATTTAGTTATTGCCAACACCTGTTAGGTGCCACAGGTAAGTTACAGGTGCTGTTAATTACACAAATTAGAGAAGCATCACATGATTTTTCTAAAGGTGCCAATACTTTTGTCCACCCCCTTTTTTATGTTTGGTGTGGAATTATATCCAATTTGGCTTTAGGACAAATCTTTTTGTGTTTTTTTCATTGAAGACAAATTAAATGAAGATAATAATACCAAAGAATTTGTGATTGCAATCATTTTCAGGAAGAAACTGAGTATTATCTGACAGAATTGCAGGGGTTTCAATACTTTTGGCCATGACGGTATACAAGGGGCCCATACATCTGACCAATGTGTGTACGTGCGGAGTGTGAGAGGTGGGAGTGGGGCCCAAGTCTAAATTTTCGCACCGTGGCTCATCAGACTCTAGTTACACCACTGGCAATAAGGAAGCAATACAAAATAAAGTGTTTTCTAGATGTGTTTAGAAGTCAGATCTGTTCAAATCTAAAATTAACATGATTTGTTATGACTATTAAAAAAAAAAAAAGTCTTAACTACTAGAATTGTGTTTTTTTGTTGTTGTAATCAACATGTTGTATGTAGTAAGTACATCAAACTAGTAAAAAAATATATATTGTGGTCACCACAAATAAAAAAAACAAGCCCTCACACAGTGTCTTCCACTAAACATTAAAGATGTTGTTTCTGGGTTTTGGAAAATGGAGACATAACATTTTGTCAATGATTTTCTCTTTTTTTTTATACCAGAAAAAAAAACCCTTAAGGGGTTAAACACAGTCATGTCAGGTAGGCCATTTGTTTAGTGGACACACTGGACATTAAGTGCTGACTTGCTATTACTATCTCTATACAATTATTGAAGCTGTAGCTACATCTCTCCACGTTTTGCCTAAAATAATATTACTTACCCAACAGGTCTATTCTCCCGCTGTAGTGTCCCTGAATGCTACCGTAATACTTTGAGAAAATGATCATTGATAATAACAAACAAGCTGAGTCACTCTCCTCCTACACATACTATGTATGCCAGATGAGGTCAGTAAACTTAACCTTAGGACATAATTCACTGGTGGTCATGTGCCCACTGCACTAAGGCTGCCTTCACATGTCGGGCCCACTGGGACGGGATACTCGGTACCGGACCGGGTCTCTATTGGGGAAGTCACGGGTGGTCCTGGTCCGGTCCGTGTCCCGGGCTTTGCCAATAAAAGGGGATATTTACAGGGGTTGTCAGTCGTGACGCCACCCACTATATGCGGCCAGTGATGGGGCCGCCGCTGCTGCAGAACCTCCGGGGATGATGGGATAGCAGCTTAGGTGTAATAGTTCCAGTGGGTAGAACTGTGTTACCCGGGGCAGTAAGGGTTAAGTCTATTGTAGAGTGTGTAGCAGACTTACTTGGCAGATGCTGCAGGGATCTCTTCTTTGCTGGTGCTAACAGGCTGTATCCTGTATGGAGAGAATCACTTCCATGCAGAAACACAAGGGAAGCAGTTCAAGGGTTTTCCGTGTTTTACTCTCAGTTCTTCCAATCACTTTACAGCTCATTTACAGTTCTTACAAAGTTCAAACACAGTTCTTAATACACGGGCACATTCTTCCTCTCTGGGTTCCCTTTGCTCCCTGCAGCCAGGCCTCTCTCTCTGTGACCCCTCACACAGTCTGCAGTGTCCTTTCCGGGCTATTACGGTCTCCGTCTCCATGGGTGTGTGTGAAACGCTGGACAGTATGGCGGTGACTCGGGCCCCTGTGGGTCCTTAGTTTATCACTGAGCTGCCTGTCCTTTAGGGTAGGGATCCCAATCTGGAATTAAGACCCTCGTCGTGTTGTTTGGGGATGCCGGGTAAACTAGGTCCCCTCTAGAGCCGACACTCTACTTCAGCCCAGCCTCCAGCAGTCCTCAAGTCTGAGGCTCTACCAGGCTCCTTTCTCTCTGTTCCTTTCGTATAATAGGAGGGCTACTCCACCTGCAGTCGGTTGCTTCAGCTGTGGTTCTAGGGCCCGGGTATCACTGTCCCTCTCTGTCCTCTCACACTCCTGGGGATCTAGCTCTGGATGGGCTTTCTCTCTCCTCGGCTCACACTGGCTCGGTACAGATTCTCGCTCCTTATGCTTTACTCTTCCAGGACGTGTTGCTTTCTCCTGCTCAGCTTCTGCTCAACGTTCCGCTGTTCTCTGGCCTGTTCTTGGTTTTGCTGTTCAGCTCACTGTGGCCTACTCCAAGTCTTTACAGCTCGGCACCCTGGGCCTACTGAACTCCTTCCTCCTCCCCCTTCACTATATACTGTCAAGTCACCTGACTACGGGTGTGCCCAACCCACTCCTCCAAATCCACCACCCCTCAATCTCATAGAGTATCTAATCTCAGGGCTGATGCTGCCTTCTCTTACACGTGGGTTATGTGGGCTGTGAGGGTGTTGTTGTGCAACAAGTGTCCTACCTGCCTGGCTGCAGTTCCCTTTGTGGCCTCCTGGACGCAGGGGCGCCACACACACTTGCGTTGCAGTGCAACGCAGCACATACTTATGTGAACGCAGCAGTGAATATCCGCATGCGTTCACACAAGTATGGTGCCCGGGCAGCCAATCAGCTGTCTCTGGGGGCGGCTGGGAAGGAGGAGATCAGCGGCAGAGATCTCCTCCTCCCGACACAGCTGATCTCCCGCCGGTGTCAGCGGGAGAAACAGCTGATCTGACAGCTGTTTAAATCTCCCCGCTGACACCGAATAGGGTGATATCAGTGCAGGAGATATGAAACAGTGATTGCTGCTTCAAATCTCACCTATTAGGTGTCAGCGCGGGAGATTTAAACAGCTGTCAGATTAGATGTTTTCTCCCGCTGACACCGGTGGGAGATCAGCTGTGGCTCTGCATGATCTCCCTGTGGCCGCTGCTGATCACCGGCAGCCACTGGGAGAGATTTCAATGAGATCCGCACCATTCTCCTGCGCTGTCATGCGGAGGACCCTGCGGATCCATTGAGATCCATGCACTGTTTGTGCGCTTGCGGCGCTTGCAGATAAAACAAGTGACCGCGCACAAAAAATGCAACAGGCTGCGTTCGGAGGGCGGAGGAGGGCGCACAAATTGTGCGCATCCGAACGCAAACACAACCGAACACAGCCAATAGGCAGGCACATGTGTTCCCATGGTAAACATAGGAACGTAGTGCGCAAGCGTTTGGTACGCTGCGCTTGAAAACGCAAGTGTGAAGGCAGCCTAAGGAAGAAACAGCAATGTGTATATATATCTTTAATTGTGACGTACTTCACAGGTTATTGCATTTGTTTACACTTCCACTTATCTCCTGACTGCTGCTCCCAGACCCAGTGAGTACACAGTCATGCTTCATTAGGCCACGTGTACACGCTGAGTATTTGATGAATTTTTTACTCAGGATTTGTAGACAAAACCAGGAGTGGAACAATCAGCGGAAAAGTCTAATAGAAACACCTGCACCACTTCTGTATTTAATTATCCACTCCTGGTTTTGGCTACAAATCCTGAGGTAAAAAAACTCAAATACTCAACGTGTGCACGTGGCCTTAAGCTGCCACTGACATACCCAGGCCAGGGGAATCAGTTCTCAGGCGTGGTCTGCAGGTCACGATTAGCGGTGCCTGAGGCTGTGGGCCCGGTGGTCAATGTAAAAAGGGGAAAAGAAAAAAAAAATAAAATAAAGTCTTTTGTTCGTGACGCCACCTGTAGGTTCCGGTGATGGCACCGGCGCTGCTTGGGCCTCCGGGGTGATGGGCGGCAGCAAAATGGAATCGCTCCCTACAGGACGAGCGGGTTCCCGGAGCTGTGGGCCGCAATGGTGGAATAGGGCAGCTCGGTGTTTCTGTGAAGTAATGCAAGTGAATGGTAGTTCTGGAATAAAGCTCAGACACGTTGCTCACTCTGAACGGATATTTACTCGGGTATTCTGCAGCATCCAGAGTAAAGCAGGTCTTAATGCCAGGTAGTGAACCGGGTGGTCTTGCAATGAGTAGTGTCCTTCTGAAGCTCTACAGGTGTCTTTCTCTATCACTGTCTGTCCCTTCTCCTCGCTGCTCTGTTATACCCAATTAGAAGCCCTGAGGCCTTTGGTTGGGTCACCGTTGCACATAATTCTCTCCGCGGGCCCTGGCCTTCAATGGTGGGTGCTCCCCGGTATTATGTGTGGTAGTTAGGTTTTGTGGTTCCGGGATGAACCTGCTGGACCACATCGGATCCGGTACTCTGGGTTTTGGACAGGGCTCGGGTCTTGAATCACCCGCTCTAAACTTTGCCTCTCTCTGTCGCTTCTGGGTCACCAGGTTGAGGTGCCCTACCTGTTAGCCGTCTCTGTTCTTTTCTGTTCTTCTCCCACTCTGCTACATCTGCTGCGCAGACTCTGTGCAGCTCCTGTTCTGCAGCTTTTTCACGACTTGACCTCCCACTCCACTGTTCTCACTGATCTGTTCTAACTCCTTATTGCTTTCCCCACTGCTATATACCATAGCCTCTCCTCCCACCAGGACCGGTTACCCTAGTAACGGGTGCCTAATTGGTCCTCTAACACTATGTGTTGCATGTGGTGGATGGAGCTTCAGGATTATCCTACTCATTACTAAAACAAAGAATACGACACCTTTGATCAGGGGTGTAGTACCCTTTTGTGACATACTCTTAGCACACCAGCAGAGGAAAGAAAAAAAAATCAAAAAAACTCGGCTCTCTGGATCGGCTCGCTTTGAAGAGCCGTGCTCTTATCGTTCACATGAAAGAGTGTCGGCTCATTTGCGAACAACACATCACTATCCTGCACGTGCGTACTTCTCTCTTCCCTGCTGAGGGCAAAGCAAAGTATTTTAACGCACAGGCATGCGGAAAAGTCAAAGAGCACCAGCAGATGAGCACTACATGGGTGTTTCCTGAGCTTTGCCCATGCCTGCACATTACAGTACTTTGATTTGCCTGCAGCAGGGCAGAGAGAAGTGCACATGCACAGATCTACAATGGAGATCAGTGTGTGGAGGACGTAGGGCACATCACCCACATGAAGCAGAGGAGGATGATGTGATCGCAAGAAGAAAGACAGCACCAGACCAAGATCAGAGAGCCCATCGGACCAGACCAGCCTCCCCGTGAAGTATGATAAAAGCTGCTTTTTTTACATTATGCAGATTGGCCTGGGGACTTATATACAGTATTCCCAATGCTGTATAAAAGGCTTTACTGGTGGTGGCTGCAGCTTATGTCGCACCCCAGGGCCATGGGGTACTCGGAACCAGGCTGTTTAGCACTTCTGGGAGAGTCACAGGGGTAAACACTCCGTGACCCTGGTTCAGTTGTAAAAGGAGTTCTTGGCTTGTATAGGAAAAAGGGAATTATTTGTTACACCACACATGGTTTGTGGTTATAGTCAGCCGCTGCTGCTGCAGAATCTCTGGGGATCATGGATGAGCAGCTGGGATGTAGTGGCTCCCCACGGCAGAGCGGGTCTCCAGGGTAGTGGGTGTAATGAGTAATAGTCTCTTGCAGGAGGGATTACCTTAGGCCTTGTTACTATGTTCAGTGGCCTTCACAGGCTGTTGCAGCAGGAATAACACTGTGTCACACCATTCTGCAATTCTGTTCCTGATTTTGCTCACAGCAAGCTCCAAGTACAACAGGTCATCGATGTTACACCTCTTGAATAAGCTCCAGCCTGGGATGGCAGGTCCTGTCTCTCACTGGTCCTGTCTCTCAGCACTGTTGTAAGCACCTCTGTGCACAGAGCCCTGATCCTGCAGCCACAGGTAATAGTGGGTGACTGGTACCTGGTCCCCATACCTTTGTTCGGCTGCTATCTCTAGGGTATACACAAGGGTGTGAGTGAACTACAGCTCCTATGAAGCTCGTAGCCTCCAGTTTCAATGGTTCGGGTATGAATACCCATACCGTGTTCAGGGCTGGTCCCTGTTTTTGACCACAACCCCTCCGTCTGGTGGTATCAGTCCCTGATACGGGTGCACAGGCCAATTCCGCTCCGCCAGTGCCCCTAGGGTTCCTAGGCTCTCTGGACTCAACTTCTCCCAGCTCTGCACACTAGCTGTTCTCTTGTTGTTCTCCACACACTGACTACTGAATCGAAACTAACCTCTCTGTTTGTTGTCCTCAGTGCCCTCCTCCAGGATTGTGCTCAGTGTCCCTGGGTCTAATGTGTGTTATGTGGTGTTAAGATCCTTTCTACCCCCACCTTGGGACTATGAAGACCAACCTGTGACTTGGGTGTAGTACTTTTATGGCGCCTAACGTAGGCGCCACATCCACTTGTTAAATTCCTCATCCCGGCGACCTGATGGGCAACAAAATCAACCATTTTTATATGCATGTCATTCACAATAACATTACATGAGTGCTTCTTCCCTTGCGGGAGGTACATTACATTACATAACAAAACTATCTTATAATTCTAAAATGTAAAAGTAGCAAAAAGGATTCAGTTCCATGTGGAAAAGCGTCCATTTTTGTTTAATCAAGTTCAGCAAGGTACATACATTTGGACTGCAAAGCAAGTGCTTCTGTCAATACTGTCCTGACTGTCCTTTCAATCTGCGATAATTATATAATTTATAGAAATAACAGTACTAACTCACACAAGATACATCACTACACATTATCAAGTTACATCAAAGCTATGTACATTCTGCTTCTTTCTACAGTTATATAGTCAAGTTCAGGTGCCCAGTGTCCACATGGGTCCTAAGTGTATGTTGGTTGGTGTTGAGGACTCACCCTTACTATCCCCCACCTTGGCACTACTGGGACGAAAGGGTAGGGTTGTATGTGTGATATAGGTTCTCAGCCTACCACGAATACAATATCAACAGTAATTGGGGGGGGGTTCACATGTAAATTGAATTGTGTTCATTTGGTTAAGCTGTGATGAGTACTGTGTACGAAACGCGTCAGCGGGACTGCCTCTAGGTCGCTGATTTGATCTGAATTACTGAATAATTGATATTGAGAAGTGTCGGGCGGATCATTACTCATATAAACATGGACACAACGTTACTTGACAGTACTCTTGTGGGTCCTGATGGGGGGCACATTACATGTAAACAAAACTGCTAATAAGTTTACTTTCATTAAAGTAAATCATTAAAGGGGTCCTATTTCAAAGATTGTTTAAAATCCTCAAGGGCACAAATACTAAACTCCAAAAACCTGAGGTTTTGCTCTTTCTATCTGTCACGGGTGTGTCAGGAGGCACGGATGAGACTGTAGAGGCCACTCGCAGAAGGTCCCAGCGTTTGGCCAAACAGACACAATCCTAAGAAAATGTCTGTAAAAATACAAAAAGGGTGGAGACAAGAGGCGCAATAGTGCCCTATCACTATTGACACTGCCTGTGTGAGTTTATCAATAGGTGTGCACTCACCTGATCCAGTTGTGTGCCCCACAACTTGTTTATAAGCATTTGGTTTTTAGCAGCTGCAGGACCTCCACCAGCCACTCGCACATGCAAAAACGCTCAGATATTGTGAATATGGTGTACCACAGTCCGCTTTGCTGCCTCAATGGAATCACAAGGAATATAAGGTTCCAAGAAGTCACAAGGAATGCAAGGTTCCAAAAGTAGCAATCTCCTTTATTCCACCAAAGCGTTTCGGCGCCTCTCCTGGCACCTTCATCAGGGTATATCTCTGATGAAGAAAATGTCTGTCGCTTTAAGAGGCATTCCCTTTTAGTTAAAGTGGGAGGTCACTAGGACCCAGCTGATTCCATACCTTGAGCTGCCTATATATTCCCCTTGTCTCCCAGGATGCACTGCTGGTGATAGCTGTTCAGGTGTTCCTGATTGCATTTTAACTCAAAGCAGTGTTTCCTGAAGTCTGCTGGTTTGCTGCTTGGATCTGCGCAAGCTAAAGGTATCTCTTCCCTCTTTGTTTGATATTCAGCGGAACAGATAGATGTGTCATAGCCTGGAGAAGCGCCCGAGTGCGGCGTGAAACGGCCCATTGCTTTTTTTTTTTTTTTTGTAAGGGGAATAACCAGCCTCCCCCCTGCACCCCTAAACATGCATTTATGCTGTTTTAATGTCTAAAATAAAGGATTGTTCCTGGAGACCGGTGAGTGCTGCCATCTATCTGTTCCGCTGAATATCACATGATATACTCTATAACCTGGAAGTGCACCACACGTGACTGGGCGCTGGCAGGAGTCAGAGGAAAATCATCAGCAGTGTGAGATCCAGTCCGGAGCAAGGCCTGTGGAAGGGAGATTGAGGACAGCTAGCGGTGCCAAGCATCTACATAAAGTAAGTCTTCCCTCTTTGTTTGTTTCCCTTGTGTGTTTCTCTAGTTGCTAGCCGGGCTGACTAGTGATCACTCGCTCTGATCCCTGTGCAGTGGTAGTCCAGGGACAGTCAGGGAATAGGTATCCTGGCGGCGACAGTTGCAGAAACTGTATAGGGACGTTAGGGGAGCCAGGTGTCAGCGCTAGTTGTTCTAGGGGTCACCATTCCCCCTTTTTACCCTTAGTAGCAGGGACTCCTTTCCCATACCCTGTCGTCATCCAGCGATGGGTGTCTCCCTACACCCAGCATGACTCTTTGTTGATCGGCTGTACAAGTGCCGTTTACAAAAAAAGGATGCCTGTAAAGTCGTCTAAAAAGATGCTTCAGAAAAAGACCTCTGGAACAGCGCCGGACTGGGGTGTCTGGAGCCCACCAGGAAAATTGACTCCAGGGGCCCACCTCCATATATGTGTGTCGCTCCTGCGGACTGGTTGCCACTAGATGCACAGCAGCTGGGATTGGTAAGTTGGTCAGCCCCCACACACACCCAACACACTCCCGATCCCAAGTCTTGGTACTCTTTGTATAGCAATGGGATAGGGGGTGGAGCCTGGTGGAGGGTGGAGAGTTAGGACCGGTAAGGGGAGGTACCAACACAACAAAAAGAAACTCACAACACCAAGTTAAAGGTTAGAAGAAAAAGAGAGTTAATGAGTAGTCAGTCAGGGAAGAGAATAATTGAAGTGAAAACCAAGTAGTCAGAGAGATCACACTGAGAGAACCCCGACCCAGCGACCTGTGATAGCCCGGGTCCCAGGCTGAGGACCGAGGAAAGACAGAGGGGGTCCGAGGTGTGTCCAAGTCAGCGGGGACACTGAGGGACCGGGCCGGAACTAGAGTGTCACCTCTGCAGAAGTGGCTAGCGAGCTTTATGCCCCAGCCACGAATCCCGGTGGCGTGTGGGGTCTTTATGTCCTGAGACCCAACTTCTGGTGCAGTGAAAGGAAGGCTGTCGTATCAGGGCTAGGGGACCCGAAAAGTCACCCATTGAAAGCCCGTTACTGCTGGACTATAGCTAGCATGCGGCACAGACCGAAAAGGCCTGAAAGGAACACGAAAGGGGGTGACGCAGATGAACCATCCCAGCTGCTAGAAGACACTGGAGCCGTTTCTGTTTTGACTGTGTTGTAAGCATCTGCCGAGCAGGAAAGTAAACCCAGTTAAAGGGATCCTGTCACCCCCAAAACACCTGTAAACCTATTAAAACCTGTCCCTAGAGCATATTAACACTTTCCCTACACTGTTTTTACCTCCTAAATGCAGTAAATGACATTGCATAAAAACGTTTTATAAGTACCTGATTACTGATGATAATGAGTGACTATGCTATTCATAGTCACTCATCAAGACTGCCCCTCTGCTTCATAGCACGCCTGAATAGGCGTGATCTTCATAGCAGATTCAAATTGCCGCCTCCCTGCTGTGCCCTGTGTCGTCCGAGGCTGCTGTGTGGCTGGGTGACGCGATCCGCGTCATTCCCCGCGCCGGGTGACGTATTTACACCGGCGCCGCGCTGTAAACTTCAAAATGCGCACTGCGCATGCGCATGGGCATGCGCAGTGTGCATTTTGAAGCCGACAGCGCGGCGCCGGTGTAAATACGTCACCCGGCGCGGGGAATGACGCGGATCGCGTCACCCAGCCACACAGCACCCTCGGACGACACAGGGCACAGCAGGGAGGCGGCAATTTGAATCTGCTATGAAGATCACGCCTATTCAGGCGTGCTATGAAGCAGAGGGGCAGTCTTGATGAGTGACTATGAATAGCATAGTCACTCATTATCATCAGTAATCAGGTACTTATAAAACGTTTTTATGCAATGTCATTTACTGCATTTAGGAGGTAAAAAGAGTGTAGGGAAAGTGTTAATATGCTCTAGGGACAGGTTTTAATAGGTTTACATGTGTTTTGGGGGTGACAGGATCCCTTTAAAGCTTGACACTGTGTGAGACTCTGATTGCCATGCCTGAAAAGAGACATGCTGATTGTGTGAGCTGGTAGCAGGAGTCTGTCTGATGGTAAAAAGAACCCTGCAATCCCTGCACTACACTTCGCACACGGTTGCCCTGGGGACCAGCCCTGCATATGGAGGGCTCAACATCCCAGCTGCTAACCCCCATCATCCCCAGAGGTCCCTACTGCAGCGGTGGCTACCCATAGCCGCAAGCCACGGGTGGCATCATGATAGTTCTTAAACTGTTTTCCCCCTTTTGTTGACCACCTGGGACCACGGAGCCGGGTCACGACACCATGACACCCTGCAGCCCCAGATGACGACGAGAGGGTCTGGTTCTGAGTACCCACGGCCCTGGTGGGTGGATCATATGCAAATACCTGTTAGCCATTATACCCATTATAGTGGCGGCTCCAGCACATCACTGTGCGCTCATCATAACTATGATGTATCATTGCTGTAGTTTGCATTAAACTGATTCTTTGGTGAAAACAAGTTATCAGCGATCTGCAGGTTAGGAAGGTGATCAATTATTTATTGGGGGAATCCGCACTGTCAAAAGAATGTGGCACTTTGAGTATTTGGTGAGATTTTTACCTCAGTATTTGTAAGACAAAACCAGGAGTGAAGCAATCAGAGATAATTTTTTATGCATTTCTCGCTTATTCCTGGTTTCGTCTTACAAATATAGAAGTGAAAATCTCACCAAATGCCAAATTGCTTTCTCTGGCAAACCTCTGTAACTGCATCTATGCTGTCACAGGACAGGGAGGGGTTAAACATCAAAGTATTTAATATCTATTAAAAATAAAGAATTTTCCCCTTATGGCCACTTTACATGCGGCAACAGGAAGATAGAAAACGGCAGGTGTGGGAGACAATTGTACCTTTTACCTTCAAAACACCTTGAAGTGGCTGCGTGTAATTCAGGTATCTGCAAGGTGTTTTAAAGGTAAAAGGTACAATTGTCTCCGACACCTGTCGTTTTCTATCTTCCTGTTGCTGCGTGTAAAGTGGCCATTATTGATATTAGATAAAACAAATGACCAATCACAATCAACTCTACCAAGACCATTAATACCACATAGAAGGGAGAAAAAACCATCACACAATGACCAGATCACATATTACCAACACATAGTGCCCAAATAATGCCACATACAAGGCACAAATACCGCCACACCATGACCAAAGCACAGAATACCACCATATAGTGATCAAATGCTACCACATATAAGGTATAAATACTGCCACACCATGAGGCCACATATTACCACCACATAGTGACTGAATAATACCACATACAAGGGACAAATACCGCCACGTCATTACCAAAGAACATAATGCCACCACACAGTGACAAATACTAACATATTTAAAATGTAAAAAAGCTCTGTGTATTGGGTCAGTGTACAGGTAATACAGTGATCACCAGTCACATTATACACAGGAGCTCTGTATATAGTGTACAGGTTACACAGTGATCACCAGTGACATTAGACACAGAAGCTCTGTATATAGTGTTAGTGTACAGGTAATGCAATGATCACTAGTGAGATATACAGGAGCTCAGTATATAGTGTCAGTTTTCATGTATAGATAATACACATAGTCACAAGAGATGTCTCTAGGTGAAGTCCTTCATCTTCAGTTTTCTTCACCTGATGCAAGCCTATATCACGTCTTATAGCCAGGACTCATCCCTGCAGAAAATAACACAGTTATCTATAATGGTCCATTTACATGCCGCTACCGAAAGGTAGAAACCGGCAGGTATCAGAGACAATTATACCTGATACCTTGTAAACACCACGCAGTAGCGGCATGTAATTCAGGTTGTTGCTCCCTGTCTCTTTGGATACCTGTCTTTCAACCTGAATTACACGCCGCTACTGCGCGGTGTATACAAGGTATCATGTACAATTGTCTCTGATACCTACCGGTTTCTACCTTTCGGTAGCAGTGTGTAAATGGACCATAATGGCCACTTTACACGCGGCAACAGGAAGATAGAAAACGGCAGGTGTCGGAGACAAGTGTACCTTTTACCTTCAAAACACCTAGAAGTGGCTGCGTGTAATTCAGGTATCTGCAAGGTGTTTTGAAGGTAAAAGGTACAATTGTCTCCGACACCTGCCGTTTTCTATCTTCCTGTTGCCGCGTGTAAAGTCGCCATAACTGATTACTTCCAGAGCACATTCCACAGATTTCTACACTACATTAGATGACAAAAAAAGAAACATAGTCCCGCTCCACACAGTAGCAAGACCTCCCTTTTGTTCCCCTCATGGAAAACCGTATTCTCAAAATTAAATTATATTACAACAGTAATGTCCCCTAATTAGTCCCTACAGTAAATATGTCCCCACTTGCCACCATAAACCAAATATGTATGTTCCTCATTCTGGCCCCTTTATTTAATCATGTCCTAGGTCCCTATGTTCCTCCATCCTAGGCCCCTATGCAGGGCCGGCTCCAGGTTTCTGTGGGCCCCGGGCGAAAAAGTCTCAGTGGGCCCCCTTTAGTACATATCGCGGACTATAATATATATATTGCCGCACACTTACCGCAAGCCCCATAGACAATGCATGGGGCTTGCCGGAAATGCGCAGCAAATGCAGCCGCTAGGCGGAAAATGCGGCAGATGCTGTTTTTTTTTACCGCAACTGCCACAGTTTTAAAAAAAAAACGCCTATGTGAAATCAGCCTTACAGGAACAGTGACTGCCGAAACCAGCAAGAGCTGTTTCTGACAGTGAGTATATTACGACGTTGTTAGGGCTAAAATGCGTTTGCATTCCCTTGCGCTTTTTAAAAAATACCCTTCAAATGCAAAATTTGCATTTTTGTGCATCTGTGGATTCTTGGTATATACACAAGCATCCTGAAGCACACAAATAATGCAAGCAATGGAGCCACACTGCATATGGGTGGCACCGCAGCCAAGCGGAGTGTCTGGCCATCCGGATCTCTCTTTCTCCTCACCTCTCTTCTCGCTGCTCCGGTCTCCTCCGGTCGCTCTGCACATATCAGCACAGTGATGACAACATCGTGCCCCTCCATGCTGAGCTGCAGAATGCAGACAGCGGCAGAAGAGACTCTGGAGAAGACTGCTGCTGGCAAAGGCGGCTGGGACTATAGGAGCGGGAGCGGAATCCGCAGGGGGCTAGCACTGGTCTGTACACCTCGTACACACTCGGCTCCGCTCCGTAAACACTTGGCTCCGCTCCGTACACACTCGGCTCCGCTCCGTACACCTCGTACACACTCGGCTCCGCTCCGTACACCTCGTACACACTCGGCTCCGCTCCGTACACCTCATACACACTCGGCTCCGTCTACCTCGTCCCTCGGCTCGCTTGACTATCACACGTGTACAACATCGGCCTCCTGCTGACCAGTAACACGCATCGAAAACACTCGGGAACTGCTGCTGGCAACTGACCTACGAACAACACTCAGGGGGTAGCCTGTCCGTACACCTCGTACACACTCGGCTCCGCTCCGTACACCTCGACACACTCGGCTCCGCTCCGTACACCTCGTACACACTCGGCTCCGATCCGTACACACTCGCTCGTCACACTGGCTCCGCTCCGTTCACCTCGTACACACTCGGCTCCGCTCCGTACACCTCGTACACACTCGGCTCCTGCTCCGTACACCTAGTACACACTCGGCTCCACTCCGTACACCTAGTACACACACGGCTCCGCTCCGTACACCTAGTACCACACGTGCTCCGCTCCTACACCTCCGCCACACACTCGGCTCGCTCGTACACTTGTACACACTCAGTTCGCTCCTACACCTCGTACACACTCAGCTCTGCTCCGCCCGTACACACTTCACTCGCTACCTATACCTCTGCCACTCAGCTGCCCATACCCTCGTGACACACTCAGCTCTGCTCCGTACACTCGTACACACTCAGCTCTGCTCCTACACCTCGTACACACTCAGCTCTGCTCCATACACCTCGTACACACAGCTCGCTCCATACCCCCTCGTACACACACGCTCGCTCCGATACACCTAGTACCCACTCGGCTCCGCTCCGTACACCTAGTACACACTCGCCACTGCTACATTCACACTGTAAATCCCTCCAGACCGACACATAAACTTCACCTAATTGCCATACACCTAGTACACACTCACCTCTGCTACATTCACACTGTAAATCCCTCCAGACACCCCACACATAAACTTCACCTAATTGAGCCTCATGATGGGCAACACAGCAGAGTCCTGCATACACTGAGGACCTGATCATGTGACCCCTGACTCCACCTCCATTGACATCATCACAGGTCCTGTCAGCACAGAGTGTGCTGCTCTGTCGGCTCCCACGGAGGGAGGAGGGAGATCTCCGGAGCTGCAGGAGGCTGAAAATTACCTCCCTGTAAATGACCCCCCAGCTGCCCCCTGGAAATGGCCCTGGCTGTGGGGGCAGTGCTCAGGGGCCCCTGAGGCTAGGGTCACACTTGCATTGTGACCCTAGCCTGATGCAAGTATTTTCGGCTGCAGTTTAATGCTATGCGCTGGTCGCTGGAGCCCATAGAAACCCGATGTTTACCTTGCCAACCACTGGTTGACAATGTAAACATCGGGTTTCTATGGGCTCCGTTGCTGGCAGCGCATTGCATTAAACGCTATGCGCTGTAGTGGACAATACTTGCATCAGGCTAGGGTCACAATGCAAGTGTGACCCTAGCCCTAAGGGGCCCGGTGGGCCCCCTCCAAGCAGTCGTGCCCCGGCACTTGCCCGGGTGCGCCGGGTGCTGACGCCGGGCCTGCCCCTATGTTCCTCTATTCTGGCCCCCATATAGTAATAATGTCTCCCAACCTGGCCCCTTTATTTAATAATGTCCAACATCCTAGGTCCCATTGCTCCTCCATCCTAGGTCCCCAGACCGACATGAAAACATCTCCAGCCATCTAGATAATTACAACAAAGACACATCTGACTTCTTACATTTCCAGTCCTGGCCCATCTATTCCCAAACTGGACAAACTCCTTATCCTACTGATACAATGTGAGCCACTGTTGTATGTGTCCCTATTACTGTCCCTGCTGTGTGACACAAAAACAATGCTCCTCTTACTGCCCCATAGAACAATACCATCGCTGTGCCCCAACATAACAATGCCACCACTGTGCCCCCCCACATAATGTCACCACTGTGCCTCCACATAAATGTCACCACTGTGCACCTACATAATAATGTTACTACTGTGCCCCCCACATAGTAATGTAATCACTGTGCCCCCACATAATACCACCACTGTGCCCCCACATAATAATGCCACCACTGTGCCCCCACATAATAATGCCACCACTGTGCCCACACATAAATAATGCCACCACTGTGCCCACACATAAATAATGCACCACTGTGCCCACATAATAATGTTACTACTGTGCCCCCCACATAGTAATGTAATCACTGTGCCTCCACATAATAATGCCACCACTGTGCCCTCACATAATACCATCACTGTGCCCCCACATAATACCACCACTGTGCCGCTACATACATAATGCCACCACTGTGCCTCCCACATAATAATGCCCCCACTATGCCCCTAAATAATAATGCCACCACTATGCCCCCATATAGTGACATAGTTTTTTTAAGGTTGAAGGAAGACTTTAAGTCCATCTAGTTCACCCCATAGCCTAACATGTTGATCGAGAGGAAGGCAAAAAAAAACCATGTGGCAACACTAAGCTCCACATTGGGGGAAAAAATTCCTTCCTGACTCCAGATACGGCAATCAGACTAGTTCCCTGGATCAACGCCCTATCAAAGAATCTAGTATGTATATCTGGTAATATTATAGTTTTCAAGAAAGGCATCCAGGCCCTTCTTAAATGTTAGTAGGACTCACTCATTACAACATCATGTGGCAGAGAGTTCCATAGTCTCACTGCTCTTACAGTAAAGAATCTGCGTCTGTGATTATGATTAAACCTTCTTTCCTCCAGATGTAGAGGATGCCCCCTTGTCCCAGTCTCAGGCCTAAGAGCAAAGAGATCATTAGAAAGGTCTCTGTACTGTCCCCTCATATATTTATACATTATTATAAGATCACCCCTAAGCCTTTGTTTTTCCAAGCTAAATAACCCCAAGTCTAATAACCTGTCTTGGTATTGCAGACCCCTTAGTCCTCTAATGACTTTTGTCGCTCTTCTCTGGACCCGCTCTAGTTCAGCTATGTCTTTCTTATACACCGGAGACCAGAATTGTACACAGTATTCTAAGTGTGGTCGCACTAGTGACTTGTATAGAGGTAAAATTATGTTCTCCTCATGAGCATCTATGCCTCTTTTAATGCATCCCATTATTTTATTTGCCTTTGCAGCAGCTGCCTGACACTGGCCACTAAATGTGAGTTTGTCATCTACCCATACACCCAGGTCTTTTTCAGTGACAGTTTTGCCCAGTGTTTTACAATTAAGCACATAATTATACCTTTTGTTTCCTCTGCCCAAGTGCATGACTTTACATTTATCCCCATTAAAGCTCATTTGCCATTTAGCAGCCCAAGCTTCTAGTTTACATAAATCCTCCTGTAATATAAAATTGTCCTCCTCTGTATTGATTACCCTGCAGAGTTTAGTGTCATCCGCAAATATTGAGATTCTACTCTGTATGCCCCCTACAATGGTCATTAATAAATATATTAAATAGAAGCGGGCCCAACACTGACCCCTGTGGTACCCCACTGTTAACTGTGACCCATTCTGAGTGTGTTCCATTAATAACCACCCTTTGTTTCCTATCACTAAGCCAGTTCTTAACCCACTTACACATATTTTCCCCTATCCTCATTGCCCTCATTTTATGTATCAACCTTTTGTGTGGCACCGTATCAAAAGCTTTTGAAAAGTCCATATACACCACATCCACTGCATTTCCTTGGTCCAGTCCAGAACTTACTTCTTCATAGAAGCTTATTAGATTAGTTTGACAGGAACGGTCCCTCGAAAAAACCATGTTGATAATGGGTCATGAGGTTATTTTTCTTCAGATACTCCAGTATAGCATCTCTTAGAAAACCCTCTAGGATTTTACCCACAGTAGAGGTTAAGCTTACTGGCCTATAATTTCCAAGTTCAGTTTTTGTCCCCTTTTTGAATATTGGCACCACATTTGCTATACGCCAGTCCTGTGGTACAGACCCTGTTATTATGGAATCTTTAAATATTAAAAAGAATGGTCTATCTATGACAGTACTTAATTCCTGCAGCACTCTAGGGTGTATCCCATCCGAGCCCGGGGATTTGTCAATTTTAGTGATTTTTAGACGATGCGTACTTCCTCTTGGGTTAAGCAGGTGACATTTAGGTAATTGAGAATTTTTGTTATCACTGATCATATTGTCTGTCATGGGATTTTCTTGTCTAAATACTGTTGAAAAAAAGTCATTTAGCATATTGGCTTTTTCCTCATCCTCATCCACCATTTCACCCAGATTATTTTAAAGGGGCCAACACCATCAATTTTTAGTTTCTTACTATTTATGTAGTTAAAAAATATTTTGGGATTCTTTTTACTTTCTCTGGCAATGAGTCTCTCTGTCTCAATCTTTGCTGCCTTGATTTGCTTTTACAAATGTTATTTAATTTTCTGTATTTATTTAATGCCTCATCACTACCTACTTGCTTTAATTCCCTAAATGCTTTCTTTTTGTCACATATTACACCTCTTACCCTTTATTTAGCCATAGTGGTTTCCTCCTATTTCTAGCATGCTTATTCCCATAGGGTATATATTGTGCACAGGTCTATTCAGGATGCTAATAAACATCTCCCATTTGTGTTGTGTACTTTTATGTCTCAGGACATCGTCCCAGTTTATTGCACTAAGATCATCTCTCAACCTTGGAAATTTGCCTTCCTGAAGTTTAGTGTCCTTGTAGCCCCTCTACTACACGTCTTAGTAAAGGATACTTGAAAGCTTATTAAGTTATGATCACTATTACCCAAGTGACCTCCAACCCGTATATTTGATATGCGATCCGGCCTGTTGGTTAATATTAGGTCCAGAAGTGCCCCCCTTCTTGTTGGGTCCTGAACCAGTTGTGTAATGTAATCACTGTGCCCCCACATAATAATACCACCACTGTGCCCCCACATAATAATGCCACTACTGTGCCCCCACATAAAACCACCACTGTGCCCACACATAAATAATGCCACCACTATGCCTCCACATAAATGTCACCACTGTGCACCTACATAATAATGTTACTACTGTGCCCCCACATAGTAATGTAATCACTGTGCCCCCACATAATAATGCCACCAATGTGCCCTCACATAACTAATATTACCACTGTGCCCCCACATAATACCATCACAGTGCCCCCACATAATACCACCACAGTGCTGCCACATAATAATGCCACCACTGTGCCCCCACATAATACCACCACTGTGCCCACACATAAATAATGCCACCACTGTGCCTCCACATAACTAATATTACCACAGTGCCCCCACATAATACCACCACTGTGCCGCCACATACATAATGCCACCGCTGTGCCCCCACATAAAATATGTCACCACTGTGTCCTCATATAATAATGTCACCACTGTGCTACCCACATAATTATGCCACCACTGTGCCCCCCACATAATCATGCCACCAATGTGCAAGTGTTACTTATCCTAGGCCCCTTACATGTATATATGTCCCCTATCCTGGTCTACATGTCCCCATCCTGGTATACATGTCCCCACCCTGGTATATATATATTGTATGACTCCCATCCTGGTGTATATGCCCCCATCCTGGGCCCATCCTAGCATATATGTCCCATCCTGATATATATATTATATATTATATATATATATAATATATCCCCATTCTGGTATATATTCTTCATCTTAGTAAAGGAGTCCTTCCTGGTATACATGTTCCTTATACTGGTATATGTATCCCCTATCCTGGTGTATATATTTCCCCCATACTGGACCACTTTCTGATATATATCTCCAACATCCTGGGCCTCTTCCTGTATATGCAACCCCATCCTGGACCCTCATAGTACCCCATCCTGGGCCCCTTTCATTCTGGTATATGTTACCCCATGCCTCATCCTGGGCCCCTGGTATATGCCTCCAACCTGAGCCTCTGGTATATGCCCCTATCCTGGGCCCCTGATATATGTCCCCATCCTGGGCCCCAGATATGTGCCCCCATCCTGGACCCCATATGAACCCATCCTGAGCCCCATATGAACCCACCCTGTGCCCCTGAAATACGTTCCCAGCCTAGGCCCCATATGTCCCCATCCTTGGCCCTGTATGCCTCCATTCTGGGCCCCATAAGCCCCCATCCTGGGCCCCATATGCCCCCCATCCTGGGCCCCATATGCCCCATCTCGCCCCATCCTAGGCCCATATGGCCCCCATATGCCCCCTATATGGGCCCCATATAACCCCCATCCTGGGCCCCATATGCCCTCCATCCTGGCCCCCATATGGTCCCCATCCTAGGTCCCATATGGCCCCAATATGCCCCCATCCTGGGCCCTAAATGCTTAATCCTGGGCCCCATATCCTGCCCATCTGGGCCCTATATGCCTCCCATCTGGCCCCCATCCTGAGCCCCATTTGGCCTCCATATTGGCCCCATATCCCCCCTATCCTGGGCCCAATCTGGCCCCCATCTGGGCCCCATATGCCCCCCATCCTGGGCCCCATATGCCCCCCATCTGGGCCCCATATGCCCCCATTCTGGGCCCCTATCCCATCTGCCGCCCCATCCTGGGCCCCATATGCCCCCCATCCTGGGCCCCATATGGCCCTGCCTCCATCCTGGGCCCCATATGCCCTCCATCCTGGGCCCCATTATGGGCCCCATCATGCCTCCATCCTGGACCCTATATGCCCCCGATATGATAAGTATTAGCAGGAACTCTGATGGGGGCCCTTCCCCGTGCAGCAGGGGGGTAGGGGGTGGGGCCAAGGGGGCAGAGCCAATCTAGCGCACAGACCATAACACCTGACCGGTTTGAAAAACTGTGTGCCGATGTGCAGCAGCTGACCAAAGAGGTGGCAAAGCTCAAAGGTGCAAGAAGACCCAAGACAGAAGCAAGGCCATCGGACAAGATCCAGCTCGCTAACAGCCCTGACGACGTTCCATGGATGAAGAAGAGGACACCGCCGCTGCGTGGGAGACCCACAGATCGCTACAGCGCTGATGGACATCCATCTGTCGCAAGTGCGACAAAGAAGGACATGTCTACCATTCCTGTCCTTTAAACGAGCAGCCCCTGGGAGAAGAGGGCCAACCCCAGGAGTAGACAGTCCAGGCCCGACCAACTTGGAGCACAAGTACGTGGGAGATCGCCAGTACTTGTCCATCATCATCGATGGCACCGCTACAACCGCACTGATAGACACTGGATCCCAGGTGACGACCATCCCGAGTATCCTTTACAAACAGTTCTGGTCCGATGTTAAACTAGAACCCCCAAACCCTGACTTGAGCATTGAGGCAATCACTGGGTTGCTAGTTACAATAGAGGGGCAGTGGGAGGCTTCAGTAAAGGTGGGGAGGGGGCAGCTGAAGAACCAGGGTATCATAGTGGTTCAGGACAAACCATACGAGCGGGATCCACATGTGATTCTGGGTACCAATGTGATGGTTAAATGCCTAGATGAAGTGTTGTTTTTGCTCCAACAGAGTGCAGATACTGCTAAGCCAAGAGAGAGGAGAGCTCTTCAGAGGGAAATCCGAGCTCTAGTGTATCAACAGCAGGTAACAAATGGTGAAATTGGCAGTGTACGGGTGACAGATCCAATTCCAATTGTAGTACCACCAAGAAGTGAGATGATGATCTGGTGTCGGGCAGCTGTAGGCCTCAGAGGGCAGGACTACCAGGCATTAGTGGAGCCAGTGATGTCTGACAGTAGTCCTACACTCCTGAAAGCCAGGGGGGTGGCTGATGTAAAAAAAGGAAGGGTCCCTATTAGGGATGGGCGAATCTACTCGCTAGGACTCGTTACTCGGTGAGTAGTAAGGGACTCGCAGGACTCGGTACTCTGCGAGATTCCCAGTGATTACTCGCACGAGTCCAATGCAAATCAATATCAATCCTAGTTTTGTCAGAAACGCTGACAAAACTAGGATTGCCATTGTTTGCATTAGACTCGGCTACTGTGCCAGTGATAGCAGGGAAACTCGCAAAGTAACTGCTGTTACATTGCGAGCCGAGTCCAGCTGTCTTCTCTGTGCAGCTCCAGGGTCCTAGAGCCCGCCTGCCCACAGACATGATGTAGCAGTGCTGAGATTGTTCTCAGTCTGCTCATTCCCTGTGCATAGACATCTATCTATGCACAGGGGATGTAGCAGAGAGGACATCGCGTTTTGGACTACGTCGGACGGAAGAGGATTTTTTTAATTAAAGATGGAGTCCCTAATGGCTTTTTTTTTTATTTCAAATAAAAAATTTTCTCTGTGTTGTGTTTTTTTAACCCTTTATTGGAGATTCTTAGTGGCTGGGTCAAACGTGGCCTGACATTAAGAATCTCGGGCTTAATACCAGCTTGTATAACAAAGCTGGTATTAACCCCTTTATTACCCAGCGTGCTACCGCCACCAGGGCCGCTGGAAGAGCGGGGTTCAGCGCCAGAGGATGGCGCTTCAATGAACGCGCCATCTTCTGGGGCGGCTGCGGGCTGCAATTTGCAGCGGGGGGTGCCCAGAAAGCTTGGGCATCCCTGCGCTGCGGATTCCAGCCCCCAGCTGCTTAGCTGTACCTGGCTAGACATAGAAATTGCGCGGAGCCCCACGCATTTTTTTAAAATTATTTCATGAATTTCAGAGTCAGAGTCTCAGAGTCAGAGTCAGAGTCAGAATCTCAGAATTTCATGAAATAATTAAAAAAAAATGCGTGGGGCTCCGCGCAATTTCTATGTCTAGCCAGGTACAGCTAAGCAGCTTGGGGCTGGAATCCGCAGCGCAGGGATGCCCAAGCTTTCTGGGCACCCCCCGCTGCAAATTGCAGCCTGCAGCCGCCCCAGAAGATGGCACGTTCATTGAAGCGCCATCCTCTGGCGCTGAACCCCGCTCTTCCAGCGGCCCTGGTAGCGGTGGCACGCTGGGTAATAAAGAGGTTAGGGCCAGCTTTGTATTATCAGCTGGCCCTAAGCCCGAAATTTATGGCGGTCACGCCAATTTTAGACATGACCGCCATGAATTTCTATTAAATTGTTTTAAAAAGAACACAACACAAAGAAAATTTTTTATTAGAAATAAAAAAAAAGCCATTAGGGACTCCATCTTTAATTAAAAAAATCCTCTTCCGTCCGACGCAGTCCAAAACGCGATGTCCTCTCTGCTACATCCCCTGTGCATAGATATAGATGTCTATGCACAGGGAATGAGCAGACTGAGAACAATCTCAGCTCTGCTACATCATCTCTGTGCACAGACATTCATGTCTGTACACAGGGAATGAGCAGACTGAGAACAATCTCAGCTCTGCTACATCAGGCAGCAGGCAGGCTCTAGGACCCTGGAGCTGGCAGCCAGCACACTGAGCACACAGGACTCTTATCTGTGCGATTACTTACAAAGTAAACGAGTCCAATGCAAATAAATGACAAAACTAGGATTGCTTCAGGCTGAAGCTTCCGAGACACATCTGCGATTTGTAAATCTCACACTACTCGCTATTACCCGCTTCCCCATTCATTAACATTGGACTCGCTAGACTCGCAACGAGTAGCGAGTCCTGTGCTCGGACTCGCTAGAGTCAAGCGATTCCGAGTAATTTAGGATTCGCCCATCACTAGTCCCTGTACGTGTATTAAATTATGGTGATGATGAAGTAAAAAGCCAAGGTATTCCACGGTTGCAAAACTGTACCATGTTGATAACAATGCAATTGACTCACCATAGCCGTGTTCTGCACGTCGCAGGCGTTTTCCTCTTCTTGTCACGGAACCGCGCCTGTGGCTGTGGGGCCCGGTGGTCCAGATCAATAGTGGATAGCTTGAACAGTAAGGGGTTAATAATCTTGTCGTGACGCCACCTGCGGGAGTTCCGGTGATTTCACCGGCGCTGCTTGGGCCTCCGAGGGATGGAATGCAGCAAGATGGGACGCTCCCTACAGGATGAGCGAGAGTCCCCGGGCCAGGAGCTGCACAAGATGTTGTGAGGCAGCTTAGTAGTACTGTTGGTAGACTCGGGAATAAAGCGCAGAGACATCAAAGTCATTAAATAGCACACAATACCCGTTGGGAAACGGGCCTGCTCATATCCTGTTCGTGACCGCCAAATTCTGACTCACCATAGCCGGGTTCTGTACGTCGCAGGCGTTTTCCTCTCCTTGTCACGGAACTGCGCCTGCGGCTGTGGGGCCCGGTGGTCCAGATCAATAGGGGATGGCTTGAACAGTAAAGGGTTAATAATCTTGTCGTGATGCCACCTGCGGGAGTTCCGGTGATTTCACCGGCGCTGCTTGGGCCTCCGGGGGATGGAATGCAGCAAGATGGGACTCTCCCCACAGGATGAGTGGGAGTCCCCGGGGCCAGGACCTGCACAAGATGTTGTGAGGCAGCTTAGTAGTACTGTTGGTAGACTCGGGAATAAAGCGCAGAGACATCAAAGTCTTTTGGGTACCTTTACTGGTGGAAACAGGTACACTCGGACCAGGTGATGAGGTTGCCACTCCTGGAGTTTCATAGCAAGCAGTGTGTAGGCTTCCTTTCTCTGTAGCTCTAGTGAGGTCGGGTGGATATGGAATCCTGCCGGACCGGGTTGTGCGTGCACTGTTAAAGGGTTAAGCCGATCAATGCTCTTCCCTGGGCTCTCGTCGGTAGGTGCTTCAGGTGGACCAGGGGGCTAAACTCCCTGAAAGAAGTGCTGGTTCTCTGTGGTCGCGTAGTAGCTCTCACAGCTCGGTTCCAGTAACCGGTTGGTGAGGGAGAGTTAGGGTAACTCTGATATCCCTGAGAGGTGCTTTCTCCTTCCCTCTGACCCCAATTGCAAGGGTCTCTTACTGGTTAGGTGTGCTGGTTGGGCCTGGTATAGCTCCAGATCTGGTGGTTGCACACTTCCTGCAGCTCTCCTAGCGTCTGCACACTCTGCTGTTTCTGTCTCCAGGACCCTATTTATAGGGGAAACTGGCTCAAACTGACCAGTGGAGCTCCCCCTAGAGGCCTGGGGTGAAACAGGGTGTCTAAGGTGTTGTTAGGTGTTCTGTTTGTTTGTGAGTGTTGCTTGCTGTTACTGCTCCATTTGTGTACCAAGGGTTCTGTGGTGCCCAACAGGGTGACAGGGTGCCACACAATACATGAAGTAAAATCATTTTCACAGACAGTAACAGACGAACCCCCTCACTCCAAAGGTCAGTTAGAGAAATGGTGTCAGGAGCTCAGCGTAGGAACTGACAACACACCTTCTCACCAGAAAAATGGAGTCTACCGGGTAGTTCGAGAGTATGAACAGGTGTTTAGCAAACATCCACTTGATTTTGGGAGGATTAAAGGGGTACAACATCATATACCCACAGGTTGCCCATGCACCCCATCAAGGAAAGGTACAGGCCTATACCACCACCACACTACCAAAAAGCAAAAGAGATGCTACAGGACATGAAGAATGCAGGGGTCATTAGAGACAGTTGTACTCCCTGGGCAGCACCACTAGTCCTGGTGAAAAAGAAAGATGGTAGTATGACGATGTGCGTAGATTATAGGCAGATGAACAGAGTAACACACAAGGATGCATACCCGTTACCACGCATAGAAGAGTTACTAGCTGCACTTAAGTCTGCAAATTATTTCTCCACATTAGATCTTACTAGTGGGTACTGGCAGGTCTCTGTTGCAGAAGAGGATCGTGAGAAGACAGCCTTCACGACGCCGATGGGGTTATGCGAGTTCAACAGTATGCCATTCGGGTTATGCAACACACCGGGAACGTTCCAGAGACTGATGGAGTGTTGTCTAGGCCACAGGAACTTCGAGACTGTGCTGCTGTACCTGGACGATGTCATAGTATACTCACAGACCTATGAAGATCATCTACAACATCTGAGTGAAGTGTTTGAGTCGTTGTCCAAGTAAGGTATGAAGCTGAAGCCGTCAAAATGTCACCTGCTGAAACACAAAGTCCAGTACCTGGGACATGTGGTCAGTGCAGAAGACGTAGCACCCGACCTGGACAAGGTTACAGTCATCAAGAACTGGCCGGCGCCAACCACCTTCAAAGAGGTACGTCAATTCTTAGGACTGGTCGGGTACTACAGAAGGTTTATCAAGGGTTACACGAAGATGGCAGTGCCCATGCAAGATCTTCTAGTAGGTCAATCCAAGAAAGGCAAAATCAGAGGTCCTCAGTTCCGTTGGGGAACAGAACAAGAACAGTCGTTCCAGAAACTGAAGGATGCCTTAACTGGAGAAGAGATCCTGACCTACCCTGATTATAATCTACCATTTCTCTTGTACACAGACGCAAGCAATGAAGGCTTGGGAGCAGTCTTATCACAGCGACAGCAAGGCAATGAGAAGGTGATAGCTTATGCCAGCAGAAAACTCCGTCCAACAAAGAGGAACCCGGAGAATAACAGCTCTTTCAAGTTGGAGTTCCTGGCCCTGGTCTGGGCCATCACAGAACGTTTCAAGCATTACCTGGCATCCTCCCCGTTCACAGCTTTCACTGACAACAATCCTCTAACCCACTTAGAGACTGCGAAGCTGGGAGCCCTGGAGCAGCGTTGGATGGCAAGATTATCAAACTACGACTTCACTGTCAAGTACCGGGCAGGTCACAAAAATGGAAATGCAGACGCCCTGTCCAGAATGTCTAACCTCCCAGAAGAAGGAGAAGACATAGATGACTTAGAAGAGATAGATTTGCCAGCTTTCCACTGTACAGGTACAGCCTCATGTCATCAGGCCAGTCAAAGGCGTAAAGAGAAGGCCGTGAACCCGTTACCCCACCACGACTGGAGGGAGACTCAAGCCAATGATCCAGATAGCTTGATCAGAGAGCTGATAACCCAAGAACACTCCAGTCTGGATTCAGAAGCTTCACAAGATGCGAAACGCCTATGGAAAGAAAAAAGAAAGTTATTCGTCTATCAAGGTAAATTATGCAGACGATACCTGAACCCCAGAACATATGAACTTATCTGGCAGATAGTGGTTCCGAAACCAGATGTCAAAATGGTCCTAGAGGCCTACCACGATGATGCAGGACACTTTGGTTGGAGGAAACTAGAGATGCTGCTGAAAGACCGTTTCAACTGGGTCGGCATGAGAGGTGAAAAAACCAGCAAAGCCAGAAAGCACCGTTGCAGCCAATAATTACTAAGAGACCTCTTGAAACAGTTGCTCTTGATCATGTGAAGTTAACCCCAAGCAGAACAGGTTACACTTACGCACTCACAATGGTTGATCACTACTCAAGATTCCTCGTAGTAGTACCAGTAAAGGACTTAATCGCAGAAGTAGCAGCTAGAGCGTTCCAGAGTTACTTTTGTCGCCCGCATGGGTATCCAGATCAAGTGTTGACAGACCAAGGACCAGCGTTCGAGTCAGACTTATTCCACGCTTACTTAGGATTATATGGGTGTAAGAAGATAAGGACCACACCATATAATCCCCAGACAAATGGTCTATGTGAAAAGATGAACAACATCGTCATTGATATGCTGGAGACTTTACCGCTCGATGAGAGAAATCAATGGCCCGAAAAGCTACCTGACCTTGTGGATATCTACAATCATATCCCAATTAGTTCAACCAGCTACGCACCAGCTTATTTAATGTGAGCAAGACGAGGAAAACTTCCAATTGACTTAGAGATGGGAACAGTTGAGCCAACACAAGATTCTCAAGATGAAGACTGCAATCAGCATCGCCAAGAACAATACAGAAAAGTACAAGAGAGTGTTGAAAGAAACTTAAGTCAAAGCAGAAGCAAACAAGAGCATGACTTCAATAAACACGCCTCAGCAGAACCCTTAACACCAGGTGAATTAGTACTTAAGAGTAAAAGAAAGACAAACAAACTAGATGACAAAGACAAAGGTTTTTTTTCCTCACAGATATACCTTTTGTCTTTCAATTGTTTAATGTTGATCTGTATCTTTTTAATACATTTCTGGCACCCTTGTTTATCATTGTTAAATTGTTGTTTTGACTCATTGACAGCTTTTACTACATACTGTTTGTGATGTCATAATGAGTACCCTCCCCATACAGTGACGTATTTGTAGGTGGACTGGGATTAAGTTTTGGCGCTTTTTTGGGTTTATAAAGGATTGTTCACAGTATGATCTTGTCATTCCCAGAGGAAGGAGCTGGGTTTTGAGCTCCGAAACGCGTCGGAAAATAAAGCAGAAAATAACTTTGTTCAAAGCATTCCGGTGTCTTTGATACTTCTTTGTGGCAGCAGCGCGGATCTGGAGAGACTTGGTCCTGGAAACATTTTATATTCCCACATCGTGGAAGTGCGGTCCTTGCGGCAGCTGCTAAGTTTGAGCGATCAAGCTGGTTGTGAGCTTCACAACCTGACCAGGTCAGCAGATTTTATGCTATATGTGATTTGTCTCCTAAGTGGGATAAGACCCTATGCGCATTCTCATTTTCTAGATCTTCAGCAGAGCTGGCACTCTGGTTCCGTCCCAATCTTTCGGTGTCCCCGCAGACTCGGACACACCTTGGACCCTCTCTGTCTTCCCTCGGTAGTCAGCCTGGGACCCAGGCTAGCCATATGGTGTCACAGGTCGTTGGGTCCAGGTTCTCTTAATCTGGTCTCTCTAACTACTTGGCTGTCTGGTGTTCACTCCTTCTCTCCTTCACCACTTAACTGAACTAGAACTTGGTATTGTGTGTCTTTTTTGTTGTTGTGTTCCCACCTCTTACCAGGTTCTGTCCTAATGTTCCACCCTCCACCTGGCTCCTCCCATTGTACCATTGCTAGACATAGAGTAACTTAGACTTGGGATCGGGGGATGTGTTGGGTGTGTGTGTGGGGTGACCCACTTACCAATCCCAGCTGCTGAGCCTTCTAGTGGCGACCGATCCACAGGGGCGCCACATTAGAACGGGAGAACTAGGCACTGAACTGTTTGTTGTAAAACCTGACGAGCAAGAAAGTAAACCCAGTAAAGCTCAGATACTATGTAAGACTTTGATTGTGCGCCTCAGAGGTAGCCGACTGGCAGCAGGAAGTTGCCTGAGTGTACTAAGAACTTTACACTTCACCTACACTTTCTACATGGTTGCCCTGGGGACCAGCCCTACCCATGGAGGTGCAACATCTCTGCTGCAAACACCCATCATCACCAGAGGTCCCGACTGCATCGGTGGCTATTTATGGCTACAGGTGGCATCACAATTTAATTAATCAAAAACTGTTTTCCCCCTTTTATTGACTCGCCCGGGACCACAGAGCCGGCTCACGATACCGTGACATCTTGCCTGGTGTTCTTTTCAGTGTGCTCCATTAAGCTCCACATTACAATATTTCAACTCTGGGGCAATTGTTGCCACTTTAGTGGTGCCTGTGCCTAATTTTTGGAAAAGTGGGAACTCTTGTTAGGGTCTCTTGCTTTGTGGGACATTCTTTCTGTGGGGCTCTCTAAGCACAATACCTGCTCCTGACACTTGTGCAGCACTTCCT
Organism: Allobates femoralis; assembly: GCA_033576535.1. Classification (NCBI taxonomy): domain Eukaryota; kingdom Metazoa; phylum Chordata; class Amphibia; order Anura; family Aromobatidae; genus Allobates; species Allobates femoralis. The sequence continues at coordinate 191,260,109 of JARQOC010000006.1, read as the reverse complement.
AAAAACTCAACCGTGAAATGCTGGGCCCTGGCCTTCAACCTTGCTGCTATTGTGGCCCAATAATAATGTTTCAAAGTATACCACTTTGCTGTGGTGTGACCTTAGTTTTTGGAAAAGTGGGGTCTCTTGTTAGGGTCTCTTTGCTGTGTGGTGCATTCCTTGAGCAGGGTTCTCTGAGTGAAATGCCCACACTTGTTAATCCTCATCCTCCTATTACTTAATGCAGAATAATGCAGAAAATTGCAGCCACTTTTCCCCCTTACTTCATCCATCTGTCAATTCAAACTGATTTTCACCCACCTCTGAAATTTAAGTAAATGTGAGCCACCTCCCATTTTGAACTGACTTTGAAGAGAGTGCAGGCTGAGACAGATCGTGTCTCGTGCACCCATGCTACACCATGAGACTAGGATGTACTACTACCATGTACTCAACATAGATTGTTGTCCCTTTTCCTTGTGTCTGGCACTAATATGAGCAGTTTGGTAGCTTTTGAACACCTTTTAGGGTACCTTTACTCACCGCAACTACAGGAGACAATTGTGTCAGTGATATTGTGATCTGGCAATAGCGCTGCCACATTGACACCCAATTGCCTCCTTATTGTGGCGTGTAAATAGGGAATTTGGCGGCGATATGTCGGTTGCCCTCGTTGCCTGGTTTTAGAGCACTGTTCCCAAAACGAAACCAGGGGCAACCTTTGTTGTCGCCGCCAAATTCCCTATTTACACGCGCAATAAGGAGGCAATTGGGTGGCAATCAGTCCAGAGAGAAATATCGCCTCCTAAATTGTCTCCTGTGGTTGCCACGTGTAAAGGTACCCTGAAGGTGTTGTCATGGTGCCTGCCATGGATTTTAATGAGGTTTAGAACATTCGGCGAACACCCCGGCATTCGGCAAACTGAACTGAATCCGAACCCTCAGGTGTTTGGTCATCTCTTTTCCTGAAGATTCTTTCTATAGGAAAAATGCACATACCATAGAAGTTCAGTTTTTCTTTTTTTTTTCCCTGAGACAATGGAGTAATCTTTTTTACGGGACAACCTCTTTAAATGATATATACTGTTAGGATAACATTGGTGTTCGGGAAAGGGGGGAGGTTTAATTTGTACTGTAAATTAAACTCCTAAAATAAATGTATTTGTCACATGACAGAGAGATGGTGATAAACAGAACTAAGGCTATGTTCACATGTTCAGTTTTTAGTCAGTTTTTCACATCAGTCTTTGTAAGCCAAAACCAGGAGTGGAACAATCAGTCAATGGTAAGGTATGGTAGAAAGACATAGTAACATAGTAACATAGTAACATAGTTTTTAAGGATGAAGGAAGACTTTAAGTCCATCTAGTTCAACCCATAGCCTAACATGTTGATCCAGAGGAAGGCAAAAAAAAAACCCCATGTGGCAACACTAAGCTCCACATTGGGGGAAAAAATTCCTTCCTGACTCCAGATACGGCAATCAGACTAATTCCCTGGATCAACGCCCTATCTAGAATATATTATAACTGGTAATATTATAGTTTTCAAGAAAGGCATCCAGGCCCTTCTTAAATGTTAGTAGTGACTCGCTCATTACAACATCATGTGGCAGAGAGTTCCATAGTCTCACTGCTCTTACAGTAAAGAATCCGCGTCTGTGATTATGATTAAACCTTTTTTCCTCCAGACGTAGAGGATGCCCCCTTGTCCCAGTCTCAGGCCTAAGAGTAAAGATATCATTAGATAGGTCTCTGTACTGTCCCCTCATATATTTATACATTATTATAAGATCACCCCTAAGCCTTCGTTTTTCCAAGCTAAATAACCCCAAGTTTAATAACTGTCTAGGTATTGTAGACCCCTTAGTCCTCTAATGACTTTTGTCTCTCTTCTCTGGACCCGCTCTAGTTCAGCTATGTCTTTCTTATACACCGGAGACCAGAATTGTAAACAGTATTCTAAGTGTGGTCGCACTAGTGACTTGTATAGAGGTAAAATTATGTTCTCCTCATGAGCATCTATGCCTCTTTTAATGCATCCAATTATTTTATTTGCCTTTGCACAGCTGCCTGACACTGGCCACTAAATGTGAGTTTGTCATCTACCCATACACCCAGGTCTTTTTCAGTGACAGTTTTGCCCAGTGTTTTACAATTAAGCACATAATTATACCTTTTGTTTCCTCTGCCCAAGTGCATGACTTTACATTTATCCACATTAAAGCGCATTTGCCATTTAGCAGCCCAAGCTTCTAGTTTACATAAATCCTCCTGTAATATATAATTGTCCTCCTCTGTATTGATTACCCTGCAGAGTTTAGTGTCATCTGCAAATATTGAGATTCTACTCCGTATGCCCCCTACAAGGTCATTAATAAATATATTAAATAGAAGCGGGCCCAACACTGACCCCTGTGTACCCCACTGTTAACTGTGACCCATTCTGAGTGTGTTCCATTAATAACCACCCTTTGTTTCCTATCACTAAGCCAGTTCTTAACCCACTTACACATATTTTCCCCTATCCCCATTGCCCTCATTTTATGTATCAACCTTTTGTGTGGCACCGTATCAAAAGCTTTTGAAAAGTCCATATACACCACATCCACTGCATTTCCTTGGTCCAGTCCAGAACTTACTTCTTCATAGAAGCTTATTAGATTAGTTTGACAGGAACGGTCCCTCGTAAAACCATGTTGATAATGGGTCATGAGGTTATTTTTCTTCAGATACTCCAGTATAGCATCTCTTAGAAAACCCTCTAGGATTTTACCCACAGTAGAGGTTAAGCTTACTGGCCTATAATTTCCAAGTTCAGTTTTTGTCCCCTTTTTGAATATTGGCACCACATTTGCTATACGCCAGTCCTGTGGTACAGACCCTGTTATTATGGAATCTTTAAATATTAAAAATAATGGTCTATCTATGACAGTACTTAATTCCTGCTGCACTCTGGGGTGTATCCCATCCGGGCCCGGGGATTTGTCAATTTTAGTGATTTTTAGACGATGCCGTACTTCCTCTTGGGTTAAGCAGGTGACATTTAATTGAGACTTTTTGTTATCACTGATCATATTGTCTGTCATGGGATTTTCTTGTGTAAATACTGTTGAAAAAAAGTCATTTAGCATATTGGCTTTTTCCTCAATCCACCATTTCACCCAGACTATTTTTAAAGGGGCCAACACCATCATTTTTTAGTTTCTTACTATTTATGTAGTTAAAAAATATTTTGGGATTCTTTTTACTTTCTCTGGCAATGAGTCTCTCTGTCTCAATCTTTGCTGCCTTGATTTGCTTTTTCACAAATGTTATTTAATTTTCTGTATTAATTTAATAATGCTTCATCACTACCTACTTGCTTTAATTCCCTAAATGCTTTCTTTTTGTCACATATTGCACTTCTTACCGCTTTATTTAGCCATAGTGGTTTCCTCCTATTTCTAGCATGCTTATTCCCATAGGGTATATATTGTGCAACAGGTCCTATTCAGGATGCTAATAAACATCTCCCATTTGTGTTGTGTACTTTTATGTCTCAGGACATCGTCCCAATTTATTGCACTAAGATCATCTCTCAACCGTTGGAAATTTGCCTTCCTGAAGTTTAGTGTCCTTGTAGCCCCTCTACTACACGTCTTAGTAAAGGATACTTGAAAGCTTATTAAGTTATGATCACTATTACCCAAGTGACCTCCAACCCGTATATTTGATATGCGGTCCGGCCTGTTGGTTAATATTAGGTCCAGCAGTGCCCCCCTTCTTGTTGGGTCCTGAACCAGTTGTGAAAGGTAATTGTCTCTCATAGTTTTCAAAAACTTATTACCTTTGCTGGAACTGCAGGTTTCTGATCCCCAATGTATTTCAGGGTAGTTGAAGTCCCCCATAATAACGACTTCTCCCTGAGTCGCTGCTTCATCTATTTGCTTTATGAGGATATTCTCCTCCACTTCCATTATTGTTGGGGACTTATAACAAACCCCTATCAGTAATTTATTATTTTTTCCCCCTCCCCTTATCTCCACCCACAGAGACTCTACATTTCCATTAGATTCACCTATATTCTCACAGCAGGATGGGTTTTAAGGATGTCACCACTTCTGTATTTTTCATCCACTCCTGGTTTTGGCTACAAAGACTGATGTGAGAAACTGACCAAAAACTGAATATGTGAACACAGCCTTAATTGAATGTAATCAGGTCTTCTTTGTTTCCATTAGGATGTCCGTGTTTTTAACGGATAAAGGCTAGGGTCACACTTAAATCTAGAACTGTGTTCACCGCATCCAGATCCGGATGCGGTGAACGCAATTGTCTTCTGAAATTCATCAATCCGGGAACTGGATTGCTGAAGCCGCAATCCGGTAACCGAATTGCTCAGGATGTGTAATCCTGAGCAATCCGGTTACCGGATAGTTTGCACATCCCTGCTGCCACAGGGATGAGCAAACTGTTCTGTGGTTTGTAAAACTGTTAATTTGCTTAATAAATGTTCCTATAATCTCTCTAGGGGGTGCCCACTCCCCCTAGAGACCTTACACCCACTCAGGTGGGCATATAATCCTATCATCACCTCTGTACCATAGATCTTACTATAAATGGTTTCAGGACCTCAGACAGCGGCACACATACTATAGCAATAGCAATAGTATGCACGCTGCTCTGAGGAGCCCGGCGCTTTCATTCATAAAACTGTACAGCAGCTGTCAGGAGGCAGCTGCTGTATAGAGGTAATGATAGCATTATATGCCAACCTGAGTGGGTGTAAGGTCTCTAGGGGGAGTGGGCACCCCCTAGAGACATTATAGGAACATTTATTAAGCAAATTAACATTTTAACAAAACACAGAACACTATGCTTATCCCAGCTGCCGTCGGGATAAGCAAAGTATATGCGGGAACGGAATTCCTCAGGATTACACATCCTGAGCAATCTGATTCCCGCATTGCAGATAACAGAACCGCTCCGAAAACTGCAGCCTGCATGATTTTTCACGCAGGCTGCAGAGCCGGAGACGAAAACTGGATTGCTTGTGAAGCAATCCCGTTTTTAGCATAGGCTCCTATGAGGAGCGTTTCCTGATCCGGTTTTGAGCTTTTCGAAAGCTCAAAACCGGATCAGGTTTTCAAAAAAAAATTGATGTGTGACCCTAGCCAAAGACATGTGCAGCATGTTACACAAGGTATTACAGTAAATATGATGATACTGTGATATATTGATGATATGTCTGGGACTCCTAACATACACAAAAATACGCGTGTGAACCTAGCCTGAGCATTGAAGCTTAAGGCCCCGTTACACAGCATGACGTTGAAACGATGTCGGCAGCGATCTCAGGAGCGCGCGGTCGTCGTTTTTGCATCATTTCAACATCGCTGGTAAGATGTCAGACATCTAGATATCGTGAACAATTCACCATCGATGTTGTGAGCAGGTATCGTTCGCAAATCCCGCAAACGATCCATGCTCATTGCTGTGAATGGGCGAAGTCGTCTACGACATTGTTATTGCGGTGTCACACAGAACGATGCAACAGTTTGCTTGAGTTGATATCGTCAGGTTTTACAACATGTTGGTAAACCTGTTAACTCCGATCAAGCGATTTATCAAGTTGAATCGTGCGGTTACACGCAGTGACACACTTGCAATGTCGTTTCAACGTCGCTCAACCCATGATGTTTCAGCGATATCGCCCATGATATCACGCCATTTAACGGGGCCTTAAGAGTGGACCCCTAGTGTCAGATCTACTGGTGGGTCCTAAGCACCACAGTCCAACACTGCATATGCTTACTATATCCCTATATCCATGAAGGTTGTTATTATAAGAAAAGGGGTACCTTCGGGGAGAAGTGTTTCCACTGTATTGGTACCTTGGAACTCTATAAATATGTCAGGGAGCGCAAAACTTATTTCAGCAAAATCGCGCTTCAGGAGGAAAGTCACAAAAAGTGTCATTGCCACCAGTTTTGGCCTCCTCGGGAGCTCCTCTGGGAACCTTGAGAAAGTGAAAGCTACTGTTGTCAATAAATAAAATTTGGTTAAACAAGTACAAGCATTTGTCTGGCTACACAGATGGTGTAACAAATACATGTTATAGCTCTCAGAATGCAGTGATGAAAAGCTAAAGACAAAGAAAAAAGTACTGTGCTCTCAATTACCTAGCATTTATATAAGTATTTTTATGTTGAATATTATTTTTAAAAAAGTTAATGTTTTTTTTTTATCACCATCTATGTTAATACAAAATCCTAACATTTTGTCTATGTTGTCCCCTGAGTTCAATATTACGCTGCATCCTCCAGTTCTGAAGAGACCATATTCAGAAATCATCTTATTATCACCAAAGGCAGGATTTCAGAAAGAGATTGACAGCATCTACAATTAACACTGGGTTACACATTTGTGGCATCCCTGGGGGGATTGCCACACTATCCACTGGTGCAAGGAGAGGGAATTACACCTTGGTTAGCACAGCACACCACACCTTCCACCCCAGACCTGAAGGGGGAGCTCTACTGGCTGCCTTAAGTCAGTTCCCCTTTAAGAACATCCAGGCCTGAGGGGAGGAGTTAGTCAGTCCCAGAAGTCAGTCTAGAGTCTGCAGTGTGAGAGGGAAGAGAGAGGAGACGGAGGAGCTGGTCGCTGGGAGAGATCCAGCCCAGGACCAGGGACCACTGACCGCTAGGGAAAGGGTCGGAGGCAAGTGGAGAGAGAAGGGAACTAAGAAAAGGGAACCAGTTACTACAGCTCTTTAGTACACCCGACACCGGAGTCCGACGCTGCCAGTATTTAGTGCTACAGCAAAAGCCCGAAGACTCAGGAGTAGTTCAGCCCTGAGGAGAACAAAGTAAGAACGCTAAACTGACCAAGTGTAGGACAGGGGCCATAGGAAGAACAGGGACCCCGCAGAAGGACCTCATGCCATTGCCAGTTTAGGACAAAGCCCAGAGAAGGAGAAGAAGTGGTGGGTTCAGGCTCAGGCAGGACCTACCCCACAAAACAGAGCACAAAGACAGAGGAGGCCTCATAACTTTCTACGGTGGAAGTCCCAAGTTGCACTGTAACTTACCTTGTCACCAGTAAAAGGTACCAAAACAACAATCCCTGTGTGTCTGTGTGCCTGTTTAATCACTGTCTGCACCTCCAACACCCCCTCCCCAGCACCCTGTACCATAATGCTGATTAAAGTCGTCCATTGAGGAACAACTATCACCGGGTGAGAGCCTCTTTCTTCAATGTGATTTTACCTCTCAGGCTGTTACAAGATTGTGCACCCCCGGTTCTGCTGCAGTTGACACTGCTGATACCGCTACTTTGGATCTTGAGTGATCGGTGCCCCGCTATTCTGCCACTTAAATATGTGTGCCTGTTTAACCCCGCAATTCAATGCCTTGTCTGCAGAGACGCAACTACTACTCCCCTCATCCATCCCCGCTGCCCTGAGGTAAAGCTTCACCTGTGGAGAGCTGTACCACACTCTGCTGCAGCCAACATCACATCAGCGGCCAGCTGCAGCGCTGGTATACTCGTTACCAGGTACCATAGGTGGCGTCACATTAACAATCCCCTTATCCCCCGCCGTTGCCTGCCATTGAGGGTCCAGGGCACGGGATTGGGGATCAACCAGCCGTGATTCCCCCATCAAAGCCGCCATCAGCCCCGGTTCCCGAGTACCCCATACCCTGTCGACCGCCTCACATTGACAATACGTGATGATAATTCTTCCTACACCTTGCCCTCTGCTGGGTCACAGAGCATGCTTAGAAAACTCTCCAATATAAGCCATTAAACATCTGACTACCCTGTTTACCTGAAGATAAGACAGTGTCTTTTATTAATTTTTGCTCCCAAAGATGTGCTACGTCTTATTTTCGGGAGATGTCTTATGTTTCCATGATCCCTATCATCCCCTTGAACCCCCAATATTACCATCATCCCCATGCAGCCCCCAATATCCCCATCATCCCCTTGCAACCCCCAATCATCATACCATGCAGCCCATCATCCCAAATGCAGCCCCCATACCCCATATCCATATGCAGCCCCATCACATGTGCAGCTCCCAATATCCCCATTATCACCATATGCAGCCCCCAATACCATCATCCCCATATGCAGCCCCATCTCCCCATATGCAGATATCCCCATCATCCCCATAGGCAGCCCCCAATATCCCCATCACCCCGATATGCAGACCCCAGTATCCCCATCATCCCCATATGCAGCCCCCATCATCCCCATATGCACCACACACGTCCCATATGCAGCACACACCCCATATGCAACAGATACACAAACAAAGACATAGTTTCTCACCGATCTGCCACTGCATTGCAGCCCGTCGGGCACGGCTCGGAACTCTCTCTTTAGATGCCATACATGTACGGGAAGCCAGCGCCAATCAGATGCTGGCAGCTGCTGGCATCTGATTGTCCACTGGCTTTCCGTTCATGTATGGCAGCTGAGAGAACTCAGCTTAGAGCGGCGTCAGAATAAATAAAGTGGCGGCGGATGGGCAGTAAATATGGTACCTAGAATCACAACAGCATATCCTGTTAGGCGGGCATGCTTAAAAAAAATATAAAGTCTGATATGTCGTATTTTTGGGGGGTGCCATATATTCAGCAGCACAGCAAACCCTCCTAGTACGTCTTATTTTTCGGGGATGTCTTATTTTTGGGGAAACACGGTAGTTGCCTTTGTCCATGTGAATGTTGTAAAGCATATCTCTAGATAATCTTAACAAAAGTTCAGGCCAGATAGCTGTGTGGCACCCTAGAGTCCAGTTGCCACAGTGGCATTGCCTCCCTCAGGGTGTTAATGTCATGCTTGGAAGCAAGAAGTGGTATCCACACCAGGTAAGCCCACATCATGCAACACAGTTCTGACTCCAGACCAGAAGGGGGAGCGCTGAAACCCGGGTTCAGGGGAGCTTCCCTATACATTTTGGCCCGGGGATGGGGTTAGTTAGTTCAGTTCCTAGGAGGACTGTGAAGACATCCTGCAGACTGGAGCAATGCCAGGTTTGTCCAAGGATAGAGTCTAGCAAGGGTGAGGGACCCGTAGGAGAGGGTCTGAGGAAGGAGAGAAGCAGGCCTGATGAAGTGAAGCCAGTGATCTGGCTCACCCCAGTGCAGAGTGCCAGAAGCGGACACAGGAGTCCGAGGTTGTGAGGGGATTCCAGACCCATCAGCCAAAACCGGAGGACGGGAAATTCCAAGTCTCCTGGCCACAGCAAAGCACCCAGCAGCATCATAGAGCTCAGGGCCAGTTGTCAGAGGAGTGGTGCCCGGAAAGTGCTCAAGCTGCCTGCCATACAGGTGAGGGACTTACAAGGAAGAAGAGACGGTCGCAACTCAGCTACAGGCAGCCAGGACCAACAAGGAGTAACGCAGCAGTGAGGCCTCAGAACTCACTGGGTGAGGAGATCCCCAACTTGCTTCCAGGTCACCAGGATTCCCAAAATCTCTTGTGGATCGTAGCCTGGATTAAGCCTGCTACTACCAGTAAAGGTAAAGGAGACGACGATCTGTGTGTCTGTTGGTTATTCCGCGCCCTCAGTCCTGCACATACCACTGCCTTAGACTACCCAGGTTGCCCTGGGGAACCGCTCCACCAGTGGGGAGCGTTACCACCGTAGCTACAATCCCAACATCCCCAGAGGTCCCGCACAGCAGCATCGGCCCCAATAGCCGAACACCACGGGTGGCGTCATGACAACCATATGTAAATCACTACCCCCAGAACCTTTTAAAATGATCCCCAGGGTCACAGAGCAGGGTCTCGACCCCTGTGACTCCCCGGAAGAACCAAAGCCCATTTCCGAGTATGCCACGGCCCTGGGGTGCATCAATTTCCTGGCATCATGAACAGGATGTCGTGTGTGCCATTGACTTTATTGAACTGTGTAACTTCCCCATTGTTGTACCACGTGGTGCGTGGGAAGCCAGACGGGTTTTCTGTCATGGGCAGAGCAATAAAATAGGGCTTGAAGAGAAACCCGGCCCTACGCTCTGACGTCAGCCGGCGGGATGCAGGAAACCCTTAACCGGAAATCCCCTGTACGCTCAACTCCCCGCCTGCGGAGCAGTTGACTGATCAGGCGGAGAGACTGAGAATCTGGCTGCGGTTCACTAGTGGGGAGAAAGATGTCTGACCCGGAATGAAGAGAGCCTGTGGTGAAACCGGCTGGCGTTCAAACCGAGGCCGCAGCCCAGGCCGATGCCTTGGCCCCAGCCACCAACTTAGCCCCGGCCGAGTCCCTGGTCGCAGCTGCAGCCGAGGCGCCCGCGGAATCACCAGTCATGCTGTTCTCGATGCCATATATTCCCGGGAACGTCCTGGCTACCGCAGTATTCAGGGGAATCAGATAGCCTGAACGATTCCAAAGAGTTACTGAAAAGTTTGTTTGGAGTGTATTCCATGACTGAAGATCAGAGAGTGACTGTGTTAATAGGACAGTTCATGGGTGCGGCCTAAAGAGAGGTAAAAATAATATATGAATACCCGTCACACACCAATGTAAGAAGAATACGAGGAGACGTTAGCTCAACTATCGTTTTGTTTATCTTTTAAGTGATGAACAGTGCTCATTTTGCTTGACCCCACCTGACATTTCCACCAATTATGGTCTTCACCAAGGGTTCTAGAGCTGTATCATAACATAAAGATATAAGCGAAAACCAAAAACATATTGAGATACATACAAAATGAACAGAAGAAATCAAGATATCCTGTAAAGTATTTGTTATGGCCACGTTACACGCGGCAACAGGAAGATAGAAAACGGCAGGTGTCGGAGACAATTGTACCTTTTACCTTCAAAACACCTTGAAGTGGCTGCGTGTAAGGGTAAGTTCACACAGGAAGGTTTATTGGCGTTCAAACCGTCAGAAAACCGCTGGAAATTATCAGTTCTGAGCTCTGAAGTCTCCAGCTGTGTTCAGGCGGTTTTCCGGCAGTTTTCTGGCTTTTTTTTACAGCGTGTGCACAGCGGTTTATAGTCGTTTTTCCCAGCGGTTTTTCCAGCGGTTTTCTATGAAGGATTTTGTTCATGGAACCGATCCAAAACCGCTGGGAAGAATTGACATGTTGTATTCTGCTAAACCGCTCGGAAACCGCTCAACCGCTGGCGGATCCGCTCACATAAACCGACTATGTGTGCACAGCGGTTTCTAAATTGCATAGGGTTACTTGTAAGTTCTAAAGCTGCTAAGGATTTACATAAATTTAAATAAAACCTATGCTAAATCGCCGGCGGTTTTAGCTGCTAAACCGAGGTTAAAACTGTATGTGTGAACTTACCCTAATTCAGGTATCTGCAAGGTGTTTTGAAGGTAAAAGGTACAATTGTCTCCGACACCTGCCATTTTCTATCTTCCTGTTGCCCCGTGTAAAGTGGCCATTAAGGATAATACATACAAATATATACAATGACAGAGAAAGACCTTACAGTACTTCCCCTAAATAAGCTGTAGAAATGAAGGCTATGAAGTGGCATTAAATGGTAAAATTAAATAAAGTAAAATAAAAAGTGGTCTCAGTCAGCCTGTCAGGTCCCTTGACCAAAAGGATATAAATCAGATCAAGAGTTAATATGTCATACCGGATGCTGAGATTAAGTAATATTAGTCTACGTAAATTAAGCCACTGAAGGTATAGGAGAAATAGAAAATTAGTCAAAAGATGATAGCTACCAGCTCAATATATAGACAAGGTGAAAAAACACTATCTCCACAGTGGATGCAATTACCTGGAGAGATACATGGGTAAAAATGTATGGTAATCCATAATCTATGCATAAAGTATACTAGAAACAGTGATTAAAATATCTACCTTTGTAAACAGAAGAATATTGCATATAATCCTATGGATGGTGACCACACAATGTATAGCAGGATTCCTATTACATATAGTAGAGAAGTAACCCATGTAAAAAATGTAACATATCCCACACTGATGCCAGAAGAAAATCAATCTATATGCAGAACAATAATCTACCTTAAGGCCCAGTTACCCACACAGATAATTGTGCAGAGATTGTTCGCAGATCTCTGGTTGCAGTGAAATCATGGACACATTGTTCCATTTTGTGGCCGTGTACAAATGGAACAATGTGTCCATGATTTTACTGCAACCAGAGATCTGCGAACAATATCTGCTCAATTATCTGTGTATGTAACCGGGCCTTTAGTAGCATGGAATGCTTGGGAGCAAAACGGTTCCTATAAAGAAATGTACCCATCAGTGGTCTAGGTTGGGGGCCCCCAGGCCATGGGGTACTCAGGAACTGGATCTCTGCTGCTGGTGCTGGGGAGTCATGGGGGTCGTGACCCGGTCCTGCGGCCTGGGCGTCAGTTGAAAAGGGGATATGTACAAGGGAGGTTGTCGTGACGCCACCCGTAGTATGTGGTCATGGTGACCACCGCTACCGTATTCCTGCCGGGGAATGATGATGAGGGGCAGCATAGATGGTAAGCCCTCCATGGTTAGGGCTGGGTGTCCCCGGGGCAGGTGTAGTGGGGGCTACGTACTCTGGAAGCTGCACCGGTTCTTCTCCTGCAGCTTCTCCAGCCAGCAAGCAGGGACAGCAAGACAGCTCCACAGGTGGCGGTCTCTGCTGCAGTTCAATAATAAACAGTCTTGGCACTTTTGAGCTTACCGGGTACTTTAGTGTTCAAGTTCTTAGCAGACAAGTTACAATTCACAGTTCTCAGTCTTAGTTCTTACAACCCTATCCGGGGACCCGGTTCTACTGCAGCTCAGATGGTTCCTCTGTGTCGCTTCCCTCAAGTACCTTTCAGGCCCTGCTTGTGTCTATCTCTGTCCTCACTCACGGGTGCAGTCTGGCCGTCACGGGTTCTTTAGTGATGCTTCCCTCTGCTTCAGGGTCACTAGCCCTAGTCCGATGGCTGTGTTCCTACTCCATGGCGGTAGTGAGGTCATGAGTCTTAGAGTCCCCGTACCACACCGGTGTGTCTTGTGATTAGCGTCTTAGAGTCTCCCGCCACCCCTTGCCTGACATAGAGTTCTGGGCGTAGGGTCAGTGTGTGTTGGTGTGTGTGTGTTTAAGTTTAACCGTCTTCTTTGTCTGGTTGCAGTTCACCCTATTGCCGCCTTGGTCGCAGGGGCACCATATAGGCATGATGCAGGTGGTGAGTGCTAAGTAAAGAGAGCTCAGGCTACCTGTTGTAATGGCGTCCTGGCCTGGGAGTGTGCAATGAGGAGAGAATGTTGTGCAGCGTCCTTATGATGTCAGAGTAGGCAGAGTGCTGGCTTCCTGCTTCCTATGTGTGGAACGCATGTTGCCAGGCGCTTTAACCGCAAACCGTGCCTGCACAGTGGGTCCATCCAGTGTCTCCTCAACCACGCAAGTTCACAATGCATATTAACGTCGAGAAGGTCAATTTCCTTGACAATGGGTCATCTTAGACTCAGGGTAGCATTATCACTGACATATATGTGAAACTGACAGACAGGAACTCTTTACTTCACTACTCCAGTTGTCACCCGAGACATGTAAAAAGGTATTTCCGATGTCACAACACATGAGAGTTAACCGCATAGTTTCTGACCCCGTCCTAGCCGCAGTGGGGGCCAGTGCACAGAATGAGACCACCTGGCCCACAGAACTGGCGCAACAGGTATGTGGGAGGATGGCCGATTCTACCTGTCGTGCTGGATGGCATCCCCATGAAGGCTTTACTGGATACTGGTTCACAAGTGACAAGGATGCCTTACATTCTTTATAAACGGTACTGGGCCCACTCTGATTATCCGCCGCCCAGATGATAGCTTTACGATATATGCTGCAGATGGCCAACCTCTGTCACAGGTGGGATTCAAAGAAGTAACTATTAAGGTGGGGTGTGTAGAGCTAAACACACAGGGTATGGTAATTGTTAATTTAGACCGACGAGAATGTGACCCAATGCTTACTCTAGGCACTAATGTTATTGAGAATTATCTAGGGGAAAATATTGTTTTGTTACAACAGGTTGCCGAAACTGCTAACCTCAGGCAGCAGAGAGTCCTACAGAAAGAAATAAAGGCCCTGATGCAGAAGCAGCAGGTGGAGCTGTCTAGTGGAGAAGTCGGCAGTGTAAAGGTACCGTCACACGCGGCAATATTGCTAGGCAATTTCAATGGCAATTTGCTGGTTGCAGTGAAATCATGGATACATTTTCCAATTTTGTTGCTGTCTACAAATGGAACAATGTGTCCATGATTTCACTGCAACCAGCAAATTGCCAGTGAAATTGCCTAGCAATATTGCCGTGTGTTACGGTACCTTAAGAGTAAGTGACTTGGTCCCCATTGCAATACCCCTGAAAAGTGAAATGTTAATCTGGTGTCGGGCAGCAATAGGCCTTAGGGGTCAAGACTATCAGGCCCTGGTGGAGCCCATGTACTCAGATACTAGGCCCACTGTCCTAACAGCCAGAGGGGTAGTTGATGTCTGCAAGGGGAGAGTACCTGTACGTATCTTGAACTGTGGGGAAGAAGTGGTCAAACTGCCTCGGTATGCTACCATTGCTAAGTTGTTCACTGTCAATAACAATGCCATTACAGCAGTGGAACCTTGGATTCCGTCCGACTAGGCGGAGGACAACAGCTCCAAGTGGCTGCTGGAGGACTGGTGTCAGAAGCTACACATATGCACTGATTCTACCCCTTCGCACCAAAAGCATGGAGTATACCGGATAGTTTAAGAATATAAATGAGTCTTTAGTAAACATCTGGGCAGCTCCACTAGTCTTTGGTAAAGAAGAAAGATGGTACAATCGCATTACACATAAGAATGCTTACCTGTTACCCAGAGTTGAAGAGTCATTAGCTGCATTGCGAACTGCTAACTATTTTTCCACCTTAGATCTCACCACTGGGTATTGGCAGGTTCCCGTGGCAGAGGTGGACAGAGATAAGACTGTGTTCACGACACTGATGGGCCTCTGTGAGTTTAACTGCATGCCGTTTGGACTCTGTAATGCACCGGGAACGTTTCAAAGGTTGATGGAGTGTTGCCTGGGCATAAGCAACTTTGAAATCATGTTACTGTACCTTGATGATGTCATAGTCTACTCTAAAGCTCCCGT
Source organism: Allobates femoralis (assembly GCA_033576535.1). Taxonomy (NCBI): domain Eukaryota; kingdom Metazoa; phylum Chordata; class Amphibia; order Anura; family Aromobatidae; genus Allobates; species Allobates femoralis. Next base: position 191,245,030 of record JARQOC010000006.1, on the reverse strand, counting down.
CACACACAACGATGCAACAGCGATCCCGACAGCGATAATGATCCTGTAGTGATCGTTGGTGCGTTGTTACCTGGTTGCTGGGGAGCTGTCAAACAGGCAGATCTCCTCAGCGACCAGGGACCAGGGAGGCACCTCCCTGGAAACGGGAGGACCTGGAAGCCACCTGGAAGCAGGAGGACACTGGTAACTATGATAAACAGCGGGTATCTATGCAGCACACACAGCTTAGATACCCGGTGTTAATCATAGTTACCAGCATCCTGCATTAAGCAGGGAGGACGCTGGTAACTATGATAAACAGTGGGTATCTAGGCAGCGCACGCTGTTTATCATAGTTACCAGCGTCCTCCCTGCTTAGCGCTGGTAACCTTGATAAACACCGGGTAACTAGGCAGCGCGCGCTGCCTAGATACCTGGTGTTTACCATGGTTACCAGCCTATGAGTTCGCTGATCGTTGGTCTCTTGCTGTCACACGCAGCGATGCGTGCTGACCAGCGGAGCGCAATGATCAAAAAATGACCCAGAGCACTTTGTAACGATCAACGATCTCACAGCAGGGGCCTGATCGCTGCTAAGTGTCACTTAGCGAGATCGTTAGCGAGATCGCTGTTACGTTACAAAACATGTGACGTTACAATGATCTCGCTAATGATCTCGTTATGTGTGATGGGGGCTTAAGACTTATGAGGACCACTTGAAGTACCTGGCTGAAGTATTTGAGGTATTGTCCAAGTTTGGCATGAAAGTGAAGCCATCCAAGTGCCACTTACTGAAGTCCGAGTACAGTGCCTAGTACACGTGATCAGCGCTGAAGGTGCGGCACCAGACCCTGACAAAGTCACCAATCAGGGACTGGCTGAGGACCATGACCATCAAAGAAGTACAACAGTTTCTGGTGCTGGTAGGCTACTACCGGAGGTTTATCAAGACCTTTACGAAGATAACAGCGCCTTTGCAAGACCTCCTGGTGGGCCAGTCCAAGAAGGCCAAGAACCCGAGTCCTCCATTTGAATGGGACAGCAGAGTAGAAGACTCCTTCACGCAGTGGAAGTGGGCCCTGAGGGGGACGAGATCCTGGCTTACCCTAACTATGGCCAGCCGTTTGTGCTCTACTCAGACGCAAGTAATGTGGGATTGGGAGCCGTGTTATCACAGCTGCAGAGAGGCAAAGAGAGAGAGTGATTGCCTATGCCAGCAGGAAGTTCCGGAGGAACACGGACAACTATAGCTCCTTCAAGCTAAAGTTCCTCCCATAGTCTTGGCTGTCAGTGAATGCTTTAAACATTACCTGGCTTCAGCGAAGTTCACCATCTATATGGACAGTAATCCGCTGACTCATCTAGAAACCGCAAAGTTAGGTGCACTGGAGCAGCGATGGATGGCCCGGCTGTCCAATTACAACTTCACCATCAAGTACCGGGCAGGGCACAATAATGCCAATGGTGATGCGCTGTCAAGAATACCAGATGTGGGAGAAGACCCGGAGGAGCTGGAAGAGACAGAGCTACTGGCCTTTCACTGCAGCAGTGTGTCCCAGTATTGCCATGGGGTGAGAAACAAATGGCCTGTCATGCAAGAAGCCAGTTACCCCACCATGGTTGGGCAGAGACGCAAGACAGTGACCCAGTCATCTGCTTAGTCAAAGAGTTGTTGAAGTAAGCCAACTCACGCCCTGGTCCAGATGCCCCACCAGAGGCGCAACAGCTGTGGTAAGAAAAGAGCAAGTTATTCATCTATGCAGGTAAGCTGTGTAGGTGGCACATCAATGCACGTACCCATGAACCGATGTGGCAAATAGTGGTCCCAAAGAGAGATGTCCAGATGGTCCTGGAAGCGTACTACGATGGAGCAGGGCACTTTGGGTGGAAGAAGCTGGAGGTTCTGTTACGTGAAAGATTCTACTGAGTTGGCATGAGGAAGGTCATCGAAAACGGGTGCAGAAACTGTGGCCCATGCAACCTGCGAAGGAAGGATCATGACAGTCAGAGAGCTCCTCTACATAGTATTGTCACCAAGCAGCTACTTGAGCTTGTCATCTGGGACCATGTGAAACTGACTCCGAGCCGGTCAGGCAACATTTACGCCCTCACCATTGTAGATCACTATTCTCCTTTCTTGGAAGTAATGCCAGTAAAAGACTTAACAGAGGACAGCGGCTAGCACCTTTCAAGCTCATTTCTGCAGACCCTATGGCTACCGTGAACAGGTACTTACGGATTAAGGTCCAGCATTCAAGGCAGAGTTGTTCCAGGAGTTTTGCAACTTGTATGGCTGCAAGAAAATAAGAACAACGCCGTATCATCCACAGACCAATGGCATGTGTGAGAAAATGACTCAGGTAGTGATAGACCTGTTGAAATCACTGCCACTGGAAGAAAGAAGTATGTGGCCAAAGAAGTTGCCAGACTTAGTGGACTAATACAATCATATTCCATATTTCAACTGTATTCCTGCCTACCTGATGAGAGCAAGACCTGGCAAGCTGCCCATAGACTTAGACATGGGAGTCTTGACACCTGAGATAAACCTACCAGAAGCAGATTGGGATACAGAACCTCAACAGAGGTACCATCAAGTGCAAAAGTGCATTGAGAGAAACCTGTCACAAACAAGAGAAAGGCAAGAGAAAGGCTACAACAAACACGCATCTGCAGTTCCCTTAACACCAGGAGAACAATTCTTGAAGAGAAAATGATGAACAAATAAACTGGATGACCAGTGGAAGGCAGAACCATACACCGTATTGCCTTCAAATTTTGACAACATCAAAATCTGGGTAATCAGTAAAGACAAAGGAGAGACCTCAGTTGCAGTTTCAAGAGACCATCTAAAGAAATGCCCTGAACAACTAAGGCACAGAAAAGAAGTCCAAAATCTAACTAAACCCCAAGAAGAAAAAGAAACGATGATACATATCGTTCTTGGAGATTTTCCCAAAATGTGGACTCAAATAAATGGAGCCATTGTAGTACCAGTATTGACTTTTCCCCAAGTTGTCGTACCTGAACCAGTTGAGACTAAAGAACCACCTGAAGAATCACCAGCTGCAGTAGAACAAGAGAGTCAACCCCCTGCTAGCAGTGAATCTGTCAGTCCCATGGTGAATCTAAGATGACACTCTGGTATACCCATGCTACATAGGTCTACACGTAGAATTGTGGATAGTACACCCACAACATCAGCAGTAGACACTAGCAACCAGACCAGACCATCAGAGATACCTGTACTGCGTAGATCCACTCGTAGTAACATAGGTCAGATCCCAGGCCATTATAGGGATTGTTAGTAAAGTTACATTCGTATGGGAAAGGGGAGGGGGGTTGTATTAGATCCTGTCCGGTCTGGAATATAGTCCGCAGGGAAACCGCCCTGGTGCCGGGATAATATTGAAGAAAAGATGAAATCCAGCGGATGTTTCCAGAAAAATGCTTCTTTTAATCATACATATGAAATCTCCATATTACAGCAGGAGAAGTGCTGCAAAGCCAATGCGTTTCACGTCAACATACTTGTCTTACTGATGGCATGATAGGATAGTACACCCACAACATCAGCAGTAGACTCTAGCAATCAGACCATACCATCAGAGATATCTGTACTGCATAGATCCACTCGTAGTAACATAGGTCAGATCCCAGCCCATTATAGGGATTGTTAGTAAAGTTAAGTAGACAGTTAACCCGTTTAAAAATGTAAATATGTTCTGTTTCTATGCAACTATGTAAATAAGCAACCACCAAGTATATCATGCCTACAGGACTTACTGTATGAACTTTTGCATATTCTTGAACATTTCATTTAAATATGTACTAATAAACCACATGACTGGTTGTGGTAAAGACAATTTTGTATAAAGTTCATCATCAGCCAACGGTGAAAGGATTAAGCGCCGTAGTGACTGTGGTTTTTCCAATTTTTCTTGTTTTTTGCAATTTTTCATTTTTAAGACTTTGTACATTTTATTATTGTTACTTCTAAAAATGTTTCCTCAGTCCAGGAGTATTGAATTTAACTAGGGGGAATGTGGCACCCTAGAGTCCGGTTGCCACAATGGCATTGCCTCCCTCAGGAAGTAATGTCATGCTTGCAAGCAAGAAGAGGTATCGGCCCCAGGTAAGCCCACAGCATGCAACACTGTCCTGACTCCAGACCAGAAGGGGGAGCTCTGAAACCCGGGTTCAGGAGAGCTCACCTATAAATTCTGGCCCGGGGGTGGTGTTAGTTAGTTCAGTTCCTAGGTGGACTGTGAAGACATCCAGCGGACAGGAGCAGTGCCAGGCTCATCCGAGAATAGAGTCTAGCAAGTTTGAGGGTCCCGTAGGAGAGGGTCTGAGGAAGGAGAGAAGCAGACTTGGGGAGTAAAGCCAGTGACCCAGCTCACCCCAGTGCAGAGTGCCAGAAGCGGACACCGGAGTCCGAGGTTGTGAGGGGATTCCAGACACAAGTCTCCCCGCAACAGCAAAGCATCTGGAGGCAAAGCAGCATCAGAAATCTCAGGAGCAGTTGTCAGAGGAGTGGTGCACGGGAAGGGCTCAAGCTGCCTGCCATATGGGTGAGGGATTTACAAGCAAGAAGAGAGGGTCGCAGCTCAGCTACATTGAAACACAAAATCGGTCTGGTGGAGTGCTAGATAGAAGGAACAAGGGGGAATCTTATAGTATCATCCAAACCTTTTATGGGTGGACCACCCATAAAAGGTTTGGATGATACTATAAGATTCCCCCTTGTTCCTTCTATCCAGTGCTCCACCAGACCGATTTTGTGTTTCAGTTACCTTCATTCCCCTTGTGGGAAGCTCGGCAGGAGCTCCAGTGAGGAGGGACCTAGCAGAGCTGTAAAGGACCTGTGGTTGCTGGGATACTGGGCACAAAAACACAAAAACTACAGGACCTGCGGTGCCAAATTTCCTGTAGCAGAGGTCACATGATGCCCAAACCGGAAATGCTGCATGAGTGGCAGGAGGGAACCAGCTGCAGAGCCCTGCACACAGGAACAACTACACCAAACACCGGAGTTGAGAGGGGGCACACAACCCACCAAGGTGAGTGGAAATTTTTGCCCCTAATTCAGCCCACAAATTTATGCACAGGTGCTATTCATTGCACCCCAATTCTTTTATTTTATTACATGTGCAGCTCAGCTACAGGCAGCCAGGACCAGGAAGTTGCGCAGCAGGGAGGCCTCAGAACTCACCGGGTGAGGAGATCCCCAACTTGCTTCCAGGCCACCCGGATTCCCAACATCTCTTGTGGACGGTACCCTGGATTAACCCCTTCATGACCGAGCCTATTTTGACCCTAAAGACCGAGGCATTTTTGTCAATTCTAAGTAGTGTCCCTTTATGAGGTAATATCTCTGGAACGCTTCAATGGATCCTAGCGATTCTGAGATTGTTTATTCATGACATATTGGGCTTCATGTTAGTATTAAATTTAGGTTGATAATTTTTGCGATTATTTGTGAAAAAAATCAAAAATTTAGAAAAAATTTTGAACATTTAGAAATTTTCAAATTATGAATTTTTATTCTGCTAAACCAGAGAGTTATGTGACACAAAATAGTTAATAAATAACATTTCCCACATGTCTACTTTACATCAGCACAATTTTGGAAATAAAAAAAAATTTTTTAGTTCGGAAGTTATAAGGCCGGTTTCACATCACGATTTAGTGCCTGTCCGTGGGATCCGAGTTTGAAGGAGGATCCCATGGACAGGCACAGATCCACACGGATCCCTGCACTCGGACGGCAAATAGCCATCCGATCCGATTCTATGCAGGATCCATGTGGATCCTGTTCTCCCTGCCAGTCCCTGTCTGACCCTGCTTCTTCTCTATCTGTCCCTGTCTGTCCCTCTTCTATCTCTGCTCTCCCTCTCCTTTATCCTCCCCCCTGTCCTCCTCCCTGTCCTCTCCCCCTCCAGTATGTTAAAAATAAAAAAATCCTCTCTGAGGATACATTACCTTCAGATGGCTTCATGCGACAGTCTCGATCTGGTGGCTGAAGGACCTGTGATGATGTCACAGAGCCGGTCACATGACACGTCAGCTGACCGGCTCTCTGACATCACTACAGGATCTTCTGCACAGATGGTGACAGTCCCTGAAGGCACCGGAAGGTAATGTATCCTCTGGGAGGGATTTTTTTTTTTGTAAACAAACAGAGGGAATAGAATATTGAAAAGGATAGGGAATAAGACAGAAAGATGATGGGAGTATAGGTGTATCACGGTCTGCGCTGCTCCAGGGCTTAAAAAACTCACCAAAGAGTCAGTCAGATTTCCATCCTTTATTCTCCTTTTCCTACGCGTTTCGGCGCCTAGCCTGGCACCTTCATCAGGGATATTACATCAAACAGTAACAGTGGGGTTTTTATAGCCCCAAACTTACAAAAAAAACAGGGTGTTGTCTGTGTACCTATGTCATTTGCATCATCAAAATGGGAGGATCTCCTCATTTTCCCGCTCTTTTTATAAAAAGCTTAACTAGTATCCAAAATCACTAAGTTGAATGTACATTCTATTCATAAAAAGATGACTTAAATGTCCCTGATAAAGAATTTTTAAAAATAATACATGAAATTGCAAAAATCAGCGATCAAAATATCTTCCTGATGCAAAAAATATAAAAAAAACTTTTTACATTACTTCATATGGGGTTAGAACCTGAGACTTCCACATCAGTGAGTATATATCCAGGTGATTAGTGGTATACACCACTCGCTCTTTAGATGTCAAAGTTCTAGATATAAGGGATACAATACTGGAAGAATAGATCATTGCAAATAAAAATCCCATAAATAGACTAGTAAAACCGTAAGAGAAAACAAAAAATAAAGAATAATAATAAAAATGGTCATAAATATTTAAGGAATTGGCATTAATACATAAAATAATTTTTTTAAAGTGTTTTTATTAATATATTAAAGTACTAAAAATGGAGAACATATGTATTACTGTATCGCAAACTAAAAAAAGGATGGTGTATATAAAACAGTTAAATAATCCGTATAGAATCAAAATCCCTATGTAAAACTTTTTTTGTATAGAGGAAAAAAAAATAATATATGAGGAAGAGGATTATGGAGAAAAATAATCCCACTATTGCAACTGGGGAGTGGCTGATGAGAAAAGAACAGGGATTTATCAAGCAGGCGCCTCAGGTTCTATTCACAACAATTGGTTTATGGTATTTCATAATGATATCAAAAATAATTATAATTAATTAAAAATAGTTAAGTACAATTAAAAACAACTATTAGAGAAAAATGTGTTACAGATATGCCATAATCCTTCCAAAAATTATATTGGCTGAGAGGTGGCTCAACAGTAGAAACATTTGAATCAGGGGCGGACCCAGACTGTAGTGGGCCCTGGTGCAAGAAATTTTTCGGGGCCCCCCCCCTGGAACTCAGTGCCAGAATAGTGCCGCGGGTGTGCATCACAGCCAGCGGCGTAGCAACTGTTTGTGATGCCCAGGGCAGTCGAAAAATTTGCAGCCCCTTTGGTTATTGATAATCTGGAAGTATACATAGTATATACTGTCTGCCCCTATATACAAGAATATAACTACTATACTAAAACACAAAGAGAAGGGGTGCAATTGCCACCTCTTCACAACCCCAGTGTATGGCAATAAGCAGGAGTCAAGGAGGGCCCGGGGCCGAAGTAATTTTCGCCGCCATGCTGTGGAGTTCATAATGTAATATAAATGCAAAAAACCTTTATTCTTAATATTATGTCACAATACCGGGATCTGAGGATCTTCTATTTCGAGGTCAGGGGCTCTCTGATGCCATGTTGCTGCCTGTCTCGCTGTCTTCCTCTTTTGACACTGTAGTGCAGTGGACAAGAGAGCATTTAACTGGTTAATAACAAGAAGTATGGAGTGTACTAACTGAGCCATAAACCCTCCCCATACCAGTAGGATTACTATATGGATTTTAGTATTAGGGTACAGACACACTGGCGTGAAACTCTGATGAGTGCAATGTGTGATTTTCTTGCATTGCAATCAATCTCTGAGAGCAGATTGGGGAGTGTCGGACGCTTTTTTCTCATCCAGATTCAGGATGAGAAAAAAGTTGCAACATGCTGCGACAGTATGTGATTCCCGCGCAAGACTCACCAATGCAAGTCTATGGGTCTGACAAAATCACGGACCGCACACGGACAGCACACGAACCATCCGAGTCTGAGGCCGCGTTCACACATTGCGTATTTTGCTGCGCTTTTTTACGCACGCTTTTTCAAAATACGCAATATGCATTTTGTCTGCCAGCAAAGTGAATGGGAAATTCACTTTGCAGTGCAGACATTGCGCAAAAATTATTTATATTTATGGGAGAAAACGCAGCTGCGTAAAGAATTGATATGTCAATTCTTTACGCAGCTGCTGCTCCTGCGTTTTCTCCCTGGGATGTCACAGAGGGGAGGAAGAATCCTGCTTCCTCCTCCCCTCTGTGACAGCTGTGGCCGCCCATTAGATTTCACAATGTACAATGTACACAATGTACACAATATACACTGCAAAATCTAAATTAAACAAAGGCAAGTGTCTGAAAAATAAAAAAGAATGAAATACTTACCTCTCCGACGCCTTTACCCGGTGTCCGGTCTCCGGTGCCAAGACCTGCGGTGACGTCAGAGGGGCGTTCCCGGCGCTGATTGGGCGCTCGCGGTCATGTGATACATCACATTCTGGGGTAAAGAAAGCGCAGTGTGTGAAAGCCCCTGCGTATTTTGTTGCGCTTTTTTTGTGTGGCTGAAAAACGCGGCAAAAAGCATGCGCGCAAAAAAGCGCAACAAAATACACAATGTGTGAACACAGCCTGACACGTTTTTTTTCACGGATACATTCTCATTCTGCAGCTGAGAACACTGTAAAATGTTCCTGTAAATGATTCTACAGTAATAGCTGCTGAGAAAAAAACAGATTACACACAGACATCACATGGATGTGATCTGAGAGAAATGTCGCACACTCGCACAGCAGTTGGTGGCCAAACGGAGTAAAAAACAGATGTCACTCGTCCGACTCTCCTGGAAACAGACCGATTTTAAGGCGGCGGGAGACAGTGTACCACCATCTCCCTAGCTCTATGCTGTGCACAGTGTACCACCATGTCCTCAGCTCCGTGCTGTGCCCCACCATGTCCGCTGCCCACACTCCACCATGTCCTCTGCACACCCTCCCTCCACGTCCTCTGCACACCCTCCCTCCACGTACTCTGCACACCCCCCTCGTCCTCTGCACACCCCCCACGTCCTCTGCACACCCCCCACGTCCTCTGCACACCCCCCACGTCCTCTGCACACCCCCCACGTCCTCTGCACACCCCCCCACATCCTCTGCACACCCCCCACGTCCTCTGCACACCCCCCCACATCCTCTGCACACCCCCCACGTCCTCTGCACACCCCCCCACGTCCTCTGCACACCCCCTCTGCACACCCCCCACGTCCTCTGCACACCCCCCACGTCCTCTGCACACCCCCCACGTCCTCTGCACACCCCCTCTGCACACCCCCCACGTCCTCTGCACACCCCCACGTCCTCTGCACACCCCCACGTCCTCTGCACCCCCCTCTGCACCACCCCCCACCCCCGTCCCCTGCACACCCCACGTCCTCTGCACACCCCCCACGTCCTCTGCACACCCCCACGTCCTCTGCACACCCCCACGTACCCTCTTGCACACCCCCCACTCTCTGCACACCCCCCGTCCTCTGCACACCCCCCACGTCCTCTGCACCCCCCTCTGCACACCCCCCACGTCCTCTGCACACCCCCCACTGTCCTCTGCACACCCCCCACGTCCTCTGCACACCCCCCCGTCCTCTGCAACCCCCTCTCCACCCCGTCCTCTGCACACCCCCCCACGTCCTCTGCACACCCCCCCCCTCATCCTCTGCACCCCCCCACGCTCGCACGTCCTCTGCACACCCCCCCTCATCCTCTGCACCCCCCACGTCCTCTGCACCCCCCACGTCCTCTGCACCCTCCCCCCACGTCATCTGCACCCCCCCCCACGTCCTCTGCACACCCCCCTCGTCCTCTGCACGCACCGTTATGTACCTTGTAAAGACAGTCCCAGTTCCTCCTATCTGGCAATTCTTCTTGCCGGGCAAAATGTAGCTCCGCCCACCTGAGTCACATGTGTGTGACGTCATCACAGGTCCTGTTCTACCCGGCATCTGTCCCCGCCGGCAGTGCTGTGAGGTGAGGCGGGAGGGCGCGATGACCGGGGGGGGGGCGGTGAGATGTCCGGGGGGGGCGGTGAGATGTCCAGGGGGGAAAGAGTGAGATGTCCAGGGGGGAAAGAGTGAGGTGTCCAGGAGGCGGGGGTGAGGTGTCCAGGAGGCGGGGGTGAGGTGTCCAGGAGGCGGGGGTGAGGTCACCCGGCCGGGGCTCAGAGCAGGAAAAAAAAAAAAAAAAGTCGCCGCTCTCCCTGAAAAGTGCCAGAACAGTGCCGCGGGTGTGCAGCGCCGCTGACACCCGACAGCACCACCCTTCTGTCTGTCTGACAGGGGACCTGCCGCTGGAGCCCTAGGGGCCCCAGGGGCCCCCTAGCTGCTCGGGGCCCTGGTGCAGCTGCACCAGCTGCACCACGGTAGTTCCGCCCCTGATTTGAATCATTATATATTGACACTCCAGGTTCTATTCCCAACTGGGGCACATAATAGAAAAAGGGAGGGAGGGGAAGGCTATAACCAATACATTTCTATATCTACAAGAGGTTCAGCATCTTTCAGAAATATAGTTATGATGTAATAAAAAATGATCAATTTTAAACCTGCAATCTGCAGAGAAGACACAAGAAGGCGCTCTATGGGTCATTACATTGCAGGATCCCAAAGGAAAATCCCATGGAAAACAAGTATAATGAAACAAGTGTATTACAAAGCTCTCACCACAAGAGGTGCGAAATAGCATTCCTTATAACAGAAATTAGGAGCAGCTGATCCATATTAATAAAGATAAAGTAAATAAAATAATAATATCCTTGAATATGTGTATATGTGATAAGCAAATAAATATGTGCAGTCAAGATGTATAAAGACAATTTATAGTGAATTAAATAAAAAATTGATAAAAATAGGTATGAATAAGTTAATATAGTATTATAAGAATAAAATGGTGCGAAATCTTCATAATAAATCTATAAAAAGAATTAATAAAGTGAATTATATATGATTATCTTCCTCTCTGCTAAAATGAATTGGGTATGAACCCAAACGACTGTATTCTTCAACAAAACCACAAGATGGCGCTCAATTTGGTACCCAGTATAACTTCTGGAGTCAGTTTCCATGGACACAGGCATAGGAAACTGTGTGCTGCAAATTTCCGCCTCCAGGGACAGCAAAAAGCAGTTCTTGTTGCTAAAATGTGAATCATTGTGAAATGTGAAAGGAAGAAGTTCAGATATCTAATGTGCATCTATATTAAATAAATAATGATAGAATAAATAAATAAATAACCAATGATTTAATAAAAGTGGATTGATAAAAGTGAATATATAATGGAGAAAAAACTCCTAAAATAGATCATTACATGCTGTGAAGACAAAGCTGTGGTTCTATGAAGAAAATATGGTTAAAATCATCCTGCTGAGATCTTTCAATGTGTATGGCGTTCCCATATACATAGGAAAAGGGAGCAAAAATACATATTAACCTCAGTAAGTGGGTGTGTATTGATACTGATGATCATATCATCAGTAGTTTTATTAGAATCAATGTTGAATTTTTGATTTTTATTATTACTGTTGCTGTTCCTCCCATAGTTACCGTATATACTCGTGTATAAGCCGACCCGTGTATAAGCCGACCCCCCTACTTTTGCCCCAAAAATCTGGAAAAACCTATTGACTCGTGTATAAGCCGAGGGTGGACCCCAGCACAGGTATACAGCCCCCAGCAGTGTGGTATACAGGCCCCCCAGTGGTAGTATACAGCAGCCCCAGTGGTAGTATACAGATTCCCCAGCAGCCCCAGTGGTAGTATACAGGAGCCCCAGCAGCCCCAGTGGTAGTATACAGGAGCCCCAGCAGCCCCAGTGGTAGTATGCAGGAGCCCCAGCAGCCCCAGTGGTAGTATACAGCAGCCCCAGTGGTAGTATACAGGAGTCCCAGCAGCCCCAGTGGTAGTATACAGCAGCCCCAGTGGTATACAGCAGGCCCCCAGGGGTACATATAGCAGCCCCCAGGGGGTACCCAGCAGCCCCCTGGGGGTACCCAGCAGCCCCCTGGGGGTACCAACAGCCCCAGGGGGGACCAACAGCCCCCAGGGGGTACCCAGCAGCCCCCTGGGGGTACCAGCAGCCCCCTGGGGGTACCAACAGCCCCCAGGGGGTACCCAACAGCCCCCTGGGGGTACCAACAGCCCCCTGGGGGTACCAACAGCCCCCAGGGGGTACCAACAGCCCCCTGGGGGTACCAACAGCCCCCAGGGGGTGCCCAGCAGCTCCCGGGGGGTACCCAGCAGCCCCCTGGGGGTACCAACAGCCCCCAAAAGCTGGCACTGTCCCCCCTTGTAAGGCCTCCCCCCCCGCTGCTTATACATTACCATCCCGGTGTTCTGATCGGCGCCGCTCCTCGGTGCTGCGTCTTCATCCTCCTGTCCGAGCTGGCTGCATCCGGGATCTCCGGCGGTCGCGCGATGACGTCATATCGCTGCGACAGCCGGAGAACCCGGATGGATGCAGCCAGCGCGGACGGGAGGATGAAGACGCAGCACCGAGGAGCGGCGCCGATCAGAACACCGGGATGGTAATGTATAAGCAGCGGGGGGAGGCCTTACAAGGGGGGACAGTGCCAGCTTTTGGGGGGGCCATATGCACTGCTTCCCCCTGCCGCTGATTGACAGGGGGAATCAGTGCATATATAATGAGCGGCCCCACGTGACGGGGCCGCTCATACAGCAGCCCCCCCCCGCCTCCTCCAGCCTCCACAGCCCCCGGGACACAGCCCCCCCATATATGACCCGTGTATAAGCCGAGGGGGGGACTTTTCAGTCCAAATTTTGGGCTGAAAAACTCGGCTTATACACGAGTATATACGGTATTTCCATAGCTATTCTTTCTCCTGGAACTATTGGGAAAAGTTCTCTCTTTCTGTTCCTTTTGTACTGATGGTGTTCTATTTCTCTTAAACGTATTATTTTCTGTTTTTGGATTCCCCAAAGTATAGTCCAGCCTATCTCTGTTTAATTTTCTTGATTTCCTCATGATCGTGTCATGTTCTATTTGTAGTAGGTTGGTGCTAATATTTGAATAAATCCTCCTGTATTCAATATTATTGCTAAACTTACTGAGGTTCTCACTGAGTCTATTAACTTCATGTGTGGCTGCATCTGCCAATTTGGACTTTTTGTCGCACAAAATGCATAGTAGGGTATTCATACATTTTTTCAGGATGACGTTCCAGTCATTAGTAAACTCCACATCTTCCTGAAATGGAGAGTTTAGAACTAGTCTTAATCCCCTAGGACAAATACATAGTTTTTAAGGTTGAAGGAAGACTTTAAGTCCATCTAGTTCAACCCAGAGCCTAACATGTTGATCCAGAGGAAGGCAAAAAAAAAATCATGTGGCAACACTAAGCTCCACATTGGGGGAAAAAATTCCTTCCTGACTCCAGATATGGCAATCAGGCTTGTTCCCTGGATCAACGCCCTATCAAAGAATCTAGTATATATAACTGGTAATATTATAGTTTTCAAGAAAGGCATCCGGGCCCTTCTTAAATGTTAGTAGTGAGTCACTCATTACAACATCATGTGGCAGAGAGTTCCATAGTCTCACTGCTCTTACAGTAAAGAATCCGCGTCTGTGATTATGATTAAACCTTCTTTCCTCCAGACGTAGAGGATGCCCCCTCGTCCCCGTCTCAGGCCTAAGAGTAAAGAGATCATTAGAAAGGTCTCTGTACTGCCCCCTCATATATTTATACATTATTATAAGATCACCCCTAAGCCTTCGTTTTTCCAAGCTAAATAACCCCAAGTTTAATAACCTGTCTTGGTATTGCAGACCCCTTAGTCCTCTAATGACTTTTGTCGCTCTTCTCTGGACCAGCTCTAGTTCAGCTATGTTCTCATCAATATAGATAGACATGAATCTAGCGTCAATTCCATATTGTACCTCCTATTTAAGTGTGTCTTCTAGACTATGTAGTAGTTCTTTCATAATTTTGGTTTAATTCTCATCCAGAGTAGTGTCATCAGTCACTGTCTCATCCACTGCTGTATTAGCAGTCCCAACAACTTGCTGTATCAGCTTCTCTCGAGAAGAGAACCTTGTATGTAGATAATCCATCTCCAAATTTATGCTGCTCTCTGTCCCCAGGTAGGGATTTTATACCCCAATCACAGGTTCCTTCCCACCGGACCGGTGATTAAAGATACAACACAGAATAAACACATGCTTAATTTTATCACCACGTACAACAAGAATCATGAAGCTATAAAAAATTGCCTTAATTCACATTGGCACATCCTAAAGAATGACCCCATATTAAAAACGATAATACCTGAGAAACCTCGCATAACTTTCAGAAGAGCCCCAAATATAAAAAGTATAATAGCTCCAAGCCGCCTTGCACAGCATAAACCCACAATACGACCTGCTAAAATAGGAAAAACCACCTCAAAGTGTGGAAGAAAAAAATGTCTGTGCTGCAAAAATATACAAAAAGTGTCCTCGTTTAATTCATCATCAACGAATAAAACCTTCCTAATAAAACATAACATGAATTGCATTAACGACCATGTCATCTATCTGTTAGAATGCCCCTGTCATCTACAATATGTAGGGCGGACCATTAGACCACTCCATGAGAGATTAAATAAGCATAGAAGTAACATAAAACATGGATTCAAACTGCATGGTGTATCCTATCATTTTGATAAGTACCACAATAGGGATCCAACATTGATTATAATCACCCCGATAGACTATGTTCCAGTTGAGACTAATAATAGATTTGAGGTACTCAAAAAGAAAGAGAAGTTTTGGATATACAGCCTTAACACCTTAAAACCAAAAGGGTTGAACTTAAAAGGAACCAACCACCTCGGATGACCCTCATACACTGTTAATACGTGCCCCTGCAGCCTAGTAAACCATTTGCAGCACTGTTTTTGTGTGAAAAGTGGCTGCAGTAGAAGTGAGATAATGATTTTATAAACTTACATGCCTGCGTACTTCTGGGCGTCTCCCTGTGTGTGCTGGCACTTGTGAGCTGTGCTCGTCATGCCTGCTCTCCCCTCCCTTATGCACGCCCCCTCTCAGCCTGCTATAGTGATGTGAGGCTGAACTCGTCATAAAGGGGCGGGGCTAAATAGCGGCATCCCGGTAGCCCCGCCCCTTTATGACGCAATCAGCCTCACACAGTATAGCAGGCTGAGAGGGGGCGTGCATAAGGGAGGGGGAGAGCAGACATGATGAGCACAGCCCACAAGTCCCAGCACACACAGGGAGACGCCCAGAAGTACACAGGCATGTAAGTGTATAAAATCATTATCTCACTTCTCCTGCAGCCACTTTTCACACTAAAACAGTGCTGCTAATGGTTTACTAGGCTGCAGGGGCACATATTAACAGTGTATGAGGGTCATCCGAGGTGGTTGGTTCCCTTTAATTACAGAGCTGATATAGTTTCCCTGTTAATATGTATTTTTGCTCCCTTTTCCTATGTATATGGGAACGCCATACACATTGAAAGATCTCAGCAGGATGATTTTAACCATATTTTCTTCATAGAACCACAGCTTTGTCTTCACAGCATGTAATGATCTATTTTAGGAGTCTTTTCTCCATTATATATTCACTTTTATCAATCCACTTTTATTAAATCATTGGTTATTTATTTATTTATTCTATCATTATTTATTTAATATAGATGCACATTAGATATCTGAACTTCTTCCTTTCACATTTCACAATGATTCACATTTTAGCAACAAGAACTGCTTTTTGCTGTCCCTGGAGGCGGAAATTTGCAGCACACAGTTTCCTATGCCTGTGTCCATGGAAACTGACTCCAGAAGTTATACTGGGTACCAAATTGAGCGCCATCTTGTAGTTTAGTTGAAGAATACAGTCGTTTGGGTTCATACCCAATTCATTTTAGCAGAGAGGAAGATAATCATATATAATTCACTTTATTAATTATTTTTATAGATTTATTATGAAGATTTCGCACCATTTTATTCTTATAATACTATATTAACTTATTCATACCTATTTTTATCCATTTTTTATTTAATTCACTATAAATTGTCTTTATACATCTTGACTGCACATATTTATTTACTTATCACATATACACATATTCAAGGATATTATTATTTTATTTACTTTATCTTTATTAATATGGATCAGCTGCTCCTAATTTCTGTTATAAGGAATGCTATTTCGCACCTCTTGTGGTGAGAGCTTTGTAATACACTTGTTTCATTATACTTGTTTTCCATGGGATTTTCCTTTGGGATCCTGCAATGTAATGACCCATAGAGCGCCTTCTTGTGTCTTCTCTGCAGATTGCAGGTTTAATATTGATCATTTTTTATTACATCATAACTATATTTCTGAAAGATGCTGAACCTCTTGTAGATATAGAAATTTATTGGTTATAGCCTTCCCCTCCCTCCCTCCCTTTTTCTATTATGTGCCCCAGTTGGGAATTGAACCTGGGGTGTCAATATATAATGATTCAAACGTTTCTTCTGTTGAGCCACCTCTCAGCCAATATAATTTTTGGAAGGATTATGGCATATTTGTAACAGATTTTTCTCTAATAGTTGTTTTTAATTGTATTTAATTAATTATAATTATTTTTGATATCATTATGAAATACCATAAACCAATTGTTGGGAATAGAACCTGAGGCGCCTGCTTGATAAATCCCTGTTCTTTTCTCATCAGCCACTCCCCAGTTGCAATAGTGGGATTATTTTTCTCCATAATCCTCTTCCTCATATATTATTTTTTTTTTCTCTTTACAAAAAAAGTTTTTACATAGGGATTTTGATTCTATACGGATTATTTAACTGTTTTATATACACCATCCTTTTTTTAGTTTGCGATACAGTAATACATATGTTCTCCATTTTTAATACTTTAATATATTAATAAAAACACTTTAAAAAAATTCTTTTATGTATTAATGCCAATTCCTTAAATATTTATGACCATTTTTATTATTATTCTTTAGTTTTTATTTTTTATTTTCTTTTATGGTTTTACTAGTCTATTTATGGGATTTTTATTTGCAATGATCTATTCTTCCAGTATTTTATCCCTTATATCCAGAGCTTTGACATCTAAAGAGCGGGTGGTGTATACCACTAATCACCTGGATATATACTCACTGATGTGGAAGTCTCAGGTTCTAACCCCATATGAAGTAATGTAAAAAGTTTTTTTTATATTTTTTGCATCAGGAAGATATTTTGATCGCTGATTTTTGCAATTTCATGTATTATTTTTAAAAATTCTTTATCAGGGACATTTAAGTCATCTTTTTATGAATAGAATGTACATTCAACTTAGTGATTTTGGATACTGGTTAAGCTTTTTATAAAAAGAGCGGGAAAATGAGGAGATCCTCCCATTTTTATGATGCAAATGACATCATAGGTACACAGACAACACCCTGTTTTTTGTAAGTTTGGGGCTATAAAAACCCCACTGTTACTGTTTGATGTACCGTATATACTCGTGTATAAGCCGAGTTTTTCAGCCCAAAAATCGGGCTGAAAAGTCCCCCCCTCGGCTTATACACGAGTCACTATACAGGGTGAGTGGGGTGGGGGCTGTGTCGGGCTGGGAAGGCAGGAGGAGGCAGTGGGGATACTGTATATTGAGCGGCCCCGTGACGTGGGGCCGCTCATTACATATGCACTGCATCCCCCTGTCAATCAGCTCCAGGGGGAGCATATCTGTAGATAATGCCCCCCAAACTGCTGGCACACGTCCCCCCCTGTTGTAAGGCCCCCCCTGCTGAATACTTACCATCCCTGGTCTTCAGCAGCACCTCCGCGCCGGTCCTCTGTGCTTCGGTCCTCCGTGGTCCCGTCCTCTGTGCTCCGTTCCCCGGCTGTATCATGTGACCGGCCGGGTCGCAGAAGCGATGACGTCATCGCTTCTGCGACGCGCGGGGACCCCGGATGCAGCCGTGGAACGGAGCACAGAGGACGGGACCAAGGTGGACCAGAGCACAGAGGACCGGCGCGGAGGTGCTGCTGAAGATCAGGGATGGTAAGTAATCAGCAGGGGGGGCCTTACAACAGGGGGGGACGTGTGCCAGCATTTGTGTGGGGCTGCTGTATATAGGGGCTGCAATACCACTGGGGCTGCAATACTACTGGGGCTGCTGTATATAGGGGCTGCTGTATACACCACTGGGGCTGCAATACCACTGGGGCTGCTGTATATAGGGGCTGCTGTATACACCACTGTGGCTGCAATACCACTGGGGCTTCTGTATATAGGGGCTGCAATACCACTGGGGCTGCAATACCACTGGGGCTGCTGTATATAGGGGCTGCTGTATACACCACTGGGGCTGCAATACCACTGGGGCTGCTGTATATAGGGGCTGCAATACCACTGGGGCTGCAATACTACTGGGGCTGCTGTATATAGGGGCTGCTGTATACACCACTGGGGCTGCAATACCACTGGGGCTGCTGTATATAGGGGCTGCAATACCACTGGGGCTGCTGTATATACCACTGGGGGCTCCTGTATATACCAATGGGGCTGCTGTATATACCACTGTGGCTGCTGTATATACCACTGGGAGCTGCTGTATATACCACTGGGGGCTGCTGTATATCATACTGCTGGGGCCTGTATACCACTGCTGGGGGCTGTATACCTGTGCTGGGGTCCACCCTCGGCTTATACGCAAGTCAATAGATTTTCCCAGGTTTTGGGGGCAAAAGTAGGGGGGTCGGCTTATACACGGGTGGGCTTATACACGAGTATATACGTTAATATCCCTGATGAAGGTGCCAGGCTAGGCGCCGAAACGCGTAGGAAAAGGAGAATAAAGGATGGAAATCTGACTGACTCTTTGGTGAGTTTTTTAAGCCCTGGAGCAGCGCGGACCGTGATACACCTATACTCCCATCATCTTTCTGGATTATAACCACTGTTCAGTGGTCGGTGGAGGTCCTGCAGCAGCTTGGAATAATATTTCCTAAATGCCTTCAAACCAGTTGTGGGGATCACAACTGCATCAGGTGAGTGGCTTCTCAGCACCACCCCATTACTATTAGTGTGACTAGTGATAGGGCACTATTGCGCCTCTTGTCCCCCACCCTTTTATATTTTACAGGGAATAAGACAGGGAAGAGGTTAGAATAGCTGTGGGACAGCATAGAATAGCAGGGGACAGGATAGAGAAGTGGAGGGAGGAAGATGCAGGGAGGCAGGAGCAGGGAGGACATGGAGCCGACATCGGATCCGAGTTCAACTCGGATCCGATCTCAATAGGCTCCCATGTCACGGGGCTCGGATCCGAGGCTGTCTGATTTCATTCTCGGACACAACGCAGCAGGCTGCATTTTTGTGTCCGTGCTTAAATCGGACAGGATCGGATGGTGCCAAAATCGGATGGCAAAAGGCACACATCCGATCCGAGTCCCATAGGGATACATGGGATCCGATTTTGGATCCAAGTGTATCCGTTTTGAAATGGATACACTCGGAAGCTCCAAAATCGTGCTGTGAAACCGGCCTAAGGGTTCAAAGTTCATCAGCAATTTTTCATTTTTCCTTCAAAATTTACAAAACCTTTTTTTTTGTGACCACATCACATTTGAAGTTCCTTTGAGGGGTTTGCATGACAGAAAACACCCAAAAGTGACACCATTCCAAAAACTGCACCCCTCAAGCTACTGAAAACTATATTCAAGAAGATTATTAACCCTTCAGGTGCTTCACAGGAACTAAAGTAACGTGGAAGGAAAAAATGAGCATTTTAATTTTTCCAACAAAAATGTTCTTTTAGCGTCAATTCTTTCATTTTCACATGGGCAACAGGATAAAATGGATCCTAAAAATTGTTGGGCAATTTCTCCTGAGTAGAACAATACCTCATATGTGGTCATAAACCACTGTTTGGGCGCACAGCAGGTCTCAGAAGGGAAGGAGTGCAAATTGACTTTTGGAGCTAATTTTCCATTCAAAAAGTCAAATGGTGCTCCTTCCCTTCCGAGCCCTGCCGTGCGCCCAAACTGTGGTTTATGACCACATATGAGGTATTGGTGTACTCAGGAGAAATTGGCCAACAATTTTTAGAATCCATTTTATCCTGTTCCCCATGTGAAAAAGAAAAGATTTAGGCTAAAAGAAAATTTTTGTGAAAAAAGTACTTTTTTATTTTTACGGATGAATTTGTGAAGTGCCTGGGGGTTCAAAGTGCTCACCACCCATCTAGATAAGTTCCCTGGGGGATCTAGTTTCCAAAATGGGGTCACCCCCAGGTGCTTCACAAATTGATCCGCAAAAATGAACATTTTTGGACATGGACATGGTGTCCGCTAACAATTTGAGCTGATTTTTCAGTCAAATTGTTAGCGGACACCATGTCGCGTATGGAGAGCCCCTGTGTGTCTAAACATTGGAGCTCCCCCACAAGTGACCCCATTTTGGAAACTAGAACCCCCAAGGATCTTATCTAGATGCATAGAGAGCACTTTGAACCCCCAGGTGCTTCACAAATTGATCTGTAAAAATGAAAAAGCACTTTTTTTTCCCACAAAAAATTATTTTTTCAATTTTGCGGATCAATTTGTGAAGCACCTGGGGGTTCAAAGTGTTCACTATGCATCTACAACATATAAAAACAAAAAGCGCACATAGGGTGATACAGATAGGTTGCTGGGATCGTAACACGTTCCTACTCAGTTAGACTCACCTGACCAGGTTGTGTAGGACACAACAACCGCAATTCACAGAAAGATATATGGCCATCGCAAGTCCCCCGCTGAGATAAGAGGATATCAGGAAAAAGGATAAGGCCGGGTTTCCAACATCGCACTGACCAAGGAATGAAGATTTCAAGCAGACTATTTTATAATCCACTTTAATATGCAGCACGCGTTTTGTGGCTGTCCAGCCACTTCATCAGGGCATCAAGAATGAACATGATAGCACATCATATATACACACAGGTAATAGTACAATATACACCCCCTTATGACGTATTTTCCGGTGAAAACTCCCACATTTTATACATATCCAAAAATGTATTATTTTACAATAAAAATCCTACAAAATAAACAATGCTATAATTTATATACACAGTGATCATATTTAAAATACATATCACATTACAAAGAACTTTATTAATACTAAAAAGGTTCGAGAAGTGGGAGGATTCAAACTTGCCCTCCTCTAAACTCAAAAAGTAAAACATCTATGGTACACATTAGTCCACTCAGCTATTCATTTAATTACTATTGGGGATGAGTATTTAAAAAACTTATCCTTTAGTAGTCCACTCTATTATAAAAAGGGAAAAAACATTTTCATCTTATAAAAATTAGTATCTAATGGTTCAAACACCTATCCATTATCAGGAAACCTAATTATATATACCGTATATACTCGTGTATAAGCCGAGTTTTTCAGCACAAAAATTGTGCTGAAAAGTGCCCCCCTCGGCTTATACACGAGTCACTATACGGCTGAGTGTGGGGGGGGCGATGTCCGGGGGCTTGAGGAGGCAGGGGGAGGCTGTAATATGAACGCCCGGTCACGTGGGGCCCGCTCATTAGTGCAATGCAATATGCACTGCATCCCCCTGTCCATCAGCGGCAGGGGAGCGGTGCATATTACATTGTGCTCCCCCAGTGGTATATACAGGCCCCCACTCCCCCCCAGTGGTAATAGAGGCCCCCCCGTACCCCCCCCAGTGGTATACAGGTCCCCTGTTGCTGCCGCACACCTGTAAAAGAATAGCTTTCATACTTACCCTCCTCACTGTTACCGCGCTGCTCCGGTCTCCTTCCCGCTTCTACCTGGCCGGCTGGCGCAGCCACAATGACGTCATTGTTTCTGCGCGGTCACATGACGCCGGGTAAAGCAGGAAGGAGACGAGGACGCACGATGACAGCGAGGAGGGTAAGCATGATAGCTATTCTTTTACAGGTGTGCGGCAGCAACCGGGGGCCTGTATACCACTGGGGGGGCCTGTATACCACTGGGGGCCTGTATACCACTGGGGGGGCCTGTATACCACTGGGGGAGGCCTGTATACCACTGGGGGAGGCCTGTATACCACTGGGGGAGGCCTGTATACCACTGGGGGAGGCCTGTATACCACTGGGGGAGGCCTGAATATACCACTGGGGGGAGCCTGTATATACCACTGATGGGGGCCTGTATATACCACTGATGGGGGCCTGTATATACCACTGATGGGGGCCTGTATATACCACTGATGGGGGCCTGTATATATCACTTATAGGGGCCTGTATATATCACTTATAGGGGCCTGTATATATCACTGGGGGGGCTGTAACCTCTGATGGGGGGCCTGTATATACCACTAATGGAGGGCCTGTATATACCACTGGGGAGGCTGCTGTATACCACTGGGGCCTGCTGTATATACTGCTGGGGGCCTGTATATACCACTGGGGAGGCTGCTGTAATACTGCTGGGGCCTGTATATACCACTGGGGAGGCTGCTGTATACCACTGGGGCTGCTGTATATACTGCTGGGGCCTGCATATACCACTGGGGAGGCTGCTGTATATACTGCTGGGGCCTGTATACCACTGGGGCTGCTGTAATACTGCTGGGCCTGTATATACCACTGGGAGGCTGCTGTAATACTGCTGGGGCCTGTATATACCACTGGGGAGGCTGCTGTATCCATGGGGCTGCTGTATATACTGCTGGGGCCTGTATATACCACTGTGGAGGCTGCTGTAATCCACTGCAGGGGCTCTGTATACTACCACTGAGGAGGCTGCTGTATACTAAAACCACTGGGAGGCTGCTGTATACTACCACTGGGAGGCCTGTATACTACCACTGGGAGGCGACTCTGTAATTTTACCACACTGCTGGGGCTGTATACCTGTGCTGGGGTCCACCCTCGGCTTATACAGGAGTCAATAGGTTTTCCCAGGTTTTGGGGCAAAAGTAGGGGGGTCGGCTTATACACGGTCGGCTTATACACGAGTATATACGGTAAATAAAAAATAAAATAATCCGTATGCTAGCAACTTCTATTAGTCTCAGACCAGCATAGAACCCACTAATTGGGAAATATATGATACTGTCATGGTCAAGTTCACAGTCATCTCTAACCTCAGTGAACTCCACTCACTATAACCCGGATAGGAATTAGTTAAATTGAAATTAAGTATCATCAACAGATACTACCAGTAAAGGTAAAGGAGATGACAAGCTGTGTGTCCATTGGTTATTCTGACTCGCCCAGCCCCGAGGCCGTGGGGTACTCGGAACCGGGCTGTCATGTTCTGCTGGGGGAGTCACAGGGGTCGAGATCCCGGTTCTGGGATATGGTGGATGGGAATAAAGTTTACAGAGGGGAATGTTCATGACGCCACCTACGGTTTTCGATTAGTAAGACCTCCGGGTTTGTTTGTATGGCAGCCTGATGTCACCGCTTGCCGTAGGTGGAGCAGTGCCCCAAGGCAGATGTGTTTAATTGCGATCTCTTTGTCAGGCCAGATTCCCCTGGGCTTCTTTACCTCATTTACTGTGGCAGTCGGCAGCTCCGCATGCATGGAATAACAGTCTCACACAGTGTTGGAATTTTGTACCCAGTTTACTCACTTCTGTTGAAATTGGCCAACAGTCTCTCTACCAAGTTCAGCCTGGCCTGTCCAGAAGGAATTTGGTTAGCTTGCCCAGGACCCCTTTGTGTGCCTCTCCTTTCTCTGACCTCTCACAGCGCTATGTCTTTACCTCTCCTGTCAGTGCCTCCACACAAATGGCCCCAATCTAGCAGCCATGGGTCCTGTTGGGCGACTGGTACCTGTCTCCTGACACTAGTCCGGCTGTCTTCTCAGTGGGTGTGTCGGGTTGTGGCCAACACTCCTGTAGACTGCGTGGCCTCTGATTCGGTGGTTTGGGCTTACAGCATCCGTGCCACGCTCAGGGCCGTTCCCTGGTTCTTGAGCAACCTCTCTGTCTAACTATCTTAGTCCCGGATCTGGGGACCAGGTTGTCTCTCACTCCACCAGTGCCCCCTGGGGTTTACTCTGTTCCCCTTCTCACGCCTGCACACTCCGCTTGCTTTATCACTCCATCACTGCTCACTTCTTACTCACTAACTACTAACTCTCTCCCATTTCCTTTAGGACTGAGACACCAGACCCGTTCAGTGAGTGCAGTACCACTTTGTGGCGACCAGACCGGTGGGGTGCCACAATCCTGCCCCCTCAGTTCTGCACCTCAACGGCCTACCACTGCCTTAGACTAACCCGGTTGTCCTGAGGAACCGCTCCACCCGTGGGGAGCATTACAACCGTAGCTGCAATCCCATCATCCTCAGAGGTCCCACACCGCAGCATCGGCCCCAATATCCGAACACCACGGGAGGGTCATGACAACCATCCCTAAATCCCTATTCCCCGAACTTTTAAGTTGATACCCAGGGACACGGAGCTGGGTCTCGACCCCTGTGACTCCCCGTAAGCATTAAAGCCCGGTTCCAAGTACCCCATGGCCCGGGGGTGCATCAGCTGTCATCATGCACAGAAAATTAAATAAAATTAGGAAATAAAATTGAATTTAAAAAATAATATATTTTACTATCGGATTCTAAGCAGTCAATTACAGCTCTTTGGTCATTTTATCAAAACCCTGCATTTTTCATGTTAGTTGCTCTGTATATAATAAGCCTTCCACTATTACTTTAGAAAATATTTATTCCTCTGCATTATGAAGTAGTCTTGGATTTAAATCTGATCAGTGAAATATATATATTTTATTTTTATTTTGTTCTTCTTGGTTATTCAAATGTTTCCTCGATTTACACCATTTATCTTAAACCCGCCAAAAATACAGCAATAACTTAATTCCTTTAAAATTGTCCCAGTAGTGCATTTGCGGAAGGCAAATGAGATTTTAGACTGTACTGCGTGAAGAGAAACGTGAATGAAAATATTTGTGAATATATTTTTGAGATGTGCAGAGTACAACATTGTTATATAAATGAGTGGACAAATGAAATGATTTCTACATGAACACAGCAATATTAGACAATGGCTCTAGTAATATCTGGTTATAGTTGCAAACAAATCAGCTTTTATCCATATTGAAATAACATATTCTCCAGTCCATGGCCTTGTTACAAGCAAACACTCGATAGAAAAATCTATCTATCTATCTATCTATCTATCTATCTACTAGAAAATATTTTTTGTCTCATTCTATCTATCTATCTATCTATCCCATAAAGAAATGAAAAGCAGCACTCCTTCTAAAGGCCCCATTACACACACAGATAATTGTGCAGAGATTGCTCACAGATCTCTGGTTGCAGTGAAATCATGGACACATTGTTCTATTTTGTGGCTGTGTACAAATGGAACAATGTCTCCATGATTTCACTGCAACCAGAGATTTGCCAACAACCTCTGCACAATTATCTGTGTGTGTAACTGGGCCTTAACTTGGCCTTTAGACTGGCTTCAGATCACGATTTTGCTGCATCCGAGTGTATCCGTGTCAAAACGGATACACATGGATCTGATTTTGCCTCCTATGTTTCACTATGGGTGATGGATTGGATCGTATGTGTCCCTATTGGCATCCGATTTTACCACCATCCATAGCTTTCCGATTTTGTCTCAGATCCAAAAACGTAGGCCTTTACGATTTTGGTGTCCGTGACTCAAATTGGACACCATAGATTTTGTAACGGATCCGTTGCATTCCGCGTAACATAACATGGGAGTCTATGTATTTCGGATCCGTCAAAAAAATCAGATCCGTAAAACAGGTCCGATTTGCTGTACTGCGCATACTCAGAAGCAAGGTACAGCCCTATCTCTGCTACTGATGACGGATCCGTGCAAAACTGTTGGCACAGATCCGTGCCTGTCCGTGTGATCCTTGAAATTCAAGGATCACCACGGATGTGCAAAAATCGTGATGTGAAGCCAGCCTAAGAGGTGTTAGGTGCCTTTATTGGGCCCTCAGGATGTCAAATGGCGACGTTTCGGTTACATAGAACCTTCTTCCAGCTGCTAGTCACTGGTTTGCTGGGTATTTTATACCACCTCATTATTATCATAAGTGAATTATCAATTTACTAAAATATTCTATTTCATTCCATAATGTGTACATGTGAACACAATGTGTAATAACATTAGATCTCTTTTTTTATCACTGATAAACACTAAAGGCCGTTTATATTCATTATCTTTCTTATTTAGACAGTATAAACATTAATTGGGAGCCTCCTGCACCTGTAGGGTTAATTATTAGTTAATGTATGTGTGTAATTTACACTCACCCATATGCTACTGTGTATTAAGATTCTGGTGTCCCGGAAGTGTTACTGAGCAAGTGCAGGGTTTCGTTATGTATATCGTTGCCTAGGCTACAAAAGAAGTGTTGCAGGCGCCATCTTGGACTTCGCCGTCTGGACATTTCGTATTCTACTCCCTTGCAGCTATGTTACACCCTATGAGCATGCTCACTTGCATGTTCTTTAGATTACGAAAGCAGATCGCCGGAATAAATTTCTACAGTGTTAATATATGTGCAAATTAATTAAAAGTGCTTATGTGCATATAGAATATCTGTATCTATTATATAATTGCCGTAACTGACTTCCGTCGGAGCGGCGCTACTTCCGGTGGCTTTGTTAGCGAGTCCAGGCTTCATCTCCTGGACTCTGTCCGTGGCCGCGTAGCGGCCACGGCGACTCGCGAAGCAATGCCCGCAAAGCGGGCTTTGCGAGTCGTTGCAGATTTGCGAAGCAATGCCCTCGAAGCGGGCATTGCGAGTCGCTAACAAAGCCACAGGGGCTGCCTAAGAGCATGGCGCTGTGGCGAGTCGCTAACATACACCGCTATGCTATACTACAGTCCCATGCCCATACGCTTTATGCCTGACAGGCGTATGGCCATGAGACTGTAATATACCATAGCGCTGTACACTACAGCCCCATGCTCTTAGCCACCCCCTCAGTGCGCCGCCCCTACCCCCCTACCCCCTAAGCCCAGCCGCACCTAAGCCCCTACCCCCTAAGCCCCTACCCCCTAAGCCCCTACCTCCTAAGCCCCGCCGCATACCCCCTAACCCGCACCTAAGCCCCTACCCCCTGCCGCACCTAAGCCACTGCCTGCACCTAAGCCCCTACCCCCTGCCGCACCTAAGCCACTGCCTATCCCCGAACCCGCACCTAAGCTAAGCCACTACCCCCTAAACCCCGCACCTAAGCCCCTACCCCCTGCCGCACCTACCTAAGCTCCTACCCCCTAAGCCCCGCCGCATACCCCCTAACCCGCACCTAAGCCCCTACCCCCTGCCGCACCTAACCCACTGCCTACACCTAAGCCCCTACCCCCTGCCGCACCTACCTAAGCCCCTACCCCCTAAGCCCCGCCGCATACCCCCTAACCCGCACCTAAGCCCCTACCCCCTGCCGCACCTAAGCCACTGCCTGCACCTAAGCCCCTACCCCCTGCCGCACCTAACCAACTGCCTATCCCCGAACCCGCACCTAAGCTAAGCCACTACCCCCTAAGCCCCGCACCTAAGCCCCTACCCCCTGCCGCACCTAAGCCACTGCCTGCACCTAAGCCCCTACCCCCTAAGCCCCGCTGCACCTAACCCTACCGTCCGCTGCCGCCCCGCCGCACCTAACCCCCTACCCCCTAAGCCCCGCCGCCTCCTAAGCTCCCGCCGCTTTCCCCCGCCGCTTTCCCCCGCCGCTGTCGCTAACACCTAAAGCCCTACACCCGAAGCCCCCGCCGTCCCCTAACCTAACGCCCCCGTCGATCACTTACATGCCTTCTTAGTCATCTGATCGTCCGTCCCATCCACAAGTCCTCCGTCCGGCCAGGCGTCCTCTTCCTCCGGCCCCGGGGGTCTTCTCACTTCTTTCCGCCATCTCCGCCTCTTCGTCCGGCCCCGGGGATCTTCTGTCTTCTTTCCGCCAACTTCCAGCTCCGACGTCCTCTTCTGTTATCATTAACATAGAATGGATGACAAATCCGCCATTCTATCTTAATGAGATGTGAGGGGCTCTTCTGATTGGTCGCTGTCTACTGCCCTCAGCCAATCAGAAGAGGCCCTCATTTCCCATTCAAATACATTAGCGGTGTGTCGGCGATTTTATGGCCGGCCACCTGGTTCTATTTGTCGGCCCTAAAATCGCGGACACACCGCTAATGCATCTCTATGGGCAGTCAGCCCGATTTCGGATTGGTCCCCGACCAATCAGAATTCGAGCTCACTGCCCATAGAGATGCATTAGCGGTGTGTCCGCGATTTTAGGGACGACAAATAGAACCAGGTCGGCGGCCATAAAATCGCCGACACACCGCTAATATATTTCAATGGGAACAAATAAATTTAATAATAAAAAAAATAATTAAAAAATAATTAAAAAATAATAAAAAAATAAATAAAAAATAATAAATAATTAAATAAAAATAATAATAAAAAAATTAAATATATGCTAATAATATCAGCCCTTTCAGCGGACCTGAAAGAGAACTGGGTCTCAGCCTAAATAATAAATTTAATAATAAAAAAAATAATTAAAAAATAATTAAAAAATAATAAAAAAATAAATTAAAAATAATAAATAATTCAATAAAAATAATAATAAAAAATTAAATATTTATCCTATTCCTGGTATTATTAATGCTATTAATGCTAATAATAATGCTATTAATGCTATTAATGCTAATAATAATGCTATTAATGCTATTAATAATGTTATTAATGCTATTATTAATGCTAATAATGCTATTATTAATGCTATTAATGCTAATAATAATGTTATTAATGCTATTAATAATGCTATTAATGCTATTAATTATGCTATTAATGCTAATATTTCTCCTATTAATGCTATTAATGCTAATAATAATGCTATTAATGATATTAATAATGCTATTAATGCTATTAATTATGCTATTAATGCTATTAATGCTAATATTTATCCTATTCATGGTATTATTAATGCTATTAATGCTAATAATAATGCTATTAATGCTATTAATAATGTTAATAATGCTATTATTAATGCTAATAATGCTATTATTAATGCTATTAATGCTGATAATAATGATGTTATGCTATAATAATGCTATTAATGCTATTAATTCTGCTATAATGCTATATTTATCCTATTAATGCTATTAATACTATTAATTAATGCTATTAATGCTAATATTTATCCTATTAATGCTATTAATGCTAATAATAATGCTATTAATGCTATTAATAATGCTATTAATAATGCTATTAATTATGCTATTAATGCTATTAATGCTAATATTTATCCTATTCATGGTATTATTCATGCTATTAATGCTAATAATAATGCTATTAATGCTATTAATGCTATAATAATTATTAATGCTATTATAATGTTATTAATGCTATTATTATGCTATAATGCTATTATTAATGCTATGATCTAATAATAATGCTATTAATGCTATTAATAATGCTATTAATGCTATTAATTTGCTATTAATGCTAATATTATCTATTAATGCTATTATTAAAATGCTATTAATAGCTAATAATTATCTATTAATGCATAATGTATTATAATGCTATTAATTCATTAATTAATGCATAATTAATGCTATAATGCTAATATTTATCCTATTCCTGGTATTATTAATGCTATTAATGCTAATAATAATGCTATTAATGCTATTAATGCTAATAATAATGCTATTAATGCTATTAATAATGTTATTAATGCTATTATTAATGCTAATAATGCTATTATTAATGCTATTAATGCTAATAATAATGTTATTAATGCTATTAATAATGCTATTAATGCTATTAATTATGCTATTAATGCTAATATTTCTCTTATTAATGCTATTAATGCTAATAATAATGCTATTAATGCATTATTATGCTATTAATGCTATTAATGCTATTATTATTATTAATGCTATTATTAATGCTATTAATGCTATAATATGCTATTAATGCTATTAATGCTAATAATATGCTATTAATGCTATTAATAATGTTATTAATGCTATTATTAATGCTAAAAATGCTATAATAATGCTATTAATGTATTATAGTAATGCTAATAATGCTATTAATGCTATTAATATGCTATTAATGCTATTATTTATCTATTAATGCTATTATTAAATGCTATATTATAATGCTTTTAATGCATAATAATATGTATTAATTATAATGCTATTAATGCTAATTAATATGCTATTAATGAATATTATCTATTAATGCATTATTAATGCTATTAATGCTAATAATAATGCTATTAATGCTATATATACTATTGTATTATTAATGCTATTATGTAATCTAATAATGCTATTAATGCTATTAATGCTAATAATAATGCTATTAATGCTATTAATAATGCTATTAATGCTATTATTATGCTATTAATGCTAATATATTATGCTATTAATGCTATTAATGCTATTAATAATGCTATTAATGCAAATATATTATCGCTATTAATGCTATAATCTATTATAATGCTATTAATGCTATTAATTATATTATGCTATTAATGCTAAATTAATCTATATTATTATTAATGCTATTAATGCTATTAATAATGCTATTAATGCTATTAATGCTAATATAATGCTATTAATGCTATTAATAATGCTATTAATGCTATTAATTAATGCTATAATGCTAATATATGCTATATTAATGCTATTAATGCTAATAATAATGCTATTAATGTATATAATAATGCTATTAATGCTATAATTTTAATGCTATTAATCTAATTATTTTTAATGCTATTAATGCTATTAATCTAAAATGTATTAATGCTATTAATATGCTATTAATGCTATTAATGCTAATAATTATATTCATGGTATTAAATGCTATTAATGCTATAATAATGCTATTAATGCTATAATAATGTATTAATGCATTATAATTATAAATGCTATTATTAATGCTATATGCTATATAATGCTATAATGCTATATGCTAATTAATGCTATTAATATATGCTAAAGATTAATGCTATTAATATGCTATTTATAATGTATTTTATTATTAATGCTATTAATGCTATATAATAATGCTATTATAATGCTATTATAATGATTAATGCTATTAATGCTATTATATCTATAATGCTAATATTTATCTTATTATTATAATGCTATTAATGCTAATAATAATGCTATTAATGCTATTATATGCTAATAAATGCTATTATATGCTATTATATTAATGCTATTTAATGCATATATAATATGCTAATAATGCTAATTATAATGCTATTATAATGCTATTAAATGCTAATTAATAATGCTATTAATTGCTATTAATGCTATATTATCATATATGCTATATAATGCTATTAATGCTATAATGCTATTAATGCTATTATATATAATGCTATTAATGCTTAATTAATAATATTTGCTATTAATGCATTATTAATGCATAATGCTAATATAATGCTATTAATGCTATTAATAATTATTAGCTAATTCTAATTGTATTATAATGCTATTAATGCTAATTATAATGCTATTAATGCTATTAATGCTATTAATGCTATAATTATGCTATTAATGCTATTTAATTAATGCTATTAATCTATTAAATGCTATTAATGCTAATAATCTATTAATGCTATATAAGCATTATGCTAATAATGTTATTATGCTATAATAATGCTATTATTATATGCTATTATCTAATGCTATAATGTAATAATTAATGCTATTAATGCTATAGTATAATAATGCTATTAATGCTATTAATGCTATTAATCTAAATGCTATTAAAAATGCTATTAATGCTATTATTAATGCTATTAATGCTATTAATCATAATGCTATTATTAATAGCTATTAATGCTATATAATGCTATTATTAATGCTATAAAATGCTATTATCTATAATTAATGCTATTAATGCTATAATATATCTATTAATGCTATTAAGTTAATAAGCTATTTATAATGCTATTAATTATGCTATTAATGCTATTAATGCTAATATTATCTATTATGCTATTATTAATGCTATAATGCTAATATATTAATGCTATTAAATGCTAATAATAATGCTATTAATGCTAATTAATAATGTATTAATGCTATTATTAATGCTAATAATGCTATTATTAATGCTATTAATGCTAATAATAATGCATTATTAATGCTATAATAATGCTATAATGCTAATTATTATTATGCTATTAATGCTAATAAATTATATGCCTATTAATGCTATTAATAATGCTAATAATGTTAATGCTATTAATAGCTAATAATGCTATTAATGCTATTATTAATGCTATTATCTATTAATGCATTAAATACTATATATGCTATTATTAATGCTATTAATCTATATCTAAATGCTTATAATGCTATTAATGCTATTAATAATGTATATTAATGCTATTAATGCTAATATTAATGCTATAATTAATTAAATGTAATTAATGCTATTAATGCTATAATAATATTAATGCTATTAATGCTTATAATAATAATGCTATTAATGCTATTAATAATCTATTAATGCTATAATATGCTATATAATGCTATAATAATGCTTATTATGCTAATAATGCTATAATGCTATATTAATGCTATTAATGCTATATTAATGCATTAATGCTATTTAATTAAATCTTTAATAATTATGCTATTTATATGCTATTAATGATATAATATTTATATGCTATTAATGTTAATAAAGCTATTATGCTATATAATTAATGCTATTAATGCTATTTAATAATGCTAATTAATATGCTATTAATGTATCAAAATATAAATTTATCTATTAAATGCATTAATTAATGCTATTAATTAATAATAATTATTATGCTAATTATTATGCTATTAATATGTATATTATTATAATGCTAATATGCTATAATAATGCTATTAATGTAATAATAATGCTATTAATCTTTAATATATGTAATTAATGCTATTAATAATGCTATTAATGCTATTAATGCTAATATTTATCCTATTAATGCTATTAATAATGCTATTAATGCTAATAATAATGCTATTAATGCTATTAATAATGTTATGAATGCTATTATTAATGCTATTAATGCTACTAATAATGCAATTAATGCTATTAATAATGTTATGAATGCTATTATTAATGCTAATAATGCTATTATTAATGCTATTAATGCTAATAATAATGCTATTAATGCTATTAATAATGTTATTAATGCTATTATTAATGCTAATAATGCTATTAATAATGCTATTAATGCTAATAATAATGCTATTAATGCTATTAATACTGTTATTAATGCTCATAATACTGCTAATAATGCTATTAATACTGCTATTACTGCTAATAATAATGCTATGGCTTATATTATTGCTATTGATGATGCGATTATTATTTAAAAATCTTTAAAAAAACAATAAACATATTTTAGATACCCGATGCATTTGCATCAGGCTAACAGCTATAACTACTATAATCAAATTAATGCACGTTCTAGAATCCCGATGCATTTGCATCGGGCTCACAGCTAGTTTATTATAACACTCTATATAAGGCCAATTTCACATCAGTGTTTTTTCCAAATTGCGGCAGATCTGGCAGATTTACCAGATCTGCTGGCTAACGGTCTCACTTACAGCATACTTGCGGCAAGCCCCATGCATTGTCTATGGGGCTTGCGGCAGATGCGGCAAGTGCAGTATTGCCGCGATCCAGCACTTGCGGCAGTTGTAGCCGTGAAAAAAACGCGGTCAGCAGCAATTTTTTGCGGGCCCAAGTGCCGAAACCGCGGCAGTTCCGCAACTGCCACATCTGCCACAAGCCCCATAGACAATGCAAAAAAAAATGCTGATCTGAAAGGGGCCTAAAACAGTGGTATTTCAGTGTTTAAGCCACACAAGTGTTAACAGAGCCGTTTGTGAATGGGGTTAATCATTAGGCTTAGTGGTCCTGAGATCTCCTAACCCTCCCACCGGGGTCACAAAAATCCCCCATGTATCGCCAATTGACATCCTGAGGAAAAAATAAATGCACCTAACACCTCTTAGGCCAGCTTCACACCAAGGCCAGATCTGATCCAGGGCTGTCAGGGGTGAACCTGACAGCCCTGGACCGGATCTGGACACAGAAACGGAGGGCCAATTATGCCCTCCTGTCCGCTTTTTTTCCCCGGACACAAAAATGCTGCATGCAGCATTTTTGTGACTGGGAGAATAATCCGAATCCTCCCAGATTCTCCCGGACAGATGGAAACCGGATGGCAGACAGCTGCTGTCCGGCTCCAACTGGCACCATAGCATACTATGGGGCTGAAATCCAGTCCAGGGCTGTCAGGTTCACCCCCTGACAGCGCTGAATTGGATTTCACCGTGGTGTGAAGCAGGCCTTAGAAGGAGTGCTGCTTTTAATTTTTTATGGTCTGTATGACTTGGCAAATGAAGCATTGTTTGAATTGATTTGCACCCTGCCATACCAGCCGTGCTGCTCTTTTTTATTTAGTATCTACTATCTAGAAAAAGGAAAAAAAACAAACAGCACCTCATAGAAAGTTACAGCACAGGTGCAAAGCTATAACACTGGATAATATGTAAAAAGAAAATGTACAGCAGCACACTGTTCTACCAAAACATATCCATGTATAGATGTTTAGATGGAATGAAAACCTTAGCGTTTGAGAAAACAAAAACTTGCGGTTTCTTTTTTTAAATAAAGACTCAGATAGAAAAACATTATATATATATATACATATATACATATAGTGTTTGCCCGAAACGTTGTCATCTTGTGCCCTAAACTGGATTAAAAAGCTTTTTGCATCAGAAATTGAGTTATATATATATATGTATAGTTATCTTGTAAAGTAACA
This sequence comes from Allobates femoralis, assembly GCA_033576535.1. NCBI lineage: Eukaryota > Metazoa > Chordata > Amphibia > Anura > Aromobatidae > Allobates > Allobates femoralis. The sequence goes on along the minus strand of JARQOC010000006.1, from coordinate 191,209,943 downwards.
CTCTTGGTGCATATATTGGCCATAGATGTTTACTCATCAACCGCAGCAAGGTGACCTATATCTATCGTATCTATCTGTCTATCAAGACAAAAAGTGGAGCAGCACAGTAACTGGTGATGGGGGTTGCACAGCGAGCCAAGCAGTCCTTTTCAATGCTTATCATACATACTATCCAAAAGAAGGTTCGCAGAACTCCATTTCTGATGCAAAAAGCTTTTTAATCCAGTTTAGGGCACAAGATGACAACGTTTCGGGCAAACACATCCTTTATCAAGCTTTGACAAAGGGTGTGTGTTCCCCCAACATTGTCATCTTGTGCCCTAAACTGGATTAAAAAGCTTTTTTGCATCAGAACTGGAGTGCTACAAGCCTTCTTTTGGATTCTATCTATCTGTCTATCTATCTGTCTGTCTACACCATACAAAAAAACTACAGCACTCCTTCCTTGAGGTTTATGATGCCTTTATTAGGCCTTCAGGACAGATGGCGACATTTCGGTTTCAAACAACCAGCTTATCCAGCTGATGAAGGGATGAAAGTTGTTTGAAACCGAAACGTTGCCATCTGTCCTGAAGGACTAATAAAGGCATCATAAACCTCAAGGAAGGAGTGTTGTAGTTGTTTTGTATGGTGTGTATAACTTGGCAGGAGAAGCATTGCTCTGACTGATTTGCACCCTGTTGCTGTGGAAGTTCTGCTCTATTTTTTCTGTATCTATCTACCATGTTTCCCCAAAAATAAGACCCTGCCTTATATTTTTTTGGGGGCCAAAAGTGGCCCCCTGTCTTATTTTCGGGGAGGGGGAGGGCTTATATTGGCAGCCCCAGCACCATACACACACATACACACACATACATACATACACATACATACACATACATACACTTGATGACGTCGGGCCAATCAGAGGCCCCAACGTCATCTGGCCGCGTCTGGGTGGTGATTGACGTCCCAGGTCCTGCGCTCTCATTGGCGCAGGGCCTGACCTGGGCGGGGATTGCCGGAGGAACCAGGAAGTCGGCCGGGCACCACACCGATCACCATGCAACTGGACACAGCACCGCAGACCAGGAGATGAGCGGGGACACCACCGGACAAGATAGTATACATTGCGCAGCGCCCCCCCCCTCCCTGCCAGGCGGACTTATATTGTGGAGCGCCCCCCCGCCCTGTCTTATTTTCGGGGGGGACTTATATTAGCAGGCCCTCCCCCCCTGTCTTATTATCGGGGGGGGACTATATTTCGGGGAAACACGGTATCTAGGAACAAAAAAAAGCAAAACAGCACTCAAGGTCTAGTCTGAACTGGTGCAAGCTGCAGTACTGAACAATATACAGAAACAAAGTTCACAGCAGAGCACAGTCACTGCCAATCATATGTGTATACATACAGTATATACTGTATAGATAGATAGAAGTGAAACACCTATGCATTTGAGAAAAAAATATAAAAACATGCATTTTTTTCAAAAAACTAAATTTTTGGATTTTTTTTTTATATTTTATCTTTATAAAGTAAGGTTCTTAGTACACATATTGGCCAATACCTGTTTGCTCATCAATCGCGGAAAGGTGACCTTAGATCTGATGGTCTTTATTAGTGATGAGTGAGTACTAAAATGCTCGGGTGCTCGAAGCTCGGGCCGAGCATCCCAAGATACTCGTGTACTCGGCCCGAGTACCGAGCCCAATGTTATCCTATGGGAGACCCGAGTATTTTTATTAAATGACTGCCGGCAGCATGGAAAAACCCTAAAAATGTCACAAAAGTCTCAGAAGAGTGCTGAAATGACATGGCAACACCATGGGGAAGACCCCTGGAAGCATTTCTCACTCATTGTTCACAGCTGTGAACAATCTTGTCCGAGTTTCACGCCAATTTTACGGAGTCACCAGAAAACCTTCCAAAATGATACCAAAATGAATATTTAGGGTGGAAATGTTAAGGGCACATACCCAATAGTGAGATACAGCTGGTGTATGTTACTTTTTGTGATTACATGAAAGATTTTACGTGAAAACATTGTGCGGCACTCCGATGTCCCTGAGAAGAGACGCACATGAAGCCCTGTCTTGAAATAATGTGCCCATTTTGAGGAACTGGTTCTATTGTAGTATTTTCCTTTGCCAGGGCAGTCCAAAATTGGGAGGTTCACCAATGCCCCTGGATAGAGACGTGCAGGAGGGCCTGTAAACATGAAGTGGGTGTATTGTAGTATAGCCCTTTGGCCAGGGCAGCCAAAAATTGGGAGGTTCAACAATGACCCATGCATACAGACATGCAGTAGGGCCTGTAAACCTCAAGTGGGTGTATTGTAGTATATCCCTTTGGCAGGGCAGCCAAAAATTGGGAGGTTCAACCCATGCATACAGACATGTAGTAGGGCCTGTAATCCTCAAGTGGGTGTATTGTAGTATAGCCCTTTGGCAGGGCAGCCAAAAATTGGGAGGCTCCACATTGTCCTGGATAGAGAAGTGCAGGAGGGCCTGTAAACCTCAAGTGTGTGTATTGTAGTCTAGCCCTTTGTCAGGGCATCCAAAAATTGGGAGGTTCAACAATGACCCATGCATACAGACATGCAGTAGGGCCTGTAAACCTCAAGTGGGTGTATTGTAGTATAGCCCTTTGGCAGGGCAGCCAAAAATTGGGAGGTTCAACAATGACCCATGCATACAGACATGCAGTAGGGCCTGTAAACCTCAAGTGGGTGTATTGTAGTATAGCCCTTTGGCAGGGCAGCCAAAAAATTGGGAGGCTTCACATTGTCCCTGGATAGAGACGTGCAAGAGGGCCTGTAAACATGAAGTGGTGTATTGTAGTATAGCCCTTTGGCCAGGCAGCCAAAAATTGGGAGGTTCAATAATGAGCCATGCATACAGACATGCAGTAAGGCCTGTAACCCTCAAGTGGGTGTATTGTAGTCTAGCCCTTTGTCAGGGCAGCCAAAAATTGGGAGGTTCAACAATGACCCATGCATACAGACATGCAGTAGGGCCTGTAAACCTCAAGTGGGTGTATTGTAGTATAGCCCTTTGGCAGGGCAGCCAAAAATTGGGAGGTTCAACAATGACCCATGCATACAGACACGCAGTAGGGCATGTAAACCTCAAGTGGGTGTATTGTAGTATAGCCCTTTGGCAGGGCAGGCAAAAATTGGGAGGTTCAACAATGACCCATGCATACAGACATGCAGTAGGGCCTGTAAACCTCAAGTGGGTGTATTGTAGTATAGCCCTTTGGCAGGGCAGCCAAAAATTGGGAGGCTCCACATTGTCCCTGGATAGAGACGTGCAAGAGGGCCTCTAAACATGAAGTGGGTGTATTGTAGTATAGCCCTTTGGCCAGGGCAGCCAAAAATTGGGAGGTTCAACAATGAGCCATGCATACAGACATGCAGTAAGGCCTGTAACCCTCAAGTGGGTGTATTGTAGTCTAGCCCTTTGTCAGGGCAGCCAAAAATTGGGAGGTTCAACAATGACCCATGCATACAGACATGCAGTAGGGCCTGTAAACCTCAAGTGGGTGTATTGTAGTATAGCCCTTTGGCAGGGCAGCAAAAAATTGGGAGGTTCAACAATGACCCATGCATACAGACATGCAGTAGGGCCTGTAAACCTCAAGTGGGTGTATTGTAGTATAGCCCTTTGGCAGGGCAGCCAAAAATTGGGAGGTTCAACAATGCCCCATGCATACAGACATGCAGTAGGGCCTGTAAACCTCAAGTGGGTGTATTGTAGTATAGCCCTTTGGCAGGGCAGCCAAAAATTGGGAGGCTCCACATTGTCCCTGGATAGAGACGTGCAAGAGGGCCTCTAAACATGAAGTGGGTGTATTGTAGTATAGCCCTTTGGCCAGGGCAGCCAAAAATTGGGAGGTTCAACAATGAGCCATGCATACAGACATGCAGTAAGGCCTGTAACCCTCAAGTGGGTGTATTGTAGTATAGGCCTTTGTCAGGGCAGCCAAAAATTGGGAGGTTCAACAATGACCCATGCATACAGACATGCAGTAGGGCCTGTAAACCTCAAGTGGGTGTATTGTAGTATATCCCTTTGGCAGGGCAGCCAAAAATTGGGAGGTTCAACCCATGCATACAGACATGTAGTAGGGCCTGTAACCCTCAAGTGGGTGTATTGTAGTATAGCCCTTGGCAGGGCAGCCAAAAATTGGGAGGCTCCACATTGGATAGAGACGTGCAGGAGGGCCTCAAAACATTTTTCCCATTCAAAAGGAGTGGGTCTCCTGTCGTTGTAATGCCCATTCTAAAAGAATGGGCGAAAAAATTTACCACTGCGAGTATACCTCAAACAACAGCCTAAGTATTGTAACGGTCATCATGGTGGCACATGAGGAGAAGGAGGAGCAGTCCAGCGATTAGCCAAAGTCCAGAAGTGTGCACCCATGGGTGAGTGGAGGTACATGGCAAATTCCCAGAACAAAATTTTAATTCAGTTCTCATTTGCTGGTGGTGTGGTGAAGTCTGGCCCAACCCAACCCTTGTTCATCTTGATCAGAGTCAGCCTGTCAGCATTTTCAGTTGACAGGCGGGTGTGTTTATCAGTAATGATTCCACCTGCAGCACTGAAAACACGCTCTGATAAAACGCTAGCGGCAGGGCAGGCCAGGACTTCCAAGGCGTAGAGAGCCAATTCATGCTACGTGTCCAGCTTGGAGACCCAATAATTGAAAGGCACAGAGGAATCTCGCAGTACAGTTGTTCGATCTGCAAGGTACTCCTTCAGCATCTGCCCAAACTTAGCATTTCTGGTGGCACTACCCCCACCTCAGGGGCTGTGGTACGTGAGGGGCTGAGAAAACTGTCCCACATCGTAAAGACTGTTCCCCTACCTCTGGCGGATTGGACTTGTGCCAATCTTGGCCGTACGCCTTGGTTGTCCACCGAATCCTGACCTATGCCGCTAGCGATTTTGTGAGGGGAATGATTTGCCTACTTCCGTGACTATGGCCCTGTGGAACTGCTGCATTTTGGCTGACCTCTCCGCCTCAGGAATGAGAGACATAAAGTTCTCCTTGTAGCGTGGGTCTAACAGTGTTGCCAAACCAGTACTGATTGTCAGCCAAGATGTTCTGAACGCGAGGGTCACGAGCCAGGCAGCTTACTATAAAGTCAGCCATGTGTGCCAGACTCTTAACAGCCATCACTTCAGTATCCAGACCAACACGATGACTGAACATGCTGTCCTCCTCCTCCCTCCTCCTCATCTCCCCTGTCCTCTGGCCAGCCACGCTGAATCAAGGGTATGACTGGTGTGCATGTCATATCCTCAATTTGGCCAGAGAGTTGCTCCATGGCTTTATTCTCCTCCTCCTCGTCATAGTCCTCCACTGCACGTTGTGATGAGATGAGCCTGGGCTGTGTGTTTTCACCCACACCCACTACTGTTTCTTGCTCCAAGTCATCGCGCTCGGCCTGCAATGCATCCTCTTTGATTTTCAGCAGAGACTGTTTTAGAAGGCAGAGTAGTGGTATGGTGACGCTAATAATGGCGTCATCGCCGCTCACCATCTTGGTGGAGTCCTCAAAGTTTTGGAGGACGGTACATAGGTCGACATCCATCTCCACTTCTCAGGTGTTATGTGTGGAGTTTGACCCATTTCCTGACGGCTTAGGTGATGCAGGTAGTCCACAACTGCCCTCTTCTGCTCACATATCCTGACCAACATGTGCAGAGTTGAATTCCAACGCGTGGGGACATCACACACCAGTCTGTGGTCCGGAAACGCAAACGGCGCTGAAAGCCGGCAAGGCCGGCTGAAGCAGCAGGTGACTTGCGAAAATGTGCAGACAGACGGCGAACTTTTACCAGCAGTTCAGACACCTCTGGGTATGACTTTACAAACCTCTGAACCACCAGGTTGAGCACATGGGCCAATCATGGAACATGCGTCAGCTGGCCTCGCCTCAAAGCTGCCACCAGGTTCTGGCCATTGTCACACATGACCTTTCCTGGCTTTAGGTTCAGAGGTGTGAGCCAGTGATCTACCTGCTGTTTCAGAGCTGTCCACACCTCTTCTGCATTGTGGGGTTTGTCACCTATGCCGACTAGCTTCAGCACAGCCTGTTGCCGCTTTGCAGAGGCATTGCTGCAGTGCTTCCAGCTTGGGACTGGTGTGGAGGGTACAATGGATGAGGATGCGCAGGAGGAGGAGGCTGAGGAGCATGACATTCCGGAGCTGTAGAGTGTCGGTGAAACCCTGACAGAGGTAGGGCCTGCTATCCTTGGTGTGGGAAGGACGTGTTCCCTCCCTCGCTCAGACTGGGTCCCAGCCTCCACAATATTAATCCAGTCTGCCGTCAAGGAGATGTAGCGGCCTTGCCCACAAGCACTTGTCCACGTGTCTGTGGTTAGGTGGACTTTGGCTGAAACAGCGTTGTTCAGGGTACGTGTGATGCTGTTGGACACGTGGTTATGCAATGCGGGGACGGCACATCTGGAGAAATAGTGGCGGCTGGGGACCAAGTAACGTGGGACAGCAGCCGCCATCAAGTCGCGGAATGCTTCCGTCTCCACCAGCCGGAAAGGCAACATTTCTAGCACTATGAGTCGCGAAATGTGATCATTCAGGACTGTGGCATGTGGGGCGTTGGCAGCGTATTTGCGCCTGCGTTCAAATATTTGCTGAATGGATAATTGAACGCTGCACTGGGACAAGGACGTGCTTGATGGTGGTGTAATTTGTGCGTGGGCAACTTCAGGTGCAGGGCCGGAGGCTTGTTCGCGGCCAGCATGGACAGGGGATTGGCTCGCACGCACAACAGACGAAGACGTAGCAGTGACATCAGCAAGCACCGCTCCTTGACTCTGTTGTACTTCCCACAAAGTCGGGTGCTTGGCTGACATGTGCCTGATCATGCTGGTGGTGGTCAGGCTGCTAGTTTTCTTACCCCTGCTGATACTGGCATGGCAGGTGTGGCAAATGGCCTTTTTAGAGTCTTCTGGAGTAGTGATGGGCGAATCTAAATTACTCGGAATCGCTTGACTCTAGCGAGTCCGAGCCCAGGACTCGCTACTCGTTGCAGAGTCTAGCGAGTCCAATGTTAATGAATGGGGAAGCGAGTAGTGTGCGATTTACAAATCACAGATGTGTCTCGGAAGCTTCAGCCTGAAGCAATCCTAGTTTTGCCATTGGTTTGCATTGGACTCGTTTACTGTGCAAGTAATCGCTGGGAAACTCGCACAGATAAGAGTCCTGTCTGCCGCAGCTCCAGGGTCCTAGAGCCCGCCTGCTGCCTGATGTAGCAGAGCTGAGATTGTTCTCAGTCTGCTCATTCCCTGTGCATAGACATCTATATCTATGCACAGGGATGAGCAGAGAGGACATCGCGTTTTGGACTGCGTCGGACAGAAGAGGATTTTTTTAATTAAAGATGGAGTCCCTAATGGCTTTTTTTTTTATTTCTAATAAAAATTTTTCTGTGTTGTGTTTTTTTTAAAACAATTTAATAGAAATTCATGGCGGTCATGTCTAATATTGGCGTGACCGCCATAAATTTCGGGCTTAGGGCCAGCTGATAATACAAAGCTGGCCCTAACCTCTTTATTACCCAGCGTGCCACCGCCACCAGAGCCGCTGGAAGAGCGGGGTTCAGCGCCAGAGGATGGCGCTTCAATGAACGCAATTTGCAGCGGGGGGTGCCCAGAAAGCTTGGGTATCCCTGCGCTGCGGATTCCAGCCCCCAGCTGCTTAGCTGTACCTGGCTAGACATAGAAATTGCGTGGAGCCCTACGCATTTTTTTTTAATTATTTAATGAAATTCATGAAATAATAAAAAAAAAGGGCTCCCCTATATTCTTGTGTCTGGCCAGGTACAAATAGGCACCTGGGGGTTGGGGGCAGCCCGTCGCTGCCTGCTGGATCCGGCTGGTTCCAGAAATACGGCGAAGCCCATGTAATTTTTTTTCTGAAAAATCAATAATAGGCCGGACCCCAACCACTTTTTAAAGGGGTAGTCCCCAGCCACATCTTAAAGGGGCGGTCCCCAACCACATCTTAAAGGGGCAGTCCCCAACCACATCTTAAAGGGGCGGTCCACAACCACGTCTTAAAGGGGCCATCCCCAACCAGTTCTTAAAGGAGCGGACCCCAACCACTTCTTAAAGGGGCTGTACCCAACCACTTTTTAAAGGGGCATTCCCCAACCACATTTTAAAGGGGTGGTCCCCAACCACATCTTAAAGGGGCAGTCCCCAACCACATCTTAAAGGGGCGGTCTCCAACCACGTCTTAAAGGGGCAGTCCCCAGCCATGTCTTAAAAGGCCGTTCCCCAACCACTTTTTAAAGGGGCAGTCTCCAACCATATCTTAAAGGGCGCGGTCCCCAACCACGTCTTAAAGGGGCGGTCCCCAACCACGTCTTAAAGGGGCGGTCCCCAACCATGTCTTAAAAGGGCGGTCCACAACCACGTCTTAAAGGGGTGGTCCCCAACCATGTCTTAAAGGGGCGGTCCACAACCACGTCTTAAAGGGGCCATCCCCAACCAGTTCTTAAAGGGGCGGACCCCAATCACTTCTTAAAGGGGCTGTCCCCAACCACTTTTTAAAGGGGCAGTCCACAACCACATCTTAAAGAGGTGGTCCAACACCACTTCTTAAAGGGGCTGTCCCCAACCACTTTTTAAAGGGGCAGTCCCCAACCACATTTTAAAGGGGCGGTCCCCAACCACATTTTAAAGGGGCGGTCCCCAACCACGTCTTAAAGGGGCAGTCCTCAACCACGTCTTAAAGGGGCAGTCCCCAATAATGTCTTAAAAGGCCGGTCCCCAACCATGTCTTAAAGGGGCGGTCCACAACCACTTCTTAAAGGGCTGGACCCCAACCACTTTTTAAAGGGGCAGTCCCCAACCACATCTTAAAGGGGCGGTCCCCAACCACATCTTAAAGGGGCGGTCCCCAACCATGTCTTAAAGGGGTGGTCCACAACCACGTCTTAAAGGGGCGGTCCACAACCACGTCTTAAAGGGGCCATCCCCAACCAGTTCTTAAAGGGTCTGTCCCCAACCTCTTAAAGGTGCAGTCCCCAACAACTTTTTAAAGGGGCAGTCGCAACCACGTCTCCACAACCACGTCTTAAAGGGGCCATCCCAACCAGTTCTTAAAGGGGCTGTACCCAACCACTTTTTAAAGGGGCAGTCCCCAACCACATCTTAAAGAGGCGGTCCATTCTGCTCGTCATCCTCTGCAGACCACTCTGCCCGTCATCCTCTGCTGACCACTCTGCCCGCCATCCCCTGCTGACCACTCTGCCCGCCATCCCCTGCTGATCACTCTGCCCGCCATCCCTGCTGACCACTCTGCCCGCCATCCCCTGCTGACCACTCTGCCCGCCATCCTCTGCTGACCACTCTGCCCGTCATCCTCTGCTGACCACTCTGCCCGCCATCCTCTGCTGACCACTCTGCCCGCCATCCTCTGCTGACCACTCTGCCCGCCATCCTCTGCTGACCACTCTGCCCGTCATCCTCTGCTGACCACTCTGCCCGCCATCCTCTTCTGACCACTCTTGCCCGCCATCCTCTGCTGACCACTCTGCCCTCCATCCTCTGCTGACCACTCTGCCCTCCATCCTCTGCTGACCACTCTGCCCATCATCCTCTGCTGACCACTCTGCCCATCATCCTCTGCTGACCACTCTGCCCGTCATCCTCTGCTGGTCACTCTGCCCGCCATCCTCTGCTGACCACTCTGCCCTCCATCCTCTGCTGACCACTCTGCCCTCCATGCTCTGCTGACCACTCTGCCCTCCATGCTCTGCTGACAACTCTGCCCTCCATGCTCTGCTAACCATTCTGCCCTCCATGCTCTGCTGACCAATCTGCCTGCCATCCTCTGCTGACCACTCTGCCCGCCATCCTATGCTGACCACGCTACCCGCCATCCTCTGCTGACCACTCTGCCCTCCATCCTGCGCTGACCACTCTGCCCTCCATCCTGCGCTGACCACTCTGCCCGCCATCCTGCGCTTACCACTCTGCCCGCCATCCTGCGCTGACCACTCTGGCCTCCATCCTGCGCTGACCACTCTGGCCTCCATCCTGCACTGACCACTCTGGCCTCCATCCTGCGCTGACCACTCTGGCCTCCATCCTGCGCTGACCACTCTGGCCTCCATCCTGCGCTGACCACTCTGGCCTCCATCCTGCGCTGACCACTCTGGCCTCCATCCTGCGCTGACCACTCTGGCCTCCATCCTGCGCTGACCACTGAGCCACTGTACAGTGCTAACCACTGAGCCACCATAAAGTGCTAACCACTGAGTCACCGTATACAGTGCTGACTACTGGGCCAGCGTATACTGTGCTAACCACTGAGCCACTGTACAGTGCTAACCACTGAGCCACCATATACACTGCTAACCACTGAGCCACCATACTGTGCTAACCACTGAGCCACCATAAAGTGCTAACCACTGAGTCATCGTATACAGTGCTAACTATTGAGCCAGCGTATACAGTGCTAACCACTGAGCCACCGTATTCAGTGCTAACTACTCATCCACCATATACAGTGCTAACCACTCAGCCACCATAGAGTGCTAATTACTGAGTCACTGTGTACAGTGCTAACCACTGAGCCACCATACTGTGCTAACCACTGAGCCTCCTTACAGAGTTAACCACTCTGCCTCCATATAGTGCTAACCACTGAGCCACCATACTGTGCTAAACACTGAGCCACCATACAGTGCTAACCACTGAGCCACCATATACTGTGCTAACCTCTGAGCCACCGCGCAGTGCTAACCACTGTGCCACAATACAGTGCGAACCACTGAGCCACCATACCTTGCTAAACACTGAGCCACCATGCAGTGCTAACCACTGAGCCACCGTGCAGTGCTAACCACTGAGCCACGTGCAGTGCTAACACTGAGCCACCATACTGCGCTAACCACTGAGCCACTGTACAGTGCTAACCACTGAGCCACCGTACAGTGCTAACCACTGAGCCACCGTACAGTACTAACCACTGAGCCACCGTACAGTACTAACCACTGAGCCACCGTACAGTGCTAACCACTGAGCCACCGTACAGTGCTAACCACTGAGCCACTGCACTGTGCTAAGCACTGAGCCACCGTACTGTGCTAACCACTGAGCCACCATAAAGTGCTAACCACTGAGTCACCATATACAGTGCTAACTACTGAGCCAGCGTATACTGTGTCAACCACTGAGCCACTGTACAGTGCTAACCACTGAGCCACCATATACACTGCTAACCACTGAGCCACCATAAAGTGCTAACCACTGAGCCACTGTACAATGCTAACCACTGAGCCACCATACTGTGCTAACCACTGAGTCACCGTATACAGTGCTGACTACTGAGCCAGCGTATACAGTGCTAACTACTGAGCCAGCGTATACAGTGCTAACTACTGAGCCAGCGTATACAGTGCTAACCACTGAGCCAGCTTATACAGTGCTAACCACTGAGCCAGCTTATACAGTGCTAACCACTGAGCCAGCTTATACAGTGCTAACCACTGAACCACCGTATACAGTGCTAACCACTGAGCCACCTTATACAGTGCTAACCACTGAGCCACCTTATACAGTGCTAACCACTGAGCCACCATACTGTGCTAACCACTGAGCCTCCTTACAGAGTTAACTGTGATATATAGAGAATGGGATACCTTGTTCCATACATACCAGCCGCTTAACCTGACCCAGGGACGTACCACACTATACAATATATTTTCTGCTGCATATTTTAGTGTTCCATCTCTGTTTGGAGCGTTCTATTAACTAATTGCAGCATTACCGCTTTAAAAACGGGAATGTTATATTAATATAATGGCCATGCTCTGTATATGTGAAGAGTACTGGCAATGTTTTCCCACAAGCAAGATGGCGCTGTTGGAGACCTGTTTGACTGGTTGTCTGGCCAATCATAGTGCTGTGTTCGGTGCATGGGCATTGGAAGCGCAGGCATACTGAGAACAGCATGTTTAACGCACATTGCAGGAGGTGAGGATGGTAATTAACTCTTGTTACTCTTCTTACATGTATTCACAGGTGTGTCTATGAACTAATCACAACTTATTAACCACTCTGTGGATGACTGTAAGATTTTTAAAGAGAGCACTTTTGCACTGAAGCACTTTGGAGCTAGGAAAAGCTCCCCTTTATATTATAACTAGTAAAAAGGCCCGATGCAATTGCATCGGGAGCACGGTGAAATGAATTGTGTGTATACAGACGGCTCTGAGGGTAGCAGAGTATACAGGTGGCTCTGTGGGTAGCAAAGTATACAGGCGGCTCTGTGGGTAGCAAAGTATACAGGCGGCTCTGTGGGTAGCAAAGTATACAGGCGGCTCTATGGGTAGCAAAGTATAGAGGCGGCTCTGTGGGTAGCAGAGTATAGAGGCGGCTCTGTGGGTAGCAGAGTATAGAGGCGGCTCTGTGGGTAGCAGAGTATAGAGGCGGCTCTGTGGGTAGCAGAGTATAGAGGCGGCTCTGTGGGTAGCAGAGTATAGAGGCGGCTCTGTGGGTAGCAGAGTATAGAGGCGGCTCTGTGGGTAGCAGAGTATAGAGGCGGCTCTGTGGGTAGCAGAGTATAGAGGCGGCTCTGTGGGTAGCAGAGTATAGAGGTGGCTCTGTGGGTAGCAGAGTATAGAGGCGGCTCTGTGGGTAGCAAAGTATAGAGGCGGCTCTGTGGGTAGCAGAGTATAGAGGCGGCTCTGTGGGTAGCAGAGTATAGAGGCGGCTCTGGGGTGCAGAGTATAGAGGCGGCTCTGTGGGTAGCAGAGTATAGAGGCGGCTCTGTGGGTAGCAGAGTATAGAGGCGGCTCTGTGGGTAGCAGAGTATAGAGGCGGCTCTGTGGGTAGCAGAGTATAGAGGCGGCTCTGTGGGTAGCAGAGTATAGAGGCGGCTCTGTGGGTAGCAGAGTATAGAGGCGGCTCTGTGGGTAGCAGAGTATAGAGGCGGCTCTGTGGGTAGCAGAGTATAGAGGCGGCTCTGTGGGTAGCAGAGTATAGAGGCGGCTCTGTGGGTAGCAGAGTATAGAGGCGGCTCTGTGGGTAGCAGAGTATACGAGGCGGCTCTGTGGGTAGCAGAGTATGAGGCGGCTCTGTGGTAGCAGAGTATAGAGGCGGCTCTGTGGATAGCAGAGTATGATGTGGCGGGAGGCTGAAGGGGTGAGGAGAGCAGAGACTAGAGGGGTGAAGAGAGGTCTGGCTGGAGGGGTGAGGAGAGGTCCAGCTGGAGGGGTGACATTACGGCTCGGCGGCAGGTCGTGGTTGCGTGCTGGGGCTGATCGCAGCCCCAGTCAGACGCTATTGTGCTCTGCGGCAGGGTGGGGGCTGCAGAGAGGGATCAGTCCTTCCCCTCAGGTCACATGTGAGGGGAAGGAGAGGATTGGGCGCTGTGTGGTAAAGACAGGACGGGCATGCGATTGGTCCAGGACGCAGAGTCCTGGCCAATGGGATGGGCGTCCTGTGTTTACAACAGAGCGGGCAATCCACTTGCAGGGCGGCGGGCAATGGAGTGAGCGTGGCATATCAGGCTTTGCAGCCTGAGATGCCCTGCTCACTCCATTGTCCGCCGCCGCCCACAGGACGACGTCGTTGATTAGGGGGTAAGTGGGGTCAGTGTGGGTGAGTGGGGGTAAGTAGGGGCAGTGTGGTGATTGGGGGTAAGCAGGGGCAGTGTGGGGAGTGAGGAGAGGACATGGGGGGTAAGAGGAGTGAGCAGGGGCATGTGGGTGAGGGGGGGTAAGCAGGGGCAGTGTGGGTGAGTGGAGGGTAAGCAGGGCAGTGTGGGTGATTGGTGGGTAAGCAGGGGCAGTGTGGTAGTGGGTGGCATGCAGGGCAGTGTGGGTGAGTGGGAGTAAGCAGGGGCAGTGTGGGTGAGTGGGAGGGTAAGCAGGGCAGTGTGGGTGATTGGTGGGTAAGCAGGGGCAGGTGGTGGTGAGTGGGGGGCTATGCAGGGCATGTGGTGAGGGGGCAGTGTGGGTGAGTAGGGGGTAAGCAGGGTCAGTGTGGTGAGTGGTGGGAAAGCATGGGCAGTGGGGATTGGGGGGTAAGCAGGGGCATGTGTGGGAGTGAGGAGATAGGGGGTAAGAGGAGGCAGGGGCAGTGTGGGTGAGTGGGGGGTAAGCAGGGCAGTGTGGTGAGTGGGGCAGTGTGGGTGAGTAGGGGGTAAGCAGGGGCAGTGTGTGGAGTGAGGGCATAGGGGAGTAAGAGGAGTGAGGAGGGGCAGTGTGGGTGAGTAGGGGGCAATGCAGGGCAGTGTGGGTGGGTAGGGGGAAGCAGGGCAGTGGGGAGTGGGGCAGGGGGTAGAGGAGTGGGAGGCATGTGGGTGAGTGGGGGTAATGAGGGCCAGGGCAGTGTGCGAGCAGCAAGATCGAGGGTGGCGGGCGGGGGTGTTGTAGCAGACTGAGCCCCCCGGGCTGCAGCCTGCAAGAGTGCGGCGGCGGCGGCGCCATCTTATGGGGGGCAGCGGCGGGCGGTGTATTTAGGTGGCCGCAGATACTTGCGCCGGGTCCTTCTGTAAAGCCGCTCCCCCTGGCAGCTGGCGCTTTGGACTGAGGGCTGACACAGTCAAATGGACGGTGCGGGCCTGGCGGCAGGGGAGCGGGAACATGGGGCAGGTAGCGGGCAGTGTAGCGTTTGCTGGCAGAATTGGAGGCTCGCGATGGCGCATGCGCGCCATCGCTCGCTGGCAGTTCGGCAAAGGATATTGGGATTCGGCTACATTAGCTGGGGATGATATAAATAGCTAGCTGTAGTATATAGCTATATATACAGCTGCTATACACACACACACCTGTCCGTGCAGCATATATATATATACTAGCTGTGAGCCCGATGCAAATGCATCGGGATTCTAGAACGTGCATTAATTTGATTATAGTAGTTATAGCTGTTAGCCTGATGCAAATGCATCGGGTATCTAAAATATGTTTATTGTTTTTTTAAACATTTTTAAATAATCAATAGCAATAATATAAGCCATAGCATTATTATTAGCAGTAATAGCAGTATTAATAGCATTATTAGCAGTATTATGAGCATTAATAACAGTATTAATAGCATTAATAGCATTATTATTAGCATTAATAGCATTATTAATAGCATTATTAGCATTAATAATAGCATTAATAACATTAATAATAGCATTAATAGCATTATTATTAACATTAATAGCATTAATAATAGCATTATTAGCATTAATAATAGCATTAATAACATTATTAATAGCATTAATAGCATTATTATTAGCATTAATAGCATTAATAATAACATTATTAGCATTAATAATAGCATTAATAACATTATTAATAGCATTAATAGTATTATTATTAGCATTAATGCATTAATAATAGCATTATTAGCATTAATAATAGGATTAATAACATTATTAATAGCATTAATAGCATTATTATTAGCATTAATAATAGCATTATTAGCATTAATAATAGCATTAATAACATTATTAATAGCATTAATAGCATTATTATTAGCATTAATAGCAATATTAATAGCATTAATAGGATAAATATTAGCATTAATAGCATTAATAGCATAATTAATAGCATTAATAGCATTATTAATAGCATTAATAGCATTATTATTAGCATTAATAGCATTAATAATAGCATTAATACCATTAATAATAGCATTAATAACATTATTAATAGCATTAATAACATTATTAATAGCATTAATAGCAATATTATTAGCATTAATAGCATTAATAATGCCATTAATAGGATAAATATTTGCATTGATAGCATTAATAGCATAATTAATAGCATTAATAGCATTATTAATATTATTATTAGCATTAATAGCATTAATAGGATAAATATTAGCATTAATAGCATTAATAGCATTATTAATAGCATTATTATTGGCATTAATAGCATTAATAATAGCATTATTAGCATTAATAATAGCATTATTAACATTATTAATAGCATTAATAGCATTATTATTAGCATTAATAGCATTAATAGCATTATTATTAGCATTAATAGCATTAATAATACCATGAATAGGATAAATATTAGCATTAATAGCAATAATAGCATAATTAATAGCATTAATAGCATTATTAATAGCATTAATAGCATTAATAGGATAAATATTAGCATTAATAGCATTATTAATAGCATTAATAATACCATTAATAGGATAAATATTAGCATTAATAGCATTAATAGCATTATTAATAGCATTAATAGCATTATTATTAGCATTAATAGCATTAATAATAGCATTATTAGCATTAATAATAGCATTATTAACATTATTAATAGCATTAATAGCATTATTATTAGCATTAATAGCATTAATAGCATTATTATTCGCATTAATAGCATTAATAATACCATTAATAGGATAAATATTAGCATTAATAGCATTAATAGCATAAATAATAGCATTAATAGCATTATTAATAGCATTAATAGCATTATTATTAGCATAAATAGCATTAATAATAGCATTATTAGCATTAATAATAGCATTAATAAAATTATTAATAGCATTAATAGCATTATTATTAGCATTAATAGCATTAATAATATCATTATTAGCATTAATAATAGCATTAATAACATTATTAATAGCATTAATAGCATTATTATTAGCATTAATAGCAATATTAATAGCATTAATAGGATAAATATTAGCATTAATAGCATTAATAGCATAATTAATAGCATTAATAGCATTATTATTAGCATTAATAACATTAATAATAGCATTAATAGCATTAAATAATAGCATTAATAACATTATTAATAGCATTAATAGCATTATTATTAGCATTAATAGCATTAATAATGCCATTAATAGGATAAATATTACCATTAATAGCATTAATAGCATTATTAATAGCATTATTATTGGCATTAATAGCATTAATAATAGCATTATTAGCATTAATAATAGCATTAATAACATTATTAATAGCATTAATAGCATTATTATTAGCATTAATAGCATTAATAGCATTATTATTAGCATTAATAGCATTAATAATACCATTAATAGGATAAATATTAGCATTAATAGCAATAATAGCATAATTAATAGCATTAATAGCATTATTAATAGCATTAATAGCATTAATAGGATAAATATTAGCATTAATAGCATTATTAATAGCATTAATAATACCATTAATAGGATAAATATTAGCATTAATAGCATAATTAATAGCATTAATAGCATTATTAATAGCATTAATAGCATTATTATTAGCATTAATAGCATTAATAATAGCATTATTAGCAATAATAATAGCATTAATAGCATTATTATTAGCATTAATAGCATTAATAGCATTATTATTAGCATTAATAGCATTAATAATACCATTAATAGGATAAATATTAGCATTAATAGCATTAATAGCATAAATAATAGCATTAATAGCATTATTAATAGCATTAATAGCATTATTATTAGCATAAATAGCATTAATAATAGCATTATTAGCATTAATAATAGCATTAATAACATTATTAATAGCATTAATAGCATTATTATTAGCATTAATAGCATTAATAATAGCATTATTAGCATTAATAATAGCATTAATAACATTATTAATAACATTAATAGCATTATTATGAGCATTAATAGCATTAATAGTATTATTAATAGCATGAATAGCATTATTAATAGCATTAATAGGATTAATAGCATTATTAATAGCATTATTAATAGCATTAATAGCATAAATAATAGAATTAATAGCATAAAAAATAGCATTAATAGCATTAGTATTAGCATAAAGAGCATTAATAGCAATATTTTTAGCATGAATAGCATTATTAATAGCATTAATAGCATTAATAGGATAAATATTAGCATTAATAGCATTAATAGCATAATTAATAGCATTAATAGCATTATTAATAGCATTAATAGCATTATTATTAGCATAAATAGCATTAATAATAGCATTATTAGCATTAATAATAGCATTAATAACATTATTAATAGCATTAATAGCATTATTATTAGCATTAATAGCATTAATAGCATTATTAGCATTAATAGCATTAATAATACCATTAATAGGATAAATATTAGCATTAATAGCATTAATAGCATAAATAATAGCATTAATAGCATTATTAATAGCATTAATAGCATTATTATTAGCATAAATAGCATTAATAATAGCATTATTAGCATTAATAATAGCATTAATAACATTATTAATAGCATTAATAGCATTATTATTAGCATTAATAGCATTAATAATAGGATTATTAGCATTAATAATAGCATTAATAACATTATTATTAGCATTAATAGCATAATTATTAGCATTAATAGCATTATTATTAGCAGTAATATCATTATTATTAGAATTTTTTTTTAATTATTAATTTTTATTTAATTATTTATTATTTTTTTATTTATTTTTTATTATTTTTTAATTATTTTTTTTATTATTAAATTTATTATTTAGGATGAGACCCAGTTCTCATTCAGGTCCGCTGGAAGGGCTGATATAATTAGCATATATTTATTTTTTTTATTATTATTTTTATTGAATTATTTATTATTTTTTATTTATTTTTTTATTATTTTTTAATTATTTTTTTAATTATTTTTTTTATTATTAAATTTATTATTTAGGCTGAGACCCAGTTCTCATTCAGGTCCGCTGGAAGGGCTGATATAATTAGCATATATTTATTTTTTTTATTATTATTTTTATTGAATTATTTATTATTTTTTATTTATTTATTTTATTATTTTTAATTATTTTTTAATTATTTTTTTTATTATTAAATTTATTATTTAGGCTGAGACACAGTTCTCATTCAGGTCCGCTGGAAGGGCTGATATAATTAGCATATATTTATTTTTTTTTATTATTATTTTATTGAATTATTTATTATTTTTTATTTATTTTTTTATTATTTTTTAATTATTTTTTAATTATTTTTTTTATCATTAAATTTATTATTTAGGCTGAGACCCAGTTCTCATTCAGGTCCGCTGGAATGGCTGATATAATTAGCATATATTATTTTTTTTTATTATTATTTTTATTGAATTATTTATTATTTTTTATTTATTTTTTTATTATTTTTTTTATTATTTTTTAATTATTTTTTTTATTATTAAATTTATTATTTAGGCTGAGACCCAGTTCTCATTCAGGTCCGCTGGAAGGGCTGATATAATTAGCATATATTTATTTTTTTTATTATTATTTTTATTGAATTATTTATTATTTTTTATTTATTTTTTTATTATTTTTTAATTATTTTTAAATAATTTTTTTTATTATTTAATTTATTTATTTTTATAAGTCAGACTGAGACACAGTTCTCATTCAGGTCCGCATTTTTTTTTTTTTTATTATTATTTTTATTTAATTATTTATTATTTTTTAATTATTTTTTTATTATTTTTTAATTATTTTTTAATTCTTTTTTTTATTATTAAATTTATTTATTTTTTTACTTGCGAGTGAGACACAGTTCTCATTCAGGTCCGCCTTTTTTTTCCCCATTGACATACATTAGCGGTGTGTCGGCGATTTTATGGCCGGCCACCTGGTTCTATTTGTCGGCCCTAAAATCGCGGACACACCGCTAATGCATGTCTATGGGCAGTCAGCTCGAATTCTGATTGGTCGGCGTCCAATCCGAAATCGGGCTGACTGCCCGTAGACATGCATTAGCGGTGTGTCCGCGATTTTAGGGCCGACAAATAGAACCAGGTGGCCGGCCATAAAATCGCAGACACACCGCTAATGTATGTCAATGGGGAAAAAAAAATGCGGACCTGAATGAGAACTGCGTCTCAGTCTGAGGGGCTCTTCTGATTGGCTGAGGGCAGTATACAGCGACCAATCAGAAGAGGGCCTCAGATCTCATTGAGATAGAATGGGGGATTTTTCGTCCATTCTATCTTAATGAGAAGGAAGAGGACGTCGGAGGTGGAAGTTAGCGAAAAGAAGACAGAAGATCCCCGGGGCCGGACGAAGAGGCGGAGATGGCGGAAAGAAGAGAGAAGACCCCCGGGGCCGGAGGAAGAGGACGCCTGGCCGGACGGAGGACTTGTGGATCGGACGGACGATCAGATGACTTGAAGGCATGTAAGTGATCAACGGGGACGTTAGGTTAGGGGACGGCGGGGGCTTCGGGTGTAGGGCCTTAGGTGACAGCGGCGTTAGGTTAGGGGACTGCGGGGGCTTAGGGTGTAGGGCTTTAGCGAGAGGGGCAGGGGGTAGACGGCGGGGCTTAGGGGGTATCGGCGGGGGCTTAGGATGCTGCGGGTCGGGGGTTAGGTGGTCGGGGCTTAGCGTGTACGGGTGCGGCGGACTTAGGGGGTATCGGCGGGGGCCTAGGATGCTACGGGGGTTAGGGGGTAGGGTCTTAGGGGCGGTGGTGCCTTAGGGGGTAGGCGGCATGGCTTAGGGGGTATCGGCGGGGGCCTAGGATGCTACGGGTCTTAGGGGGTAGGGGCTTAGGGGCTGCTGCGGGGCTTAGGGGGTAGGGGCTTAGGGGCTGCTGCGGAGCTTAGGGGGTAGGGGCTTAGGGGCTGCTGCGGGGCTTAGGGGGTAGGGGCTTAAGGGCGGCGGTGGCTTAGGGGGTAGACGGCGGGGCTTAGGGGGTATCGGCGGGGGCTTAGGATGCTGCGGGTCGGGGGTTAGGTGGTCGGGGCTGCTGCGGGGCTTAGGAGGTAGGGGCTTAGGGGCGGCGGTGGCTTAGGGGGTAGACGGCGGGGCTTAGGGGGTATCGGCGGGGGCTTAAGATGCTGCGGGTCGGGGGTTAGGTGGTCGGGGCTTAGCGTGTAGGGGTGGGGTGGACTTAGGGGGTAGGGCCTTAGGTGCGGTGGGGTGGTTTTGTTGCGGGGTGGGTGTGCGGACATGGGGGTGGGTGTGCGGACATGGGGGGGCTGTGCGGACATGGGGGTGGGTGTGCGGACATGGGGGTGGGTGTGCGGACATGGGGGGGCTGTGCGGACATGGAGGGGGGGGGCTGTGCGGACATGGGGGGGGGCTGTGCGGACATGGCGGTGGCTGTGCGGAGATGGGGGGGCGGCTATGCGGACATGGGGGGGCCTGTTTGGACCTGGGTGAGGCTGTGCGGACATTGGGGGGGCGAGTTGTGGTCCCCGGGGAGCGAGTTGCGGCTCAGGCAGCGACTCGCAATGGCCTCGCGGCCATTGCTCGCGCTACCTGAGCGGTAAATCGGTAAATTTGTAGCCGAGGCTGTGGATCGATTTTGGGGCAGCGGCTCGCAATGGCCTCGCGGCCATTGCTCGCGCAGCATTGGGCGCTTCGCGCCCAATGTTAAATTCGTATCCACATGACGACATCGGAAAGTGCGCGCGGAGGGGCGCTTTTCCGATTCGCGATTATATAATAGATAGCTGTAGACACATACACCTCCCTGCAGTATATCTAATATATACCTGTAGTATATAGGTATATATACAGCTGGTATACACACACACATACCTCTCCCTGCAGTATATATGTATAGCTGTAGACACTTACACCTCCCTGCAGTATATAGAATATATAGCTGTAGTATATAGTTGTATATACAGCTGCTGTACACACACACCTCTCCCTACAGTATATATGTAGCTTTACACACACACACACACACACACACATACACACACACCTGTCCCTGCAGTTTATATATATAGCAGTACATACACACACCTCTCCCTGCAGTATAGAGAATATATAGCTATATATACAGGTGCTGTACACAGACACCTCCCTCCCCTCAATATATCTGACATGTGCTCATGTCTGCACTGTGACACTATGTTTAGGGGCTTTGTTGTGTTGTGTGAGGCAGCACTTAAGTGGCTGTGGCGTCCTTTTGCCCGTGTGTGATGCCGTCCTGGTCGGCGTCCCCTGTCTTACCTAGTGATGAGGACATCACACCGGGAGTGTCCGTATACATGGTGCAAAATAGCTGCCTCTGTGGACCGGGAGCGTCAGGGAGCCGTTGTGTGTTACAGGGATGAGGAGCAGTCACCGAGGGTGGTGAGCAGAGTCTGGGGGCAGGGTGTACCTGGGAGGATTGTAATGCGGTTGATCTGATGGTAGTCTACGCATATTCTCATGGTCCCGTCCTTCTTTTTAACCAACACTAGGGGCTACAACTTTCCCTTATTACACCTGCAGTTTTCATCTCTTGAAGATGTTTTTGGTGGTTTGATAGTGAGCGGGTGGTAATGGTCTATACCTCTCTTTTATAGGCTGATGGTTACCTGTGGGTATAGTGGGCTCTACCCGTTTAATTTGCCCAAAGTCTAACGGGTGTTTGCTGAATATCTGCTCATATTCTTTTACTACCCAGTATACTCCATGCTTTTGATAGGAAGGTGTAGAACTGGTACCCACGTGTAGTTTTTAACAGCAATCCTCCAGCTATTCCCTTGAGCCATTGTCATCCGCCTGACTTGACGGGTTCAAGGGCTCAACGGCTGTGACGGCATTGTTATCAACTGTAAATAATTTAGCCATGGCAGCATACTTCGGGACGGTGACCTCATCGTCCCCGCAATTTAGAAGGCATAATGGCACTCATCCCCGGTGTATCTCAACTACTCCTCTGGCCGTCAGTATAGTGGGCCTACTGTCTGAGTACACGGGTTCTACCAGGGCTTGATAGTCTCACCCTGTAATGCCTATTGCGGCTCTACACCAGACCAACATTTCAGTTTTGGGAGGTATTACAATGGGTATTGGGTCACTTACCCTTACACTGCCAATTTCACCTCCTGATATTTCTACATGTTGTGTCAGCATCAGGGCTTTTATTTCTTTTGCAGGAGTCTCTGTTGCCCGACTCTGGCAGTCTCGGCGATCTGCTATAAGACAGTAATTACCTCGGAAAAACAATTTTCAATTACATTCATTCCTAGCAACATTACTGGTTCACGTTCTCGCCGGTCAACATCTACAATAATAATACCCTGATTCTTCAATTCTACTTTCCCAATCTGAATGGTCATTTCTCTGAACCCACTTTGTGGTATTATTTCACTATTGCTAGTCCATATGTTCAATGCAACGTTAGATGGACCACTACTGGAGGCGTGTCCTGCAGCCTCATGTAGAGTCACACTATATGTGAGCTCCGGTGCCTACAAGAAAAGCGACGGATATATTGTCTTTTTTAAGACAATTCTTCCACCAAAGCGACTGGACCCCTACCTGAACCCCTAGAGACCTAGTGGGGTGAGTCTGCTCACAGAAAAAACGGTGGTCAGCAGCCTAAAAGAGACCCTGTCTCCTCACAGAGACAAGGGACCGACGCCATCTTTAACCGCCCAGAGAGTCACATATTACGGCGTTGATTACCGGATAATTAATATCTACTTGTGCCCCCGAGTCTGGAGACATTCCCCGCCGGACACACGCCGATCAGTGAAGGCACCGACACTGCTGGAGACGGATGGCTGCGCGGTACACTTGGGAGTTGCAAGTTCCTGCTTATCGCATCCGGTGAATCACAATTAACCTCCTCATCGGGTGTCTAATGAAGGTGTCGGCCCTCGGTGGTATCTGCTATGTAGTCGGCTTTCTTCAGACTATTTTGCAGACTTTGGGCACAATGGGTAGAGGGATATCTGCACTGATAGTAGTCCACACTTAACAACACGCCCCCTAGTGACACAGCAGTTTCCAGGAAGACCCAAGATTCTTTCTCAACATGTAAAGTGCAGAAGCAACTACTTCAACTTATCACCATTAACTTCAGGGAAGTAGATAAAGCAGAAGAAGAACTCCTAGCAAGAGGGGCTTCTTAGACCCCCACCGCAAGCCAGCTGTGCAGATCCTGGAATTCCCTCTCCTTCAGCTCTGATGACAAACAACTCATCTTACTACTACGATAAGTAGTCTCTTACAAATTCTTTGTGGCACAAAGTTACCTTTTAGTAATTGAATTCCACATAGAAACAATTAATATAAAACAATCCACTTGCTTTAATTAACTAAGTCACAATTGATCGCAGACAATACTATTATACTAACTAAAGTGCAACTATTATATTATTAGCTGGTCTCATATAATTTAACCTAATTCTGCATTTGCAAACTACAAACTAATTAGACATTACGCAAGTAATTTAAATTCCAATAAACACAAATGCCAATGTACTATATTTTTACTCAACTCCCTTATTTTGCTCCCTTTATCCAAAACAACTCTGACATAAATTCTGAGATACAATACCCAAATTCTAAGAGCAAAATTCCAACCCCTTCTCATAGCCCAGGACGACACACAAAAAATCGAGATAATTTCAATAAAGACTTTCAAACTTTAGAAGAAAGTGATTTAACAGAGGACAATATGATATATGAAACATCTCACTTTAGTACAAAGCCTAAGGAGATGGAGTCACCTACTCAGCCCAAAACCAAGCAAACCACCAAAGACGACACACAAACTCAATTCAGAAGCCCTGCAAGACAGAAAATTAACATCAACTAGGATGAGGACGAAATTAATTTAGAATCAGATAAAAATCAGCCGCCTGACAGGGACTTTCTACTCAAATTTTTCTCGTCCTTAAAAGACGACATTAAAGAGCAATTTTCAGAAGTCAAATCTTCAATTATAACGATTAATTCTCTGCTAGATACTTCTGAAAAAGATGTCGCTGATCTAAAACAAGATCTTCAACATTACAACTCAGAATTAAACAAAGCAAAAGGAGAAATTAAAATCTTAACAGACAGAATAATAGACAGAGAAGATCGAGACCGAAGATCAAACTTAAGATTCGAGGAATCCCTGAAAATATCAAAACTCATGAGCTCATCCCCTTCGTCAAAAATCTTACTAAGAAGATGATTCCCTCCATACCAGACATAAAATGTGCCATAGAGAGGGCTCACAGACTCCCTAAACCGACGCGTTTATCTGATGACATTCCATGAGACGTCATTGTAAAATTCACCTTCTTTCAGACCAAAGATAAAATTAACAATTACTCCAGACGAAAAGGCTCCCTACCTGCTCCATATGACAACTTGAAAATATTCTCTGATATCTCCAAAGACACTGCTATGAAAAGGAAAAATTTTGGACCAATTACGGAGATTCTGAAGAAAAAAACAGATTATCTACCGATGGGGTCGCCCATCCACCCGCGTCCTATTCACTCACAAGCAGAAGTAAGTCTCAATAACTGACCCATCCGAAGGTCTCAAAACCCTCAAACGTCTACATATTAGTGAGTAACCTCACCTCCCAGCTCACAAGATAGGCCCAAAAACCACACAGGCACCAAAGGCCTCACCATTAGTCGCAGAGGAAATTTACCAACAGTTCTCCCGAACTCTTCCTCCTCTTATAGACCTAATTGGTCGTGAATGTTTATTTGCAAACCTCGTTTGTCGTTTACCTTGAAAACACAAGTTCATAGTTATTTTCATTTAATTCCTTCTCGGACTTTACCAATTCTCCCTGTTATCGCACACTTAAAGCAACTGCTTATTCTAGTTAAAAAGATGCTGAAATTAATGTCACTCAATGCCAACGGCCTGAACTCCCCTCAAAAATGCTTCCACACCTGGAGGGAGAGAAATTAAATCCAACCAGATAAATATAGCTGGAATACAGGAGACCAGATTCTCGGAAGCAAATCCACCTAAATTCAGCAATAAAAAATTTCCCCATGTTTATCTCTCATCGAACCGTAAAAAAAAGGCAGGAGTAGCAATTCTAATAAAAGAAACCCTAAAATTCGAAGAACTCGAGCTTATTAAAGACAGCGAAGGCAGATATATCATCCTAATCTGCAAAATTAACAAAGTCACGTATACACTAGCAAATGTATATGTCCCCAATAGTGGCCAAATTACCTTCCTCAGACGATTCTTCAAATCCGTGCACGAAACCCAAAAAGGTATATTATTAATATTTGGAGATTTTAATGCCGTTCCCAACCCCTTTCTCGACTCCTCAAACAAAACAAGAAATATTAACACACAACTAGTCCCTCTATTACAAAATGAAGAACTTTTCGATGCATTTAGGTGCCTTAATACCTCTTCAATCGAATTCTCCCATTACTCTAATGTTGTAAATCTTTCTCAAGAATTGACTTGATCTTAGCAGACATTCACTCATTACAAAAAATCAAATCTGTAACTATCCTTCCGAGAACTTGGTTGGACCACTCTCCCGTCACTTTTGAGGTGGTCAATAGCCCTCCATTTAATGTCCACTCTCCATGGAGAGCAAACTCTTATCTATTTACACATCCTCAATATAGGGCAGAAATTCAAGAAAAACTCTAGACTATATTTCAAAGAGAATATAATATAATAATATTATAATATATATAATTCAGAAGTCTCTATTTTTACATTGTGGTCTGCCCATAAGGCAGTACTAAGAAAGACTCTAATTCATCTAAACGCCAAACAAAAAAAAAAACCTTACAAGCCAACACCAAACTCTTGATCCAACAAATTTCTAGTTTAGAGTCGGACATCTCCCTCAATCCTACGGAAGGGAAAGACCGAGACCTCCTCAAACGTCGAGTGCAGCTTAGAATTACATCCGAATACGATAAAATTGCTCAAATCTCCAAATCCAACTTCTACTCTAGCATGAACAAGCCCTCCAAACTATTCTCAAATCTAATAAAAATCTGCAGATCAAAATCTAATACATACCAAATTAAAAATAAATACAATCAAGTTCTTAAAACTCCTTTAGAAATATCAAATGCCTTTGTAGATTTCTACAAAAATCTATATAACCTTAAAAAGGATCAATCTGAACCCCAACCTACGTCACAAAAAAATTAAACACTTCCTAGATTCCATTAAACTCCCGTCTATTTCGGAAAAAGACCTCTCAATCATTAACCAGCCTTACACGGAACAAGAAATTCAACAAACCATTAATACCCTCAAAAAATGTAAATCCCCAGGGCCAGATGGTCTCCATAATGAATACTTTATCACTAATGAAAACATCCTTACTCCTTACCTTACAAAATTAATCAACTCCCTAACAAATAAAGATCATGAAATTCCACAAGAAATGCTACAAGCCATAATCTCGGTGATTCCCAAGAACAAAGGAGACAAAGACCTCGTATCAAACTACCGACCTATATCCCTCCTCAACACAAATTAAATATTATCTCCAAAACTATTAATTCCAGAATTCAGAGAATAATTCTAGACCTAATTCATGGAGACCAAGTGGGATTCTTACAAAACAGGAACTCAACAGATGCCACGAGGAGAATCCTCAATCTTATATCTCACGCCGAACTTTCAAGATCTCCAATGATAATGGTCTCTATCGGCCAGGGTTAAGATTATATCATCTGCGAAAAGACTAATTTTATAGATATTTTGATTTATATAGATTCTTCTGATTTGGGGGTTATTACGAATCATCTCAGCTAGAGGTTCTATAAAGAGATTAAAAAGGGAGGGTGAAAGGGGGCACCCTTGCCTCGTTCCATTCGTAAGTAGGAAAGGATTAGAAAGGTGGTTATTAGTGAGAAGTCTCGCAGAGGGCCTGGTGTAAAGAGCTTGGATAACATTTAAGATCTGGTCTTTGAAACCAAATTTTCAAAGGACTTCAAAAAGGTAACCCCAATGGACTCTGTCGAACGCCTTTTCAGCGTCGACAGAGACCACTATCATCCCATTACCTCCATGAAAAATCTTCTCGAACTAATTCACATTGACAAACATTGCCAAAACACAAACTCTGAGGGCACCTTTACACGCCGCTACAACATGGTGGAAACAACCGGGTGCTTCACGTGCACGAGCACGCAGCAACGGTTACAAACGGTACCCGCATCGCATTTACACGCCGCTATAAGGTGCACTACAGAAGGTTGAATCTATCTCTGGATGCACCGCCGGGTGCCTAAAGTTACCTTCTGTAGAGCACCTTACCTCATTTACACGCTGTAACAGAAGGTAATATGGGAGGACCTGGTGCAGCAGGGACAACACATAGGCGTGCCAGAATTGTGGATTACGAGAATTTCGTACGCTGATAGGACAAAGCAATAGCATCATGATTGGCCAGCCAGCGCAGGAGGCTGACTAATACATGATGCTCGAGCAATTGTGTAGTGTGACTGGTCAGCTCCTTAAATATGCCACCTTATGCAGCGACTACCAATCGTAACCAGGAGCTTCTTCCAATGATCGCTGAAGGGGGGTGGTTTCCCGGAGGCTGTGTCACGCCCCATGTAGATAGCAAGGTGTCGAAACAACCCTCCTGTTCCTTATTTACACTCCGATACAGGCCGCTACCATCGGGTTGAAATCAACCTGTTTTAGAGCTCTGCTCTGAAACAGGTGCCGCAAGTGACTGGTGGAAACAACCATGTTTACACGCCGCTACCTCGGGTTGATTTGGCGGTGCAAGATACATTTCTCTCATCTACCCGGTTGTTTCCACCATGTTGTAGTGGCGTGTAAAGGTACCCTGAGTTATAACTTAACACCCCAAACTATCAAAGACCTCCAACAAGAAACAGATCTGGTCTGGGAGAACGATACTTTAAACTATCTAGGTATCATCATAACTAAGCACATCTCAAAAATTTACGAGAAAAATCTAGAAACTATTCATAAAACTATTCAATTAGATTTAAATCACATCTCTAAGATCGAGTTACCCTGGCTGGGTAAGATAGAATCATACAAGCTTTTTATTCTACCCAAAATTCTGTATATATTTCAATCCATTCCACTTCATGCCAACCAAACATGGTGCAAGAAACTCCAATCACAACTATCTACCTTTATATGAGGAGGAAAAAAGCTAGAATCTCCCTCACCACTCTTGAAAAACACAGACTGAATGGGGGACTCGCCCTCCCCAATATTTCCGCATACTACTACTTTACTATAATCAAACTCAGTCAAAAATTGGGGTTAACAGAGCACAAACCTAGATGGATAGATCTTGAAGAAGCTAACTACCCTAGGAAAAATCTCAAATGGGTTCTTCTCTCATTTCTATTTAACAAAAACAAAAAGCTACTTAAACAACCTATTGCCAAAGCAACTATACGATCTTGGAGTGCTTTGGTAGTCAAATCATCCATCTCTCACCCTACTTCTACACCACATTGGATCTCAATTGAACTCCTGCCGATACTTTCGGCAGATATTAACATTGACACGTGGATAAACTGCGGAATTAAAAACCTTACAGACATATTAGATAAGGACCTTCTACTCCTGCCATTCTCACAACTCCAAACCAAATTTGCACTATCAAAGGATGAACAAATTAAATTGGAACAAGATCAACAACTTTCTCTCAAAAAGCAAAACCAACTTTAACTTGCCGCAGAATGTTGCTCAGTTAATCCGCTTTGGCCAGACCAAGATCTTTTGGTCACTCAAAAACATTTATAAAATACTCAACTTGGATTCAATATTCCTAAACTCTTCAAACCTTGAAACATGGAGCAAAGAACTACAAGTCCCACTCCCCACCAATACATTAGAAGAAACTATCAGAACGGTCTACAAAAGTGTTTCTTGTTCAACTTTGATCGAATCATATTATAAAACTCTTAAAAGATGGTACTTCAAGCCTACTAGACTACATCAATTCTCAAGTGAACATTCCCAACTATGCTATAGGAACTGCGGTCAACCAGGCACGATGATCCACACCTTTTGGGAATGCCCTTTATTGAGTACGTTCTGGTGGAGGTGCACTTCCTCATCTGTGACATTCTTAACCTAGATCTTGACTTGACTCCAGAACTAGCATTATTAATGATAGGGATCAATGACATACCAACACAATTAAGATCTCTTATTGTACACATACTATTAGCAACCAAGAATTGAATCACAGCAAGATGGAAAGACCCTAATCCCCCTACTCTGGAATCCTTATTAGGTACTATCGCAACGCATAACTCATATGAACTATCATTTTTCAGAAGACACAACATGCAAAGAACTTATAACAAGAAATGGTCACACTGGAATTTATATTTTACCCCTCCTGAACTCTGATTTCTTTATCTACTAAGTTATATAAGAAGAAGAACTAGATAAGCTCCTCGTCAACGACTCTTTCCCCTCAGCTGTTCTACCTCCTTCAATCTCCTTCTGCCCACCCCCCTCCCCCACCCCCTTAGTCTGTAAGCATATGATAAATATTATCAAGAAAGTTATAACATGATACCTTACTAAGACTTATTCAATGCCATGTATTTAATGTAAATTTTTCATATATGTTGTTTGATACAAAACTTAATAAAATTGTTGAACTTGTCATACCAGGCTGCAGGACCTTGAGAGTTCATACCTGAGGAGCGGCCCGCCTTCCCAGGGAATCCTCGTTTAAGCACAATACCGGGCAAAGTGACCTGGCTCCTTGCAATGGTGGCAAATGGGCTGTCCATCTGGCTGATAGCGGTCGCTGAGTCGTCCTCTCGTCGCTTGGTACTTCCTGGGCCTCATCCATAGGACATCCTCCTTGCTGGTCGCCCACTCGATCTTGGGTGCAGGCTTAGATCCATGCAGCTCCTTGATGACTTTAGCCATGGAAACAGTGTCCGTCAGGGCATCTAGCTTTTGATTGAGGGCCTCATTGGAGATAGGCTCTCTGTGTTCAGCAGCACTCACTAACTTTGCAGATGTCGCTGATGCTCCTGGCTGCTGGGGTGCTGCTGTAGGGCTGTCAGGTCCTACTGACAGACCCCACACGTAGACCCACTGGACCGCGTAGAGCGGATGCTGATACCGGGTGATAGAGAGGCGGACCAGTACCGTAGAGTCAACAGGTTTATTAGAACAACAACAACACAAGACCCCACGCCCCTAGGGAGAGCCACAAGGTCGCAGCACTGGAACCCCACCGAAGGAGGCCCCGGAGTGCTTAACCCCTATACAGGGATCCCGCCGGTACCAACCTCGGAGGGGCCAATGAAGCGGACACGAGTGTTAAACCGACCCCAGGCGACGTGGTAACAAAACAGCAACCGGGTATACAATAAGAAACGGGAACCGGGAACACAGAGGATCCGGAGCAGGGCTGGAGGAAGCTCTTCAGCAGGGAAGAGGTCCGGAAGCAGACCGAGACCACTGGAGTCAGCGAGGAGCCGGCACGGAAGGAATCTGCGGGAAGGAACAAGAGTAATCAGATATCAAGCCAATAAAGGAACAACCTGACCAGACCAGGATTAGCAAGTTCTCTACATAGAAATTGCCCTGGCAATGAGTAAGAGAAAACAGGAAGCTTATATCATAGCAGGGTACTCCTGATTGGTAGAACACAAAGACCTGGTGATTGGCTGAGGGGAGGAGCAAGCTCCCTGCAGTTCTCCAGCAGATACTAATTTGGAGATGGATTGTCATAGCTCAAGCAGTGGTCCCGGAAGTGAGAGGAGCAGTGTTGCTCAAGCAGGGTGCTGGACCCCTGCGGCTGGAGACAGGATGCGCGCACCCGGGGAGCATACGGTAAGGAAGACGCTACCCGACCGACCCGCGGGCGGCGGCTGCCAGCGCCCGGAGCCGTCGGCGGATGGTCGACACCCGGGACCCTTGAGGCCGGACAGGGGCAGTAGGAGCCGAGGGAGTAACGGCAGCATGCCGCGGGGCATGGGCGGCAGACCCCGGGTGGTGACAAGGGCCTTGAATAGAGTTTATAGCCCAGGGATCCTCTATCTGCTGGAGATGGATGACTCCATCTTTAGCTGGGCAAAAGTTATTCCGGGATCCTGGATGGTCATCATGCTCAACAGACCTCTGTGAAAAGGGGATAGGAGGCCTTCTATGAACTGATCAATCGGCATTTTGTCATCTCCCGGGGCTAAGGCAGGTTCTACTAGTTTAAGTGCTTTTAGCGCTTCCTGCAAGTTTAAGGCATAGTCTCTTGCGCTCTCTTTAGGCTTTTGTTGGCATCCAAAGAACCTCATTTTAGCTCGTGTGTCAGCACTGGACTCAAATGCTGCTTTCAGTCCAACCACAAGATGCTCTGCAGTATCTTTGTCTGTGTCCGGCCTGGACATAACTGTTCATTGCCGGTTAACTGCCCAATAATCATACCGACACGCTGGGCTTCTGTGAGGGGGTACATAACATAGTATGCTTTGATTTTGGTAACAAAGTCATTGAGGGTATTGGGCTCACCTGAGTATTGTGGTAGCCACATTGCTCCCAGAGTGTATGGCATCAGGAACGGGATGATGGGTGCTGCTCCTTGTGCCGCAGTACCGCCGGGTGCTCTCCTGCTGCTCGGTGCCGCAGCATCTCCTTTTTTGCGACATCCTGTGCCCCTTAGTTAATGTCGACCCTCCTGGTCTTCCGCTTCCATCCGGATGTCTCCTAAATGTTCCGCGGTGGGACCAGGATTTTCTTCCCCACTGGATGACGTCAGAGTGCTTTGCAGAGTGCCACCCGCAATGACACGCCCTCTTTACTTCCCGCCCGTCGAGCGCTTTGTAATGGCGGCAGTTCAAAAATACAGTCATTGTGGAGCAGTTTAAATTCTGTTTGCCGCGCGCTCTGTAATGGCGGCAGTTTCAAAACAGTTTCTCTCAAAAAATCATGGCACACAATGCTTGGTTTACCGGGCACGGTAGATCCTGTTTGTAGACGCCAAATTGTGGAGCCCACTGGGACGGGGTACTCTGTACCGAACCGGGGTATTACGGGGATTATCACTGAGGTCTTGGTCCGGACCGTGTCCCGAGCCCACAAGTAAAGGTTGGGGGTTATTTACAGGGGAGAAAGTCATGACGTCACTCGTGGTGTGTGGTCAGGATGACCATTGCTGCTGAAGAACTTCCAGTGATGATGGATGGCAGCTTGAGATGTGACGGCTCTCAATGGGCAGAGCCTGGTTCCCCGAGGCAGTAATGATGATAACAGTTTGTGAGGGAGTGTAGGGCTCAAGCGCAAGGATTACACAGACTCACGGTTTTGTAGTTTAACAAGTCTTTACTGTAGATGACATTCAGCAGAGTACTGTACACGGAGTCTGTACCGGGGCCGGGTTGCTTCCCACCCTGTCCGGGTTCTTGACTTCCTACTCCTGTGCTGTTTGTGTGTGGCCCTGCTGACACTTTAGCTAGGCTGCCGACCCTGTCTCCCCTCATGGGTACCAACTTGCTAGGCAATTTGAGTCTTATCTTTATGTTCCTGACCCGTCATGCTGCTTCGCTGTGGTACAGTGAAGATGTGGGATCTTCACTCATCCGGTGTTCACTGTGCTGTTTGTGTCAGGCACAGCATCGGATCCGGTATCCGTTCTGTGCGCTCCTCCGGGGTGATTTTAGGGTAACTCGGTGTCCTGGGTGTGTTCCTCTGCTTCTCCTTTTCCTCAGACCCTTGCTCAGCCTGGAACTGGAAAGTAGATCGTGGGGTGAGCCTAACGCAGCTCTTTTACACCCAGGTCTTTCTTCCTCAGTGCTGCCCCGCACTGAACTAACTGCCATTTCCTCTCCACACCACAATATATAATGAAGCAGCTTTAGCTCCCCCTTCTGGCCTGGAGGCGCTAGTGTAGTTTTGTGGGTTGTGTGGGGAGTTAACCCTTTTTGGTGGTGTTACTGTGGCACATGAACCCTGGGGTGCCACATATGCACACATGATTGGCAGTGACTGTGTGCTGCTGTGAACTTTTTTTCTGTCTATCTACAGTATCTATCTATCTATCTATCTATCTATCTATCTATTAGAGAAAAAAACTGCACAGCACTCACAGACAATGTGAACTGGTGCCAGCAGGGACGCTGGTTCAAACAACTAGAAAAAAATTCTCTGCAGCACTCGGCTACTACCATACAAGCTGTATGTATATGAGAAAAAAAGTTTAAAAACTTACGTTTTTTTCAAAAAACTCAAAATTCTTATCTTTTTATTTCTGATTCGCCAATGTCTGCTTGCTCATCAACTGCGACAAAGTGACTTCAGGTCTGATGAGTCCTACGCTGACATCAGAAATATAAAGATAAGAATTTTGAGTTTTTTTTAAAAAAACAGTTTTTAAACTTTTTTCTCATATAAATACAGCTTGTTAGCATTTGTACGTCATTGGTAGTAGCTGAGTGCTGCAGAGAATTTTTTTCTAGTTATCTATCTATCTTCTATCTACAGTATCTATTTATCTATCTACAGTATCTATCTATCAATCTATCTATTTATCTACAGTATCTATCTACATTATCTATCTATCTAAACTATCCATCTATCTACAGTATCTATCTATCTATCTACAGTGTCTGTCTGTCTGTCTGTCCTGTCTGTCTGTCTATCTATCTACAGTATCTATCTACAGTATCTATCTGTCTGTCTGTCTGTCTGTCTGTCTGTCTATCTACAGTATCTATCTATCTAGTCCATCCAAAGAAGAAATGCAGCACTCAAGCACTCGATTTGCCTGCACTGCCTATACAATATATGTTGCTCCCCGTCTTGTAACCCTTATCTATCTATCTATCTATCTATCTATCTATCTATCTATCTATCTATCTATCTATCTATATCTATCTATCTATCTATCTATATCTATATCTATCTATATCTATCTATATACATTATATATATATATATATATACACACACACACACACACATATATACATTTTAATATATATATATATATATATATATTATATATATTACACACAAATAATTATGCATTCTTTCTTTCCATAAACATGCTAATAAACTTATTTATACAAAATAGTGTATGGCAAATCATTTCTTGTTGTCTGAATAATCTAAACTCAAGTTTTAAAGCTGCACCTAATTTATTAAGAAACTCACATACATATTTAAAAAGGACATAAAACAATAAAGATATTACTTTCCCCAAACTGCATTATAGAGGGAGAGGGAGGCTTTGGCCTCTGCCTGCTAATATCAGCAACGCGATTTGTGAGCATAACGGCTCTGGCTGTGTATATATTACTTGTGTTTAATACAGATAATCTCTTTATAGCAATCTGATTGAGCCCCAAGAGATTAGAAGCAAAACTCATAAAGCAAAATGAGAAGGAATGGATACCCGCAAAGATACAAAGTCATAAATAAAAAAGCTCACCTAAAAGATATGCACATAAAGGTAAACACAATACAAAACATGCACGCAGTTCACCAATCTGGAGAATATGTACTGTATATAAAAACAAAAATATTGTTCTATTTACAAATGTTTTTATGTAAAAAAAAAAAAGTAGCTTTAAGAGGATAGCCTGAGACAGGGATTATGATTTTGCTCAGTTGGTCATTTTAAATATTTAAAATATATATTTATTATTTTTACTTGCATGTATATTTAATTCAAAGCCTCTTTGAATTGATTGTATTATATGTAAGAAACAGTGATGAGCGAGTGTAATCGCTACTATTCACTACTCGCACAGATCGTATGGTATTCGGGTTACTTGTTACATTGCGAGTATTTGTGTACTCGCCTCGCTATATTAGTATCTCCCACCTGCAGTTTTGGCGCCTGATTTGCAGCCACTAAATATGCTGGGCTTCCCTACCAATCACAATAATGCTGTAGCCATCTTGGTTGTGGCATTACTGTGATTGCTTGGCCATGCAGCATCATAGGGTATATATAAGCCCTGTCACAACCATTTTGCCCACATTGCATCCAGAGTCAGCATTACAGTAGCACAGTAGGAGAGAGCGTGAAACTGCTAGGGAGAGTGTTTAGGCCTCTTTATAACGCAAAAGCCCTTTACAGGGCTACCTGCAGTGTATATTAGGTCAGTGTAGTGTAGGTGTGGCCACATAGGAAACTGCGGCCAGGTAGGAGGAAAAGACAGTTTATGTACTAAACACCCTCACACACATCCCACACACCACTAGGAGGCAGCACCCAACCCGGAGCCCAGAACTCTAGGCGGGCCAGGGGTGGTGGGTTTAGAGGACAGTGGGTGGGAAGTATGTAGGTCAGGTGACAGAAGGTACAAGTAGAGGAAGAGGAGGAGGAAGGAGTTAGTAGGCCGAGGTAGGCTGAGCTGAAAAGACACAGACAGCCGAGCAGCACAGACACCTGAAAGAAAGAGACACACGAGTACTGGAGGAGTGGGGCTAATGGAGATGCAGAATCCACAGAGTCACAGAAACCATGGAGAGAAAGCTCGTCCATAGCCAGCACCCCAGGAGTGTGAGGAAAGAGACAGATCAGCAGCACTGAGTCTGAGGAACACGGCAGCACTGAATAACTAGGGGGAGAAGTCTTCCCTACTGAAGCTGGAATCACACGGGTCAGAGGGAGCCTGATAGTGCCTTGCGGGAGAGGACTATTGGAGGCTAGGCACACTGCAGAGTGTCGGCTCTGACGGGGAACTGAAGATTTTCCCGATATCCCCAGATTTACCGACGGGGAGCTCCAATTCTAAGTTGGAGTTCCCGCCCTAAGGACAGAAAGCACAGTAGCAACCACGAGGACCCACAAGGGTCCGAGCTACCGCTAGACTTGCCGGAGACAAACACAGAGAAAGAGACCACAGCCTGGGAAGGACACTAGAGAGAGTGAGGGGTCGCAGCGTGACAACCTGGCTGCAGGGAGTTTAATGGAAACCGGAGTAGAATGTCTGTAACTCGTGTTAAGAAGTGAACTGTACTGAGAAATACTATGAACTGCTTACAGAGAACTGACATGTAAACCCGGTGAACCCTGCCTGTGTCCGTGTTTAATTCCAGGGATACAGAACTGTTTTATTACCTTTCATTCCTGTCAGGAGCAGCCCGACCTGCGGCGGGCTCATCCACCTGGCTGCAGCCCATCCATCCTCCTGGCAGAAGAAGAGCTGCAGCGGTGGTCCCATCATTAACCACAAACCGTGGGTGGCATCACGACAAACTGTATCCTTTGTATATATCCCCTTTTACTTGTGAGAACCCGGGACACGGTCCGGACCAGGACCTCCGTGACATCCCGAGCAGCGACCCGGTCCGGTACTGAGTACCCCGTCCCAGTGGGCTCCACAACTTGGCGTCACGAACAGGATGAACCCGGTCCAAAAGAACCGGATCCCGTGTGCCTAGATATCGTGTTCTGGACCTTTCCCGCCAAATCTGGGCTTAATGGCGGTCATAGGAGCCTGAGACCATGTGCAGAGGAGGCGTGCCCAGACCTCCCATCGAAATTACCTTTCATTCCTGTCAGGATGTGATACCAATGTGATAAGAATGGTGTGTGGATGTGGATAGAATAGGTATAGAACAGGAAATCATAATTAAAATAGTGACCACAGGCCTTATCATTCGTTCCATATAAATGCATCAGTACTTGGTTGAAATACAAAAAGGGTGACTTCCTCTTCTTCACATTATGCCGCTATGATGAAATCATGAGCTGAGCTGAAATTAAACCACATCCTGAGCCAGGGAAACAGATTGGGGTATTGCACAGGAAAGAAGTGACTATCATGTCGCTTATGGTCACGGCTGGATCATGCCATCAGCACGTGATCAGGGATAGTATAAATAGAAGCTGGTCACATTCAGTGGGGGGAGGAAAACCTTTCCAGAGGCCAACATATATGGATGTCTCTGTGATGCATGCCGTGGTCCCTTCTCGCTGATCGTGACTTCCCCGATGACGAAGGGGAAGCAGCTACAATACACGGTAAAACTATTGATGCTTATTCGCTATAATTAAGTCTAGGTATAATTGATATATTTTGTGTTAAGACTGTATTCAATTGATGACAATTCATGTGTTACTTTGTAAACAAATAAATTTAATCTTGCTATAAAGAATACTATTATTCATGCCTGATTTTTAAGTCAGTGAGCGCTACGTAAGTACGGGCTCTGCCCCGATCCAGGTAAATTTAGCAAGACACAGGAGCAGCCCGACCCGCGGCGGGCTCATCCATCTGGCTGCAGCCTATCCATTCTCCTGGCAGAAGAAGAGTTGCAGCGGTGGTCCCATCATTGACCACAAACCGTGGATGTAACGACATACTGTATCCTTTGTATATATCCCCTTTTACTTGTGAGAACCCGGGACATGGTCCGGACCAGGACCTCCGTGACATCCCCAGCAGCGACCCGGTCTGGTACTGAGTACCCCGTCCCAGTGGGCTCCACATAGGGAAGGAGAGTTTCTCGAGCAGGGACAGAGAAAAGGAGCCTGGAACTAACTCCATGGCACCAGAATACCATAGCTCTTTTCAGAGCTGAAACCACTGACAAGGTCACAGTACAGTGAGGGAGAGTTTGTGGATTGTGTAAGGAGAGGTGTCTATATAACAACAGCTTTTGTCAAAGGCAAAGCTCTTTTTTTCCAGCACAAAGAGCAGTAGCATTTTGTGCTGCCTCTAGTTTAAAAGCACTAGTCCTTTTTAACTTGCTATTTGTGGGGTCACAGCTTGGCTTGTGATGTCAACATCAGCCACAAGAATACGGTGCTAGTCTTGCCAAACACGAAGCATTACTAGTACCATTTTGTGCTGCCTGGTACATTAAATGCACTTGTCCTTTTCCCCCAATATTTTGGGGTCACAG
Organism: Allobates femoralis; assembly: GCA_033576535.1. Classification (NCBI taxonomy): domain Eukaryota; kingdom Metazoa; phylum Chordata; class Amphibia; order Anura; family Aromobatidae; genus Allobates; species Allobates femoralis. Next base: position 191,171,449 of record JARQOC010000006.1, on the reverse strand, counting down.
CTTGGCTTGTGCCATCCACATCAGCCACATTATTATGGTGCTAGTCTGCTTGCTAAATGCAAAGCAGTACTAGTACCACTTAGTGCTGCCTGGTACACTAAACACACTGGTCCTTTTTGCCCACTGTTTTGGGGTCACAGTTAGGTTGGCTTGAGCCACCAAAAGCTCACCAGTTAATCCAGTCCTTTAGTGCTTGTAATATCCTAAGCAGTAATACTACCATTTAATGGTGCCTGCAAGAAAGCATGCACTATTAATTATTTTCCCTCTCCTTTTTAGGGTCACATGTTGCTTGTCCTGCACTAAGAAGTACGAAATATTAATAAGGTTCTGTTGAGGTCTTTAAATCCTATCAAATGTGACATTTTTTTGAGCAGGGATAGAGAAATCAGAATAGCATTCTAGTACTTGCATGTTGGACTCTTTTAGATCTACATTTTCAACCCACGTTGTGTACTGTATAATAGAGCAGTTTCATTTGCTCATGTCTTCAAAAAACACTGGTCTTTGTGCCCCAAGTAATTTTGGGGGTTACATTTTTCTTGCCACCAGAAGTATAAATTATATACAGTGCCTTGTGAAAGTATTTGGCCCCCTTGAACCTTTCAACTTTTTCCCACATTTCAGGCTTCAAACATAAAGATATAAATTTTAATTTTTTTGTGAAGAATCAACAACAAGTGGGACACAATTGTGAAGTGGAGCGAAATTTATTGGATATTTTAAACTTTTTTAACAAATAAAAAACTGAAAAGTGGGGTGTGCAATATTATTCGTCTCCCTTGAGTTAATACTTTGTAGCGCCACCTTTTGCTGAGATTACAGCTGCAAGTCGCTTGGGGTATGTCTCTATCAGTTTTCCACATCAAGAGACTGAAATTCTTGCCCACTCTTCCATGCAAAACAGCTGGAGCTCAGTGAGGTTGAATGGAGAGCGCTTGTGAACAGCAGTTTTCAGCTCTTTCCACAGATTCTCGATTGGATTCAGGTCTGGACTTTGACTTGGCCATTTTAACACCTGCATACAGGGGTTGGACAAAATAATGGAAACACCTAACGTTTTGTCATCATAATCTTCGAACATGTTATAAACATGCAAACTGTGACATTTAATGTTTTGTAGTTGATTATTTGTATTAAGTGATATGTGTATCTAAATTAACTGTTTGTTTTGTTGAATAGTAAGAACATTGATGAGAACTTGATACCAATGGTAGACCTTTAAGATTTTCAAAAAGGCCAAATTGTTGGTGCTCGTATGGCAGGCGCTAGTGTAACAGAAAGTGCCCGAATGCTTGGCGTGTGAAGAGGTACTGTCTCCAAAGTAATGACTGCGTTTGAAAGAGAAGGAAAAACGTCCGCAGCAAAGCACAGGTCCGGCCAAAAGTCGGTTTTGTATGTTTTGTATAAGTTAACAATAAAGTTTATTATTTGTAGGGTTTAATATGATTTACTCATTATTTTGTCCAACCCCTGTACATTTATTTTTGAACTATTCCATTGTACATTTTGCTTTATGTTTGGGATCATTGTATTGTTGGAAGATAAATCTCCTTCACAGTCTCAGGTCTTTTGCAGACTCCAACAGGTTTTCTTCCAGAATGGTCCTGTATTAGGCTTCGTCCATCTTCCCATCAATTTTAACCATCTTCCCTGTCCCTGCTGAAGAAAAGCAGGCCCAAACCATGATGCTGCCACCACCATGTTTGACAGTGGGGATTTTGTTTTGAGGGTGATGAGCTGTGTTGCTTTTATGCCAAACATATCGTTTTGCATTGTGGACAAAAAGGCTTGATTTTGGTTTCATCTGACCAGAGCACCTTATTCCAGATGTTTGGTGTGTATCCCAAGTGGCTTGTGGCAAACGTCAAAGGAGACTTTTTATGGATATCGTTGAGAAATGGCTTTCTTCTTGCCACTCTTCCATAAAGGCCAGATTTATGCAGTGTACGACTGATTGTTGTCCTATGGAGAGACTCTCCCACCTCAGCTGTAGATCTCTGCAGTTCATCCAGAGTGATCATGGGCCTTTTGGCTGCATCTCTGATCAGACTTCTTGTTCGAGATGAAAGTTTAGAGGGACGGCCGAGTCTTGGTAGGTTTGCAGTGGTCTGATACTCCTTCTAATTCAATATGATCTCTTACACAGTGCTCCTTGTATTTCAAAAAGAGTAATAGGTATTTGTGTGAGCGCTGGGGAATCAACCGGCACCAAGGCTATTATGAATAGTTACCTCTCGGCTTTATTTGTACAATGACAAGGCAGGGTCCTTTAGGCCTTGTTATTGTACAAATAAAGCCGAGAGGTAACTATTCATAATAGCCTTGGTGCCGGTTGATTCCCCAGCGCTCACACAAATACCTATTACTCTTTTTGAAATACATTCGTTCCTCCGCTGTGCGGAGTGAGGTATGGAGCAGCTTCGGGCAATAGGACCTTGGATGACGTCCTGAACACGCCCACGGACCCACCACGTGACGACTCACATGTGAGGTGCTGGGATTAAGGACGCAGCAAAATCTTCATCATCCACAGCCGCTCATTAGCCGAGGACACAGGGAGATAAACATCAATGCACTAATTCTTGTTGTGCAGACAGCACAACAAGCACAGGTGAGGTTCCCATTCAAATAACCTGCCCCCGATGACAATTACAGAGTGGCGCAACAATATTACCTTCTTTGACAGTGCTCCTTGAGATGTTTAAAACTTGGAAATCTTTTTGTATCCAAATCCAGCTTTGAACTTCGCCACAACAGTATCTCGGACCTGCCTGGTTTATTCCTTGGTCTTCATGATGCTTTCTACACTTGAAACAGAACCCTGAGACTATCACAGAGCAGGTGTATTTATACGGAGACTTGATTACACATAGGTGGATGCTATTTATCATTATAAGTCATTTAGGACAACATTGAATCATTCAGATATCCTCACTTAACTTCTAGAGTGAGCTTGCTGCACTGACAGCAAAGGGGCCGAATAATATTGCATGCCCCACTTTTCAGATCTTTATTTATTAAAAAAGTTTAAAATATGCAATAAATTTCATTCCACTTCACGATTGTGTCCCACTTGTTGTTGATTCTTCACAAAAAAATTAGAATTTATATCTTTGTGTTTGAAGCCTGAAATGTGGCAAAAGGTTGAAAAGTTCAAGGGGGCCAAATACTTTCTCAAGGCACTGTATGTCCACTTTCCAATTCTAAATGTTTGTTATGTATTAGGAACTGCAGGTTGTGTGTAGGAGGCATCAGCACTCGCTTCCTGTACAACATGTTGTGAAGGAGGTAACACAAGGGAAGTGCCAAAGGTTTCGCACTCATGCACAGTTATGTTTCAACTACCTAGTAGGGTGCTACGTCTGTCAGCATTATTTTGAGGATGTTAACAGAGGTATCATGTTGAATTTCACTTTTTATTCTGGGTTATTTGATGCCTCTTTGGTGGTATCTGGGCATCATTTTTTAAAATGGGGATACTTTTCTTGTGGTGTTTTTGTTGTATGTTTTGTGAATTTAGCTAGGCTCTCTGAGCACCATACCTATACATGTCACTCATCTCACGATTCCTGATCAATGTTAAAGCTTTGCTTCCGCTATACCACTATCGTGACATCATTGATTTGAATGGGGTTTCGTATTTTGGTGACCTTTTCGACTAAGTAGTGGGCGAACATATGCCGAACATATAACAATGAACTTTAAAAGGTTTTGTCACCTCTACTTAAGATTAGTTTGAAAAATGAACATTGGTTGCTGTCATCTGGAGGGATTAGAAACGGTGGAGAAATCTAGTCCTTGTTGAATTTAATCACATTAGATCTGTCTGCATTTTCTGTGGAGAGGCATATTTGCCTATCAGCATTGATTGATTTCCCCAGCGTAACTGAAAACACGCTTTAACATCACATTAGCAGCAGGGCAGGCCAACATCTCCAAGGCATATAAGGAGAGGTTAGGCTAAGTGTTCAGCTTGGACACCAAATAATTAAAAGGAATTGAAGCAATAGGAAGGACGCAGGTATGGTCACTTAAGTGCACCTTGAGCATGTTGTTCAACTTCTCCCTCCTTGACATTGTTACAGGCACAGTTAGCCCTTGCTGATCTGCTGGTTTATTGAAATTGGCTCAGTTTGTGCACATTTTCCTCTCACCTCTGTTGGTCGTGGAGTGTGTGTCTCTCTCCATTAATCCTTGCTGTAAAAAAGAGCTGGTGCCTCTGCCTCAATCATTGTCTAAGGCTTGGGTTACATTATGTATTACCTCGCTATCCGGGGGGTCATGCTAAAAAGTTAGAGTTTTGCAACATAAATGCGGTTCTACCGCCATGGTAGTGCCGCGTTTACGCTGCCCATACTCACCTATGGAGGCCCCGCCCCTATTGTGACATCAACGCCGACACCAGATGGTCATCTCGCGGTATATTCCAATAACGAGCAAAGACGCAGTCCACAGCGTCTTTGCTCGTGTTTGGAAATACCGAGAGATTGCCACCTGATGCCAACGTTGATGTCGCGTTAGGGGCGGGGCCTCCATAGGTGAGTATGGGCAGCATAAACACGGCGCTACCATGGCAGTAGCACCACGTTTATGCTGCAAAACTCTAAGTTTTTTGCGCAACCCTTCAGGCAGCGCGCCAATAACAAGTGTGACCCTAGCCTAAGAGGGATGTTTTCAGGAACTAATCTACAATGGGCCTCTTGAAGGATTCCATTGTGCAATCCTTTGGTGACTCCAAAAGAAGAGAAGGAATTTTCTCCTTGTACCATCGGATGAGCAAGGTGGCCAACCTATACTTACACATGAACTGTGTCATGTAGGGCAAGCTGCAAAGAGGCAAAGGTTCTGTGTCCCCACCAGGAGGAACAATACACATCATCCTCATGCTGACTCGCCTCCTTCTCCACCTCCTCCTCTCCAGCCCATCCAAGTTCGGGTTGGGAGTCACCTCTGTAGCATTGGGAGTCCTCATGGTAACACAGAAAAAACAAGTCCTCTCCCTCCTTATCCTCCTCATCCTCCTCATCTTCCTCATAATCACACAATTTTGCCTCAGAATATTGGCTGGGCGGTGTAGTATCACCCATTGGGAAATCTTGCTCCATAGCCACATAATGGGCATTCAAAGGCTCTGCTTTGAGATTATGCAGCAATTGTTTCAACAGACAGAGCAGTAGGATGGTTACGCTGATAATAGCCTGATCATCGCTCACCAGCTTGGTGCAGTACTAAAAGTTCTCAGAACCTCACAAATGTCAGCAATCCACACCCAACTGACACATGTTAAGTGTGGTGGCTGAATCTCAGTGTAATGGGCATGTTGAAGCTAGTATTCAGCTACAGTGCTCTGCTGCTCACTAATACTCGACAAAATATGAAATGTTGAGTTCCACCAAGTGGGCAGGTCACAAATGAGTCGATGACTTACTAAATTCAAGACCAGCAAAAGTGGTAGAGTAATGGCAGAAATGGGCACTAATATGGCACACTTTCTGAAGTATGTATGGCAAGTCAGGGTATGTTTTGATTAATTTCTGAACAACTAGGTTCAGCGTGTGAGCCATGCATGGCACATGTTACAGACCTTTAAAGCCACCACCAGCTTACTGCCTTATTGCATACGAATATGCCCATAGAGGAGGGCCCTACCAAATGGAGGAGGGCCATCCCTAATGTATAGATGACCTTCAGTGGCAGCAACCATGGCTTTGCTTATGCCGTTATTCTTAAGGCAGTGGTTTCAGCCCCCAAATGTATAGAGGTGTGCCCTCCAAAATGTATAGAGGATGACCCTCACAAATATATAGAGGATGGCCCTCCAAAATATATAGAGGATGGCCCCCCCAAATGTATAGAGGAGGCCCTCCCAAATGGATAGAGGAGGGCCCTCACAAATGATTAAAGGAGGGCTCTCCTAAATGCCACAATGGGCACATTGTCGGCAAGGGAAGCATGAAGTGCTCTAAAATTTCCTTGTAGATGGCAGCGCTGAGTTGATAAAACATAGTCGTCCTACTCCAGTAGATGACATCGCTCCCCAAACATCACTGATTGGGGAAACTTCAATCTAGACCTCAAGCAGCTTGGATTATGTGCCTCTCCACTCTTTCTCCAGACTCTGGGCCTTTGATTTCCAAATGTAATGCAAAACTTACTTTAATCTGAAACCAACACCTTGGATCACTGAGCAATAGTCCAGTTCTTTTTCTCCTTGGCCCAGGTAAAACGCTCCTTGCTTTGTCTATTTGTTATGAGTGGATTGACACAAGAAATGCGACAGTTGTAGCCCATGTACTGGTTACGTTTCTGTGTGGTGACTCTTCAAGCTCTGACTCCAGCATCCATTCCTTGTGAATCTCTCTTTCACTCTCTTTTTTAACAATGTCCTTTATTTCAATGTTTATTTTCCCATCTGCCTTTGCCATTCACTTTCACCGCCCCATCCCCCCTCCGTCACCCCTCATTCACATCAGCCCCTCTCTCCTTCCCTACCCAATGTACAACTCCCATGCTATCTTCACCTTACTGAATATTCTCAGACCATCATATTCCAGGGTATTGCTTCATAAACAATGCCACAATTCCAAAAACTATTGCTTTTTCTCTTTTTACTGCTGCTCCTGTCAGGTGATATCTCTCCAAATCCTGGTCCACCTCTGCCAACTTCAACCCCTCCCCCACCTCACATAGAAACCATGCTAACCTTATCAACATTACCTGCACACCTTCATCTCCCACTTTTAATTTTACTCTCTGGAATCCAAAGTCTGTATGCAACCAGCTCTCCTTTATCCACAACTACTTTCTCACTAACTCTGTTAATCTGCTGGCACCCACTGAAACCTGGATCCAGGACCCAGACACGGTTTCCCTTGCTGCTATTTCTCATGGCGGTTTACATTTCTCCCATTCGCTGAGACCTGGGAACAGACATGGTGGTGGAGTTGGCTTACTCCTGTCCCCACAATGTACTTTCCAGGTCATCCCCCCTGCTCCATCACTCTCATTCCCTTCTTTCGAGGTCCACACCATTAAGCTCTTCCATCCCCTCCTTCTCAGAGTAGCAGTGGTACACCACCCCCAGAGTCACCCACCCAGTTCCTCGACCATTTCTCCACGTGACTGCCGCATTTCATGTCCTCAGAATTACCAACCCTTATTACCAACCTCAAATTGCTGTTACCCCTATCTCTCCCCACATTTCCTCCAGCTCACTCTCCACATTTAAACAAGAAAAAAACCAGAGAGAGAGATCGTGCTTTTGTGATCCACGCTGCAGTCCCACCGTACCCAAATAAATGCCAGGGTAGCTAAGAGTACGCAAGCAGCTTCTTTATTCCATCAGTATTTCCAACGCGTTTCGGTACTGACCTTGTACCTTCCTCAGGGATATGCAGCACATCCCTGAGGAAGGTACAAGGTCTGTACCAAAATGCATTGGAAATACTGATGGAATAAAGAAGCAGCTTGCATGCTCTTGGCTTCCCTGGCATGTATTCGGGTACGGTGAGACGGCAGCTCGGATTACTAAAGCACGATCTCTCTCTGGTCTTTTTCTTGGATACATCACCACTGTTACGTGGGAGTGCGGATCCAGCAGCAGGTGTCTGAGCTAATTTACCAGTAGATCAAGTCGCAGCACACATGGTCAACCCCCATCCAGATATGGAGATTGGAAGCAATAAATGTAATATAGAACCACAGAAATGTAACATGTAAATAGCAACTCTTGTAAAAATGTAAGACAATGTAAATAGTAGTGTACAAAAGAGTGAAAGAGTAGCCACAAAATAGATCATACCTGGTACACAACATCAAAAGGTGTGAGTGGAGTTGGCGTAAGGAGCTGTCTACGGAGAGCAAAATCTTGGCCAATAGGTGACCCCAAGGCCAGGAGGTCTACAGCGCTTATGACCGGTAGAGGCCCCTGCAGTAACTAGGACTCCTACGCCGAGGCACCTGTAGTAAGTGTTGTTGTGTATTCTGAACTTTTAAGGCTACAAAGACTTTACCTGTAAGGACCTTATTAAATGTGTTGATCTTTTGAAAGACTTTATCCCTTTTTACCCAAGGCTTACAGAGACTGTACTGTAAAGACTCTTCAAAATAACTTTCTCCTTGTTTTTCAATTTAAAAAGGACCATAGTCACAGGACTGGTTGTGACAACTAACTACACTTTCCTGCCTGCCGTGGATGGACTAGCACCATATGGACTGCACCTGTATTACCATTCCTTCAATGGTTTTTGTAAATTTTTGACTTTTGAGACTCTGTACATATGTTACCAATCATTGTTGTTGTTGAAAATTGTTATTATACGTGTGTTAACCAAAAATGTTTCTCAGTCCAGGAGTACTGATCTTACCTAGGGGGGAATGTGGCGCCCTGCTCACACAGGTAACCGCAGACTCACCTACAGCACGGATAGGTTTCCACAGTGGGTACACAGACACAAACAACACCTTCCACCCCAGCACAGTAGGGGGAGCTCAACTTGCTGCCCTTAGGCAAGATCCCCTATAAATACTGGTGCTGGGGTCGGAGTTAGAGAGAGTGTGCAGACACTACAAGAGCTGTGAAGATGTTATGGTGGTTGGTGCTGCACTGGGCCCGAGCCAGTGACCCTGAACAGCCTTCAGAATAGACATGCAGGGCCCAAGAGTGGGATCGGAAGGTGAGGAGAGAATGGAGAAAGAGAAAAGTGGGGAATGAGGAGCCATCTTTGGGTTCATCCCAGAAAGCACACCAACAAGGGAGCCACCAACAAGGGAGTCCGTCACTGCGGAGAGAGGAATAACGGCAGTCCATCGAGGGTTTCCCAACTACAGCACAGGTGGTAGGAGAGCAGAGGAGGCCAGCCAAGTTTCACACGGGGCAGAGGCTTCACACACTCGGGAAAAGAGAAAAGGAGGCCTTATACCCACGTGCTGTGGATATCCAGAAGTGCTTCTTGACTACCTGACAGTGCACCGGACTGTTATTTGCGATACCTTCAGTAAAAGGTAAAGAAACAACCTATGGTGTGTATGTCAATTGCTCAACCGTTGCCCCTGCCATCCACAGAGACTGTCCCGTTACCTAACAGCCCAACCAAATTCCTTCCTCATCATCATTACCAAACTCCCCAGGGATCCAGCTCCACCTGTGGGGAGCTTCGACACCTAGCTGCCCGTCCTTCATCCCTGGAGGCCCCTCGCAGCGCTGGTGCAATCACCAGAAACCACAGGTGGCGTCACATGAACTTTATACTTTATTATTTTCAAATGTTCCCCTTTTTGAAAGCAGACCACCAGGGCCAGGGGTCTGGGCAGGACACCAGTGACATCCCTACTGCAGCAGTGGGCCCAGATACCCAAGTCCCCATACCCTGGGGTGGATCATTTAGCACTGATGATGCCATTCTCAACATGACTATTCCGGGCATCTACAGTACATGCTAGAGCACACTTTGATCAGTATGAAGATCAGGTGGTGGTCCAGAGGAAGAGGATGAAGAAGATGAGAGGAGTATGCAGAAGGGATAAGATCTGAAAGGTCTGGACTTTCATAAGCACAGAGGCAGGTGGTATAGGAGGATGAAGTTAGGGAATCGACGATGGCTTATGGTAGCAGCCAAACTGATGATGGGCAATGGGCATGGAACATTCAGCAGATGAGAGAGATATTGAGCAAATTTCTGTCAAGAAAGGCCCTGGGAGCCTTAATCAGGCAGAAGGGCCTCATGACAAATGTAGAGGGTAAGGAGTGAAGGGGTTAATATGGTTAATGGGGATTAAGGCTGCTGGCCTGCACTGTGGACGTGGAGGGGTTAGGATTGGTGAAAGGAATAAGGGGGCAGGTTTATGTGGGGTGATATAGAGAGTGAGAAGGGGGGAGGTACCTTCTATTGTGCTGTGGAATTGACAGAAGAAAGGCAGGCTGCAGCCTTCCATCCATCCAGCCAGCCAGGATTATGGATAGTGCTGCAGGAGATGGAGTCCCACAGCAGCTGGCAGGGTCTCTTGTGCTGTGGAACCGACAGAAGACAGGCAGGCTGCAGCCATCCATCCATCCAGCCAGGATTATGGATAGTGCTGCAGCAGATGGCGTCCCACAGCAGCTGGCAGGGTCTCTTGTGCTGTGGAACCGACAGAAGACAGGCAGGCTGCAACCGTCCATCCATCCATCCATTCAGGATTGTGGATGGTGCTGCAGGACATGGAGTCCCACAGCAGCTGGCAGGGCCTGTGCTGCACACTGACGGCGGGGGCCAGCCGGCTTCATGATGGGCCTTGGTGCACGGCTACTGTGGAGAGGTGAGCCGCATTTCGAGTCAGTAGCCCCCTCAGTGGGGGACCCTTCGGACACCGGGGAGGTCTCGGTGCTTTTGGGGCACTTCCCTGGCCTCCGGGAGGAATCCTCATCGGAGCCGCAGAGACCGGGAGTGTGCATTTCCGGCCCCACGGCATACTTCAGGTCTGCGGCCTGCAGGCCCCAGACCAGATGTACGGCGGCCCCCGGTGATGTGCCGGCCGGGAGTTGGGCCCGACATCGCGATATGTGGGGGAGCCTCCCTGCTTCATCAGTGGAGAAGCCCGCGGCAGGATCGGCGGCGGCCTGAGAGACGGTGGGGGCCTGCATCTAGCTGCTTCCCGCCCTTGACCTCAGCTGACGCCCCATCCCCCCAACCTCCCTGGTGCTGGCGGCTGGGGCCGACCCTGCCAGGCACTGATGGATCGAGCGGCCTCATGCAGTCGGCAGGGAGGAAGGATACGTGGGGGTTCAGGAGTGTCCAGGGTGTATGGTGGTGTCACGCCACACATGCCCAGGGGGCACAGTCGACGATGACAGCAGAGGTGAAACAGCTGTTGTGCCAAGGGTGCGGTGACCTAGGAGTGGGATCGCCGATAGTGGCGATTTGTCCTCCAGAGGTCCCCCCTTAAGTCACAAGGGGTTGAGAGTCCCGGGTGTCTCGCTGTCTGGTTTGCCGAGAGGAAAGCGACGCCAGGAAGATTCCACTGCGCTGATCCAAGAACTTCTCCGATGCAGCTTGGTAAGGGGATGGCAAGTTATTTACTTTTGTGCACAGGTTAGCAGTAGTGGGTTCGGTGATGGGGGTATTTATTAGTATGTTAGGGGCCCTGAAGGGAGGATGGATGCTTTGGGTGGTTAATTAGGGGGAGCATGCCATGATGGGTTGTTCTTTGGGGGTTAACAGTGCTGGGGCGCATTTATTTCAGAGTTGGGGTGGCCGGGTGAGTACCAGGGGGGTTGTGAATGCAGGGTATTAGGAAGCCGGTACAGCATCCTGGGTTCAAACTGGCTTCTGGTGGAGTCCTCTCAGGTTGGAAGGATAGGATTATTTAGTCTTTTGAGGTGGCTGAGACTTAATTGACAATCCGGGGTTTTGGAATTGGTAAAGAATAAATTTCACTATGGGGGGCAGCCATTTGGGTGGTCTGTGGGGGTACTTTATGGCACCTGCTTGGGGGTCAGTTGGTGTTGGTTTTTGTTTGGGTCAGCAGGGCCGTGATGATCCAAGGTTCGTGCAACCTTATAACAGTAGATCATAGTTAGGAACAATACAGCAGCTCTGAGTGTTCATTAAGGATGGATGTTGGTTTACTTTTTTGAGGTTGGGAATTGTATTGGCGCTATGGTAAAAGGGGATGGTGTATTCAATTCTAGGTGATAAGGGACTCATGGGGCACTGTATCCAGACAGTTGGTTTTGCTAAATTGCTGAAGTGCCTTTCATGTAATGAGAGGGTTCTTTAATGGAGGCCGAATGGGTCTGGTGGGGCAATGGGATTTGCAAGTTGGACAAGTTGGGAGAGTGGATCGACAAGGATTGGTGGAGAGGTGCGTTTGTGGGTTTAGGGGCAGTATGGGAAAATTGGGTGACTGCTCTATTAATAAGGGGGCGGCAGTACGGGGTCAGTTATTCTGTGTAAACATTACTCCGTGGTCGGAGGGTGTTTGCAAACGGAGACGTGGCTTGCTGTTGGGCAGGCTGAGGGGCAGGGGTGTCTATAATAAGGATAAGGTAGCAGGGAATTCTGAGGGATAATATGGTGGAGTGTGGGGGGCCTGGAGGCTATATGCTAGACGGAAGATCAGTCGGAGGTGATTATGATGATTAGGGTGGAGTTCTACTGGGGAATTACGTATGATGCTCAGTGGTAGGTACATGTGCTGTGGCCAGGGGAATGTTATTGGCTGGTTTGGATGGAGGTGCTCAATGGCTTCGGACGGAGGAAGACCGAGGGTAGAAGGATGGTTTTGAGGTTAACATGGTGGGTCTGCTGGGCAGGTATTGTATGTCCGGCGGGCTTAGTGGGCAGGGAAGGGGCAGCTATATAAAGGGGTTGCAGGTGATGTACAACAATGTTTCACCTCCAGATGAGCGCCGCAAGGTGATCCGTAATGGTTGTGGTAGCTTTATAGGTGGGCGGCAAGGTGATAGTTAACAGTGGTGGTGGCTGTAGATGACCGCTGCTAGGTAATGGTGGGGATTTATACTGTGATCTTTATCGGCAGCGGTAATTATTGGCATTCGGTATAGTACAGTCTACCAGGATGTTGCAGATATAAGCGGGTGCTGAGGGTGCTGTATCACCTTACAGTTGTGGCAGCCTTCTTGCAGTTGGGGCTGCTAATACCCAACACTGGAGCACTTTTGGGGAGAGTTCCGGATGGGGCCAACTTATGTCGCATCCTTCTGCAGTGACGATTGGGGGATAGGAAACATTGTGGTGGCACGGCACAGGTCTGCCGGGGATATATATGGGTGGCAGCAGTTTTACCCAGGCGTTGGGGTAATGCTTATTAGTTGCAGCTGGACGACAATGGACAGTTTGCAGTTTTATGTGGTTGCTGCTGGGTGACTGGTAAGGTTTTTAGCGGCTTTGGGTGGGTGCTGCTGGGTAGCAGATAACATTTGTGGTGGCTTTTTGAGGGTGCTTATGGGCACCAGTTAACTTTGAAGGCAGTTTATATTCAGGGTGCTCGGTGAGATGTATCACTTGTGGCAGCTTTAGGGGGTGCTGCTGGTGGGGGCAGGTACATGTATGCAGTATTTGGGTGCTACTGGTTGGCGGTTTAACTGGGGTTGTAGCATTATATGGGTGCTGCAGGTGAGGAGTTACAGCATTGGCAGCAGTATACGGGTGCTGCGGATGTTATGTCCTATTTATGGCACTTTTGGGTGCAGCTGGGGAAGGAATTACAGGGGGAAAGACTTGGTGGGTGATACATAATGGTTGTTGCAGCATTATACAGGCGCTGATAGGGGATTTTTTAATGAGGGGATACTTTAGTTGCGCTCCTGGTACAACCTAACAGTTGTGGAAGCTTTATTTGAGCACCGCTGGCGCTGCTTACCTATTGCTGTAAAACTTTCTGTTGGTGCGGCCAGGTACTGCTCAGTCGTTGTTGCAGCAGTATACAGGGCTGCTGGGCGACACTTACCAATGGTGGCAGCTTTATGGGCGCTGCAGGGTGTTGCTTAACAATTGGGCCGGCTTTAGGTGGTTAGTATGACCGATACTTCACAGTGGGGGCAGCTTCATAGGGGTGCTGCGAAGGGAAGGTTTCATAGTACTACAGTCGTACAGGGGGCCACAGGATTAATCGGTGGGGGATGTTTTTTAGGGATTGGGTCGGTTGGCGGTCCCGTGTTAGAGGATGTCAAGTGTGGCAATTAAAAATGTAAAAAAAAAAAAAAAAAGATGTAAGTTAATGTTTCACACCATAGTAATGTCATGGGGCTTATTGTGAGATTGGGGTGCACGGTATTAAAGCCGTGTTGAGCAAATGTGGGTTGGTGGCAGGGGCCAAGCCGCGTAAGGTGTCACGCAGCTGGGGCCTGTGGCGGTGGATAGATCTGGTTCAGAGGCGGGATAATTGGTCATGTCCTTCGGTGAAAGCCACTATTGGTGTATGGTGGCTTCTGGAACAGCAAGTTAATTAGCAGGCGTAGGTCCTGCCAAGGTTATGGAGGTATTGACCGTGGGGTGTTAATACCTCAGTCCCTGGCCCGGTTAGGCGACGGCCAGGGAGGTTTTAAATTTGCGGGCGTAGGTTCCGCTAAGGTTAGGGGTATTAACCGTGGGGGCGTTAATACCTCTATCCCTGGGCTGGAGGTAACGGCCAGGGAGGTTGGGAATTAGCGGGCGTAGGTCCCGCTAAGGTTAGGGGTATTAACTGGGAGGTGTTAATACCTCTATCCCTGGGTCGGTTTGGGCAACGGCCAGGGAGGTTAGTAAGGTGTGGGGGTCACTATGAGGGTAGTGGCTCCTGGAACAACAATTAAATTAGCAGGAGTAGGTCCTGCTAAGGTTAGGGTATTAACCATGTGGGGGGGTTAATACCCCTTTTCCCTGGGGGCTGTGGATTGTGCAGCCAGGAGACAACTAAAAGGGGGGTTTGCCTCTGAACTAGATCTATTAACGGTTGGTAGTTATATGTGTGGGGTCGCCCTTGTGGTAGGAGCCCCTAGTTGGTGTAAATATTAATAAAAGTGCTGTGGCCATTTTACTCCAAGATACGACTGTGGTGTGTTTATTTTATATACATTATTGGGTATCGGTGACGAGGGAGGTGTTCATCAGAACACGACCAAATCCCTCATTACATTGTCATGCAAGGTGGGCAGAAGAGGGTGGAGGAAGCAAGTGGGAATATTCTGCTGAGGCCACTAACACAACAAGGACTTGGGCCTCATGGATGCGCAAGACACGAGTGCCTTCTTAGTGCACATGTGCAATGACTCACCGTGGCCGGGACTCCGGTTTAGACAGGCGATGCTTCCTTCCTCCTTGTCACGGGTGGACCGCGCCTGCCGGTAGTGGGGCCCGGTGTAGTGCAGATCAAAAGTGTTGAAGACGTCTTGTAGGAACAGATTAAAGGGGTTTTTAATTTATTCGTGACGCCACCTATGAGTAGTTTCGGTAAGGACTACCGACGCTGCGGAACCTCCGGGGGATGGACAGCAGCAAGATGGAACGCTCCCCACAGGCTGAGCGGTGATCCCCGGAGGTTGGAGCTGCTTAAGATGTTGTGCGGCAGCTGCGGTTACCTTGTAGTGCGGACGGACAGTTCATAAGGAAGCACGGACACAGAAAGTCTCTGCAACGGGTCTTTACTGTAACCAGCAGGCAATACATGGTATACAGATTACGGGTAGTAGACCGGGTGGACTCAGCAGTGATGGTGTCCCTTAGAAATCTGCAGTGTTCCTCCATTCTATCTAAGTGGTTGCCAGTGTCGCCCAGGAATACCAGGTCGGGTACGGGGAGGCTGCTTCAATGCCCTATCCATGATGTACGTTCTGGATGTTTTGGGGAGCCTTGGATCCTTCGGTGGGTACACCGCTGGTTAGACGACTGGAAGTTGGCTGTTGGTGGGGTGCTCCTGTGAAGCTGCTCCTCCACGCTTCTGGTTCGCGTAGCAGAGGTGAACTGCTGCCAGCTTCGGTACCAGTGAACCGGCTGTGAGTTGTGGGCACAGGAGTCTTTTGGGAACCTGTGTGAATAATGCCCAATCCCAGTTGGTAAGGCCTCAGGTGCTGACACCCGACCGATGACGGCCCGGGGGCTGCACGGAGCGCGGAGCCCCCGCTCCTCTCCAAGTTCAAGTTCTCAGACTCTGTTCCAGACTCTGTTCTAGACTCTTGTGTTCTGTTGTGTAGACTATGTGTCTGTTCTCCTACACACTACCCTAGCACTCCGCCCACCAGGACCTAGGATTGGCCCTCTGTTCTAGGTGATGCATGCAGGGTTGGATTTCTAAATTAACCAGATCACTGCTGTGTCAGAGAATATTGCGGCTGCATTTATGGCTGCAATACCCTCTTGTGACGCACTCGTTGCGGGGCGCCACACTCCCCCTTGGTTGAATATGCTTGTCCCCAAGCGTCACACTACCCACATTACAGAGGTTTTTGTATTTTATAACAGGTAATACACTTTTATTAATGACAGGTCATTGTATGCATAAAAGTGAGGTAGGTAAAGAAACAGGTTAACACATTACGCGGACTCAACGGGCGGTCGGCTGTCCTTAGGTAAAAGTTCAGGCTGTAGCCGCCAAGTCGTGGTGTTATTTGCACACAGGAAGAAGTCTCTTTAGCAGAAAAGTTCAAACAACAAGTCACTTATGGAGGGCAGTGTTCCGGACTCGTATAGCGAACCACCCGTCACAGCATACATATCGCTCATAGGTTACTATGTCCCCTCTATACAAGTCTCGGTTTGGATGCCCTCGCGGTAGGTGCGATTCCACATCACGACGCCCCACAAATACTTCGGTACTCACACCCTCCTCCCTTACGAATCCCCACCCGGTGGATAAGTTGAAGGTGCTTACCCGCCCGGTTTTACGGAATTGTTCAGGCAATGGAGGCTGTCGGCGGGCCTCGGCGTGAGACTGCATATTGGCTTGCAGTTGAGTGTGCCACTCCTCCCTTCGGATACGACGTACCTCTTCGTCGGAGTGGTGCGGCGTGTGGATACAGTCACTACAGCGTGATGGTTGTTGAACCGCTTGAGTTTGGTGGGCAGTCTGTAGAAAAGCCCGGTTCAACGGAACCGGAGAAGACGTTGTTGCGGCTGCACCCGACCAGTGCACCCGAGCGGATCGCCCGGCAGAAGGATTCTTTGTGTCTCCCCAGGCGAACCCGGTGTAGAGGTCCTCAGCTGGGCTGTAGGTCTCGTCGTCATCCTCCTCGACCTCTCCTTCGATGACTACGTCGGGCTGCTCGGCTGACGGAGATGATGGAACGGAATCCTCTGGGTCGATGGGTGGCTGTGCTGCGAAGTTCTCCTCGGGGTCGTTGTGCAGGATTCCAGGCTGCCTGCCTCTTCTTCTGTAGCAGCGGGAAGTGGTGTTTCGATCCCGGTCACCAGGTAGGCCTCAATGGAAGGAAATAATATGTGTCAGCGCTCGCAAAGCAATAGGACTGCGTTCTTTCTATAATTACCTCTAGGCTTTATTAGTACGGTGTAGCAACCCGGTTTCCACACAACGCGTTTCAACGCTTAGTGCGTCTTTATCAAGTGGACCGGACGTCGGCTGGACTACGCGCACCATTATCCTCGCAGCTCCCAGCCGTGTGGAGACCCTACCGGGTTGGACACCTGCCTACCAACCGGCTGTGCGGTCGGCACAGCTGGATCAGGTGAGCAAGGGGGCTGCTGAATCACACCCACGCCTCATAACTTGCAGTGTGGCGCAACCTTTTCTTTTCTTATACCAGGTAGGCCTCGGTATTTGCAGAGGAGGCCTCCGGTTCAGGGGAGAAACAGGCGACAGTCTCAGTAGTGTGGAAATTAGTCGCGGGTTCCGCAGGTGGAACCAGGTATGTGTTGGCTTCTTCTGTGGAGCGTATTGGAAGCTCCGGCTCAAGAACGGGGTCGGCTGCGGTTTCAACCGCTGGAACGGGTCGAGCTGTGGCCCTCACAGGAATGATGCAGTCTATGGGCTCCGGTGACGAAGCAGGACAGGTGGTGGGCGACGGTGAGGCGGTTGAGAAGCTGGCGATGTCGTCTGGGCCTGGAGAACCTGTACCCGGTCGGCTCTGCTGCATCGCATGATGGAGTCTTCTGCCTAGGGTCGCACTCCAGCTGCGAATCGTCCATTCCACAGTCTCTAGTAATCGCACCCGGAGGTCTTGTAGAGCCTCTAGCCAGAAGTCGGGGCTGCCGTCTATGGTAAGGGCAGGACCCGGACCCGGTTGGCCTATGGCTGCTCTGGCCTCCGCCTCGACCTCCCGCATCAGGTCTTGGAGTCTCGTGCTGGCATGCATGAAGTACTCAAAATATTGATGTTTTTCCCCTACTCTGATTTCTTTTAGACATTTTGCAGACAACATGAGTTGGGTCATCCTTCGTGATCTGAAAATAGACCAAGGCAAGGCGCGTCTTAGCGCCCATGTGAACTGCAGACCCGCCACCGCTGCTCCACAGAGGCAGAGCTGTGGCTGAAGTTGCAATGCTTGGTGTGGTTGCAACATTTCATCTCTGTTCAGGAAGCTGCATCCAAACCTTGTCAGCTTCATCCTCCTCCTTCACCTCCTTTGCTGTTCTCACCAACTGCATTGGTTGACAATAAGTGGGATCTAGAGCCTCATCATCACCCTCTGTGTTCTCACGCTACTTGACCTCTGAACCACCCTCTTCCCATCCTGAGTGCAAAGTCATCATCAGTATCATTATCTCCACCACCATGGGTTAAAGTCTAATAACAAGGGTTTAGCTTATGCTCAAACCCTACTTTGTCCAGACCCGGATCTGACTGGCAAAGATTTTGGGCATCATTGCAGATCATTTCCTCCTCTTGACTCGGTGAAGCCTTGGAGCAGACCTCTGATTCCCAGGCTATATTATGAGTTAACAGCTCTGCAGACTTGGCCATTTGTGTTGACCCACAGTCAATAGGGAGGCAGGAGAGTTGTGACACATGAGGAAACATGTTTGATTGGGGTGACAACTCTGAGGACTAGACTGTGTGTGATGTTGACATTGAGGTGGAGGAGAGGCCACTTTAAGGCGCACTTGTTATTCATTGTAGCACCTGCTCTTTCTGGGCCTCATCTAAAAGTCATAGTGATGTGCTGCTGTCTAAGAAAGGGATTATAGTAGGTTGCCCACTAAAAGAAGTTGACATTTTTCTATAGCTAGAAGCCAGTGTTTGTTGAGCACAGCTTTCAGTAATGTTGGATACCCATCCCAAGGCTACCAAGCGTTTCCCCCTTTGTAACACGCCTATTTCCATTTCTACCATGACCATGGCTTTTACCACTCATATTTGATGGTAGCAGATTTGGAACTCAATTGTTCTAGGCCCAAAATATCTGGGGATGTGAATACTGCAGACCAGATTTGGGAAACCCTAGTACCATGCACAAAAAAGGTTTGCAGCTATATTTAGGCAGATATAACAAAGACTGCTTTTTAGCACAACATTTTTGTGGATTTGAATAGAGTGCTACACCACAGAAAATTTGGCAAACACTGGCAGTAGATTAAAAACTGGTGGCTAGATTTTGGCAGATCTAGCTAACACTGCTAAATTAGTTGATATTTTAATAGAGCACTATGTCGCACCCCAGGGCTGGGGGTAATGGGAACCAGGCCCAGTTGTCTTCTAGGGCTGTGGAGTGTCACGGTGACGTTATTCGGCTCCATATGCCCAGGTGCGGCAATTCAAAAAGGTTAAAAGAAATAAACGGGAATAAAGTTTATAGGAATTGTTCGTGACGCCATCCGTGGGATGTGGTCATATGGCCACCGCTGCTGTTTAGACTACTGGGTATGATGGTGATGGTGGCAGCCAGGATGGAGAGCCCTCCACGGGTAGGGCTTTGTTCCCAAGCAGGTGTAGGGACAATGCGTCATCGGTGGCGCTGCACTTGTCTTCTCTCCGCAGCTTCTCCAGTCGGCGCACACAAAAGTCGGGGTACCTCTCTGCAGATAAGCACTGATGCTGTCTCAGATGACCTCTCCTACGGATCAAGCAGTAAGTGTGTGGTTCCGCAGGCGAGCCTCTGCTGCGGTCGCTTAAAAATGACAGTCTCACACAAGTCCTGAGTTCACCAGGTACTTTACTCTACTGTACGGTACACAAGTTCACAGTCCCAACCGTTTCCCAGTAGTTTTGCTCGAGGTCCCAGTGACCAGTTTGCAGCTGGAACAGGCTACTAGTGGTAAACCCATTCTAGTCCTTTCAGGCCTCTTTCTTGTCCTCTCCCGTGTGTGGGTACGGTCCGGCTGTCGCGTGCTCTTTTGTGATTTATCCCACTTCTTGGGTCATTAGACCTAGTACGATGGCTTTCTCCTTGACCACACCGGTTGTGAGTTTCCAGGACACAGAGTTCCCGTACCACGTCGGGTTTCTTGTAGTTGGGGGCTTGAAGCATTCCTGGCCACATCTACAGACCCGGCATTCTGGTTCTCTTGCCCAGCCAACAGTGTCCCGGGTTAGTCGGGCACATCTGGCTCCTTCTGCCTTTCCACAGTTTCAGCTTGGGTTCTCGGCTGGCCATTAGTGGAGAAGGCCGCCGGGCCCCATTGTTCTCTCAATCTGCGACACTTGGCTGAAGGGTGTCTCGGCTTGGGGATGCTTCCCTCTTCCTCACCCTCCAGGGAATTCTCTTCCAGAGACTGCAACTAACTTCTCACTCCACTTGTTGTCTTGTGTGTTGTGGTTTTGTTTGTTAGACTCCACCCCTTCCTGAGTTCTTCTCTCTCGTTCCATCCCTCCACTTGCTCCTCCCGTCATCCCTCGCCTGACATGAAGTGACTTAGGCTCAGGAGCAGAGTGTGTGCATGGGGGGTTGGTGTGGAGTGTCCAGCTGTAGTTCTCTCTGTGGCCACCGGTCTGGTGGGGCGCCACAACTGTATAAGAGCAAAACTAGCAAACCCTGGTAGTACACAAAAGAATTTGGTGGATAACTTTTGGCAGATCTAGCAAACATTGCTTTTTAGCACTAAATTTGTGGAGACTTAATAGAGCACTGTATCAAAGCAAAATTGACAAACCCTGGTAGTATAAAAAAGATTTGGTAAATAGATTTTGGCAGAACTAGTGTAGCGATCGGTGGTAAGGCCGCGGGTGTGTGTGTATGATTTTTCTCAACAGAATCCCCATACTCGGGTTTAACCGATAATAACGTTTCTTTACTGGCAAACATGTTTATATCACAGTCAACCGAACTATATGCGCACTTGTATATATTAGAGTCTCTGAATCTTCACTTCTGCCGGGTACGCAGCAAGAAAAAAACACAACAATGAAGGTATCTTTCCCTAACTTTCCCTAAAATCACGTACCAGTTTATCACAGAAGAAGATGTCGCTCCCACGTAGCAGGCCTGGGGGTCTCCTCAGTCTTCTGCTTCGGTCTCCTTCCGCAGGTAACAGAATTTTTCTTTTAATGTCTCTCCCAGTCTCAGGGCACACAGAGCAGCAGGAGGGAGATCACAGCAGCCAAATGGCTCCCTTATGTCGGTCACGGCCCCTGCACATGCACTCTGGGTGCTCGACGGGCAAGGTTTTGCAGAGCGGCCAGATACACAGCACCAAAGTCCAGTGGCCCAGGATCAGTCACAGGGGCTTCTGCGGGGTGATTTTTCCGGCAAGGTGTAGCAAAGTAGTCCACTTTCAACAGACATCCACAGGGAGATCTTCTCTGGCTCAACTCTGTGTCTGGAATCATCTCCCGCCCTTTCTGTTCCTCAGCACAAGGCTCTTGGGGGAGGGGATCAGCAAACAATGTTTTTTTTCTCTCTGCAGTCATTTCAGCAATTGTCCACAAGGGGGCAGTATCGGACTGTGTAATGCTCACTTCAGTGTCCATTTCGATAATACAATCCGAATTGCTCACCTCATTACACTAGCAAAGACTGCTTTTTTGCACTAAGTTTGTGGGGATTAGAATAGAGCTATGCCACACACCAGATTTAGCAAACCTTGGGACTGTGGCTAGAAAAAGGGCTGTTTCAAGAAGATATATATATATATATATATATATATATATATATATATAGGCACTGGCGCTTGCTATGGAAAGAAAAGCTGGTCTGCTAATCTTCGAGTTATGCAGCTGTAAAGCCCCAGAGATTGCCTGTGCAGTCTATCTCTATTATTTGCAATTTTAATTCGATAAAATTTATTTTTTTGGGGACTCAGTGCTCACTACCCCGCCCTTAATACCTTATATTCAAGAACTTTACTAGTCTATTTCAACTAAAACAATTTATTGACATTTAAGTACAAATTTTATTCTATAATCATGAAACTTTTAAAAAGTTTTAAAAAATGTTTAAAAATTTTTATAATAAAAAATTTTATAATAAAAGATCTTTCTTCCAAATTTTCTGATTTCTGATGACGGCTTTATGTATGTTTTCCTTAATCTCGTATGTTCTTACTCATATGCTAAATAAAGATAAAATAATAGATTATACTTTGTATGTAATTTTCTTTGATTATTTATTAGCTCTATCTTATCCTGTGTGTGGTCACTCACATTATTATGCTGATCGTACAGCTTCAATAGATGTTGTGTCTTCTTCTATTCCCAAGGTTCTGTTGTCCCTGTTTCTATTTGGAAACAGCAAAAATTTCTTATTATTTGTTAAATAAAGAGTCGTTCAGTGTATAGTATTCTATTTGTGTGTGTTTTATCCTATTTACTGATACTTATTGTATTTTGAAGGTCCTAAAAAAGACAAAAAACTTACAAAATCAGCACGTCCAATTTATCACTGAAGCAATCCATTTCATGTTGACACATAATGTTTTCAAATTTAAAGGTACATTCTACCGCCAGGAGTGCGGGACAGCGATGGGGACTTGCTTCGCCCCGGGTTATGCAAATTTATATGTGGTGGAATGGGAGGAGTCTATAATCTACCCAGAAGGCAAACGAAAGAAGGAATTGATCCTGTGGAAAAGATTTATTGATGACGTCATCTTCATTCAGCAGTGGGAAGATGAAACCCTGAAACTATTCCTGGAGGAAATAAATAGTAATGAATATGGCCTGGAATTTAAGGGAGTAACAAGTAGAACATCTATCAACTTTCTAGACTTAGAAATATATATAAGTAACAACAAAATAAAAACGAAAACATATAAGAAGCAGGTTGATGCCAACTGTTATATTCCTACTAATAGCTGCCATCTACCACGATGGATCCAAAACGTGCCAAAAAGCCAATTTCTTAGATTAAAAAGGAACTGTACAGATGATCAAGAATTCAGAGATTAAATGAATATGATGAAGACAGATTTCATTTCTAAAGGCTACAAACCTCATGAATTGGAAAAATAAATGGAAGTGGTGAAGAAGATTGATAGAAAACAGCTTCTCATACATCAGAAAAAAGAAGAGGAAGAGAATTCAATACATGAACAAATAAAAAATCTGCCATTCATCACAGAATTTCATGAGAACTATGGAAATTTCAAGAAAATTATAAAAAAAAACATTGGCACCATCTAAAATCTGACAAAGTAATAGGAGAGTATGTATCAGAATATCCGAAATTTCTATTCAAAAAGGCGGCTTCATTAAATATTTTGGTGGCCCCATCAGTGACACAACCAAAGATGGTACAAAAGAAGTTGACGACAATCTGTGGAACAACAGGTTTCAGACCATGTAGAAGCTGTAAACCATGTCAAATGACGAACAATTCCAAGCGAGTGATATCTGAATTTTTCAATACGGAAAAAACAAAGACTTTTCAAATAAAAGATAATATGATATGTTGTACACCCAATATCATCTATGTGATTATATGTCCGTGTGGAAAGACATATGTAGGAAGGACCTCAAGAGCGTTATCAGTAAGGATGTTGGAACATCTGAGAAATATCAGAAAAGGATTTATAGGACATCCCCTTAGTAAACATTATAAAGAAAATCACCAATCATCCATTAAAGGAACAGAGTTTATAGCTATACAGAGGATCAACAAGAACTGGAGAGGGGGAGACCATATAGCCAGAATGTCAAGGAACGAAACACGGTGGATTTATGAATTGAATACACTGGCGCCTAGCGGACTAACTCAAGACGCGGAATTCTTTGGGTTTCAATAGGAAGAGATTCATCCACAGTGAAAATACTAAATATGCATATAGACGTGAAGAGCAAGAGAGGGTATATGATAAAATCTGAAGCAGCTAGATGTTGTAAATTAATATAGTTGGAGCAAAAAATTTAATTAAAAAGCGGGATTGGACAGACTATCTAATTACTGAGTGGATCACCCTATAAAAAACAGAGAAGACGAGTGGGAGCCAATCCTGAGAAAGTGAGACGTATCTCACGAAACGCATTGATTGACAGCCCCACCGACCTATTGAGCGTCCCTGCCAATAGAGACGTAACGACGCAACTACGCAGTGACGTGACAGACAGGTGATAGAAGCGGAAGTATTCCCTGAAGCTGCGTGGCCTCACCGCTGGTCACGGTGAATGGACGCCACTTCATAGAAGGAAACCGCAGATTAAGAAAGAAGAGAATGGGAAGAAAGCGTGAGAGATCGTGAGTAAAAAGCATTAGCACGCTAGAATGCGGGATAGAATTGTGCATATACAATTATAATGTTTTTAACGCTATATGACAGCCAGGGCCGTATTTGGAGTTCCTGCTGCCCTAGGCACTGTTAGCGGCTGCGCCCCCCCCCCGTCACGGCCCCGCCCCGTCACAGCCCCACCCCCACATCACAGCCCCGCCCACGGCCACCCAAGTCTCATGTAGCTCCTCCCACCATCCTTGCAGCTTCTCCCCCCACATTTAATGTAGCACATATAAAAGGTTTGTTGGGGTTTAATGAATGCAAGAATTGTGAAGGTGATATCAAAGAGAGGTAATATGCAAACTTGTAACTTAGCCTGCTAAGACTGTCAGGGAGACAACGATCCAGTATGTTCAATTTCAGACTGTAGATCCTTTTGTTCTCCAAGAGATGGGCACACCACCAGAGATGTCTAATAGCAGCTCTCTCATAGAGAACACAAGAGCACTCAACAAAGAGCGCATCTGTGTATGGGATAGTCAAGAAACATAGCTACCAACTGAATGATGGGACATCTGTGTTTAGTGTGTGGGCTTTAGTCAGATACTTGTTCAACTGACATCACCTCATTTAAACAGCTATATTTTCAGTCTGGCACATTGACCCTATAATAACCTTCTATCAAGTCTAATAAATGAAATATTGCTACATCTACATAACTACATCACCACAGCCACTGTTCATACAAGATTACATCACCACAACCACTATCAGTACATGACTACATTACCAGAACCACCATCAGTACATGACTATCACCAGAACCACTGCCAGACCAACATACAACCATATTGCATGAAACTGCAGCTCTCAGTTTGTCTAACAATGGTAATGAGATACTGGGAGCTGTTGTTATCAGCAATTACACTGGTGACCATACAGGAACCACAGCACTGTTCAGGAAGAGGCAGTAGAACTATTAAACATTTAGAAAATACCTTAGCTTTTGGGAGATATCTTGTATGTTTAGGTCCATTAATTCTGAGCATAATGGTGTGGGTCTGGGTCCTGAGAACCCCATAGATTGCTCAGAAGAGCTCTTAAAAGTGCACAGCTCAGGAGACAGGACTATGACTTTCTACTGTATCCATTCTGTGCAATCTTTTAAAAGGACTTTTAAGCTGTTGTTAGGGGGTCTCAGGACCAGATTCCCCACCAATCTGCTTAGAATTATTGGGCAGAAAACATTTTTAAAAAAATTCTGAAAATGTATTTACTCTTTGAGGTGTATTTACAATGCTGCCAATAATCGAAAACTGATTATTGATCTTATTAAACAGGCTGTCAAATCACCCAATGCACAAGTAAATATATTTGTTTGTTGGGTGAAATAATTTTGCAGCTTGCCTAATCGGAGTCGGTCACCCAAATGGCAATTAAATTGCATAAACATTAATATAGGGGACGCAGCCCCAACAAATGTCATTCCAGACAGGACAGCCCCTTTAAGCTAAACTGTATATGTTAAGTCTGCAGTCATTCTGTATGACTGCAGACTTGTGAATCCTCCCTGCGAATGCACTGCAAGGATTCGTCGGAGTCTCTGCTGGTAATGGAAGTAAGAATGCGATATGCAGACTCCTGGTCAGAACTTGTCTAGTGGTTGCAGCCTCACTCAGTACATTTGTATTGAGCAAGGCCGTGCCCCCTAGACGACTTCTGACTCTTGACCAGGAGTCTGCAAATCAAATACTTGAGTGCCATTACCGGCATAGACACAGATGAATCATTGCAGTGCATGTGCTGGGAGGATTCACAAGTCTGTAGTCAGACAGAATGACTGCAGACTTGTCATGCCAGATCAGAGAACCCCTTTAATTTTTGCTTAAAAATCTACTTTTTAAATATTAAAATGAGGGGGCTTTGGTGCATTCTTGGCATGGCCTATGCCTTAGTGCACCCTTAGGCCCTAATATTGGTATATGAAAGCCACTACCTTGTCTTGACTGACAGCACTCCCTTAGGCTGCCTTCACATTTGCGTTCCCCTCCGCAGCGTTCTGCGGAGGGGATCCACAATGTGACCGCAGCACCCAGTTTGACTGCGCATGACCGTGCGCACCCATTCACCGCCATATGTGATTTGTGCGCACACAGTCTCGTCCACACCAGGGACGCAACAAATCACATATGACAGTGAATGGGTGCGCACGGTCATGCGCAGTCAAGCGCAGCACCGTGCGCTCCCATTATAAACATAGGGGCTTGCGGTGCTGCGGTCACATTGCGGATCCTCTCCGCAGAACGCTGCCTCCCCACCATACAGAGACCACCACATTACCTCACGCCTAATGCAGAGACCCCACACTGTGCCACTTTTCATACTGAGTCCCATACATTGCTCCACTCCATATTGAACCCCCTACATTGTCCCCCATCCATGTCCCTTGCATTATCCCTCCTATGTAAGGCACTCTAAACCCCCTTCTACAGTAACAGCCCCTCTCGGCCGTAATGTACATTAATAGCCACCTCATAAACCCCAGCATACTGTAATAGCTCCTTTAAAAACTATTCTATAGTAATAGCCACCCTAACCCCTGTCTAAAGCATTAGCCTCCACTCCCCCATCTCAAACTTGTAGAATCAGCCTCCCTCAATCTCTCCCATCCTCAAATTGTAGCGTTAGCCTCCTCCCCATCATCACCAGCATGTGGCATCAGCCTCCTCCTAACCATCGTCAGCATGTAGCGTCAGCCTCCCCCCCCCACCATCACCAGCATGTAGCGTCAGCCTCCCCCATCAACAGAATGTAGCGTCAGTCTTCCCCCCCACCATCATCGACATGTAGGGTCTGCCTCTCCCCATCATCATCCCCAGCATGAAGAGTCAACCTCTCCCCCGACCATCCCCATCATATAGGGTCAGCCTGTCCCCCCCTCACCCCATTTCCAGTATATAGGGTCAGCTTCCCCCCCACCCAATCACCAGTATGTAGGGTCAGCCTCTTTCCCCCACTCACCCCATCACCACCAGTATGTAGGGTCAGCCTCTCCCCCCCCCTTCACCAGTATGTAGGGTCAGCCTCTCCTCCCCCTCACCAGTATGTAGGGTCAGCCTCTTCCCCCCCATCACCAGTATGTAGGGTCAGCCTCTCCCCCCCCACCAGTATATAGGGTCAGCCTCTCCCCCCTCACCCGATCACCAGTATATAGGGTCAGCCTCTCCCCCCCTCACCCGATCACCAGTATATAGGGTCAGCCTCTCCCCCCCTCACCCGATCACCAATATATAGGGTCAGCCTCTCCCCCCCTCACTCACCGATCACCAGTATATAGGGTCAGCCTCTCCCCCCCTCACCCGATCACCAGTATATAGGGTCAGCCTCTCCCCCCCTCACCAGTATATCGGGTCAGCCTCTCCCCCCCTCACCCGATCACCAGTATATAGGGTCAGCCTCTCCCCCCCTCACCCGATCACCAGTATATAGGGTCAGCCTCTCCCCCCTCACCCTATCACCAATATATAGGGTCAGCCTCTCCCCCCTCACCCGATCACCAGTATATAGGGTCAGCCTCTCCCCCCCTCACCCTATCACCAGTATATAGGGTCAGCCTCTCCCCCCTCACCCTATCACCAGTATATAGGGTCAGCCTCTCCCCCCCTCACCCTATCACCAGTATATAGGGTCAGCCTCTCCCCCCCTCACCCGATCACCAGTATATAGGGCCAGCCTCTCCCCCCCCACCCGATCACCAGTATATAGGGTCAGCCTCTCCCCCCCTCACCCTATCACCAGTATATAGGGTCAGCCTCTCCCCCCTTCACCACCATCACCAGTATGAAGCATCTTGAGCTCTATGAGGGCTCACCTTCTGTTCTCCTGGCTCCCGTGTTCTCCTCCACCTTCTGTTCTCCTGGCTCCCGTGTTCTCCTCCACCTTCTGTTCTCCTGCCTCTCGTGTCTTCCTCCTCCACGGCACTCTGCTGTGACGAGTTATGAGATGATATCATCTCACTCTGCAGGGAAGCCGCGGCCGCAGGGAGCATTCAGCACAGAGACACGGGGAGCTGATTGGCGCGCTCTTCTAACCCCGGAAGTGAAGGTGCTGCGCTGGGACTTCCGGAGTCAGTCATTCAGCTCCCCGTGTCCGCAAGTATAGATGAAAGTATAGGGGCGCGCGCGCGCCGCCGCCGCCACCCCCCCCCCTACGAAAAGACATCGGATTTCATAGATTGTCTAACGGAGGGGAGGGAAAGTTAAAATATAAAATAATAACAAAAAAATTTCCCTGCCTCGGTGGCGCACCCTGCAGCCCGCCGCCCTAGGCACGTGCCTAGTGGCAAATACGGCCCTGATGACAGCAGATGGTAGTTCACGGAGGAGCTAGGGACTGTGGATAAATACGTGTGAAGAGTGAACAGGACCTTCAAAATACAATAAGTATCGGTAAATGGGATAAAACACACACAAATAGAATACTATACACTGAACGACTCTTTATTTAACAAATAATGAGAAATTTTTGCTGTTTCCAAATGGAAACAGGGACAGCAGAACCTTGGGAATAGAAGAAGACACAACATCTATTGAAGTTGTACGATCAGCATAATAATGTGAGTGACCACACACAGGATAAGATAGAGCTAATAATCAAAGGAAATTACATACAAAGTATAATCTTTTATTTTATCTTTATCTTTATTTAGCATATGAGTAAGAACATACGAGATTAAGGAAGACATACATAAAGCCGTCATCAGAAATCAGAAAATTTGGAAGAAAGATCTTTTTTATAAAAATTTTTATTATAAAAGATTTTTTACATTTTTTAAAACTTTTTAAAAGTTTCATGATTATAGAATAAAATTTGTATTTTAAATGTCAATAAATTGTTTTAGTTAAAATAGACTAGTAAAGTTCTTGAATATAAGGTATTAAGGGGGTGGTAGTGAGCGCTGAGCCCCAAAAAAATAAACTATTTCAAGAAGGAGTCACTAAATCTACTATCTATCACTTAATCTACTATCTATTGATCTATCTATCTATCTATCTATCTATCTATCTATCTCTATCAATACATCTATCTATCTAAAAAGGAAACGAGTCACTAGCTATTTTTTTAAAGAGGACCTGTCACTAACCATGCATGGTGATCTAATTACAGAACTGAATGCAGCATTTCTGCTGCATTCAGGCAAGGGGTCCCTGAGCCTTTGAGCCCCCTTGTACCCCGATAATACACTTTGAAAACTTGCATAGTGGAGCCAAATAGGAGGTGGCTTGTGGCTGGGGCCAAAGGGCAGTTTCACACCCCCTGTATGTTTAATCCGCCCACCGCTGCCTCCCTGATGCCAATCATTGTCTCCTTCGCCTGCTGCATAGTACACAGAGCTTATTGCAGTGCTAGCCGCTTTACCCTGTCTCCTGCGGTGATGTCACCACCTTTCCCCGCCCTGCTCCATGGTTAACATGGAGCAGAGACGGGAAAGGTGGTGATGTTACAGCAGGAGGCCAGCCGCCCCGCCTCCTGCTGTGACATCACCGCTTATACCTGCCCTGCTCCATGTTAACCATGGAGTAGGGCGGGTAAAGGCGATGACGTCACCGCAGGAGGCGGGGCGAAGCGGCCAGCACTGCAATAAGCTCTGTGTACTATACAGTGGGCGAGGGAGACAATGATTCTCGGGGTACAGGGGGGTTCAAGGGCTCGGAGACCCCTTGCCTGAGTGCAGCAGACAGTGCTGTAATTAGATCACCATGCATGGTTGGTGACAGGTCCTCTTTAAGTAGTGCACCCTGCAGCGCAGTGGTGGCAGCATCAAGACTGTCCCTAAGCTCTAACGCTGTGAAAATGAGAGGGGGGAAAATTGATGCTTCTTTTATGCCTAGGACATGTAATTTACTCATCCAATGACACAAGCCCATGTGTGTGTGTGGCACCCCCGGGTTCATGTGCCGCAGTCTTGAAATATTGCTGTGAATATTGCACCCTGAATAAAAGCACAGCAACAGACCGGTGAGTGCCGTCTTCCTTATTTCAAGACTATATTGTATGTTGCCTAGTGACGGGCACCACCTGGCCGAACAACGGTCGCTCCAGAGCGTTCTCTCCGATAAGCCGGCAGCATTGGTGCCCCTGTTCCTTCTGTGTTTTGATTCATGTGCCGCAGTAACAACACCACTGAGGGTTAACTACCCACACAACCCAAAACACTACACTAGTGCCTCCAGGCCAGAAGGGGGAGCTAAAGCTGCTTCCCTATATATTCTCGTGTGGAGAGGAAGTGGCAGTTAGTTCAGTGCGGGGCAGCACTGAGGGAAGAAAGGACCTGGGTGTAAAAGAGCTGTGTTAGGCTCATCCCATGGTCCACTGTCCAGTTCCAGGCTGAGCCAGAGTCTGAGGAAATGGAGAAGCAGAGGACCACACAACCGGGACACAGAGTTACCCAAAACTCGCCCAGGAGTGCACAGAACAGATACTGGATCCGATGCTGACCCTGACACAAACAGCGCAGTGAACACTGGATGAGTGAAGATCCCACATCTTCACTGTACCACAGTGAAGCAACACGGCGGGGTCAGGAACATAAAGATGAGACTCAAGTTGGCTAGCAAGTTGGTACCTGTGAGGGGAGACAGGGTCGGCAGCCTAGCTAAAGCGGCAGCACACACAGCGCAGGAGTAGGAAGCCAAGGACCAGGGCAGGGTGGGAAGCAACCTGACCCCGGTACAGACTCTATGGACAGTACTCTGCTGAATGTCATCTACAGTAAAGAGTTGGAAAACTACAAAACCATGAGTCTGTGTAATCCTTGCGCTTGAGCCCTACTCTCGCTCACAAACTGTTATCATTACTGCCCCAGGGAACCAGGCTCTGCCCGTGGAGAGCTGTCACATCACAAGCTGCCATTCATCATCCCCGGAGGTTCTGCAGCAGCGATGGTCACCCTGACCACATACTACGGGTGGTTTCACGACTTTCTCCCCTGTAAATACCCCTAACCTATACTTCTGGGCTCGGGACACGGTCCGGACCAAGACCGCCGTGATAACCCCGTGATACCCCGGTCCGGTACCGAGTACCCCTTCCCAGTGGGCTCCACAACTTGGCGTCTACGAACAGGATCTAGCATGCCCGGTAAACCAGGCATTGTGTGCCGTGATTTGTGAGAGAAACTGTTTTGAAACTACTTTCATTACAGAGCGCGCGGCAAACAGAATTTAAACTGCGCCACAAGAACTGTATTTTTGAATTGCCGCCATTACAAAGCGCGCGATGCGCGGGAGGAGAAGGGGGCGTGACATTTTGGATGGCACTCTGCAAAGCGCTCTGACGTCATCCGGTGGGGAAGAGAATCCCTGTCACACTGCGGAACCTTTAGTAGACATTCGGACGTAAGCAGAAGACCAGGAGGGTCAACATTAACTAAGGCGGCACAGGATGTCGCAACAAGGAGATGCTGCGGCACTGAACAACAGCGGAGCACCCGGTGGTGCTGCGACGCAAGGAGCAGCACCCATCATGCCGCTTCTGATGCCGTACACTCCGGGAGCAATGTGGCTGCCACAATACTCAGGTGAGCCCAATACCCTCAATGACTTTGTTACCAAAATCAAAGCGTACTACGTTATGTACCCCCTAACAGAAGCCCAACGTGTCGGTATGATTATTGGGCAGTTAACTGGCAATACACAGCGGGAAGTTACGTCCTGGCCGGACATGGACAAAGACACTGTAGAGCATCTTGTGGCTGGACTGAAAGCAGCATTTGAGTCCAGTGCTGACACATGGGCTAAAATGAGGTTCTTTGGATGCCAACAAAAGCCTAAGGAGAGCGCAAGAGACTATGCCTTAAACTTGCAGGAAGCGCTCAAAGCACTTAAGCTAGCAGAACCTGCCTTAGCCCCGGGAGTTGACAAAATGCTGATAGATCAGTTCAGAAGACCTCCTATCCCCTTCTCACAGAGGACAGTTGAGCATGATGACCATCCAGGATCCCGGAATCACTTTTGCCCAGCTAAAAAATAGAGCCATCCGTCTCCAGCAGATAGAGGAGCCCCAGGATATAAACTCTATTCAAGGCCCTACAGTAGCACCTCAGCAGCCAGGAGCATCAGCAACATCTGCCATGTTAGCGACAGGTGCTGAACACAAAGAGCCTACCTCTAATGAGGCCCTCAACCAAAAGCTAGATGCCCTGATGGACACTGTTGTTTCCATGGCTAAAGCCATCAAGGAGCTGCGTGGATCCAATCCTGCACTCAAGATCGAGTTGGCGACCAGCAAGGAGGATGTCCCATGGATGAGGCCCAGGAGGTACCAAGCAATGAGAGGATGACCCTGCGACCACTATCAGCCGGATGGACAGCCCATTTGCCGCCATTGCAAGGAGCCAGGTCACTTTGCCCGGGAATGTGCTTTCAACGAGGATCCCCTGGGAAGGCGGGCCGCTCCTCAGGTATGAACTCCCAAGGTCCTTCAGCCTGGTATAACAAGTTTGTGGGAGGACGTCCAGTCATCCCTATCATGTTGGATGGCATTCCCTTCAGCGCCTTGTTGGATACCGGGTCCCAGAAAACATCAATTCCACATGTTCTCTACAGAAGGTACTGGGCTGATTCAGACATTACAATGCAAATATTCAAAACCATGACACACCTTTCACCATAATTCATACTCATGTTTGTAAATTCAGTTTCATTATAGTGTGTATTTTTTTGGACAGTAAGTAACACTCCTTTCAATTACTTAAACAAGTGGAGACCACTATGGAGTTTGAGTTACATAAAATTTTACCTTTATTAAATATAATATATAAAAGACACATAAACGTTTTGAAGGAAGTACAAAAATGGGAGATACCTCCAGAGGCTACAAGCAGGTGGTCACTCCATGGGTTTTAAATATATATACATAGTACAACATCACCATAAGGGCCACGTCACACCCACAAATAATTGTGCAGATATTGTTGGCAGATCTCTGGTTGCAGTGAAATCATGGACACATGGTTCCATTTTGTGGCTGTGTACAAATGAACAATGTGTCCATGATTTCATTGCAACCAGAGATTTGCGAACAATATCTGCACAGATATCTGTGTGTGTGACGTGGCCCTAAGTGTCAGTGTGCACATATATAGTGAATACCAAAGCCAATGGCTAGCACAGATCACTCACCCATTGCACACACCAGTGAGTTGTCCTGAAACCCCCACAGAGTCCTGGCGTTGTAGCGCGCCCCTAACAGCCGTTTCGCCACTGCTTGATCAAGCAGTGGCGAAATGGCTGTTAGGGGCGCGCTACAACGCCAGGACTCTGTGGGGGTTTCAAGCAGTGGCGAAACGGCTGTTAGGGGCGCGCTACAATGCCAGGACTCTGTGGGGGTTTCAGGACAACTCACTGGTGTGTGCAATGGGTGAGTGATCTGTGCTAGCCATTGGCTTAGGTATTCACTATATATGTGCACACTGACACTAAGGGTACCTTTACACGCTGCTACGACAGGATGGATACAACCCGCTACTTCACGTGCACGAGAACGCTCAAAGGGTTACAAACGGTAAACGCAACACCTTTACACGCCGCCACAAGGTGCGCTACGCTACGTTACATCTATAGCTAGCTACATCGCCGGGTGTCTCAAGTAGCCATCTGTAGCGTACCTTACCTCATTTACACACCGTTACAACAAGCTAATATGGGCGGACCTGGTGCAGCAGGGACAGCACATAGGTGTGTCACAATTGTGGATTACGAGACGTCCGTACGATGATAGGACAAAGCAAGAAACCCATGATTGGGTAGGCATCGCAGGAGGCTGATTAATACATGACGCTCGAGCAATTGTGTAGTGTGACTGGTCAGCTCCTTAAATATGCCTCCCTATGCAGCGACTGCCAATCATAACGCAGGAGCTTCCTCCAATGATCGCTGAAGGGGCGCGGTATCCCGGAGCCTGTGTCACGCCCCAGCTACATACCAGGTACTTAGCATGGTGTGTAGACATCCCTTCTGCTCCTTCTTTACACGCCGATACAGCTCGCTACAATCGGCTTTGTAGCCATCTGTTTTCGAGCAGTGCTCGGAAACAGATGTATCTGTTGCCGGCTGCCTCCTACCATCTTCACACGCCGCTACTACGGGCTATATTGACGCTACAAGCTAAATTTGTAGCCTGTAGCTGGTTGTATCCATCCTGTCGTAGCAGCGTGTAAAGGTACCCTAATGGTACCTTTACACGCCGCCACAACAGGATGGATACCAACGGCAACTTCACGTGCACGAGCACGGGCGAACGGTTACCAACGGGAACCACACCCTCTTTACACGCCGCCACAAGGTGCGCTACGCTACGCTACATCTACAGCTAGCTACATCGCCGGGTGTCGCAAGTAGCCAGCTGTAGCTCATTTACACACCGCTATAACCAGCTACTATGGGCGGACCTGGTGCAGCAGGGCCAGCACATAGGCGTGCCATAATTGTGGATTACGAGCCGTCCGTACGCTGATAGGACAAAGCAATAACATCCTGATTGGGCAGGCAACGCAGGAGGCTGAGTAATACAGCACGCTCGAGCGATTGTGGAGTGTGACTCGTCAGCTCCTTAAATATGCCTCCCTATGCAGCGACTACCAATCGTCATGCAGCAGCTTCCACCAATGATCGCACATGGGGCGCGGTAACACGGAGCCAGGGTCACGCCTTAGCTACATTGCAGGCTGTCCCGAGTTCCCTTCCGTTGCTTCTTTACACGCCGATACAGCTCGCTACTATCGGCGATGTAGCCATCTGTTTATGGGCAGTGTACGGATACAGAGGTATCTGTAGCCGGCTGTGTCGTCCCGTCTTCACACGCCGCTACTACGGGCGATATTGGCGCGACAAGTTACATTTGTAGCCTGTAGCGGGTTGTATCCATCCTGTTGTGGCGGCGTGTAAAGGTACCATAAGGGTACCTTTACACGCGGCTACATTTCTAGGGTGGCTACAGATAACTTACTGGTTGCAGTGAAATCATGGAGACAAGGTTCTATCTTGTTGCTGTGTACAAATGGAATAATGTCTCCATGATTTCACTGCAACCAGTAAGTTACCTGTAGCCACCCTAGAAATGTAGCCGCGTGTAAAGGTACCCTTATGGTGAGGTTGTACTATGTATAATAATAATAATTTATTCATTTATATAGCGCTATTAATTCCATACCACTTCACATACATGAGTAATGCTGTCTCTCTTGGAGGTCACAATCTAAACATCCTATCAGTATGGCTTTACAATGTGGGAGGAAACTGGAGTGCCCGGAGGAAACCCACGCAAACACCGGGGAGAACATACAAACTCCTTGCAGGTGTTGTCCTTAGTGTCCTTGGTGGGAATTGAACCCAGGACTTCAAGACCCCAGTACTGCAAAGGCTGCAGTGCTAGCCACTTGAGCCACCGTGCTGCCCAATATATATATATTTAAAACCCATGGAGTGACCACCTGCTTGTAGCCTCTGGAGGTGTCTCCCATTTTTGTACTTCCTTCAAAACGTTTATGTGTCTGCTTTTATATATTATATTTAATAAAGGTAAAATTTTATGTAACTCAAACTCCATAGTGGTCTCCACTTGTTTAAGTGATTCAGACATTATTAGTGGTCCATCTAACATTGCATTGAAATTATGGGCTAGTAATGGTGAAATAATACCACGAGTTGGGTTCAGAGAAATGACCATTCAGATTGGTAAGGTAGAATTGAAGAATCAGGGTACTATTATTGTAGATGTTGACCGGCGATAAAGTGAACCAGTAATGTTGCTAGAATGAATGTAATTGAATATTGTTTTTCCGAGGTAATTACTGTCTTACAGCAGATCGCTGAGATTGCCAGAGTCGGGCAACAGAGACTCCTGCAAAAGGAAATAAAAGCCCTGATGCTGAAACAACAGGTAGAAATATCAGGAGGTGAAATTGGCAGTGTAAGAGTAAGTGACCCGATACCCACTGTAATACCTCCCAAAACTAAAATGTTGGTCTGGTGTAGAGCCGCAATAGGCATTACAGGGCGAGACTATCAAGCCCTGGTAGGACCCGTGTACTCAGACAGTAGGCCCACTATACTGACGGCCAGAGGAGTAGTTCAGGTACACCGGGAAAGAGTGCCAATACGCCTTCTAAATTGCGGTGAATATGAGGTCACTGTACCGAAGTATGCTGCCATGGCTAAATTATTTACGGTTGATAATAATGCCATCACAGCCGTCGAGCCTTTGAACTCGTCAAGTCAGTCGGATGATAATGGCTCAAGGGAAAAGCTGGAAGATTTGTCTCAAAAATTACACATGGGTACCAGTTCTATACCTTCCCATCAAAAGCATGGAGTATACCGGGTACTGAAAGAATATGAGCAGATATTCAGCAAACACCCGTTAGACTTTGGGCAAATTAAAGGGGTAGTGCACACTATACTCACAGGTACCCAACAGCCTATAAAAGAGAAGTATAGACCATTACCACCCGCTCACTATCAAACCACCAAAGACATGCTCAAATAGATGAAAACTGCAGGTGTAATAAGAGACAGTTGCAGCCCCTGGGCAGCGTCTTTAGTGTTAGTTAAAAAGAAGGACGGGACCATGAGAATGTGCGTAGACTACCGGCAGATCAACCGCGTTA
Source organism: Allobates femoralis (assembly GCA_033576535.1). Classification (NCBI taxonomy): domain Eukaryota; kingdom Metazoa; phylum Chordata; class Amphibia; order Anura; family Aromobatidae; genus Allobates; species Allobates femoralis. The sequence goes on along the minus strand of JARQOC010000006.1, from coordinate 191,134,768 downwards.
CACACAAGGATGCATACCCATTACCTAGGATTGAGGAGTCATTAGCCGCATTAAAATCTGCTAACTACTTTTCCACCCTAGATCTGACTAGTGGGTATTGCCAAGTTCCTGTGGCAGAGGCGGACAAGGAGAAGACAGCGTTTACTACGCCATATTGCCTCTGTGAGGTCAATTGTATGCCGTTTGGACTCTGCAATGTACCCGGTACCTTCCAATGCCTGATAGAGAGCTGAGTAGGACATAAGAACTTTGAAACTGTTTTCCTGTACCTGGATGACATCGCAGTCTACTCCAAGACATATGAACAACATCTACAAGATCTGGCAGAAGTGTTTGAAGCCTTATCCGGATACAGCATGAAGATCAAACCCTCCAAGTGCCACCTTCTCAAGCCAAAGGTGCAGTACCTAGGACATGTCCTAAGTTCAGAGGGAGTAGCACCGGATCCTGATAAAGTCACAGTGATAAGGGATTGGCCAAGACCCACTAATGTGAAAGAGGTGAGGCAATTCCTGGGACTGGTGGGCTATTATAGAAGATTTATCAGAGGTTTCACAAAGTTAGCAGCTTCCCTACAAGACATCCTGGTAGGATAGTCAAAAAGGTCTTCAACCCGTAATCCCCCTTTCCAGTGGAGTGATGAGAGGAAAGAGTCTTTCAAAAAGCTAAAGTGGGCACTGACAGGAGAAGAGATCCTGGCATATCTGGATTACCATCAACCCTTCATTCTGTACACGGATGCCAGCAACGTGGGACTGGGAGCAGTACTGTCACAGAAGCAAGGAGGCAAGGAGAGAGTTATTGCCTTTGCAAGCAGGAAACTTCAGCCTACGGAAAAGAACCCTGAGAATTACAGTTCCTTCAAGTTAGAACTACTGGCTGTAGTTTGGGCTGTAACCGAGCATTTCAAGCACTACCTGGCAGCTGCAGAATTTACCATCTACACTGATAACAACTCATTGACCCACCTGGACTCAGCAAAATTAGGTGCGTTGGAGCAGCGATGGATAGCCCGGCTGTCTATCTACAATTTTGTCATCAAATATAGGGCAGGCCGCAAGAACGGGAATGCAAATGCCTTATCCCGGATGCCACACCTGAAAGACGTGGAAGAGGAACCGGAGGTGCTGGAAGAGATTGAGCTACTGGCCTTTCACCGTTTTAAGGTAGAACGGTATCAACCTCGCATCTACCAAAAACAACAGCAGGCAAATCTCAACCCATTAGCGCACCATGGATGGGCTGACACTAGGGATGGGCGAATCTACTCGCTAGGACTCGTTACTCGGCGAGTAGTAAGGGACTCGCAGGACTCGGTACTCTGCGAGTTTCCCAGTGATTACTCGCACAGTAAACGAGTCCAATGCAAATCAATATCAATCCTAGTTTTGTCAGAGACGCTGACAAAACTAGGATTGCCTTTGACTTGCATTGGTCTGATTACTGTGCGAGTAATCTCTGGGAAACTCGCAAAGTTTGCGAGCCGAGTCCAGCTGTCTTCTCTGTGCAGGCTGCCGCAGCTCCAGGGTCCTAGAGCCCGCCTGCTCACAGAGATGATGTAGCAGGGCTGCGATTGTTCTCAGTCTGCTCATTCCCTGTGCATAGACATCTATATCTATGCACAGGGGATGTAGCAGAGAGGACTTCGCATTTTGGACTGCGTCGGACGGAAGAGGATTTTTTTAAATAAAGATGGCAGTCACGCCAATATTAGACATGACCGCCATGAATTTCTATTAAATTGTTTTAAAAAAAACACAACACAGAGAAAAATTTTTATTAGAAATTTAAAAAAAAGCCATTAGGGACTCCATCTTTAATTTAAAAAAATCCTCTTCCGTCCGACACAGTCCAAAATGCGATGTCCTCTCTGCTACATCCCCTGTGCATAGATATAGATGTCTATGCACAGGGATAAGCAGACTGAGAACAATCTCAGCTTTGCTACATCAGGCAGCAGGCTGGCTCTAGGACCCTGGAGCTGCAGCAGCCAGCACAGAGGAGACAGCCGGTCTCTTTATCTGTGCGAGTTTCCCAGCGATTACTTGCACAGTAAACGAGTCCAATGCAAATCAATGGCAGGCTGAAGCTTCCGAGACACATCTGTGATTTGTAAATCGCACACTACTCGCTATTACTCGCTTCCCCATTCATTAACATTGGACTCGCTAGACTCGCAACGAGTAGCGAGTCCCGGGCTCGGACTCGCTAGAGTCAAGCGATTCCGAGTAATTTAGGATTCGCCCATCACTAGCTGACACCCAGAATAGCGATCCAGCTGTGAAGCTAGTGAAAGAACTGCTTACACAACAAGGTGCGTACCCTAACTAGAACGCTCCAGCTGAGACCCAACAACTCTGGAAAGAAAGAAGCAAGTTGTTCCTATCTCAAGGGAAGCTCTGCAGAAGACACACCAACCCTAAAACACATGAGTTGGTCTGGCAGATTATCGTACCCAAGAGAGACGTCAAAATGGTCTTACAAGCCTACCAAGATGGTGCAGGTCATTTTGGATGGAAGAAGTTGGAAGTGCTCTTAAGAGAGAGATTCTACTTGGTTGGCATGAGAAAATCAATTGAAGATTAGTGTAGAAAATATGGCCCGTGCAATCTCAGAAGAAAGGATCAACAGAGTCAGAGAGCCCCACTCCAGTCCAAAGTAACCAAGCGACCACTTGAGTTAGTTGCGTTAGACCACGTCAAGTTGTCACCAAGCCGGTCAGGCTATGTCTATGCCCTAACCATTGTGGATCATTACTCCCGCTTCTTAGTGGTGGTACCCATCAAGGACCAGACAGCGAAGACAGCTGCAAAAGCATTTCAGACACATGTTCCTCATGGCTACCCGGAACAAGTCCTTGCAGATCAAGGTCCAGCTTTCGAGTCAGAGATTTTCCAGGAATTCTGCAACATGTACGGCTGTAAGAAGATCCACACGACAGCCTATCATCCCCAAACCAATGGCTTATGCGAAAAGATGAACCATATTGTGATTGACGTGTTGAAAACCTTACCAGAGTCAGGGAGAAATCAATGGCCAGAGAAATTACCCGACTTGGTAGACTTGTACAACCATGTCACGGTGAGTTCTAAAAAGTGCACCCCAGCCTACCTTATGCAAGCAAGGCCCGGTAAGCTGCCAATTGATTTAGATATGGGAATTCTGAAGCCAGATGCAGAAGTTGAAGAGTCCATTTGGGATACCCTATGTCAACAGCAGTATCGCCAAGTATCTCGAGTAGAGTAAAGTCTCCAGCAAGCTAGAGAAAAACAAGAGAGAACCTTTAACCAACATGCTCTAGCAAGCCCATTACAACCTGGTGAGCAAGTTCTCAAGAGAAAGACGCACCAATAAATTGGATAATCCGTGGGAAAACACCCCATATACAGTCTTACCATCAAATTTAGACAATGCCAAAGTGTGTCTAATCAGCAAAGACAAAGGAAGGACGTCAGCAGTTGTGTCAAGAGACCATCTCAAACCGTGTCCTGAAACCCTGAAGACACCAGAAGTAACCTTCCCCATACAGGTCCAACCTGTCAGGAAAGAAGAGGAAGTGTCCCATACCGTTTTAGGAGATTTCCCCAAAACATGGCCAAATTACTATGGAGCAGTTGTAGTCCCCATGATTGCATTCCCTCCAATTGTAGAACCAACTCCAGAACCCGTACCACAAGAAGTCACAAGACATGAAGAACTGGAAGTTGAGCCTGGTCCCAGTGAGCTTGCCAGTCCTACTGTCATATCTCCATCCTCAGTAGTAACAGATACTCCAAGTAGGTACACGTCCACCCACACCAATATGCTAAGTACACCTAGTACACCAGCATTATGCAGATCACAACGTAGTACCCAGGGTCAGATACCGGCTAGGTACAGAGATTAAAGTGTGGAATCAAATGTAGAATGTAAATATGTTTGTTATAAGGTTAAGTAGAACCCGGTAAAGTGTAAGTGTACGAAAAAGGGTGAGAGTAGCATGGTGTTAGGTGGCAGCCACGGAGAGTAAGAACTTGGCCTCTTTTGCAGTTACCCGAGGGCTTAGGAGCCTACTGCACTTAAACCAGAGACACCCGTAGAAACTTGTTCATATTTGTTTGCAATGTTAAAAGCCCAGTACCTACAGAGACTATACTGTATGAACTCTTTACGTATTCTTGAACATTTTCTCCTTATTTAACATGGACCATACTTACCACGGAACTAGTTGTGGTAAAGACTACTTGTATATAGTTACCAGCCCCGGAGGCAATAGACTAAACCCCCGGAAGGACTGATTTGTTTTGAACGTTTTGGAATCTTTTTGCATTTCAGTGGTTTTTGTATATTTTTTATTTTTACGACTCTGTATATAATAATTGTTTGTTATGTTATTTGTTTGTTTTTCCCTACAGTCCCGGAGTACTGTTCTTTACTAAGGGGGAATGTGGCACAACAGGGTTCATGTGCCACAGTAACAACACCACTGAGGGTTAACTACCCACACAACCCACAATACTACACTAGTGCCTCCAGGCCAGAAGGGGGAGCTAAAGCTGCTTCCCTATATATTCTGGTGTGGAGAGGAAGTGGCAGTTAGTTCAGTGCGGGGCAGCACTGAGGGAAGAAAGGACCTGGGTGTAAAAGAGCTGTGTTAGGCTCACCCCACGGTTTACTGTCCAGTTCCAGGCCGAGCCAGGGTCTGAGGAAAAGGAGAAGCAGAGGAACACACCCAGGACACCGAGTTACCCTAAACTCACCCTGGAGGAGCGCACAGAACGGATACCGGTTCCAATGTTGTGCCTGACACAAACAGCACAGTGAACACCGGATGAGTGAAGATCCCACATCTTCACTGTACTACAGCGAAGCAACACGGCGGGGTCAGGAACATAAAGATAAGACTCAAGTTGCCTAGCAAGTTGGTACCCGTGAGGGGAGACAGGGCCGGCTGCTTAGCTAAAGTGGCAGCAGGGCCACACACAGCACAGGAGTAGGAAGCCATGAACTCGGACAGGGTGGGAAGCAACCCGGCCCCGGTACAGACTCCGTGGACAGTACTCCGTTGAATGTCATCTACAGTAAAGACTTGGAAAACTACAAAACCGTGAGTCTGTGTAATCCTTGCGCTTGAGCCCTACTCTCCCTCACAAGCTGTTATCATCATTACTGCCCCGGGGAACCAGGGTCTGCCCGTGGAGAGCCGTCACATCACAAGCTGCCATCCATCATCCCCGGAGGTTTTGCAGCAGCGGTGGTCACCCTGACCACATACCACGGGTGGCGTCACGACTTTCTCCCCTGTAAATACCCCAACCTTTACTTGTGGGCTCGGGACACGGTCTGGACCAAGACCGCCGTGATAACCCCTGTGATACCCCGGTCCGGTACCGAGTACCCCGTCCCAGTGGGCTCCGCATGTGCAAGTTGTTTGCTTTATGCGTGCTGATTAGATGCCAGACCGGACCAACCACAGTGAGGGAAAATTAAAAAAAATGAAGACATCTATAAATCATTTACAGGAGCATTTACAATTGCCTATGATACAGAATTGCAATGTATCTGTAAAAATTGGATGCTATCATATAGCTTTGCATGGCATTCAATTTTTTTTCTCACACCCATAGACATGAATGGATTTGTCTCATCTGATTTCAGAGTCAAATCGCAGCGTGCTGTGAATTTTCTGTCACATCAAATCGGTATGAGTAAAATAAATTTAGCACTGTCTCATAGATATTGGTCCGAGTGCAACGCCTTTTTAATCAGTTTACATATGTCTGATTTATATGGTGGTGTATGTGAGCCCTCATTGCGTCATCAATGTATGTGCCAGTGCAGGACCGGCGTCAGCAAACGGTGAACCCGGGCAAGTGCCGGGGCCCTGAGCATCTGGGGGGGCCCACTGGCCATCAGGGACATGCAGCCCTGATGGTCAGGGGGCCATAAGGAAAAGGCAGTCCCAACAATAGCGGCCCATCAGGAGCACCCCGCTGCACGCTCAGCCAACGGCTGAGTGCTCCTGCAGCTCTGTCAGCGCATATGGCTAATTTGCATGCGACACAAATTAGCCAGGTGCTGGCTCCAGGGAGCAGGGGAGCTTCCTCCTCCTCCTCTGCTGATTGCAGCAGCATGATGAGTCATCTCCCTGTGACCTCATCACATTGATGCAACCATACAGGAAGGAAGAACAGACTGGAGAAAGCAGCTGAGGAAGACACAGCCTCGGGGAAGCGGAAGGAGGTTACTATGATTAATAATTTTTTTACTGTGTGCAGCACAATGGGAATTATATATACCAAGATGTGGCCAGGGGACAGATGTAGCAGGAGAACCACCATATTATACATTATCTGGAGGCTGTTCTGGGCTGTGGAGGCTGGTTCTGGCTGTGGAGGCTGTCCTGGGCTATGTAGGCTGTTTCTGGCCTGTGGAGGCTGCTTCAGGACTGTGGAGGCTGCTTCTGGACTATATGGAAGTTGCTGCGGGCTGTGGAGGCTGTGCTAAGCTATATGGAGGCTGCTGCAGGGTATAGAGGCTGTTATGGGCTAAAGAGGCTGCTTCTGGGCTGTGGAGGCTGCTGTTGGACTATATGGAGGCTGCTGCAGGCTATACAGGCTGTGCTGAGACATTTGGAGGCTGCTGTGGGCTATGGGGGCTGTGCTAAGCTATAGAGGCTGTTCTTGGCTATAGAGGCTGCTTTTGGGATGTGGAGGCTGTTGCTGGACTATATGGAGGCTTCTGCAGGCTATGGATCCTGCGCTTAGCCATTTGGAGGCTGCAGCGGGCAATGAAGGCTGTACTGGGCTATAGAGGCTGCTTCTGGGCTGTGAAGGCTGTTGCTGGGCTATATGGAGGCTGTTGCAGGCTATGGGACTTTGCTGAGCTATATGGAGGTTGCTGCGGGATATAGAGGCTGCTGCTGGGAAATGGAGGCTGTTCTGGGCTATAGATGCTGCTTCTGAGCTTTGGAGGCTGCTGCTGGACTATAGGGAGGCTGCTGCAGACTAAGGAGGCTGTGCTGAGCCTGTTGCAGGCTGCTGCAGGATATGGAGGCTGTTCTGGGCTATAGAAGCTGTTTCTGGGCTGTGGAGGCTGTTGCTGGACTGTATGGAGGCTGCTGCAGGCTATGCGGGGCTGTTCTGGGCTATAGAGGCTGTTCTGGGCTATAGAGGCTGTTGTTGGACTATATGGAGGCTGATGTGGGCTATGGACGCTCTGCTGAGCCATTTGGAGGCTGTTGCAGGCTATGGAGGCTGTTCTGGGCTATAGAGGCTGCTTCTGAGCTATGGAGGCTGCTGCTGGACTATATGGAGGCTGCTGTGGGCTAAGGAGGCTGTTCTAGGCTATAGAGGCTTCTGCTGAGCTATGGAGGCTGCTCCTGGGCTATGGAGGCTGTTGTGGGCTATGGAGGCTGCTGCTGGACTATATGGAGGCTACTGCAGGCTATGGAGGCTGGGCTGAGCAGTATGGAGTTTGCTGCAGGCTATGGAGGCTGTTCTGGGCTGTAGAGGATGCTGCTGGACTATAGAGGCTGCTGCTGGGCTATATGGAGGCTGTGCTGGGTTATATGGAGGCTGTGCTAGGCTATATGGAGGCAGTGCTGGGCTATATAGAGGTTGCTGCTGGGTTTTGGTGGCTGCTGCTGGGCTATAGGGAGGCTGCTGCTGGGCTATATGGAGGCTGTGCTGGGCTATGGAGCCTGTGCTGTATATATAATACAGAGGCTGTGCTGTATATATTATTTGGAGGCTGTGATGCGTATATAAAATGGAGGCTGTGTTTTATATATAAAATGGAGGCTATGCTGTATATATTATTTGGAGACTGTGCTATATAATTTGGAGGCTGTGCTGTATATATAAAATGGAGGCTGTCCTGTATATATTATTTGGAGGCTGTGCTGGGCTATATATATATATATGTACCTGGAGACTGTTGCTGTGCTGTATATAGTATTTGGATGTTGTGCTTTATATATAATATGGAGGCTGTGCTTTGCTGTATACATAATATGAAGGTTGTGCTTGGCTATATTTATTATTTCGAGGCTATGCTGGACTGTATACATTATTTGGAGGCTGTTGCTGGGCTGCCACTGCCTCCAAATAACATATATAGCCCAGCAAATGTGGCGCCCTGCCAACGCAGGTAACCACATATCTCTCTGCTGCACTGCTGGGTTTCCACAGCAGGTACTACAGCAAGCAACACCTTCCACCCTGGCACAGTAGGGGGAGCTCAACCTGCTGCGCTTAGGCAGGATCCCCTATATATACTGCTGCTGGGGAGGAGTTAGTCAGAGTGTGGCAGATGCTAGAAGAGCTGCAGGAAAGTTATGGTGCTGGTGCCACGAGTAGGCACAGGCCAGAGACATAGAGTAGCCTTTCAGCGTCCCACCAACCTAAGTGGGACTGAAGGCAAGGAGGCTAGAAGCAGAAGTAAGGAACAGGTAGCTCCAGCTGTGAGTTCATTCCAGAGAGGGAAAGAGAAGCCAGATATTGGGGATCCGCACCAGTGGAGAACTACAAGTCCCACAGGAAACCCCTGGACACCGAGGAATCTACAGCTACCTGGTCTCCTGAGAGAGTCAAGGAAAGGGAACCAGGTGCACTGGCCACTGCAAAAACCAAGAGAAGGTTGTCCTGAAGACCGCACAGGAGGGAAGGAGAAACAGACAAGAAAAGAGAGTGGAGGCAAGTCAGGATTTAATAGACTGTGCTTCTCTGAATACAAAGGGAAGGAGGCCTTATACCCACTGGCTGTGGGAGCCCACTGTGCAGCCCAGTTACCCGTCAGTGCTCAGGACCACTTACCTACATTCCATCAGCAAAAGGTAAAGAGACTTTAAGTGCGTGCGTGCATCCTTTCCTATCTCTCACCGTGCCCTCAATAGACTTTCTCTACTTTCACTCACCACCTCAGCTCTGCTATCACCTGTTCACCTCACCAAGCTGCCCCGGGGGTTCCGGTTCCGCCTGCGGGGACCATACCATCACTGCCGCAATCCCACCGACCTCCGGAGGACTGTAGCGGCGCTGGTGATCTCTCACCAGACAAAGCAGGTGGCGTCATGAAGACAAAAACTGTATATAATCCCTGTAAATAGCCCCTTTTTCACTGACCACCAGGGCCACCCGTGACATCCCGGACCGTAACCGAGCCTGAGACCTGAGTACCCTGCCCTGGGGTGAGTCACAACCTGGCGTCACGATCAGGATCCCGTGCCCGGTACCACCGGGTACTGTGTGCCGTTTATTGACTGTAAAGTGTGACTGTTAAAGTTCCGCCGACATTACTGCGCCGAAGAGCGGGAAGAAAGGGGGCGTGCCAGTCTGCAGAGCACGAAACTGAAACCTTGCTCCGGCTCAGCCAAGCATTCCCGAGCGCTGCGGTCCGGAAATCCCTGAACTGTTTAACCCTTCAGCAGCTGGCTGTAATTAACTAGGGGGGCCTCCAACATGTCGGCCTCCTCTAGTGAGGACGAGGCGGCATACGCTGACCCCCATACTTATCCTGGACCCTCGATGGCTGCCTCCGGTAGCACTGCAAGTACCTCCGGTGCTTTGGGCACCGTCGCCCCGGTAATACCCATGTCGTTCCCATACATCCCAGGGGCCAAGTGATTGCCCCAGTATGATGGCGGTCCTGATACACTCGATGAGTTTAAAAGAAAGATCGAGGGCTTCCTGGACATGTATGTTATGACAGCGTGCTACGGTGGTGCTTGGACAGTTAACTGGGGCAGCAGAAAAAGAAAGTGTGTCCTGGTCTGTTGCTGAACGCAGATCAGCCCCTGCTATATTTGATAAACTGCAAGCTGCCTTTGAGGAGTGCAATGAAGCTGACATCTGTATGCGCTTTCATCACTGCTACCAGAAGCCGGGAGATGACATCAGAGGTTATGCCTGGCGCCTGGAGAGAGCACTGCGTGCCCTCATACATGTCAGCCCTGTCAGTGCACGAGAGGAAAACAAACTCCTTATTGAACAGTTCACTCAGGGCCTGCTATCCCCTGAGGACAGTAAAACTGTAGGATGGTGGTCATTAAGCAATCCCGATGCTGATTTTAACATCTTGAAAGAAATGGCCATCAAAGGGATAAAGCTGGTAGAGACCCATGAAGCTGCACAGAAACGGGTGGTGTGACGGTGAGGTGCGGGCTACTCTAAAATCTGTACCCGTGACTGCAGCCACGCACAGTATATAATCTGCACAGCCTGACAAATATGACTCTCTGCGAGCTGAAGTATGTGCTGAGATGCGGGAGATGAATAAAAATATCTCCAAGTTAATGGACGCTATGCAGTTACAAAAGAACCAGCAGCCAGCACCAAGACCCCCAACCAAGCTTCAGCCGCTGATCCAGCTTGCCGGCAGCCTGGATGACGTCCCCTGGATGCGAGGGAAGCAAGCTACAGCCTACAGAGGAAGAACCACTGACCCTTACAGCTCCACTGGGGAGCCCATCCTCCGCAACTGTAATCGCACCAGTCACCTCGCTAGGCACTGTCCTTTAAACGGGCAGTCCCTGGAGGCTCGGGCCAAACCTCAGGACTAGACCAACAGGGCCCAGCCACCTGGTGCAAGACCTTCATCGGACAGAGGCCATTTCTGTCTATTGTACTAGATGGCATCCCGGTACCTGCTCTACTGGACACCGGATCCCAGGTGACCCTTGTCCCCTATATCCTTCATAAAAAGTATTGGGCTGATGCAGAACTGAAACAGCCTGAGATAGACATTTCCCTTTATGCAGCAAATGGGGAACCAATTAATGTAATGGGGGTTAGAGAAGTGCCCATAAAGGTGGGGAAGGTAGAATTACAAAATCAAGGGGTCCTTGTAGTAGCAGAAGCCACTAATGCAAATGATCCTTATGTTATCTTGGGTACCAATGTTGTTAGCAATTGCAAGGAGAAGGTTTTGTCATTGCTTCAACAGATTGCTGAAACTGCCTGGTCTGGTCAGAGGAAGATTATCCAACATTGGATCAGAGCCATCTTACACCAACGACAGGTAACAATTACAGGTGGTGAAATTGGTACAGTACGGGTGACAGACCCAAAACCTATTGTGATACCCGATGAGTGAAATGATGGTATGGTGTCGAGCAGCTATAGGTCTGAGAGGGCAGGACTATCAAGCGTTAGTGGCGCCCGTGAGCACAGAGCACAGACCTACACTGTTGACAACCAGGAGGGTGGTCAATGTACACAATGGGAGAGTGCCAGTTCGCATCTTAAATTGTGGCAGTGAAGAGGTTAAATTACCCAGGTATACCACCGTTGCCAAATTATACACAGTCAGTAACAATGAGATACACACAGCGCAACCTGAACCCGACGAGGAAGGGACAAAACCTGATCAAACAATTGGGCCGCTGGAGGACTGGTGCCAGCAGCTCCATGTCGGAACTGACATCACTCCTGTGTATGAAAAGCAAGGTGTGTACGGGTAGCCCAAGAATTCGAACAAGTTTTCAGTAAGCATCCACTTGATTTTGGTAGGATAAAAGGGGTACAACATTACATCCCCACAGGTACACATCTACCAATCAAAGAGCGGTATAGGCCTATTCCACCTGCACATTATCAAAAAGCCAAGGAAATGTTACAGGACATGAAAGACGCAGAGGTTATATGAGATAGCTGTAGTCCCTGGGCAGCACGATTAGTCCTAGTCAGGAAAAAGGATGGCAGCATGAGGATGTGTGTAGATTATAGGCAAATAAACTGCATAACACACAAAGATGCTTACCCGTTGCCACATATAGAAGAGTCTTTAGCTGCGTTGAAGTCTGCCAACTACTTTTTTCACCTTAGATCTCACTAGTGGGTATTGGCAGGTGTCCGTAGCCGAAGAAGACCGAGAGAAGACGGCATTCGCAACACCTATGGGCCTATGTGAGTTCAACAGCATGCGCTTAGGACTATGTAATACACCCAGAACCTTTCAGAGGTTGATGGAGAGTTGCCTGGGGCATAACATTTTTGAGACGGTGCTGCTCTAGAGGGATGACGTGATTGTGTATTCCAAGACCTACGAGGAACATGTCGCCCATCTAGGAGAGGTGTTTGAAGCTCTGGCTAAATACGGGATGAAGCTAAAACCATCAAAATGCCACCTGTTAAAGCCAAGAGTGCAGTACCTGAGACACATAGTCAGTGCTGAAGGCATGGCCCCTGATCCAGACAAGGTGACAGCAATCAAAAAAAGGCCAGAACCCAAAACCGTCAAGGAGGTACATAATTTCCTGGGTTTGATGGGCTACTACCGAAGGTTCAGCAAGGAGTATACCAAGAACGCTGTTCCATTGCAAGACCTGCTAGTAGGCCAACCCATGAAGGGCAGGTCAAAGGATTCTCCGTGGAGATGGGTTAAGGAGCAAGAAGAATCGTTCCAGATGATGAAAGAGGCCCTGACAGGAGAAGAAATCCTAGCTTACCTGGACTATAGCCTGCCATTCCTGCTGTATACAGACGCCAGCAATGTGGGACTCGGAGCCGTCCTTACCCAAAAGCAAGGCGGTAAGGAGAGGGTAATCGCCTACGCAAGCCAAAGGTTGCGACCCACAGAGAGGAACCCAGAAAACTACAGTTCCTTCAAGCTGGAGTTCCTGGCCTTGGTCTGGACCATAACCGAGAGGTTTAAGCACTACCTAGCCTCTAGCAAATTTACCGCCTACACGGATAACAATCCGCTCACCCACCTGGAAACTGCAAAGTTGGGAGCCATGGAACAGAGATGAATGGCCAGACTTTCCAACTATCAATTCACCATCAAGTACCGGGCTGGGCACCAAAATGGAAATGCAGATGCCTTATCCAGGATGCCTCATTTGTGTGAAGGAGGTGTAGATGAAGATGAGCTGGAAGAAGTGGAGTTACCTGCTTTCCATCATGTAAGAGAGACCCCATGCCAGCAGACCCATCGAAACTTCTTTACTGAAGCAGTGAATCTGTTACCTCACTTTGACTGGGAGAAAGTGCAAAACCAAGACCCAGCTGTCGGTCTAATTAAACAACTGATAGCACAAGAGTCAGTGAAGTTACCTGTAAACCCTCCGTCTGATGCTAAACATCTATGGAATGAACGAGGTAAACTGTTCCAGTACCAAAATAAGTTATGCCGGAGGTATCCAAGAACCCATGAACAAGCGTGGCAAATCATCGTGCCAAAATCAGAAGTTCCCATGATCCTAGATGCCTACCATAATAAAACGGGTAATTTCGGATGGAAGAAGCTTGAACTGCTGCTCAAAGGTAGATTTTTCTGGCCAGGAATGAGATCATCCATAGAGAAGTGGTGTGAGAAAGTGTCAAGCCTGTACCCTGAGAAGGAAAGGTGTGCAGAATCAGAAGGCTCCACTTAATCCCATCGTAACAACACAACCATTGGAATTAGTCGCATTGGACCACGTAAAGTTGACTCCAAGTAGATCTGGCTATACATACGCCTTGACAATGGTAGACCATTATTCAAGATTTTTAATGGTAGCCCCTGTAAAAGACTTGACAGCTGCAACTGCTGCGAAAACCTTCCAAAAAGTCTTCTGCAGACTTTTAGGATATCCAGAGCATATTCTCACTGATTAAGGACCAGCATTCGAAGCAGAGATTTTTCAAGAGTTTTGCAAGATGTATGGGTGCAAGAAGATCAGAACGACCCCATATCATCCTCAAACTAATGGACTCTGTGAAAAAATGAATAACATAATAATTGACATGCTGAAAATTCTCCTGTTTAAAGAAAGGAACCAATAGCCTGAGAAACTTCCCGACTTAATCAACATGTACAACCACATTCCAGTCAGTCCCACCAATTGTACACCAGCTTATCTGATGAGAGCTCAAACAGGAAAATTACCTGTAGACTTAGAACTCGGTGTAGTGGATACTGAAGCAGGTCAGACTATCTCAAACTGGAAAGTCCATCGACAAGAACAGTATGTTAAAGTCCAACAAAGTGTCGAAAGTAATCTGGAGAAGTCCCGTGCAAAACAAGAAAGGGATTACAATAAGCATGCTCCAGCAGAAGTCATGCCACCTGGAAGTTTGGTCTTAAAAAGAAAAAGAACCCGCAATAAGTTGGATGATAAATGCGAAAATGAACCCTATGTTCTGTTATACTATGTCCATGACAACAACAAGATCTGTATCGTCAGTAAAGATGGTGGAAAAAACAGACAAACAGTATCCAGAGATCATCTTAAGAGGTGTCCTTCAAATTGGGAAGATCAAGAAATTTACAATCACACCATTCAAGAGTTCGAACCAATTCCGGAACCAAAGAAGAATATGATCCAAACTGACCTAGGAGAATTCCCTGAAAATTGGCCTCAAATAGATATAGCCATCATCATTCCTGTAATAAACTTCTACCAGCCCCAAGAAGAAATCCCAAGGAATCAGGAAGAAATACCAGTTGCAAGAGATTCTGAGGATGCTGCAATCGGTACACCTGCTAGCCCAGTAGTGAGACTAAGGCACGCAGAAACTCAACTGAACCACCAACACCATTAAACACCTCACCTGAGACAGTGATGCCCGTAGAGACAGTGATGCCCGTAGTGCGAAAATCACATAGGAGCACACGAGGTTTGGAGAATGGGTATAAGGTAGAATACATTGAAAGTGTAAATAAGAAACTGTACAAACAGCAATGTAAATAGTAGTGTACAGAAGGGTGGAGGAACTGGGCCAGTCCCAAGCACATTAAGTTAGGAACAGAAAGTGCCTGGGGCGGGTACACCCATAGGGACCCCTGTTTGTTGTTAAAAATGTGAACATTTTGAAAAGACTTTTTACCATTTTATTACGCGGAGCGTACAGAGACATTGCTGTAAGGACTCTATTGAACATTGCTCCTTTGAACTTTGAGCTTCTTAAATTTAAATGGACTACGGTTAATGGACAAACGTAGCCACAAACTTTAAAAAGCCTACTGTGGAAGGAGTTTCACCATATGGACTTACCCGTTTTTCCATTTCTCTATTTTTCAATATTTTTCTTAGTGTCTTTTTGTAATTTTTCATTTTTCAAATATGTATATATGTTGTTATTGCCATTGTTATATCTTTCTTGACACAAAAATTGCTCAGTCCCGGAGTACTGATGCTACCTGGGGGGGGGGGGGGTGTGGCGCCCTGCCAACGCAGGTAACCACATATCTCTCTGCTGCACAGCTGGGTTTCCACAGCAGGTACTACAGCAAACAACACCTTCCACCCCGGCACAGTAGGGGGAGCTTAGGCAGGATCCACTATACAGTCATGGCCAAAAGTTTTGAGAATGATACAAATATTAATTTTAACAAAGTCTACTGCTTCAGTTTTTCTAATGGCAATTTGCATATACTCCAGAATGTCATAAAGAGAGATCAGCTTAACAGCAATTACTTGCAAAATCAATTATTTGCCTAGAAAATTAACTTTAACCCCCAAAACACATTTCAACATCATTGCAGTCCTGCCTTAAAAGGAGCAACTAATATCGTTTTAGTGATTGTTCCATTAACACAGGTGTGGGTGCTGATGAGGACAGGGCTGGTGGCGATCAATCAGTCATGATTAAGTAAGAATGACACCACTGGACACTTAAAAGGAGGCTGGTGCTTGGTATCATTGTTTCTCTTCAGTTAACCATGGTAATCTCTAAAGAAAACACGTGCAGCTATCATTGAACTGCACAAAAATGGTATCGCAGCTAGAAAGATTGCACCTCAGTCAACAATCTATCGCATCATCAAGAACTTGAAGGAGAGAGCTTCCATTGTTGTCAAAAAGGCTCCAGGGTGCCCAAGAAAGACCAGCAAGTAACAGGACCGTATCTTAAAATTGTTTCAGCTGCGGTATCGGACTACCAGCAGTGCCGAGCTTGCTCAGGAATGGCAGCAGACTGGTGTGAGTGCTTCTGCACGCACTGTGAGGCGGAGACACTTTGAGCAAGGCCTGGTTTCAAGGAGGGCAGCAAAGAAGCCACTTCTCTCCAGAAAAAACATCAGGGACCGACTGATATTCTGCAAAAGGTACAGGGAGTGGACTGCTGAGGACTGGGGTAAAGTCATTTTCTCTGATGAATCCCCTTTTCGATTGTTTGGGACATCTGGAAAACAGCTTATTCGGAGAAGAAGAGGTGAGCGCTACCACCAGTCTTGTCTCATGCCAACTGTAAAGCATCCTGAAACCATTCAGGTGTGGGGTTGCTTCTCAGCCAAGGGAATCGGCTCACTCACAGTCTTGCCTAAAAACACAGCCATGAATAAAGAATGGTACCAGAATGTCCTCCAAGAGCAACTTCTCCCAACCGTCCAAGAGCAGTTTGGTGCCCAATGTGGCACCCTGGGATCCTGGTTGGGGCACCACAGAACTCTTGGTACACAAATGGAGTGGAAACAGCAAGCAGCACTCACCACTAACAACACCTTTAACACCCCGTTTCACCCCAGGCCTCTAGGGGAGCTCCACTGGTTACCTTAAGCCAGTTCCCCCTATAAATACGAGTCCTGGAGGGAGAAACACCAGAGTGTGCAGACGCTAGGAGAGCTGCAGGAAGTGTGCAGTCACTGGTACTGGAGTTACCTGGCCCAAACCAGCACACCCAGCGAGTGAGAGACCCTTGCAACTGGGGTCATAGGACAGGAGAAAAGCACCTCTCAGGGACAGAAGAGTTATCCTAACTCTCCCAACAATCCGGTTACTGGAACCGAGCTGTGGGAACTACCACGTAACTGCAGAGAATTCAGCACCACAACCAGGGAGTCTAGCCCCCTGTACACCTGAAGCACCAGCGAATGAGAGCCCAGTGAAGAAGATATATACAGTTTAATTCCTTTAATAGTTCCCTCAGTGCAGTTAACCCAGGTGAATCATGTTCCACCGAACATACAACCCGGTCCGGCAGGATTCCATATCCGCCTGACCCCACCAGAACAATAGAGAAGGAAGCCTGCACACTGCTTGCTGTGGAAGCTCCAGGAGTGTCAACCTCATCACCCGGTCCGAGTGTACCTGTTGCCACCAGTGAAGGTACCTAAAAGACTTTGTGCGTATTCCTGGATCTAACACGCAGCACTACAAAGCTGCCATATTACATCAAGGACAGCTCCTGGCCCCGGGGACTCCCACTCATCCTGTGGGGAGCGTACCATCTTGCTGCCGTACATCCCCCGGAGGCCCAAGCAGCGCCAGTGAAATCACCGGATTCCCGCAGGTGGCGTCACGACAAGTAAGAATTACCCCTATCCGTTCAATCACCCCTTTTTGATCTGGACCACCGGGTCCCACAGCCTCGGGCGCGGAACCGTGACGGGAGAAGCAACGCCCGAGACGTGAAGACCCCGGCTACGGTGAGTCATAATTTGGCAGTCACCAACAGGATACGTGCAGGCCCGTTTCCCAACAGGTATTGTGTGCTATTTAATGACTGTGATTATCGAACTGTATATTTGAACCGCCATCGCTGCGCGGAAGGTGGGAAAAGAAGGAGCGTTACTGTGCAAAGGTAGAAGATAGGCCCCGCCCCTACTCTGACGAGTTCCGCAGAGCGCAGCAGGAACCGGAAACTCCCGTGGTGCCTCAGTCCTCACCGCGAGGCCATCAACTTCCGTTGAAATCGAAAGGACTGGCCGCGCTTAACTAAGGGGGAGCGAGGATGAGCAATCCGGACCCCAGCAACGCAGTACCCCCGCAAGTAAACCAACCAGTTGATCCACCGGGGCCACCAAACGTACCCCCGGCAGGTCAGCCACCCTTCGGCGGTATGCCGTAGCAACCTGCTCCGATCATGCCGATATCTCTGCCGTACGTCCCGAATGCGGCCTGGTTACCGAAGTACAGCGGAAAACCCGGTACCTTGGATACATTCCAAAGGAAGATATGCCAAGCGCTGGATATGTACGCCATGACCGGTAAGCAGAGAGTTTCAGTTATAATGGGACAATTAACAGATGCAGCAGAGCTGGAGACCCGTCACTGGTCTATAGAAGCTCAGGAGTCTGTGGAGCAGATATTTGCTAAGTTAAACCGGGTTTTTGAACATCACACCGAAGCAGAATTAAGACTGATGTTTTACCATTGTAAACAAGGGGCACAGGAGAGTGTCCTGGATTATTCACTGCGCTTACAAGAAGCACTGAGACTGTTAAAACAAGTCGATCCTGATAGTGTTAGAGATGAAAACAAAGCGTTAATTGGACAATTTGTTGTGGGACTTAAACTACCTGATGATAAGAAACAGGCAAGCTGGTGGGCCCTGCAAAATCCTGGCGCAGAGTTTGATACCTTAAGAGACTTGACAGTGCGGGGATAGCAGTTCCCTACAGTGCCCGATCTAGCCTTACAGCCGCAGTATACTGACACCCCTTCCGTGTCGGCAGCAGCATCTCCAATTCCCATGGTTCAGTCAAACGCACAGACTGTAACACCCGACCGGTTCGAACAACTGTGTGCCAATGTAGAGCAGCTGATGAAAGACGTGGCCAAGCTCCCAGGTGAAAGAAGACCCAAGACAGAAGCAAGGTCATCGGACAAGATCCAGCTCGCTGACAGCCCCGACGACGTCTCGTGGATGAGGAGGAAGACACAGCCGCCGCGAGGAAAACCCCGGCTCGTTACACCCCTGATGGACATCGTATCTGTCAAAAGAGTGACTGCAACAAAGAAGGATGCACCTACCAATCCAGTCCTTTAAACGAGCAACCCCTGGGTGAGAAGGGCCAACCCCAGAAGTAGAATGTCCAGGCCCGACCAACTGGGAGTACAAGTACGTAGGAGACTGTCCGTACTTATCAATCATCATCGATGGCATCGCCACCTCAGCCTTGATAGACACTGGATCCCAGGTGACAACCATCCCGCGAATCCTTTACAAGCGGTTCTGGCCAGATGTTAAGCTAGAACCCCCGCACCCTGATCTGAACATTGAAGCAACTAATGGTTTGATAGTTACAGTAGAGGGGCAATGGGAAGCTAAATTAAAGATGGGGAGGGTGCAACTGAAGAACCAGGGTATTATAGTGGTTCAGGACAAACCATACGAGAGGGATCCACATGTAATACTGGGTACTAATGTAATGGTTAAATTTCTCGATGAAGTGTTGCTCTTACTCCAACAGAGTGCTGATGCTGGTAAACCAAGAGAGAGGACAGCTATCCAAAGACAAATCCGAGCTCTGGTATATCAACAGCAGGTAAAAATGTCAAATGGTGAAATTGGGTAACAGATCGCATTCCAATTGTGGTACCTCCCAGAAGTGAAATGATGATCTGGTGTCGAGCAGCCATAGGCCTCAGAGGGCAGGACTACCAAGCTGTAGTAGAACCTGTAATGTCTGATAGTAGTCCTACGCTCTTGACAGCCAGAGGGTTGGTTGATGTGAGAAAAGGGAGAGTCCCCATACGCATATTGAATTATGGTGATGACGAAGTCAGACTGCCAAGATATGCTACTGTCGCAAAATTATACCAGGTTGAAAGCAATGCTATACTTGATGTAAAATCCTCTTCCCAAACAGTAACTGACGAACCCCCTCACTCCAAAGATCAGCTAGAAAAATGGTGTTAAGAGCTCAGTGTAGGAACTGACAACACACCCTCTCATCAGAAACATTGAGTTTACCGGGTAGTTCAGGAGTACGAGCAAGTGTTCAGCAAACACCCACTTGATTTTGGGAGGATTAAAGGGGTACAACACCATATCCCCACAGGCAACCATGCACCTATCAAAGAAAGGTACAGGCCTA
Organism: Allobates femoralis; assembly: GCA_033576535.1. Taxonomy (NCBI): domain Eukaryota; kingdom Metazoa; phylum Chordata; class Amphibia; order Anura; family Aromobatidae; genus Allobates; species Allobates femoralis. Next base: position 191,115,046 of record JARQOC010000006.1, on the reverse strand, counting down.
TACCACCCACACACTACCAAAAAGCAAAAGAGATGCTTCAGGACATGAAAAATGCAGGGGTCATTAGGATAGCTGTAGTCCCTGGGCAGCACCACTGGCCCTGGTTAAAAAGAAAGATGGTAGTATGAGGATGTGTGTAGACTACAGACAAATCAATAAAGTCACACACAAGGATGCATACCCGTTACCCCACATAGAGGAGTCACTAGCTGCACTTAAGTCTGCCAACTACTTCTCCACATTAGATCTTACTAGTGGGTACTGGCAGGTCTCCGTTGCAGAGGAGGATCGTGAGAAGCCTTCACGACACCTATGGGATTATGCGAGTTCAGCAGTATGACATTCGGGTCGTGCAATGCCCTAGGAACATTTCAGAGACTGATGGAGTGTTATTTGGGCCACAAGAACTTTGAAACTGTGCTGTTATACCTTGATGATGTCATTGTATACTCGCAGACCTATGAAGATCACCTGCAACACCTGAGTGAAGTGTTTGAGTCGCTGTCCAAGTACGGAATGAAGCTGAAACCGTCCAAGTGTCACCTGCTGAAACCCAGTAGATATAGGGTGTGGGTGTCACAACTGTGTGGGATCAACCAGTCACACGTAAACTAAGTGAACAATTTAAAGAAGGGCGTGTGTAAGTCTGGGATCACCATGCTCAAACCAATTATGAAAATTCAAGCATTATTAGAAATATATAGAACATACAAATTTAAAAACAATTAAAAAGTGTAAAAAACACTGATACTGTAACAGGGCCGCAGCACAGCAAAATACAGATATCTCCACAAGTACAAATGTGGCCTCACAATATATACATAGTAACACCATGCATGTTTAAACCAAAATCCAGCATAATCTCCCCTATTTACTGAAGTACCAGACCAATGTAACAAGGCAAGCACTGATGGTAACAGATTGTGTACTGTTGGTAACACAATTTCTCAATAAATCAGCAGTTTCTCATGCTATGATACAAGGTGCAAATGGGCTGGTGTAAGATTTTGTCAGATTCCAGAAAACCCCCTCGGAATCTGAAAGGGAGAGAACACCTAATAAGAGATTAAGTAGTACAGAGGCAAGAGGAAAACTCCTCTATGTAATAATACCTGTGCCGGCTGCGGACCAAGCAGGACCCAGACATCCTACGCGTGTCGCCGCTGCTCAGAACGGTTTCATCATGGGGCTGAGAGCAAGGTCCGTGTCCGAGGACGGAGCTTTTTGTAGTCCGCTATCAATTTCTCAATTAACGGCGTGTATGCGCCGGGCTGTCGTCGCCAGGAAGTAACGTGGTAGCGTGAAGCTGCGTGTAGAGGATTTGTTGCACTCAGGTGGCGAGGCAACCTGTGCGTATTAAGATCGCGTGCTATGTTACTTGGTAGACACGCCTATCAGAAAGGAGGAAGTTATACAGAGAATCGCAAAGCGACTCTCATATTGTGACCGGCCGGTCTATGAGCCAGCGCGTGCGCATAACATAACACAGCGCGATTTATAGAGAGAATAGAATGTAAAGGGGAATTTTTTTTTTTTTTTTTGAGAACTGATTGATTAACATAGTAAATGATGTTTCTGATCAGGATGATGTTGTGGCAAGCAAATTAGCAATCAAATTTAATTTTTTTTTTTTTTTAACCAGGTAATATTTATTGTTTTATCAACATAAACGAACATTACAAATAGCATGACAATGCCAATAAAGTAAAACATAACCCTTGACATCCAAAAGAAAAAAGGAAAAAGAAAAACTACTACATTTGAAAAAAAGCATCAAAAACAGAGCTAGTAAAGGAAAAAAGAAAAGAACATACCCCCTCCCCTTCCCACCCCCTCCCAAGGCGATCCCATTCTCCCTCCGACAGCCAGACATCGGAAAATACGAAACCATGAAAAGTAACATGCAAGAATCAAGCACGAGTCACTTTTTGAGTAAATACTACAAATCAGGAGAGGCCAGTCCTGGGGAATCCAGCCAGCCACTCCAAATATTAGAGAAAACCCTCTCCTTCCCTCGCTTGGAGTAAATGGCTTTCTCCCTGCGAACATTGAGATTGATCCTGTTTATATACTCCCTGCGGGAAGGGGATCGATCCGATATCCAATACAGAGCGATCAGCTTACGAGCAATAAAGAGCATTCTGGTAATTGCTAGTAAAGAGAGGTCATCACCATATAGTGGTTCAGTACACCCCAGTACACAGATGAGTGGGTCTGATGGAACACTCTGTCCCATAGCTGAGTGAATGATAGTAAGCACTTTGTTCCAGAATATGCGTATAATTGGGCATGTCTATAGCATATGGAGAATATCAGCGTCGTCCATCTGGCACTTGGGGCAAGTGGAATCTGGCCGCAACCCTCTATCAAAGAGCCACTTAGGGGTCCGGTATACCCTATAAATAACGTAAAGCTGCGAGAGACGCGCAGGTTCACTGAGGGATAAATTGGAAACATTCTGCAAAATTGAATCCCACTGATCATCCGTAATAATCCCCAACTGCGACTCCCACTTACTCCTAGAGACCATTGGGTGTTTGGACAATATCACAGTGAGAAGGCATTCATAGATAAAGGAAATTAGTCCTTTACAGGTCGACAAAGAGCCAAGAATATTAACCACCATGTCCTGTTGTATCACAATACAGGACATACGCTGTTGGGCATTAAAAGCATGTCGTAGCTGTAGGTACTGAAAAAACATCGAGTGTTGTAGTGCGAATTCCGCCCGCAGTTCCTCAAAGGTTTTCAGCACTCCAGCTCTCAACAGCTGTGCCATCCACCAGATGCCAATCCTTCTCCACTGTGCAAAGCCTTTGAGTGACTGCAGCTCCGGGAGCCTATGGTTATCCCATATGGGGGTATATCGTGTGTATGCTGTGACACCTCTAATGCTCTTTACCTTCTCCCAAACCTTTACCATAAGAAGTAGTGTCGGGCTCCTCACCCCAATGGCCCGCAGTCTATCAGCCTCCAGATGTGAGAGCAGTGATCCTCGCCCCACCAGGAACTCCACAATCCTACCCACTGAGTCAACCGGGCTCATTTCAGCGCCCCGCGCCAGGTGCTGGCACTGGGATGCCAGATAATAAATCCAGGGATTCGGCAGTGCCAATCCACCTTCGTCCTTAGGCTTTTGGAGATGTTCTAGTTTAATACGTGCCTGACCACCCTGCCAAATAAAGTCTCGAAAGATAGCATTTATTCTATAAAATCTGTTTTGGGGGAGCCAGACCGGAGCGTTATGCAGGATATACAATAGCTGGGGCATAATAACCATCTTCAATAGATTAACTCTGCCCACCACCGAGAGGCGCAGTTTAGCCCATGCACGGGTCTTCTGTTTGAGTTTGAGCAATAAGGGCGCCAGGTTAAGACGTTCAAAGTCTCCCAGTTTGGTCGAAACAACAATTCCCAGATATTTAAATACCGATACAACCGGCATTGCAGTAGCTACGGCTACTTCAGAATCTAAAGGTAGCAAGGATGACTTGTCCCAGTTAATGACCAATTCCGACAGGCGGCCAAAAACAGCCAGTAATGACATGGTTCTAGATAAGGATTCATCAGGGTTGGCCAGGAACAGAAGCAGGTCATCGGCATATAATGCTAGCTTCTCCATATGAGTCCCATATTTAAATCCCACAATTTCAGGGTCCCAACGTATCCTGGCTGCCAGTGGTTCTATCGCCAGTGCAAATAGCAGTGGCGACAGAGGGCAGCCCTGCCTCGTGCCACGACCAAGAGTGAAGCGCCCGGAGATTCGTCCGTTAGCCCGCACCATAGCACACGGTGAAGTATAAAGGAGTCGGATCCAGGCAATGAAGCCAGGGCCGAATCCCATGCGCTCAAGTATTAACCACAGGTAGGGCCATTCAACGCTATCAAAAGCTTTAGCGGCGTCCAGAGACAGGACTACCCTCCGCCCCACATTCTCCGCACTCACCTGCATATTTAAAAATAACCGCCGTATATTAATAGAAGTAGATTTGTTTGGCATAAAACCCGTCTGATCGGGGTGAATTAAGTGTTCAATAACAGTTGCCAATCTAATAGCCAAGACTTTGGCAAGAAGTTTTGTATCTACCGGCAACAAAGAGATGGGTCTGTAGGAATCTGGGAGCGTCGGGTCCTTATCTTTTTTCAGAATGACTGTGATGATGGCCTCCCGCATGGAAGGTGGAAGGGAGCCAGCCGTCAGGCTCTCCCGATAGGTGTCCAAAAGGACTGGAAGTAACACCTCCTTATATTTTTTGAAAATTTCCACAGGAAGACCATCAGCACCAGGTGCCTTCCCATTAGACATAGTTCCCAGTGCCCCTTCCAGCTCATCAAGAGTAATAGGCTCTTCCAGACGGTTCATTAAGTCTCGCGGCAGCGACGGCAACTCCACCCCAGTCAAGAATGCCTCTAGCTCAGCAGATCCCGCAGAATAACGGGAGGAGTAAAGTTCCTGATAGAACCGTTTAAGGGTGGAGACAACATCAGGTGCGCTACTCGACATAACACCGTCTGGATTACGCAAATGGGGGATAAAAGATGAGTCACGTTGTGCAGAAGTGATCACGGATAGCAAGTGACCAACTCTCTCAGCGTTCTCGAAGCATTGCGTAGATTGAAACATACGTTTCTGATCTGCTTTACGCATAGTGTACTCGGTGGCCTGTTCCTGAGCCCGTTTCAGCCTCGACCTAGTATCAGGGGTAGATTGGATTGACAAAGCAGTTTCAGCCGCTTCAAGCTCACGAAGGACCACGAGTTCACCAGCCTTAGATGACGTCTTAACCTTGGCTATTTCCCTTGTGCACGTACCCCTCAGATAAGCCTTAAGAGTATCCCACACCACTCCCGCGGGGGCAGAGCCACCATTAAACTGCAAAAACTCGTTCAGTTCGGCTCCAAATCGCTCCTCCTTATCTATCAATTGTAGCCAATAAGGGTTCAACCTCCAAGTCGCGCATCGCACCCGACCCGGGTCATCCCACCGAAGAAGGACACTCAAGGGAGAATGATCAGAAACCGTTCTGGGCAAATAGGAGACCTCAGAGACCAGGTCCTGCATAAAGCGATCCCCCAGGGCCAAGTCAATGCGCGACAGGGAAGAGAAGGTGGATGAGAAGCACGAGTATAGATAAACTTCAGGGTGTCTGCTTCTCCACAAATCAATCAACGCCACTTCCCGCAGCAAAACTCCAAACGGTGTAGCATTACCCTCCGGTCTGGCAGGGGTCCGCGAACTCTTGTCCCAGTGTGAGTCAGCAATGTTGTTAAAGTCCCCCACAATTATAAACGGGACATTGGGGTAATCTCCCACAATGGTGAGTATCTTATGAATAAGTCCACTATGAAATGGTGGCGGGATATAAACAGAAATTAGCAATAATATTTTAGTGAAGAGCCGACAGTGCAGGACCACGTAACGACCCTCATCTAATCAAATTTAATTTAGTATGGGCAACTTTGGGAATATTTAATTCAATATCAGATAATGAATTTATGAATACTTCAAGATCCATTTTCAATATAGTGTGTTTTGAGCACATACGTTTAGAAATAAAGATAAGAATAAATTTGATTTGGTATGGGCAAATTCAGAAATATTAAATTCGATATAAAATAATGAATTTAGTGATATTTTAGGATCCATTTTCAATTTGATGTATTTTGAGCACACAAGTTTGAGAGTTGAGAAACAAAAATAAAAATAAGAATAAATACAAAATAACACCAGTAGACCCCAAAAGACCTGCAAAGAAAACACAGAATTAGTTATAAGAGAAGCACCGGCATATTTCAAATGCCAGAAGCTTGATCGTGTCTTCAAAGTCCAACCATTGAAAGAGAGGGAAAAGACAAAGAAAAAGGCATCACATGTATATCCTGCTCAATCGAATTGTCCCTCCACTCTTTCTTGTTAGTATTATCTGTGATTCAAAAGTTGAAAGATATGCCCAGCGTCTCAGGTAATGTTGATGTCAAGGACAGACCACTGATCCATCAATTTTGGTTCTTCCAGGCGTAGTAGAACCCCAAATGGAGTAGACTGTAAAAGGATCTATAATAAAAAATACACAAATAGTCTAAGGCACCAATTCAAAAGGAAAAGCCAGATAATAAGCAACAGGGAATTCTTTCAAGCAAGAGTCCAAAAAGTATCAATTGGACTTGTAATATCCCTTAAACAAGAATTCCTCATTCATGCCTGCCGGGGCCATACTTCCCAGATTAAAAATCCAGCGTGTTTCTTTTTGTAGGAGTTTATCCTGTAGAGATCCCCCTTGATTGTACCTTGAACCCTGTCTACCATGATGATTTTCAAACTTTTGGGGGAGCCCTGATGACAGTCAAGAAAGTGTCGGGCTACTGATGAAATGGCTTTTCCTTGTCCCAAATGATTAACTGCACACATGATATTAGAAATGTGCGATTGGGCCCGTTTTCTCATTTCTTGTGTGGTCTCCCCCACTTATAGTTTTTGGCATCCACAGATGAGTACGTATATCACATTACGTGATCTACAGTTCGCATAAAAAGTGGTTTTTACTGTGCCTGGATAAGTAGACAGAGTAACATGGTCATCAGAGATCATGTGGGGGCAGATTGAACAATTTCCACAAGGAAATGATCCCCTTAATCTGACACCTCTACCAAGTGCAATAGCTGGTCTGGTAAAGTGACTCCGAGACAGAATGTCTCTCAGATTTATAGCTCTCCTTGCCACAATTCGTGGTCTTTGAGGAATAAATTGGTCAACCTTGGAGATTCCAGAGAGGATTGGCCAATTCTTATTGAGGATGTCATGGATATTTTTCCACTGGTTGTTAAAAGTGGTGAAGATGCTTAGGCCCTTCATTTCCTTTTTAGGGCTGGGCCGGAGCAGATCACTTCTGTCCCTGGCTACAGAATTTTCAAAAGCCTGTGATATAATTTTACGAGGATAACCTCGGTCTTTAAATCTGGTGGTCATATTACGAGCTTCTGTCCGGAATGTATGTTCCTTTGTACAATTTCGCCTCAATCTAAAAAATTGGCCTTTGGGAATGGCATTACGGACGTGGGGTGGATGAAAGCTTGTATAGTGAAGTATGCTATTAGTGGCTGTTTTCTTCCTGTGTAGTGCTGTCAAAATCTTACCGTCTTCTTTGATAATTTTAAGGTCCAGAAATTCAACTTCTTTTATGGAGCTCTGCCATGTCAGGTGAATATTCCATGGATTAGAGTTGAGTTCTCTAATAAAGATATCCAATTCTTCAATGGATCCTAACCAAAAAAGCAAAATGTCGTCAATGTACCGAAAATATTTTAGGACTTTAGTGCAGAAAGTGGGATGGGCGCGAATGTGCAGATCTTCCCACCATCCTAGGAATAAATTCGCATAGGATGGCGCACATTTCGCGCCCATTGCAGTCCCAGAGATTTGTCTGTAGAAGACCCTATCAAAAACAAAATAGTTGTTACCCAATGCCATTGACAAGAGATCCAAGAGAAAGGAATCATGTAGGCGGCTCCCAGTGGTTTTCTGGTCCAAAAAGTATGCCACAGCAGATATTCCGAGGTCATGTCCAATGCAGGTATAGAACCCTTCCACATCCAAGGTGACCATAAGGGAATCCTCAGGAATTTGTAAACCATCCACCTGTTCGATTAGATGAGAAGAATCTCGTATATAGGATTCAAGAGATAGAACATAAGGTTGTAAATAAAAATCAATATACGAGCAGGGTCTTTCAAAGAGGCCCCCAATCCCGGAGACAATTGGTCTACCGGGGGGATTTGTGATGGATTTGTGCACCTTCGGGAGGAAATATAGTGTAGGTACTACTGGATTACTCGTTAATAAGAATTCCTTCTCTTTTTTGGTGACGATATTAAGCTCAAAGGCCCTGGAGACCAGATCAGCCAACTTCCTCTTGAAAATCAGAGTTGGATCAGAGGGCAATTTCTGATAATGTTCAGTATTGTTCAATTGTCTCCCTGCTTCTTTCAAATAGAGTTCAGTGGGCCAAAGCACCACATTACCCCCCTTATCTGCTTCCCTTATCAAAAATGTATCATTCTTAAGTAAGTTAGTTAGGGCAAGATGTTTGGCCTTATTGAGATTATTGTGTTGAAAGTGGTTAACCTTCAACTTTTGAATATCCCTAGTTGTTGTTTCAAAAAAAGTTTGAATAGGTGGAAACAGAGAGAAGGGGGGTGTTGCCGGAGATGGTAGCCTTTTCGTAAAAGGCTTCTTACCCTGTAGACCCGTATCCATAGTTTCATCCAGGAGTTCCAGAAGATCCTGAAATGATGTCCTATCCTGGTGCGAGAAAGTGTCCAAAATCGATGGTCGATGGTACAGCAGTTTAAATACCAGCTGTCTACAAAACAAATAGACATCCTTAACCAATTCAAACTTGTCAAGAGTATACATAAGTGAAAATGATAACCCCTTTGAAAGCACAATTTCTTCAATTTGTGTTAGATGATAGTTTGACAAGTTGATTATTTGTAAATTACCTTTTGTTTTTGTGGTCCCAGATATCTCATCTACCATCTCCCCCCTCGTCTGGAGTGTAAGTTCAGGATTGGTGACCATTTCCCTGTGATAGGATTTCGGTTTCTGAGTTGCCGCGGACTTAGACCTCCGTCTGCTTCGTCTTGTCCGCTTTCTGGGTAGGCTTCGTCCCCCGATAAAAAATTATTGTCACTACTGCTTGCAGAGGAAGCGGAGGCACCAGTGTCTTCATCAAGATTCCCCTGGGGTCCCACCGGATATTTAGGTGTCTTTGGTTTACGTGGTTTACGTGGTCTATTGGGATTATTAGGTCTATGTGGTCTAAGATTGTCTTTATGTGTCCATTTGTATGCCAAATTGTCTTGTAGATCCTTCTTATCCCTCAAGAATTTTTGCTGCTTGCCTCTAAAAAGATCCTGATCATACTTGTCTATGATATCTTTTAGACGTAGTTTAATAGGAGCAACTAAAATAGTGGGGTCAAACTCCCCAAGTTTGGTTTCCAAGCTCTTAATTTCAATTCTCAGTTTCTTTAATAGAGCTTCATCATGCTCAATAAGCATATGGATAATTATTTCTGAACATTTCAGAAGCCCTGCTTCCCAGATCTTTTTGAAGCCCTGATCAACTTCCCATGCAGGAAAAATTTGTACTCTCAAACCTCTGGGGGCGACACCCAATTTAAGATACTCCCTCAAACACTTAATATTCCACCATGTTTTGGTTAGATGTTTGTGCAGATTAATTAGTTTGTTTGTTACCCCCTTAAATGAATTATCCTCTACTACTGGCGCAGCATCGCCAAACACATTACTAGACTGTTTAAGCCAAATAGCTTCTCTGGATTCTAAGTCCATATTAATAGCCACCTGCTGAAACCCAAGGTCCAATACCTAGGACACATGGTTAGCGCAGAAGGCGTAGCACCTGACCCGGATAAGGTAACCGTCATCAAAGAATGGCCAGCACCAACCACACACAAAGAGGTACGTCAATTTTTAGGACTGGTCGGGTACTACCGATGATTCATCAAAGGCTATACCAAGATAGCAGCACCCATGCAAGACCTCTTGGTAGGCCAATTTAAAAACGGCCGTTCCACTGGGGACCAGAACATGAACAATCCTTCCAAAAGCTCAAAGATGCTTTAACTGGAGAAGAAATCCTAACCTACCCTGATTACAATCTCCCGTTTTTACTGTATACTGATGCAAGCAATGAAGGCTTAGGAGCAGTCCTATCTCAACGTCAGCAAGGGAAGGAAAAGGTGATAGCCTACACCAGCAGAAAGCTCCGTCCCACAGAAAGGAACCCGGAGAACTACAACTCGTTCAAACTGGTGTTCCTGGCCCTGGTCTGGGCAATCACAGAGCGTTTCAAGCATTACCTGGCATCCGCCCCGTTCACAGCTTTCACTGATAACAACCCTCTAACACATTTAGAGACTGCAAAGCTGGGAGCCCTAGAGCAGCGTTGGGTAGCAAGACTCTCAAACTATGACTTCACTGTGAAGTACCGGGCAGGTCACAAAAACGGCAACGCTGATGCCCTGTCCAGAATGCCTAACCTTCCTGAAGAGGGAGAAGACATAGATGACCTGGAGGAGATAGAACTACCTGCTTTCCACAGTACGGGTACGGCACCGTGTCATCAGGTGAGCCAGAGACGAGTAGAGAGGACCGTGAACCCTTTACCTCACCATGACTGGAAGGAGGTTCAAGCTAACGATCCCGATGTCAGCTTGGTAAGAGAGCTGATAACTCAAAAGCACACCAGCATGGACTCTGATGCCTCCCAAAATGCAAAACGCCTATGGAAAGAGAAGGGGAAGTTGTTCGTCTACGAAGGTAAACTATGCAGAAGGTATCTGAATCCCAGAACACACGAACTCATCTGGCAGATTGTAGTTCCAAAAACTGAAGTCCAAATGATCCTTGAAGCCTACTATGACGATGCAGGACACTTTGGATGGAAGAAACTGGAAAGACTCCTGAAAGATCGTTTCTACTGGGTCGGTATGCGAGGCTCAATTGATAAATGGTGTAAGAACTGTGGACCGTGTCATCTTCGAAGGAAAGACCATCTAACTCAGAAAGCTACGTTACAGCCAATCGTTACCAAGAAACCCCTTGAAATAGTTGCTCTCAACCACGTAAAGTTAACCCCAAGTCGCATCGGGTATACTTACGCACTCACTATAGTAGATCACTATTCAAGATTACTGGTAGTGGTTCCAGTTAAGGACTTAACTGCAGAGGTAGCGGCCAAAGCCTTCCAGAGTTATTTCTGTCGCCCCCATGGGCATCCAAACCAAGTCTTGACTGACCAAGGGCCAGCCTTCGAATCAGCTCTGTTCCAAGAATTTCTAGGACTATATGGATGTAAAAAGATCAGGACCACACCATATCATTCCCCAAACAAACGGTTTATGTGAGAAAATGAACCACATTGTAATTGACATGCTCAAAACTCTACCCATGGAAGAGAGAAATCAATGGCCTGAAAAACTCCCAGACCTTGTGGACCTCTGCAACCACATACCTGTTAGTTCAACTAACTACACACCTGCTTACTTGATGCGAGCAAGACCAGGTAAACTACCAGTTGACTTACAGATGGGAACTATTGAGCCAATACCAGATTCTTCGGATGAAGATTGGATAAACCAACGCCAAGAACAGTACCAGAAAGTACAAGAGAGTGTTGAAAGAAACCTGAATATCAGCAGAAGCAAACAAGAGCACGACTTTAACAAGCATGCCTCCGCAGAACCTCTAGCAACAGGCGAATTAGTGCTAAAAAGAAAGAAACCAACAAATTAGATGACAATTGGGAATCTGAACCCTATACAGTTATGCCGTCACAATATGTCAACTCAAAAACTTGTATTATCAGCAAAGATAAAGGAAATACCTTTACAACTGTATCAAGAGACCATTTGAAGAAATGTCCAACACAGTTAATACCACAAGCAACCAGTTACCCTGCAGTAACTACAATTGAAAATCCAAAAGAAAATCTCGTCCATACAGAAATTGAAGATTTACCAGCCGACTGGCCACAATGCAATGGTGCGTATATCATACCAGTTATTTCTTTCTACCAACCTGTAGAAAACCAAGAACCAATACCTACTCAACCAGTTCAAGAAGAACAAGTTCAAACGCAAGAGATGCAGCCTGTTATCTTGGAACCTGAGATTCCTGTAATCGGTGAACCTGCTAGTCTCACAGTAGTACATTACGTAGTACATTAGGACAACCCCCACACAAATATGGAGAATGGGTTTAAAATGTAGTGGAACCATATTACCTGTTAAACACTGTAAATAGTACCCGTGTTCAAAAACTGTAAAAAGTAGTGTACAGAAGGCTGGAGGAACTGGGCTCTGTCCCAAGTAAATTAAGTTGGGGACTGAAAGTGCCTGGGTAGGGTAAGAAAGGTTAGACCCGGCCTCCTAAGCAGAGACACCCATAGGGAATGTATAAAGTTTAAAATGTATACCCGTGTATGGGTTTAAGCCATCAGAGACTTTACTGCTGGACTTCACCCTTTTTCCCGTCTTATAAACTTGGACAATTGTCACAGGACTTGTGTGACCAAAAATTTGCTTTTACAGCCTTCGGCAGATGGACTAGTGCCGTATGGACTATTTTTCATACTTTTTCCTATTTTTCCCTTCTTTTTAGTGATTTTTGTATTTTTCATTAAGACTTTGTAAATAACGGTTATTAAATGTATATAAAATGTTTAGAGGTTAAGTTGTAAAAGAAAACTTCTTGCTCAGTCCGGGAGAACTGAAGTTAACTAAGGGGGAATGTGGCACCCTGGCACCCTGGTTGGGGCACCACAGAACTCTTGGTACACAAATGGAGTGGAAACAGCAAGCAGCACTCACCACTAACAACACCTTTAATACCCCGTTTCACCCCAGGCCTCTAGGAGGAGCTCCACTGGTTACCTTAAGCCAGTTCCCCCTATAAATACAGGTCCTGGAGGGAGAAACAGCAGAGTGTGCAGACGCTAGGAGAGCTGCAGGAAGTGTACAGTCACTGGTACTGGAGTTACTAGGCCCAAACCAGCACACCCAGCGAGTGAGAGACCCTTGCAACTGGGGTCATAGGACAGGAGAAAAGCACCTCTCAGGGACAGAAGAGTTATCCTAACTCTCCCAACAATCCGGTTACTGGAACCGAGCTGTGGGAACTACCACGTAACTGCAGAGAAACCAGCACCACAACCAGGGAGTCTAGCCCCCTGTACACCTGAAGCACCAGCGGATGAGAGCCCAGGGAAGAAGATATATATAGCTTAATCCCTTTAATAGTGCCCTCAGTACAGTTAACCCAGGTGAATCACGTTCCACCAAACATAGAACCCGGTCCGGCAGGATTCCATATCCACCCGACCCCACCAGAACAATAGAGAAGGAAGCCTACACACTGCTTGCTGTGGAAGCTCCAGGAGTGTCAACCTCATCACCTGGTCCGAGTGTACCTGTTGCCACCAGTAAAGGTGCCTAAAAGACTGTGTGTGTCCGCGCATTATTCCTGGATCTAACACGCAGCACTACAAAGCTGCCATATTACATCAAGGACAGCTCCTGGCCCCGGGGACTCCCACTCATCCTGTGGGGAGCATCCCATCTTGCTGCCGTACATCCCCCGGAGGCCCAAGCATCGTCGGTGAAATCACCGGATTCCCGCAGGTGGCGTCACGACAAGTAAGAGTTACCCCTATCCGTTCAATCACCCCTTTTTGATCTGGACCACCGGGCCCCACAGCCTCGGGGCGCGGAACCGTGACGGGAGAAGCAACGCCCGAGACGTGAAGACCCCGGCTACGGTGAGTCACCCAACAATGCCTTTTCCAACATCATGGAGCACCTTGCCATAAAGCAAAGGTGATAACTAAATGGCTCAGGGAACAAAACATAGAGATTTTGGGTCCATGGCCAGAAAACTCCCCAGATCTTAATCCCATTGAGAACTTGTGGTCAATCAAGAGACGGGTGGACAAACAAAAAACAACAAATTCTGCCAAAATGCAAACATTGAATATGCAAGAATGGACTGCTATCAGTCAGGATTTGGTCCAGAAGTTGATTGAGAGCATGCCAGGGAGAATTGCAGAGGTCCTGAAGAAGAAGGGTCAACACTGCAAATATTGACTTGCTGCATTAACTCATTCTAACTGTCAATATAACCTTTTGGTACTCAAAATATGAATGCAATTATATTTCTGTATGTGATATAAACATCAGACAAACACAAATAAAAACCAGAGGCCAGCAGATCATCTATTAGCGTCCGGCGCTACTTCCGTGGCTTTGTTCGCGTGGCTCGGCACTTTCTCCAGGACTCTGTCCGGGCCGTACGAAGCATTGCCCGCGAAACGGGCATTGCGAGTCAGTCTCTCTCTCTTTCTCTCTCTCTCTCTCTCTAACATAACCAGCAGCTTTATTAATTTCTATCATAAACCGCTTTCAACACATAAACCTTTTCACATATAATATCCATATCCTTACATTGCATTATATGACATTACATTACAGGACATTCACATACGTTTTCCCCAGAACATCAAGGCGTCACCCACCGAACCTTGCAGACCTCAGTCTGGTTCTAAAGACAGCTATCACCGTTTATCACCCTGACAGGGATCATTCCCCACCCTATTGCACATCAGTCATCACACATGGCATTTTACATAAGCCATCACATAGTAACAGCAACACTGTCACTCAGTACACACAAGACCTCCATGGATCCACCGGAATCTAGGACACTACATCTGGATCAACGGGACCATATCATGACTCACTCAGTCAGTCCCAAAGTCGGCTGTGACCGCCTGGCCCTGGAGCCGTACTCGGTCTCTCACACCGCACATCTGACCGCCTGGCCCTTGAGCCGTATTCGGCTCTCACACCGCACATCTGACCGCCTGGCCCTTGAGCCGTACTCGGTCTCTCACAACGCACATCTGACCGCCTGGCCCTTGAGCCGTCCTCGGTCCTGGACACTGGCTGGCATGCACACATCAGGTGCACTAGCATGGAGCTGGCAGGCTCCCATCACTTCCCCACTGGGGACGGATCACTTCCAGCACCTCCTCACATGGCAGTGGTCTGGACTTCTGAATCCCATCGTCCTCTCCTCACTCAGACACCTGGCAGGTTCCTATCCAGGCTGCTCACTCACAGATGCAACCCAGTGAGTCAATCAGCACATCTTCACTCACACACAGACCTGAGATGTGATTAACCCCCTGTGCACCATTCAGGTTTAGCCCAGCAAAGCACTCATCCCCACAGGTTCAGCCGCTCATTAGGCTCATGAATGTATTGGATCTTCAGCACTCACACTCAGCTGTTTTACTCAGCTCATGAAAACCCTTCAGCTGTTAACCCCCTGTACATCGGACAGGTTTCACACAGCACACACAATCAGGAAAACCGGCCCATGTGAATAGAGACCTGCATTGATAACCCGTGTGACGCACCCGACCAGGGGCCACATCACCACACCTCACTTCACTCACTTTGTCCGCACACATACACACACACACACACACACACATACTCCGCTATACTTACCACCGGCCCTGCATCAGCCGCCTAGATCCTCAGTCGACATGTCGCCACCCCCGAACTACTCAATCGAATATCGCGTCCAAAAAGTCTCGCCAAACTTCCCGGACGCCATATTGGATCCAGTCGTCCGCGGGCGCCGACATGTCAACTCAGGATCCAGCCGGCAGGGAAGACGCAGGGTCGGTGCTAACTATAGCGAAGTGTCTGTGTGTGTGTGTATGTATGCATGTGTGTGCTGACCACTCTGCCTACAGCGCTGCGCTCAGCACTCTGCCCACGCCGCTGGGCTGACAACTCTGCCCACACCACTGTGCTGACCAATCTCACCGCACTCACTGCTAACCATTGAGCCACCGCACTCACTGCTAACCACTGAGCCACCGCACTCGCTGCTAACCACTGAGCCACCGCACTCACTGCTAACCACTGAGCCTCCCCACTCACTGCTAACCACTGAGCCACCTGTATACACACAATTCATTTCACCCCACTCCCCTAACTATTAGTAAATATACTATATATGGATTCTAGACTACCCGATTCTTTAGAATCGGGCCGCCATCTATATATATATGTGATTATATAGGAATTATCAGTATTATGTATGTGATTATGTATAAATTAGTGAGTCGCGCCTATTCTGCAAGGACTCGCAACGGCCGCTTGGCGGGCATTGCGAGTGAGGCTTTGCGAGTCAGTGGCGCCGGCAATGCTTCACAGGTCGCGTGGGCGCTGCGCCCACGCCCACAACGACGGAAACAGCGCCGAAACTTACGGAAGTGCATTAGGGAAATTATATATTACATACTGATAATCTATTATATAATTGCCGTAGCGACTTCCCTCGCACACGCCGCCACCTCCGTGGCTTTGTTCGTGGGCGCGCATCACCCACGCGACTCACTCGCAATGCCCGCGAAGGGGGCGTTGCGAGTCGTTGCAGCAGCCCGAGCAATGCCCTATACACGGATTCTAGAATCCCGATGCAATCGCATCGGGCTCACAGCTAGTGTGAAAATATAATTTTGGTGTCATTCTCAAAACTTTTGTCCATGACTGTATATACTGCTGCTGAGGAGGAGCTAGTCAGAGTGTGGCAGACGCTAGAAGAGCTGAATGAAAGTTCTGGTGCTGGTGCCACGAGTACGCACATGCCAGAGACGGAGAGTAGCCTTTCAGTGTCCCACCAACCTAAGTGGGACTGAAGGCAAGGAGGCTAGAAGCAGAAGCAGAAGCAAGGAACAGGTAGCTCCAGCTGTGAGTTCATTCCAGAGAGGGAAAGAGAAGCCGGATATTGGGGATCCGCACCTGTGGAGAACTACAAGTCCCACAGGAAACCACTGGGCACCGAGGAAGCTACAGCTACCCGGTCTCCTGAGAGAGTCAAAGAAAGGGAGCCAGGTGCAGTGACCACTGCAAAAACCAAGAGAAGGTTGTCCTGAAGACCGCACAGGAGGGAAGGAGAAACAGACAAGAAAAGAGAGTGGAGGCAAGTCAGGATTTAATAGACTGTGCTTCACTGAATACAAAGGGAAGGAGGCCTTATACCCACTTGCTGTGGGAGCCCACTGTGCAGCCCGGTTACCCGTCAGTGCTCAGGACCACTTACCTACATTCCATCAGTAAAACGTAAAGAGCCTTTAAGTGTGTGCGTGCATCCTTTCCTATCTCTCACCGTGCCCTCAATAGACTTGAGAGCGCAGGACCCGTGATGTCACATGGGCGCCGCTGGGCTTTGATCGGCTCATGGGTCCTAAGCCAATCACAGCCCAGCGACGCCCATGTGACATCACAGGTCCTGCGCTCTCATTTGCGCAGGGCCTGACCTGGGCGGGGATTCCGGGTAAAGCATGAAGTGGCCCGGGGCAGCACCGATCAACAGGGAACCGGACCGCACCATACCGCAGACCGGGGCATCACAGAGGAGGCCGGAGGAGCACCGGGGACACCACACAGGACGGCACTGGACAGTGGGGGACAAAGGTAGGAAGCAATTTGTGTGTATGTATGTGTGTGTGTGTATGGGTGTGTGTGATGGGAGGCTGCAGTGTGGACGGGAGGCTGGGGCTGGGGCCAATATAAGACCCCCCCCCCCCGAAAATAAGACAGGGTGCCACTTTTGGCGCCCAAAAAAAATATAAGACACGGTCTTATTTTCGGGGAGGGAAACACGGTATATACAGTGTTGGCCAAAAGTATTGACACCCCTGCAATTCTGTCAGATAATACTTAGTTTCTTCCTGAAAATGATTGCAGTCACAAATTCTTTGGTATTATTATCTTCATTTAATTTGTCTTCAATGAAAAAAACACAAAAAGAATTCTCCTAAAGCCAAATTGGATATAGTTCCACACCAAACATAAAAAAGGGGGTGGACAAAAGTATTGACACTGTTAGAGAAATCATGTGATGCTTCTCTAATTTGTGTAATTAACAGCACCTGTAACTCACCTGTGGCACCTAACAGGTGTTGGCAATAACTAAATCACACTTGCAGCCAGTTGACATGGATTAAAGTTGACTCAACCTCTGTCCTGTGTCTTTGTGTGTACCACATTGAGCATGGAGAAAAGAAAGAAGACCAAAGAACTGTCTGAGGACTTGAGAAACCAAATTGTGAGGAAACATGAGCAATCTCAAGGCTACAAGTCCATCTCCAAAGACCTGAATGTTCCTGTGTCTACCGTGCGCAGTGTCATCAAGAAGTTTAAAGCCCATGGCACTGTGGCTAATCTCTCTATATGTGGACGGAGAAGAAAACTTGACAAGAGATTTCAACGCAAGATTGTGCGGGTGGTGGATAAAGAACCTTGACTAACATCCAAACAAGTTCAAGCTGCCCTGCAGTCCTAGGGTACAACAATGTCAACCCATACTATCCTTTGGTATCTGAATGAAAAGGGACTGTATGGTAGGAGACCCAGGAAGACCCCACGTCTTACCCCGAGACATAAAAAAGCCAGGCTGGAGTTTGCCAAAACTTACCTGAGAAAGCCTAAAATGTTTTGGAAGAATATTCTCTCTTTTTGGGCAAAGGCATCAACATAGAATTTACAGGAGAAAAAAAAGAGACATTCAAAGAAAAGAACACGGTCCCTACAGTCAAACATGGGGAGGTTCCCTGATGTTTTGGGGATGCTTTGCTGCTTCTGGCACTTGACTGCTTGACCGTGTGCATGGCATTTTGAAGTCTGAAGACTACCAACCAATTTTGCAGCATAATGTAGGGCCCAGTGTGAGAAAGCTGGGTCTCCCTCAGAGGTCATGGGTCTTCCAGCAGGACAATGACCCAAAACACACTTCAAAAAGCACTAGAAAATGGTTTGAGAGAAAGCACTGGAGACTTCTAAGGTGGCCAGCAATGAGTCCAGACTTGAATCCCATAGAACGCCTGTGGAGAGATCTAAAAATGGCAGTTTGGAGAAGGCACCCTTCAAATATCAGGGATCTGGAGCAGTTTGCCAAAGAAGAATGGTCTAAAATTCCAGCAGAGCATTGTAAGAAACTCATTGATGGTTACCGGAAGCGGTTGATCGCAGTTATTTTGGCTAAAGGTTGTACAGCCAAGTATTAGGCTGAGGGTGCCAATACTTTTGTCTGGCCCATTTTTGGAGTTTTGTGTGAAATGATCAATGTTTTGCTTTTTGCTTCATTCTCTTTTGTGTTTTTTCATTTAAGACAAATTAAATAAAGATAATAATAGCAAAGTATTTGTGATTGCAATCATTTTCAGGAAGAAACGGAGTATTATCTGACAGAATTGCAGGGGTGTCAATACTTTTGGCCAACACTGTACATTGCACCCTTCTGATATATATGCTCCCCCATCCTGGTATATGTACCAGGATGGGGGACATACAGTGTACATACTAGAATGGGGGACAATCATAACAGAATAGGGACATATGTACCAAGATGGAGGACATACAGTGTATATACCAAATTGGGGGACATGTATACCAGGATGGGGGACATATGGTTTATATATGTGCCCCCTCCTGGTATATATGTCCTCCATCCTGGTACATATGTCGAGCCCACCGGGACGAGGGTACTCGGTACCGGACCAGGTTTGCTGATGGGGATGTCACGGAGGTCCTGGTCCGGACCGTGTCCCGGGCCCTGGCAATAATAAGGGGGTATTTACAGGGGAGAATAGAGTTTATCGTGATGCCACCCACGGTCTGTGGTCAGTATGGGGACCACCGCTGCTGCAGAACCTCCGGGGATGATGTTAGGCAGCTTATATGGTACTGCTCTCCGTAGGTAGAAGCAAGGTCCCCGGGGAAGTGGTTGGTATAGTCTATTGTGGATGTAATAGTAAGGGATGATAGTGGAGACGGGTTAAGGAACACACACTCACGTTTCTGTAGTTTCCAAAGCTTTACTGCGATGTTGTTTCAGGTTATAGTCCACGGAGTCTGTACTGGGGCCGGGTTTCTCCCACCCTGTACGGGTCCTCAGCTTCCTCGTGCTGTGCTGTGTGTGTGTGTGTCTTTGCTGCTGCCTCTAGCTTAGCTGCTGGCACTGTCTCACCCTCTCTCTCTCTCTCTGCTGGTACCACTTGGCTAGGCAACTTGAGTCTTCTGTGCTGTACTGACCCCGCCGTGTTGCTTTGCTCTGGTACTGTGGTGGTCTAGAGACTCCACTACTCCTGGATTCACTGTGCTGTGTGTGTCAGTCACAGTGCCGGATCCGGTGTCCATTCTATGTCCTCCTCTGGGGCGAGTGGTGATGGCACTCAAGCTCCCAGATGTGTTCCTCTGTCCTTTAATTCTCCTCTCCTCAGACCATAGCTAAGCCTGGAATCGTGAACAGACTGTAGAGAAGCTTGGCACAGCTTCTTTGACACCACAGCCTCTCTCAGTTCTCCCAGGAACTGAACTAACTACTTCCTGTGGACCTGGAGTATATAAAGGAGCAGGTTGTGCTCCCCCTCCTGGCCCAGAGGTGCTAGTGTAAGTCAGTGTGTTGTGGGGTGCCACACATATATTCCCATTCTTTCCCCAGGGGGGCATTTTCTTGAAGTCAGGACACAGCATGTATTGCAGCTCAGCAATACATGCTTGGAAATGAATAGTGGCAGAACCTACTGCATTACTATCGCGACCCCCTCGCAGCTACGGGCTTTATATCCCCCGTGGACTCGTGAAACCACCGCATGTACCCCTTCCATTCCCCCTCGTAAGATGTATATTTTTAAATTAAAGATTTAAGACACACCCCCAATCTCCCCCCAATTAGGGGGAACCAAAAGTGCGTCTTCAAATCTAAAAAAAAAAAGGTACCTTATATTACCTCTCCTGAGGAAGGGGCAAAACACATAGAGAAATGGTCATCTTTCATATCTCATCAGAGTAGATCTTTCCGACAGTGCAGCATTCATGCCATCTTTCTTTTTTTATGTATTTAACTGTGTGAGTATTTTACTTTTCCATCTCCTTAAACGTTCATGGTCAGTGTGACAGCTGTTATCCTAAGTGTGTTATCAATGTACGGTCCATATGTATGTTTATAATTAGTAGGTAAAAGATTTCCCCTTTCGGCTCTTCCAGAAGATAAGAATGGTTAGAGATGATATATTTTTCTCCATATGAAATCTTTTAGGGCACTTTAATTAGGGTGCTGTCACATGCTGCGTATTTGCTGCAGTTTTTTACGTGCGAGCTCATCACGAACCAGGAGTGGAAGAATCAGAGGAAAAGTCTAATAGAAACAAGAGCTCCACTTCTGTATTTAATTCCCCACGCTTAGTTTGTGATGAGCTTGCGCGTAAAAAAATGCAGCAAATACGCAGAGTGTGAATGCACCCTTACTAAGAACAAACAACATGTTTCTGCCAGCAACGTCCTTCATCAGGTATAATATGCACTTGTAATAATTGTAAAAGAAAACTTTATACAGGGTGGGCCATTTATATGGATACAGCTAAATAAAATGGGAATGGTTGGTGATATCAACTTCCTGTTTGTGGCCCATTAGGATTATGGGAGGGGGAAATCTTTTCCAGATGGGTGGTGACCATGGCGGCCATTTTGAAGTCGGACATTTTGGATGCAACTTTATTTTCAATGGGAAGAGGGTCATGTGACACTTCAAACCCTATAGAAATACATAAAGTATCTGCCTGCACCTGGGTTTGCTCCACATAAGGGGGTCTGACTGCATCCTGCTAACTGCAGTGTTGGTTTTGTATCTGGCTATTGATGGTGAATTGTGTTTCTACCAAACAGTTCTACTTTGGTTTCATCTGACCATATGACGTTCTCCCAATAGTCTTCTGGATCATTCGAATGCTCTTTAGCAAACTTCAGATGGGCTTAAGCAGTGGGACACGCCTGGTACTGCAGGATCTGAGTTCCTGGCAGCTGTGAGGTAGCAACCGGGGAACCCGCTTGCATAACGACAAAACACGTGTTTATAAGTTTTACCAGTGTCTACCCGTTTATTTTTCACATATAATAACATAACCCGGGTAGCATGTTGAACACATATCACATTGCTTATAAACACTTTACATAAATACATCATACATTACATAGAACATTGCACATATACATTCACAATAACCCGGGACCTGTAACCACGACTCTCTCCCCATTGGAGCTCTAACACCTGCTCCCGTGGTAGCTACGGCCTCCGGCCTACTCACACATCTTACAGTACATTTATAATAAATACATGTGTTATATTTCGACGATGACCCCTCCGGGTTCATAACAGGGATTGAGCAACCTGAGTACCGGGTATGTCATGTATCCCCAAGGGGCTCCTTCCTGGACATGTTTCACCCCATGTCCAGGTCAGCGTCCACCTGGTTCAACCATGGTGTCCCCACTCTAGGAGCCCTTTTAACCCCTGTTTCGGACCTTCGTTACATACGCCTCAACGGGCCCTGTGGGTCCCAGTGGCGGTACCTGCCGCCTGGCTGTAGTCACCCAGCTTGATGACTTAACATTACCCAGTAGTCAGGATTCCTGCCTGACCGGGCCTTACATACCATGTGTGATCCATCATTCAAACGTCCATGGATCACATACATTTCTTCCACACGCTCACAGCCCATCATCCATGGACTGTGGCTCCTCCATGGCCCATTACAGGGACTGGCAAACCATAGTACCCGGGAACCTCATCCGTTACCTACTAGGAGCCCTATTACCCCTGTGTCTGGCACCACAGGCACACCCACACCATTAGAGGCCGTGGTTGAGGGACGGGTACCCTCTGCAAGCAGCAGGGCAAGCCTCCCTCTCGTCCCACAGGGACGGAACGCCTCCAACATCATCCATACTGGCTGGGTCACTTTCTCCCCACATTATTATACAATGTTCTTCCATAGGTCATCATCTTACATTCAGGGCAATTGCTTAAGCCCCTACATACATCAACGGGTCCTTTACCGACTGCCTAGTCGGACCCAATAGCGGTTATGCCCCCCTGGCATTACTCACACACAGCTCACTCCGTTACACGGGAACCGCTGTCTTACCGGGCACAGATCCGGGTCTCACTACCTGTGTAACGGGTCCACCAAGCGTCCCCCAAGGCTCCTTTCCCGGACGTGGTTCACCCCACGCCTGGACCAGTATCCACCGGGTTCAGCCACGGCTTCCCCACCAGGTGCTATCACAACCTCGGACCTCGGCACCGGCCTGGAGCTAGCATGCTCCCTTCATTCACACAGAGCCTCTGGACTGCTCTGCACTTGGCTGGTCTCAGCACAATCTCCAGTCCCTCACACAGACTGGCTCTGCTCAGCTCTCAGGCTGGTCTGGCTGAGAATGAATCTCTCAGCACGAGTCTCAGCTTCCATCTCAATCTCTCAATCACTCAGCTGGCTGCCTCTTATCGTGCCAGCCACTCCTACATGGACACACCCCCTTAGCTGCTGGTAATCAGCCTTTCACACAGCTCAGGTTAACTCCCTGTGTTCCGGGTTGTCAGCACTCAGCAATTACATCCCTTTTCCTTAGGGCTTCCTCAATCTTATGAACCACTCATTAGTACCATGAAACCTTGTGTTCAAAGTTGGTTCACACAGCATTATCACAGTCAACCCGGCCAGTGTGCACAGGATCCTCCTGATCCTGCATGTGATGCGCCCCGGCCATGAGGATCATGCCGGCGGTGCCTCACACGGCGTAGTGTGTTTCTGATGGTAACCTGTGCAACATTGGTCCCAGTTCTCTGCAGGTCATTGTGTGGCACCCTGTTGGTGCACAAATGGAATGTACACAGCAAGCATAACTCACCACTAACCTAAAACACCTTTAGACACTCCTTTTCACCCCAGGCCTCTAGGGGGAGCTCCACTGGTTACTTTAAGCCAGTTCCCCCTATATATACGGGTCCTGGAGGGAGAAACAGTAGAGTGTGCAAACGCTAGGAGAGCTGAAGGAAGTGTGCAGTCACTGGTACTGGAGCCACCCTAGGCCCAAACCAGCACACCCAGAAAGGTGAGAGACCCTTGCAACTGGGGTCATAGGACAAGAGGAGAATACCTTACAGGGACAGAAGAGTCACCCTAACTCTCCCTAATAATCCGGTTACTGGAACCGAGCTGCAGGAACTACTACGCAGACTGCAGAGAAATCAGCATTATAACCAGGAAGTCTAGCTCCCTGTTCACCTGAAGCACCACCAAATGAGAGCTCAGGAAGAAAGGAAGTAAACTCTCCCTTATACAGTGCCCTCAGTGCAGTTAACTCAGGTAGACCACGTCTCCTAAGACGTACAACCCGGTCCGGCAGGATTCTATATCCCCCCCGACCTCACGAGAACAGCATAGAAGGAAGCCTACACCACTGCTTGCTGTGGAAACTCCAGGAGTGTCAACCTCATCACCCGGTCCGAGTGTACCTGTTGCCACCAGTAAAGGTACCTAAAAGACTCCCTGTGTCTGCGTATGATTCCTGGACTAACACTCAGAAATACTGAGCTGCCATATTCCACCCTGTGCAGCTCCTGGTCCCGGGAACTCCCACTCAACCTGTGGGGAGCGTCCCATCTTGCTGCCGTACATCCCCCGAAGGCCCAAGCAGCGCCGGTGAAATCACCGGATTCCCGCAGGTAGCGTCAAGACTACAAGAATTACCTCTATCCGTTCAATTTTCCCCTATTTTGATCTGACCACTGGGCCCCACAGCTTCAGGCGCGGAACCGTGACGGGAGAACCAACGCCCGAGACGTGAAGACCCGACTACAGTGACACAGAATTTGGCGTCACAAACAGGATACGAGCAGGCCCGTTTCCCAACGGGTATTGTGTGCTATTTAGTGACTGTGATTATTGAACTGTACATTTGAACCGCCATTGCTGTGTGGAAGGCGGGAAAAGAAGGGGCGTTACTGTACGAAGGGCGCGAAGATAGGCCCCGACCCACGCTCTGACGAGTTCCACCGAACGCAGCAGGTACCGGAAACTCCTGTGGTGCCTCACTCCTCACCGCGAGTCCAACGACTTCCGTTGAAATTGAAAGGGCTAGCCGCGCTTAACTAAGGGGGAGCGAGGATGAGTAGTCTGGATCCCAGCAACGCAGCACCCCCGCAAGCAAATTCACCGGTTGCTCCACCGGGGCCGCCAAACGTACCCCCGGCAGGTCAGCCACCCTTCGGCGGTATGCCGCAGCAACCCGCTCTGATTATGCCGATATCTCTGCCGTACGTCGCGAATGTGGCCTGGTTACCAAAGTACAGCGGTAAACCCATTACCCTGGATATGTTCCAAAGTAAGATATGCCAAGTGCTGGATATGTACGCCATGACCGGTAAGCAGAGAGATTCAGTTATAATGGGACAGTTAACAGATGCAGCAGAGCTGGAGACCCGTCGCTGGTCTATTGACGCTCAAGAGTCTGTGGAATAGATATTTGCTAAATTAAACCGGGTTTTTGAACATCATACCGAAGCCGAGCTAAGACTGCAGTTCTACCATTGTAAACAAGGGGCACAGGAAAGTGTCCTGGATTATTCACTGCGCTTACAAGAAGCACTGAGACTGTTAAAACAAGTCGATCCCGATAGTGTTATAGAAGAGAACAAAGCGTTAATTGGACAATTTGTTGTGGGACTTAGACTACCTGATGATAAGAAACAGGCAGGCTGGTGGGCCCTGCAAAATCCTGGCGCAGAGTTTGACACTTTAAGAGACTTAACTGTGCGGGGACAGCAGTTCCCTACAGTGCCCGATCTAACTCTACAGCTGCAGTATACTGACACCCCCTTCATGCTGGCAGCAGCATCTCCAATTCCTACGGTTCAGTCCAGCGCACAGATTGTGACACCCGACCAGTTTGAACAACTGTGTGCCAATGTACAGCAGCTGATGAAGGACATGGCCAAGCTCCGAGGTGAAAGAAGACCAAATACAGAAGCAAGGTCATCGGACAAGATCCAGCTCGCTGACAGCCCCGACGACGTCCCGTAGATGAGGAAGAAGACACAGCCGCCGCGAGGAAAACCCCCAGCCCTGATGGACATCGCATCTGTCAAAAGAGCGACTGCGACAAAGAAGGGCGTCCTTACCAATCCAGTCCTTTAAACGAGCAACCCCTGGGCGAGAAGGGCCAACCCCAGGAGTAGACTGTCCAGGCCCAACCAACTGGGAGTACAAGTACGTGGGAGAACGTCCGTACTTATCAATCATCATCAATGACATTGCTACCACCGCGTTGATAGACACTGGATCCCAGGTGACAACCATCCCGAGTATCCTTTACAAACGGTTCTGACCAGATGTTAAGCTGGAACCCCCACACCCTGATCTGAACATTGAGGCGACTAATGGTTTGCTAGTTACAGTAGAGGGACAATGGGAAGCTACAGTAAAGGTGGGGAGGGTGCAGCTGAAGAACCAGGGTATCATAGTGGTTCAGGACAAACCATACGAGAGGGATCCACATGTAATAATGGGTACTAATGTCATGGTTAAATGTCTCCGCTCTTGACAGCCAGAGAGTTGGTTGATGTGAGAAAAGGGAGAGTCCCCGAACGCATATTAAATTATGGTGATGACGAAGTCAGACTGCCAAGATATTCCACTGTTGCAAAATTACACCAGGTTGAAAACAATGCAATACTTGATGTAAAATCCTCTTCCCAAACAGTAACTGATGAACTCCCTCACTCCAAAGATCAGTTAGAGAAATGGTGTCAGGAGCTCAGCGTAGGAACTGACAACACACTCTCTCATCAGAAAAATGGAGTATACCGGGTAGTTCAGGAGTACGAGCAAGTGTTCAGCAAACACCCACTTGACTTTGGGAGGATTAAAGGGGTACAACACCATATCCCCACAGGCGAGCATGCACCTATCAAAGAAAGGTACAGGCCTATACCACCCACACACTACCAAAAACCAAAAGAAATGCTTCAGGACATGAAAAATGCAGGGGTCATTAGGGATAGCTGTAGCCCCTGGGCAGCACCACTGATCCTGGTTAAAAAGAAAGATGGTAGTATGAGGATGTGCATAGACTACAGACAAATCAACAAAGTCACACACAAGGATGCATACCCGTTACCCCACATAGAAGAGTCACTAGCTGCACTTAAGTCTGCAAACTACTTCGCCACATTAGATCTTACTAGTGGGTACTGGCAGGTCTCCGTTGCGGAAGAGGATCGTGAGAAGACAGCCTTCACGACACCTATGGGACTATGCGAGTTCAACAGTATGCCATTCGGGTTGTGCAATGCCCCAGGAACATTTCAGAGACTGATGGAATGTTGTTTGGGCCACAAAAACTTTGAAACTGTGCTGTTATACCTTGATGATGTCATTATATACTCCCAGACCTATGAAGACCACCTACAACACCTGAGTGAAGTGTTCGAGTCGCTGTCCAAGTACGGAATGAAGCTGAAGCCGTCCAAGTGTCACCTGCTGAAACCCAAGTTCTAGTACCTAGGACATGTGGTTAGCGCCGAAGGCGTAGCACCTGACCTGGATAAGGTAACCGTCATCAAAGACTGGCCACCGCCAACCACTCACAAAGAGGTACGTCAATTCCTAGGACTGGTCGGGTACTACCGACGATTCATCAAAGGCTAAACCAAAATAGCAGAACCCATGCAAGATCTCTTAGTAGGTCAATCTAAAAACGGCAAGATTAAGGGACCCCCGTTCCATTGGGGACCAGAACAGGAACAATCCTTTCAAAAGCTAAAATATGCTTTAACAGGAGAAGAAATCCTGACCTATCCTGATTACAATCTCCCGTTTTTACAGTACACTGATGCAAGCAATGAAGGCCTAGGAGCCGTCCTATTTCAACGTCAGCAGGGAAAGAAAAAGGTGATCGCCTACGCCAGCAGAAAACTCTGTCCCACGGAAAGGAACCCGGAGAACTACAGCTCGTTCAAACTGGAGTTCCTGGCCCTGGTCTGGGCAATCACAGAGCGCTTCAAGCATTACCTGGCCTCCGCGCCGTTCATAGCTTTCACTGATAACAACCCTCTAACACATTTAGAGACTGCAAAGCTGGGAGCCCTAGAGCAGCGTTGGGTAGCAAGACTCTCAAACTATGATTTCACTGTGAAGTACCGGGCAGGTCACAAAAACGGCAACGCTGATGCCCTGTCCAGAATGCCTAACCTTCCTGAAGAGGGAGAAGACATAGATGACCTGGAGGAAATAGAACTACCTGCTTTCCATCGTACGGGTACGGCAACGTGTCATCAGGCGAGCCAGAGACGTGTAGAGAGGACTGTGAACCCTTTACCTCACCATGACTGGAGAGAGGTTCAAGCAAATGATCCAGACGTCAGCTTGATCAGAGAGTTGATAACTCAAGAGCACGCCAGTATGGATCCCGATGCCTCGCCAAATGCCAAGCGCCTATGGAAAGAAAAAGGGAAGTTGTTTGTCTACCAGGGAAAACTATGCCGCAGGTACCTAAATCCCACAACACACGAACTTATCTGGCAGATAGTGGTTCCAAAAACTGAAGTTCAAATGAGCCTTGAAGCCTACCATGACGATGCAGGACTGGAAGGAGGTTCAAGCTAACGATCCCGATGTCAGCTTGGTAAGAGAGCTGATAACTCAAAAGCACGCCAGCATGGACTCTGATGCCTCCCAAAATGTAAAACGCCTATGGAAAGAGAAGGAAGTTGTTCGTCTACCAAGGTAAACTATGCAGAAGGTATCTGAATCCCAGAACACACGAACTCATCTGGCAGATTGTAGTTCCAAAAACTGAAGTCCAAATGATCCTTGAAGCCTACCATGACGATGCAGGACACTTTGGATGGAAGAAACTGGAAAGGCTCCTGAAAAATCTTTTCTACTGGGTCGGTATGCGAGGCTCAATTGATAAATGGTGTAAAAACTGCGGACCATGTCATCTTCGAAGGAAAGACCATCTAACTCAGAAAGCTCCGTTGCAGCCAATTGTTACCAAGAAACCTCTTGAAATAGTTGCTCTCGACCACGTAGAGTTAACCCCAAGTCGCACCGGTTACACTTACGCACTTACTATAGTAGATCACTATTCAAGATTCCTGGTAGTAGTTCCAGTTAAGGACTTAACTGCAGAGGTAGCGGCCAAAGCATTCCAGAGTTACTTCTGTCGCCCTCCTGGGTACCCAGACCAAGTCTTGACGGACCAAGGGCCAGCCTTCGAATCAGCTCTATTCCAAGAATTTCTAGGACTATATGGATGTAAAAAGATCCGAACCACACCATATCATCCCCAAACAAACGGTTTATGTGAGAAAATGAACCACATTGTGATTGATATGCTCAAAACCTTGCCACTCGAAGAGAGAAACCAATGGCCTGAAAAACTTCCAGATCTTGTGGACATCTACAACCACATACCTGTTAGTTCAACTAACTACACACCTGCTTACTTAATGCGAGCAAGACCAGGTAAACTACCAGTTGATTTACAGATGGGAATCATCGAACAAACACAAGATTCTCCTGATGAAGATTGGATAAACCAATGCCAAGAACAGTACAAGAAAGTACAAGAGAGTGTTGAAAGAAACCTGAATATCAGCAGAAGCAAACAAGAACAAGACTTTAATAGGCATGCCTCAGCAGAACCTCTAACCACAGGCGAACTCTTTCTAAAAAGAAGGAGAAAAACAAACAAATTAGATGACAATTGGGAATCTGAACCCTATACAATAATGCCGTCACAATATGACAATTCAAAAACTTGTGTTATCAGCAAAGATAAAGGAAACACCTTTTCAACTGTATCAAGAGACCATTTAAAGAAATGTCCAACACAGTTAATACCTCAAGCAACCAGTTACCCTACAGTAACTATAATTGAAAAACCACAAGAAAATCTCGTCCATACAGAAATTGGAGACTTACCAGCCAATTGGCCACAATGCAATGGTACATTCATCAGACAAGTTATTTCATTCTACCAGCCTGTAGAAAATCAAGAACCATTACCAATTCAACAAGTTCAACAAGAACCAGTTCAAGTGCAAGAGATGCAGCCTGTTATCTTGGAACCTGAAATTTCTGTAATCGGTGAACCTGCTAGTCCCACAATAGTACAAAGAATTCCTACACAATTACCTACAGAGCATAGTCCAGTAGACAGACTACGTACATACTATGGAATTACAGAAACACGTAGGAGCAACAGACCAACTACCAGTACGTACACTACAAGCACAGCTTTTGAAACACCTACCCTACGCAAATCCACACGTAGTACATTAGGACAACCCCCAAGCAAATATGGAGAATGGGTTTAGGATGTAGTGGAATAATATTACCTGTTAAACACTGTAAATAGTACCCGTGTTCAAAAACTGTAAAAAGTAGTGTACAGAAGGGTGGAGGAACTGGGCCCTGTCCCAAGTAATTTAAGTTGGGAACAGAAAGTGCCTGGGTAGGGTAAGAAGGTTAGACCCGGCCTCCTAAGCAGAGACACCCATAGGGAATGTATAAAGTTTGAAATGTATACCTGTATATGAGTTTAAGCCATCACAGACTTTACTGCTGAACTTTACCCTTTTTCCTTTTTCATAAACTTGGACAATTGTCACAGGACTTGTGTGACCTAAAACTTACCTTTTCCAGCCTGCGGCAAATGGACTAGTGCCGTATGGACTGCTTTTCAAATTTTTCCCATTTTTCTCCCTTCTTTTCAGTGATTTTTGTATTTTTTTCAATTTAAGACTTTTTAAATACCGGTTATTTAATGTATATAAATTGTTTAGAGTTAAGTTGTAAAAGTAAACCTTTTGCTCAGTCCGGGAGAACTGAAGTTAACTAAGGGGGAATGTGGCACCCTGGCACCCTGTTGGGCACCACAGAACTCTTGGTACACAAATGGAATGTACACAGCAAGCATAACTCACCACTAACTTAAAACACCTTTAGACACTCCTTTTCACCCCAGGCCTCTAGGGGAGCTCCACTGGTTACTTTAAGCCAGTTCCCCCTATATATATGGGTCCTGGAGGGAGAAACAGTAGAGTGTGCAGATGCTAGGAGAGCTGCAGGAAGTGTGCAGTCACTGGTACTGGAGCCACCCTAGGCCCAAACCAGCACACCCAGAAAGGTGAGAGACCCTTGCAACTGGGGTCATAGGACAAGAGGAGAATACCTTACAGGGACAGAAGAGTCACCCTAACTCTCCCTAATAATCCAGTTACTGGAACCGAGCTGCAGGACCACGTCTCCTAAGACGTACAACCCGGTCCGGCAGGATTCTATATCCCCCCCGACCTCACGAGAACAGCATAGAAGGAAGCCTACACCACTGCTTGCTGTGGAAACTCCAGGAGTGTCAACCTCATCACCCGGTCCGAGTGTACCTGTTGCCACCAGTAAAGGTACCTAAAAGACTCCCTGTGTCCGCGTATGATTCCTGGACTAACACTCAGAAATACTGAGCTGCCATATTCCACCCGGTGCAGCTCCTGGCCCCGGGGACTCCCGCTCAACCTGTGGGGAGCATCCCATCTTGCTGCCGTACATCCCCCGGAGGCCCAAGCAGCGCTGGTGAAATCACCGGATTCCCGCAGGTGGCGTCACGACTACAAGATTTACCCCTATCCGTTCAATTTTCCCCTATTTTGATCTGACCACCGGGCCCCATAGCCTCAGGTGTGGAACCGTGACGGGAGAACCAACGCCCGAGACGTGAAGACCCGGCTACGGTGAGTCAATTGACAAGGTCCCCCCGTGTGGTTCTGGGATTTTTGCTTACTGTTCTTGAGATCATTTTGACCAGGTGGAATCTTGCGTGGAGCCCCAGATCGAGGGAGATTATCAGTGGTTCTGTGTGTCCTCTATTTTTTTATTATTGCTCCCACAGTTGATTTCTTCACACCAAGCTGCTTGCCTATTGCAGATTCTGTCTTCCCAGCATGGTGCAGGGCTGCAATTTTGTTTCTGGTGTCTTTCGACAGCCCTTTGGTCTTCACCATAGTGAAGTTTGGAGTGTGACTGTTTGAGGTTGCGGACAGATGTCTTTTATACTGATATCAAGTTCAAACAGGTGCCAGCACTAGAGGTAATGAGTAAAGGACAGAAGAGCCTCTTAAAGAAGAAGTTACAGGTCTGTGAGAGCCAGAAATCTTGCTTGTTTGTAAGTGACCAAATACTTATTTTCCACCAAAATTTGAAAAAACATTCTTCAAATCAGACAATGTGATTTTCAGGATTTGTTTTCTCATATTGTCTCTCATAGTTGAGGTCTACCTATGATGTCAATTACCGGTCTCTCTCATTTTTTTAAATGTGGGAGAACTTGCACAATTGTTGGCTGACTAAATACTTTTTTCCCCACTATATAAACCTTAAAGGGAACCTGTCAGCTAGTTTATGCCTTCCCCCAGCTATCATTATCTGTACCTGCACCTTCATAATACTATTCTAATCATCCCTGTCTGAGCTCATACTGTAATGGTAAAGGTGAAAAAAAAGCATTTATACACTTACATTTTCTGAGGCAGTCAGACTACATCTTGGAGGAGGGAGACTATCTGGCAGGTCAACTCATTATTAACTTGCATGTCTAAAGGACATGTGTGATGTCCCGATCATGTGACCATAGTGGGCGGGAGATTAGTAACTTTGCCTATTGTAGTCACATGATTGTGACATCACATCACGTTTTGCAGCATGTTCTGACATTCGGCTGAAATGTTAACTATTAACCTGCTAGACAGTCTACGTCCTTCAAGATGTAGACTGACTGCTTCATTTACGTAAGAAAATGTAAGTGTATAAATGCTTTTTGTCCACCTTTACCATTACACTATGAGCTAATACAGGGATGATTAGACTAGTATTATGAAGCTGCAGGTACAGACAGTGATAGCTGGGGACATAAACCACCTGACAGTTTCCCTTTAAGCCCAATAGAAGAAAATCTCTCTGGGCCAGTGGCATGTTTGGAATCACAGATAAGTAGTGTGATACTGCTTCGACTCCCATATTGTGCTCTATATTGGAGTACAGAGCGTTCACGTCAAAAGTCATAAAAAGATAATCATTTTCCCAATTTAACCCCATTACGACCAATGACGAGATTAGCCGTCATGAAAAGATGTCAGCTCCCGCATCATGACGGCTAAACTCGTCATGGCTTTGAACTGTCACTGCTTGTAAACAAACAGTGACAGCTCAAATCTAACTGCTCAAATCTAACAGCCCCCTCCCGCTCCAGGACACATGCGACTCCCCCTTCTCTCCCATGCAACCCCCCCCCCCCATCATATTTATCTGCCGGCGGGCTGCACCGCACCCGCCGGCCATTATCTAATGCTCCTGCTCCTGTCCCTGCTCTGTCCAGCCCCCGTGTCCTGTCCCGCCCCCCCTGTGTCCAGTTCCCCCTGTGTCCAGCCCCCCCCCTGTGTCCAGTTCCCCCTGTGTCCAGACCGCCCCTGTGTCCAGATCCCCCTGTGTCCAGATCCCCCTGTGTCCACCCCCCCCCCGTGTCCAGATCCCCCTGTGTCGGCCTGCACCCCCCGCCATCCACCCTCCCTCCTCCTTCTATACTTTTTCTGCGGTGGGCTCATGCGCCCGCCGGTCAAGCTGCAGGGAGCCCCCTCCTCCCTGCTCGCACCCCCCCCACCACTGCCCAGCTCCCCAGCCCCCCAGCCCCGCTCACCTATTCCGGCGACTTGCCCACCCGTCAGCCTCCTCTCCAGCTCCGTTGTGGCCCCTCCTCTTCTAGGGGCTCCTCCTCCTCATCGGTGGGTAAGTATGAATGAATGAATGAATGAATGAATAGATGTATGTGTGGATGGATGGGTGGATGGATGGGTGAATGGATGGATGTTTGCGTGCGTGGATGTGCGTGCTTGGATGTGCGTGCGTGGATGTGTGTGTGGATGTGCGTGCGTGGATGTGCGTGTGTGGATGTCAGCGTGCGTGCGTGGATGTGTGCGTGTGTGGATGTCAGCGTGCGTGCATGGATGTGTGCGTGCGTGGATGTGTGCGTGGATGTCAGCGTGCATGAATGTCAGCATACGTGAATGTCAGCGTGCGTGCGTGGATGTGCGTGCGTGGATGTGTGTGCGTGAATGTGCGTGCGTAGATGTGTGCGTACGTGAATGTGTGCGTGGATGTGGATGTGCGTGCGTGGATGTGTGCGTGCGTGGATGTGTG
This sequence comes from Allobates femoralis, assembly GCA_033576535.1. NCBI lineage: Eukaryota > Metazoa > Chordata > Amphibia > Anura > Aromobatidae > Allobates > Allobates femoralis. The sequence goes on along the minus strand of JARQOC010000006.1, from coordinate 191,081,352 downwards.
TGTGGATGTGGATGTGCGTGCGTGGATGTCAGCATGTGTGCGTGGATGTCAGCGTGCGTGGATGTCAGCATGCGTGAATGTCAGTGTGCATGCGTGGATGTCAGCGTGCATGTGGGGATGTGTGTGTGCGTGGATGTGCATGTGTGAATGTGTGTGTGGATGTGCGTGCGTGGATGTCAGCATGCGTGCGTGGATGTCAGCATGCGTGAATGTCAGCGTGCGTGAATGTCAGAGTGCGTGGATGTGCATGCGTAGATGTGTGCGTGGATGTGGATGTGCGTGGATGTGTGCGTGGATGTGTGCGTGGATGTGTGCGTGGATGTCAGCATGCGTGCGTGGATGTGTGCGTGCGTAGATGTCAGCGTGCATGAATGTCAGCGTCCGTGAAAGTCAGCATGCGTGCATGGATGTGCGTGCGTGGATGTGTGCGTGGATGTCAGCATGCGTGCGTGGATGTGTGCGTGGAAGTGTGTGTGCGTGGATGTCAGCGTGCGTGAATGTCTGCGTGCGTGCGTGGATGTGCGTGCGTGAATGTGCGTGCGCAGATGTGTGCGTACATGAATGTGTGCGTGGATGTGCATGCGTGGATGTGTGTGTGGATGTGTGTGTGGATGTGCATGGATGTGGATGTGCGTGGATGTCAGCATGCGTACGTGGATGTCAGCGTGCGTGGATGCCAGCGTGCGTGAATGTCAGTGTGCGTGCGTGGATGTGTGTGCGTGGATGTGTGTGTGGATGTGCGTGGATGTGCATGCGTGGATGTCAGCATGCGTGCGTGGATGTCAGCGTGCGTGGATGTCAGCGTGCGTGAATGTCAGTGTGCGTGCATGGATGTCAGCGTGCGTGCGGGAATGTGTGCGTGTGTGGATGTGCGTGGATGTGGATGTGCGTGCGTGGATGTCAGCATGCGTGCGTGGATGTCAGCGTGCGTGAATGTCAGCGTGCGTGGATGTGCGTGCATGGATGCGTGCGTGGATGTGTGCGTACGTGGATGTGTGCGTGGATCTGGATGTGTGCGTGGATGTGTGTGTGTGGATGTGTATGGATGTCAGCATGCGTGCGTGGATGTGTGCGTGCGTGGATGTGTGCATGCGTGGATGTGCGTGTGTAGATGTGCGTGCTTGGATGTGCGTGCGTGGTTGTGTGCGTGCGTGGAAGATGGGTGCAACAAGGGATCAAGTGTCCTCTTGTTATAGTCTCTGGGATCATAGTCATGGTGCACTGTATAACAGATCATTGTCATACAGTGCACCATAACTCTGACCCCCGAGACTGTAGGAAGAGGACACTTGATCCCTTGCTGCAGTCTCTGGATTGAGCAGAGGCGATCGAGCGTCGTGGGACGATCGTTGTGGACTACGTCGGAGGCGATCGAGCGTCGTGGGACCTTCGTTGTGGACTACGTCGGATCTTTATAATAAAGATGGAGTCCGAATTTTGTTTGTGTTTTTTTTTCAAATAAAAAGATTTTTCTCTGTGTGTATTTTCTGACTACCAGAGATTCCTAATGGCGGGTCTAACATTGGCCCTATATTATGAATCTCGGGCTTAGTGTCAGCTGCCAATAAAAAGCTGGCATTAACCCCTTTATTACCCAGTTTGCCACCGGCACCAGGGCAACTGGAAGAGTCTGGGTACAGCGCCAGAAAATGGCGCTTCAATGAATGCACCATTTTCTGGAGCGGCTGTGGGCTGCAATTCGCAGCATGGGAGGCCCAGAACGCTTGGGCCTCTCCATGCTGCGGATTCCAGCCCCCCAGCTGCCTATTTGTACCTGGCTGGACCAAAAATATGGCGGAGCCCCACGTCATTTTTTTTCTCTAGAATTAGTTCTAGAAAAAAAAGGGCTTTGCTGTATTTTTGGTTGCCAGCCAGGTACAATGAGGCAGCTGGGGGTTGGTGGCAATCCGTAGCTGCCAAGTTGTACCTGGCTGGACCAAAAATATGGCGGAGCCCCACGCCATTTTTTTTCTAGAATTAGTCCTAGAAAAAATTAAAATGGGATTCGCTGTATTTTTGGTTGCCAGGCAGGTACAATGAGGCAGCTGGGGGTTGCTAGCAGTCCGTAGCTGCCAAGTTGTACCTGGCTGAACCAAAAATATTAATCACATATCCATATATGTAGTCCACCCTAACTACATTATCAAATCAAACAAATTCCTGAAGGAATCAAAGGGTATCTTTAAAATCACAATTTTTATTTCTCAAGCTTAAAACCAAGTAGCTTAATGACAACAACAGTAATTTTTTACAAAAACAGAGACCAAGAAAAATAGTATGGGTATGGAGAAATAAATTGCAGTATCCTTAACCAAGAGAACAGTGCCTCACAGCACGCTGTAGGGGCCGGAGAGCATCCCTCACAATCTGCAGTGTAATTACATCAAATTATGTGTAATGAGATTGCTAGCAATATCTCACAAGTATTGGACATAAACATAGTCCATACTGTGAGAGCATGTAGCCTTGAATTCTATCTCAAACAACTGCAGATTTTAAGCTTGAGAAATAAAAATTGTGATTTTAAAGATACCCTTTGATTCCTTCTGGAATTTGTTTGATTTGAACCAAAAATATGGCGGAGCCCCACGCCATTTTTTTTCTAGAATTAGTCCTAGAAAAAGAATAAAAATGGGCTTCGCTGTATTTAGATGCATAGTGAACACTTTGAACCCCCAGGTGCTTAACAAATTGATCCGTAAAAATGAAAAAAGAAAATTTGTGTGGAAAAAAAAGTACTTTTTCCTTACTACGGATCAATTTGAGAAGCACCTGGGGTTCAAAGTGCTCACTATGCATCTAGATGCATTCCTTGGGGGGGTCTAGTTTCCAAAATGGGGTCACTTATGGGGGAGCTCCAATGTTTAGGCACACATGCGCTCTCTATATGCGACATAGTGTCCGCTAACAATTCCAATAGTTAGCGGACACCATGTCGCGTATGGAGAGCCCCTGTGTGCCTACACATGGGAGCTGCCCCACAAGTGACCCCATTTTGGAAACTAGACCCCCCATGGAACTTATCTAGATGGGTGGTGAGCATTTTGAACGCTCCAGTGCTTCAAAAATTAATCTGTAAAAATGCAAAAAGAAAATTTTTATGGAAAAAAAAGTACTTTCTCATTTTTACGGATGAATTTGTGAAGCACCTGGGGGTTCAAAATGCTCACCACCCATCTAGATAAGTTCCCTGGGGGGTGTAGTTTCCAAAATGGGGTCACTTGTGGGGAGCTCCAATGCTTAGGCACACAGGGGCTCTCCAAACGCGACATGGTGTCCACTAACAATTTGACTGAAAAATCAGCTCAAATTATTAGCGGACACCATGTCGCGTTTGGAGAGCCCCTGTGTGCCTAAACATTGGAGCTCCCCCACAATTGACCCCATTTTGTAAACTAGAGCCCCCAGGGAACTTATCTAGATGGGTGGTGAGCATTTTGAACCCCGAGGTGCTTCACAAATTCATCCGTAAAAATGAAAAAGTACTTTTTTTCCACAAAAATTTTCTTTTAGCCTAAATTTTTTCATTTTCACATAGGGAACAGGATAAAATAGATCCTAAAAATTGTTGGGCAATTTCTCCTGAGTACACTGATACCTCATATGTGGTCATAAACCACTTTTTGGGCACACAGCAGGGCTCAGAAGGGAAGGAGCGCCATTTGACTTTTTGAATGGAAAATTAGCTCCAAAAGTCAAATTGCGCTCCTTCCCTTCTGAGCCCTGCTGTGGGCCCAAACAGTGGTTTATGGCCACATATGAGGTATCGGTGTACTCAGGAGAAATAGCCCAACAAATTTTAGGATCCATTTTATCCTGTTGCCCATGTGAAAATGAAAGAATTGAGGTTAAAAGAACATTTTTGTTGGAAAAATTAAAATGACCATTTTTTCCTTCCACATTGCTTTAGTTCCCGTGAAGCACCTGAAGGGTTAATAATCTTCTTGAATGTAGTTTTGAGTAGCTTGAGGGGTGCAGTTTTTGGAATGGGTGTTTTCTGTCATGTAAACCTCTCAAAGGGACTTCAAATGTGATGTGGTCACAAGAAAAAATGGTTTTGTAAATTTTGCTGGAAAAATGAAAAATTGCTGATGAACTTTGAACCCTTATAACGTCCGAACGAAAAAATTTTTTTTTTCCAAAATTATGCTGATGTAAAGTAGACATGTGGGAAATGTTATTTATTAACTATTTTGTGTCACATACCTCTCTGGTTTAGCAGAATAAAAATTCATAATTTGAAAATTGCAAAATGTTCAAAGTTTTTGCCAAATTTTTTATTTTTTCACAAATAATCGCAAAAATTATCGACCTAAATTTTATACTAACATGAAGCCCAATATGTCACGAAAAAATAATCTCAGAATCGCTAGGATCCGTTGAAGCGTTCCACAGTTATTACCTCATAAAGGGACACTGGTCAGAATTATAAAAAACTATCTGGTCATTAAGCTGAAAAGTGACTCGGTCCTTAAGGGGTTAACCTCTAGACGGCAGCCTTACGTCTACAGACGTCGGAAAAGAAGGGTACTAAAGCCTAGCCGACGTTTGTAGACGTCAGGCAGTCAAAAGCCGTGTAGCGCCGCCCCTGTAACTAAAATCTCTAGGGTGTCAGCGTACCGATTGTAGCTGAGACCCTAGAGATTAGGAATTAGCTGTTTTTTTACAGGCACCAGTAATGGGATGACCGGTAAGCACCGTTTACCGGTCATCACATTAGAAAAAGTGACATTGCCGGTAAAAGGTTCTCTCACTTTAATCTGACATGAAAACACATGTAAGATTAAAGTTAAACAGCAACCCCTTAGCCCAACAAGACCCCTGATGCCTGAGATCACCCCCCTCACCCCCCCATCCCTCCCCCGGACCATCTCAAAATGGCGGCGCATGTAAAAACGCGCCGCCTCCCCTGCAGCTACATGCGATCTGACATGTCACAAGTCAGATCGCATGGGTAACACATCCCCCTGTGCCCCCAACACTTTCTGCAGCCTCCGACCCCCTCCAGCCCCCCATCTCCAGCCCCCTCCTCGCTCTTCCAGCCCCGCTCCTCCAGCCCTGATTCTCCGCTCCTCCAGCTTCCCTCCGCTCCTCCAGCCCCGCTCCTCCAACCCCGCTCCTCCAGCCCCGCTCCACCAGCCCCGCTCCACCAGCCCCACTCCTCCGCTCCTCCAGCTTCCCTCCGCTCCTCCAGCCCCGCTCCTCCAGCTTCCCTCGGCTCCTCTGGGGTCACACAGGGGTTAACTGATCTTCATGATCTCTAAAGCAGATCACCATGAAGATTAGTTAACCCTTGTGTGACCTCAGGGGAATGATAAGTCATGAACTCTGTAAGTTCATGACCCATCACAATCCAGGAGTCACACAGGGGTTAACTTTGTTCTTCATGGTAATAGGCTTTAGGGTACCTTTACATGCCGTAACCATGGCGAAAAATATTGACGGCGATATGTCGCCTTGCAATAATCGCCGTCAAAATCCCTCCCAATTGCGGCGTGTAATTGGGGAATTTGGCGGCAAAATGTCGCCTCACTACGGTCACCTGATCTCTGTGCACTGCTCTGAAATCAGGCGACCGTGACAAGGCAACATATTGCCATCAATATTTCTCGACGTGGTTGCGGCGTGTAAAGGTACTCTTAAAGATTATTATGAAGATCCGTTAATCTCTGTGTGACCCCAGGATCGTGATAGGTCATGAACTTACAGAGTTCATGCCCTATCATTCCCCTGGGAGAGCGCCTTCTTATAGCATATGGGGGATGCCCCCATATGCTATAATACTGAGAAACGCCGCGGGACCACCCACTGGACTACGTCGGACATCACCGCCCACTGGACTAAGTCGGATGCCACAGAAAAATAAAGATGGGGTCTAAATTGTGTTTGTGTTTTCTTTCTAATAAAAAAATCTTTCTCTGTGTTGTGTCTTCTTTACAATTTACTAGAGATTCCTAATGGCCCGGTCTAATATTGGCCAGACATTATGAATCTCGGGCTTAGTGCCAGCTGCCAAAAAGCTGGCATTAACCCCTTATTACCCAGTCTGCCACCGCTACACGGCAGCTGGAAGAGCTGGATAAAGCGCCAGAAAATGGCACTTCTATGAATGCGCCATTTTCTGGGGTGGCTGCGGGCTGGAATTCGCAGCGGGGGGGGCCAAGAAATCTTGGGCCTACCAGCGCTGAGGATTCCAGCCCCCAGCTGCCTAGTTGTACCTGGCTGGCTCAAAAATATGGTGAAGCCCACGCCATTTTTTTTTTAATCATTTCAAGAAATAATTTTTTAAAAAAAAGGGCTTCCCCATATTTTTGGTTTCCAGCCAGGTAAAACTAGACAGAAGGGGTTGGTGGCAGCCCGTAGCTGCCTGCTGTACCTGGCAGAGCCAAAAATATGGCGAAGCCCCACAGTGTTTTTTTTTTTTTAATTTAATAAAGTAATACTAAAAAAAAAATGCAGGAGAGGAGACGTCCTCTAAAAATGAGAAATTGTGTGAAAAAATATAATGTTCAATATGACGGTATCAAATTCTGTGAAGTAGCTGTAGGTTCCAAATGCTCACTATACCCCTAGATATAATCCTTGAGGTGTCTAGTTTCCAAAATGGGGTCACTTGTGGGGGAGCTACAATGTTTAGGCACACAGGGGCTCTCCATATGCGACATGGTGTCCGCTAACAATTGGAGCTAATTTTCCATTCAAATTGTTAGCGGACACCATGTCGTATATGGAGAGCGCCTGTGTGCCTAAACATTGGGGCTCCCCCACAAGTGACCCCATTTTGGAAACTAGACCCCCCAAGGAACATATCTAGATGTATAGAGAGCACTTTGAACCCCAGGTGCTTTACAAATTGATCCGTAAAAATGAAAAAGTACTTTCTCTTCCAGAAATATTTTCTTTTTTCATTGTTACGGATAAGTTTGTGAAGCACCTGGGGGTTTAAAGTGCTCACCACCCACCTAGATAAGTTCCTTGGGGGGGGTCTAGTTTCCAATATGGGGTCACTTGTGGGGGAGCTACAATGTTTAGGCACACAGGGGCTCTCCATATGTGACATGGTGTCCGTTAACAATTAGAGCTAATTTTCCATTCAAATTGTTAGCGGACACCATGTCGCGTATGTAGAGCCCCTGTGTGCCTAAACATTAGAGCTCCCCCACAAGTGACCCCATTTTGGAAAATAGACCCCCCAAGGAACTTATCTAGATGCATAGTGAGCACTTTGAACCCTTTGGTGCTTTACAAATTGATCCGTAAAAATGAATAAGTACTTTTTTTTCACAAAAATGTTCTTTTGTCCTCAATTTTTTCATTTTCACATGAGCAACAGGATAAAATGCATCCTAAAATTTGTTGGGCAATTTCTCCTGAGTACACTGATACCTCATATGTAGTCATAAACCACTGGGCGAACGGCAGGGCTCAAAAGGGAAGGAGCGCCATTTGACTTTTTGAATGGTAAATTAGCTCCAAAAGTCAAATTGCACTCCTTCCCTTCTGAGCCCTGCCGTGCGCCCAAACAGTGGTTTATCACCACATATGTACTCAGGAGAAATTGCCCAACAAATTTACGGATGCATTTTATCCTGTTGCCCATGTGAAAATGAAAAAAATTGAGGCTACAGAACATTTTTGTTGGAAAAATTAAAATGTCCATTTTTTGTTTCCACTTTGCTTTAGTTCCTGTGAAGCACCTGAAGGGTTAATAATCTTCTTGAATGTAGTTTTTAGTAGCTTGAGGGGTGCAGTTTTTGGAATGGTGTCACTTTTGGGTGTTTTCTGTCATGTACACTAGTGATGGGCGAATCCTAAATTACTCGGAATCGCTTGACTCTAGCGAGTCCGAGCCCGGGACTCGCTACTCGTTGCGAGTCTAGCGAGTCCAATGTTAATGAATGGGGAAGCGAGTAATAGCGAGTAGTGTGCGATTTACAAATCACAGATGTGTCTCGGAAGCTTCAGCCTGCCATTGATTTGCATTGGACTCGTTTACTGTGCAAGTAATCGCTGGGAAACTCGCACAGATAAAGAGACCGGCTGTCTCCTCTGTGCTGGCTGCCGCAGCTCCACGGTCCTGGAGCCCGCCTGCTGCCTGATGTAGCAGAGCTGAGATTGTTCTCAGTCTGCTCATCCCTGTGCATAGACATCTATATCTATGCACAGGGGATGTAGCAGAGAGGACATCGCGTTTTGGACTGCGTCGGACGGAAGAGGATTTTTTTAATTAAAGATGGAGTCCCTAATGGCTTTTTTTTTTATTTCTAATAAAAAATTTTCTCTGTGTTGTGCTTTTTTTAAAACAATTTAATTGAAATTCATGGCGGTCATGTCTAATATTGGCGTGACCGCCATAAATTTCGGGCTTAGGGCCAGCTGATAATACAAAGCTGGCCCTAACCTCTTTATTACCCAGCGTGCCACCGCCACCAGGGCCGCTGGAAGAGCGGGGTTCAGCGCCAGAGGATGGCGCTTCAATGAACGTGCCATCTTCTGGGGCGGCTGCGGGCTGCAATTTGCAGCGGGGGGTGCCCAGAAAGCTTGGGCATCCCTGCGCTGCGGATTCCAGCCCCCAGCTGCTTAGCTGTACCTGGCTAGACATAGAAATTGCGCGGAGCCCCACGCATTTTTGTTTAATTATTTCATGAAATTCATGAAATAATAAAAAAAAAGGGCTCCCCTATATTCTTGTGTCTGACCAGGTACAAATAGGCACCTGGGGGTTGGGGGCAGCCCGTCACTGCCTGCTGGATCCGGCTGGTTACAGAAATACGGCGAAGACCATGTAATTTTTTTTCTGAAAAATCAATAAAACAATCCTAAAAAAGGGACTGCATCTTTATTAACCCCTCGCCCATGGTCCAGGGGTTAATAAAGATGCAGTCCCTTTTATTTACATTGTTTTATGGATTTGTCAGAAAAAAATTTCACGTGGGCTTCGCCGTATTTCTGGAACCAGCCGGATCCAGCAGGCAGCGACGGGCTGCCCCCAACCCCCAGGTGCCTATTTGTACCTGGCCGGACACAAGAATATAGGGGAGCCTTTTTTTTTAATTATTTCATGAATTTCATGAAATAATTAAAAAAAAATGCGTGGGGCTCCGCGCAATTTCTATGTCTAGCCAAGTACAGCTAAGCAGCTGGGGGCTGGAATCCGCAGCGCAGGGATGCCCAAGCTTTCTGGGCACCCCCCGCTGCAAATTGCAGCCCGCAGCCGCCCCGAAAGATGGCACGTTCATTGAAGCGCCATACTCTGGCGCTGAACCCCGCTCTTCTAGCGGCCCTGGTGGCGTTGGCACGCTGGGTAATAAAGGGGTTAATACCAGCTTAGTTATACAAGCTGGTATTAAGCCCGAGATTCTTAATGTCAGGCCACGTTTGACCCAGCCACTAAGAATCTCCAATAAACGGTTAAAAAAACACAACACAGAGAAAAATTTTTATTAGAAATTGTATTATCAGCTGGCCCTAAGCCCGAAATTTATGGCGGTCACGCCAATATTAGACATGACCGCCATGAATTTCTATTAAATTGTTTTAAAAAAAACACAACACAGAGAAAAAATTTTATTACAAATAAAATAAAAAAGCCATTAGGAACTCCATCTTTAATTAAAAAAATCCTCTTCCGTCCGACGCAGTCCAAAACGCGATGTCCTCTCTGCTACATCCCCTGTGCATAGATATAGATGTCTATGCACAGGGAATGAGCAGACTGAGAACAATCGCAGCTCTGCTACATCATCTCTGTGAGCAGGCGGGCTCTAGGACCCTGGAGCTGCGGCAGCCTGCACAGAGAAGACAGCTGGACTCGGCTCGCAAACTTTGCGAGTTTCCCAGAGATTACTCGCACAGTAATTAGACCAATGCAAGTTAAAGGCAATCCTAGTTTTGTCAGCGTCTCTGACAAAACTAGGATTGATATTGATTTGCATTGGACTCGTTTACTGTGCGAGTAATCACTGGGAAACTCGCAGAGTACCGAGTCCTGCGAGTCCCTTATTACTCGCCGAGTAACGAGTCCTAGCGAGTAGATTCGCCCACCCCTAATGTACACCCCTCAAAGTGACTTCAAATGTGATGTGGTCACTAAAAAAGGAGATTTTTGTGTACTCACCGTAAAATCCTTTTCTCTTAGCCTCTAATTGGGTGACACAGGACCGTGGGTTGTATGCTGCTGTCCACTAGGAGGCGACACTAAGTATTATCTGATAGTGAAAAATAAGTGGCTCCTCCTCTGCAGTATACACCCCCTGAGACAATCCTCAGATCCTCAGTTTTGTGCTAAAGCAGTAGTAGCAGGTATGAACAACATAGCCTATAATAATCAGGCAACCATACCAGATAACCATATGGAACAAACACAGAAGTCAACAAGGCCCGGTGGGACAAAAGGGTGGGTGCTGTGTCCCCTAATTAGAGGCTAAGAGAAAAGGATTTTACGGTGAGTACACAAAAATCTCCTTTTCTCCTTCGCCTCATTGGGGGACACAGGACCGTGGGACGTCCTAAAGCAGTCCCTGGGTGGGAAGCTAGAACATCACTACACTGGCTGCACATTACATGTGAGTCACTGCAGCCTGCAGGATGCGCCTGCCAAGACTGGTGTCTGTCGAGGACTAGGTATGCACGTTGTGATGCTTCACAAATGTGTGAAGGTTGGACCAGGTGGCTACTTTGCATACATGTTGAGCAGTTGCCTGGTGCCTAATAGCCCAGGAAAGTACAACAGCTCTGGTGGAGTGTGCCTTAATACCTGAGGAAATAGGCAGGAACCGAAGCTGATAAGCTTCCTGAATGATGATTTTGAGCCACCTGGCTAGAGTAGCCTTGGAGGCTGTCATACCCTTTTGGGGTCCTTCTGAGAGAACAAAAGGAGAGTCAGCCTTTCTGAAGGCTGCATTTCTAGACACATATATTTTGAGTGCTCGAACTAGATCCAGGGAGTGCAGGGCCCTTTCTACCCGGAGTACCAGTGCCGGACGGAAGAACGGCAATGAAATGTCTTCATTCAGAATAAATTGGGGTACCACCTTCAGAGTGAAGGAAGGTACCGGCCTGAGCACAACCTTGTGTTGCTGAAAAAGAACCAGAAAAGGTGCTTTACAGGAAGAGCAGCAAGCTCTGAGACTTGACGGAGCGATGTAATCGCTACAAGGAAAAACCACCTGTTGAGACAACAGCTGAAGGGGAATGTCCTTAAGTGGTTCAAAGGGAGGCTTCTGGAGAGCCTCCAGAACTAGATTAAGATCCCAGGCAACTAGGGGTCCCTTGTAAGCAGGGACCAGGTGGCATACCGCCTGAATAAAGGTTTCAACTTTAGGATTAACTGCTAGTCTACTTTGAAAGAGTACTGACAGAACAGAACCTGTCCCTTGATGGAGGCAAGGGCGAGGCCCTTGCCCAGTCCAGATTGGAGAAAAAACTAAGGTATTTGGTAAGGAGAATTGGAGGGGTGCTTGATCACCAGATTTGCACCATGACCAAGATAGTTTCCATGTGTGAGGTATATCTTTGCTGACACCGGCTTCCTTGCTCTGATCATGGGTATGACCTCATGAGAAAAACCAGCCTGAGTTAAAAACCCAGGTCTCAAGGGCCACGCCGTCAAAAATCAGGGCCTGACAATTCGGGCAGAAAATCTGTCCCTGGGAAAATAGATCTGGTCGGTCTGGAAGACGCCATGGAACGTCGGCGTTGAGCTGTACTAGGTCGGCGTACCTCGCCCTCCTGGGCCAGTCCGGAGCAATTAGGATTACTGGAAGCCTTTCCAGCTTGATCTTCCTGACCACTCTGGGTACGGGAGTGAAAATGTAGAGAAGCCGAAACTGGGTCCAAGGTTGGACTAAAGCGTCTGCGCTTAGAGACTGTGGGTCATGTGACCCTGCTATGTAGTCGGGAACCTTGGCATTGAGACGGAACGCCATGATTCTATGTCTGGGATACCCCAACGCCTGCAGATTTGGTGAAAGACTTACGGGTGGAGAGCCCGCTTTCTGTGTGCAACGTCTTGCCGGCTGAGAAAAAACTGCTGCCCAATTGTCGACCCTTGGAATGTGGCCTGACGATAGAACAGAGTTGTTGTTTTCTGCCCACGGGAGAATTGGTTTGGCCTCCTGCATGGCAAGTCTGCTGCTGGTCCCGCCTTGGTGATTTATATGAGCCACTTCCATGGTGTTGTCTGATGGCATTCTGATGTGACGGCTCGCTAGAAGTCGATGGAGCGATCGAAGTGCCAGATAAAAACTAGAATTTCCAGGAGGTTGACGGGCAGTGTGGATTCCGGTTGCGTCCATCTGCCTTGGGCAGTGTGGTGGAGATCCACAGCTTCCCAGTCGGTGCGACTCGCATCCGTGGTAAGTAACCCCCAGCAGGCTGGGGGTGAAAGGGGGGTGGAACGACCTGCCCTGAGTCAGGGAAAGAGGTCAAAGCCACCAGAGGAGACAATGTTCGGTGGCAGGTGAGAGGCGAAAGGTCATGTCAAATGAGTGTTTCTTGTCCCAGGTAGGCAGGATCTGCATTTGGAGAGATCTGAGGTGTAGTGGTGGAAATGGGACTGCCTGTATCGCAGTGACCATGCGACCTAGCACTCCCCTGGGGAAACGAGGAGTGTGAGATTTTTGGCCACACAAGTGGCAAACTTCCTGCTATAGAGTTTGGGACCTGTTCCGAAGGAGGAGAACCAACCCCCGAGAAGTATCGAATAGCGTTCACAGAAAAGTTAGAGACTGACTTGGGACTGGAGAAAAACTTGGGTAAGTTGATTAACCAACCTAAACGAACTAGTGTATCTATGGTGATACAGTGTGTTCGCAGTCCCGGAAAGATGTAACCTTGACGTGACGAGGAGATCATCTAGGTATGGTAGGACGACAATTCTTCTCGAGCGAAGTATAGTCATGACGGCCGCCATGACCTGTGTGAAAACTCTTGGAGCTGCGGCGAGGCCAAATGGGAGGGCCACGAACTGAAAATGGTCTTCGCCGACTGCGAAGTGTAGGAATTTTTGATGGACCTGAGCAATTGGGATGTGTAGGTACGCATTCTGAATATCTATGGAGGTGAGGAATTCCCTCTGTCCATAGAGGCTATGATGGAGCGAAGGGACTCCATGCAGAAATGTCGCACACGGACAAATTTGTTGAGATGTTTTAGGTCCAGGATGGGTCGGAATGATCCTCCCTTTATGTGAACAACTAAGAGGTTAGAGTAGAATCCCTGAAACCTCTCGTTTGTAGGCACTGGAATGATGACGCCGGTGTCCATTTGAAGGAAAATAATCCTACCTGGGGATTTGAACCAAGGTGCAAGAAAGTTACCAGGCTCCAGAGGCAGGAGCCTTAACCATTAGGCCACGCAGTCAGATTTATATATTTTTTTTTTCATGGGATTGAGAAGGCCTATTTCTGCGCGATCGGCCACCGTGTTGGGCCCTTTTGCAAGTTGTTCAGCCAAATGAGTTCCGAAATGGAACGGAACCGTGTTTGCTGACAGCAAACAAAAGGGCGCTTAGACTGCGCTGAGGTAGTGAGGTACAGTTACCTCCTGTTGCACCAGAGAGTAACTAATGTAGCTTTTCACCGGAGAGGTGTCCGCTGAGATAAGGGAGCGGCGTAAGCTGCTTCGCCTCATGGAGATGGAGTCCGCTTACCAGTCTTGGAGCCAGAGAGCCCATCTAAAAATTATGGCGTTAGAGGCTGCCGAGGCTGCGCAGTTTGCCACATCTAAGGAGGCGCGCATAATATGTTTTGCCGTGACAGAAATCTGATATGTTAAGGTGTATCTTAGATAGAGGAGCTGTCAGGGAAGGAGAGGAGTGTCTTAGTAGACAGTCGTGAGATGGGAGGGTCGGTCCACCTGAGGGGAATCCGACTAAGTCTCTGAAATTGCAGGCAAGAATGGGTACAGAGACTCCATTGTCGTTCTATTCCCAAACCTTTTATCAGGATGAGATCCATGCCTTATGAGTTTGCTGCAGCCTGTAGTGTGTTGCAGCTACCGCTTGTTTTCATCCGATGCTCCTTATGTGATGCTGCATCATGTGTCCGTCAGGAGTATGAGGTGGAGCTGGGACTCCTGGGGTGTGTGTGTTGTGCTGCTGCATGTGCCCATTAGGAGCACGCAGCAGGGCTGAAGCTCCATGTGCTATGCGGCCGCATGTGCCCATCGGACACACGCAGCAGGCTGAGGCTTGGAATGGGCTCGCCCTACCTGCGGTGTCTCAACCTAAAATCCCTTTAGGGGTGATTAAGGAGTCCACTATCAGAGGGCTCCTGCATAGTCTCGACTTCAACCCAAGTTCCCCAACAGTGGGGAAATGGCGAAGGAGGGACATCTGGGCGTTTTTCCTATATTAAGGAAATTGCATTATCTGTTTCCGTTTGAGGATCAGAGATATCTAGGGTCTGATTGACTGCCGTGGTAAGGTCCTCAATCAGGCTGTAGACTCAGAATAATTTAAGTCCAGATGTGTATCCACGTCATGATCTGACTCAGACTCATAGTGACTACGTGATGTAGGCGAGTCTTGTCGGCTGTCTTTTGAGTATGAGACTTGAGAGCCCGTAGAATATGCAGGTGAAGGAGGTCTCCTTGACTGTTTCCTTGTATCCTCGGACTTTGAGGAGTAGTTGTGACGATGTGAACGCCTAAGAGGGTTACTGTCATCCGTGGAGTCTTTTGGCATAGTGCTAGGACCTACAGTCACGGGTAACAAGTGGTTTTGCAGGGTCTGAATCAAGTTAGAGGACAGTTTCTCCATACACTGTGTCATGGACTGTGACAGCAGAACTGCACATTCGGGTGCATCAGGGGCACTGGGTGACACCTCAGGGGCAGTAGGCTCTATTGCAGTTGTAGAAGTACATCCTGAGCAGAGCGAGGTAGTACTGTCACTGGTGAGAGAAGTCTTGCATGCAGTGCAGATGGTGTACTATGCAGTATATGCCTTAGCCTTCTTGCCCTTTAGTCCTGACATGGTGCCTGAGTATATAGGCCCTGTGAGGACTAGGCCCTGCTATGTATAATGCAGGGAGGTGATATGGGATGGAAGGGGAGCTGCAGCAGAGTATGCTGAGCTATAATGCAGGGAGGTGATATGGGATGGAAGGGGAGCTGCAGCAGAGTATGCTGAGCTGCTTATCAGTCCCTGTGGCTGCCAGCCCTTAGAAGCCGCTCTCTCCACGATCCTGTGTCCCCAGCGTCTGTGGAGCCCTGTCCAGTGCAACTCTGATGACTCCGGCGTGGATTCAGGGTCCAGGAGCATTATCGCACTGATAATGGCGCCAATACAGTATCCCACGCTGCAGGAGAGGTGCGAGGGGAAGCCCCGCCTCTCAGCGATGACGCGGCGGCGGGGGGCGGGAATCGCAAAACTAGGCCCGAAGCCGGGGCCTGTAGTAGATTTTGCGGGCGAAAAAGAGAACGGGCCGGCGCAGAGGTTCGTGCGGACATGCGGGAGGAGCGGGGGCCGTGGGGCAGCGATTATAAAAGCGATGCCTGTAGGCTACCCTAATATAGGGTGCCTAATGGGCCGCTATCACGTGTGGAGCTGTTGTCCTCGTTGAAGCTGCAGCCGTCCTGCTGCAGAGCCCCTGTGCCGGTGTTTGTTTCCCTCTGTCTTGCTGCTTGCGGTGGGGACATGGGGCATTACTGCGACCCAGAGCCCCATCTGTGGGGACTGGGGAGGAATGCGGGCCTCAGAACCGGCAAGTCTGGAAGTCGCTTCAACCCTGCACCTCCAACAGTGGAGGGCCGAGGAAGGAATAGCCCTTAGCAGACAAAGTAGCTCGACCCAGAGTCCCAACTGTGGGGTCTGGGAGGTTCCTGTGGTCGATATGTCTCTTCAAAAATAAAAATGCAGCTTCAAAAAGTAAAAATAATGGAGAGAGAGTCAAGACGTCTGCAAAAACTGAGGATCTGAGGATTGTCTCAGGGGGTGTATACTGCAGAGGAGGAGCCACTTATCTTTTTCAGATAATACTTAGTGTCGCCTCCTAGTGGACAGCAGCATACAACCCACGGTCCTGTGTCCCCCAATGAGGCGAAGGAGAAAACTGGTTTTGTAAATTTTGCTGGAATAATGAGAAATTGCTGATGAACTTTGAACCCTTATAACTTCCTAACCCAAAAATGTTCTTTTTCCAAAATTGCGATGATGTAAAGTAGACATGTGGGAAATGTTATTTAATAACTATTTTGTGTCACATAACTCTCCGGTTTAACAGAATAAAAATTTCAAAATTTTTGCCAATTTTTTTATATTTTCACAAATAAACGCAAAAATTATCGACCTAAATTTACCACTAACATGGAGCCCAATATGTCACCAAAAAACAATCTCAGAATTGCTAGGATCCGTTGAAGCGTTCCAGAGTTATTACCTCATAAAGGGACACTGGTCAGAATTACAAAAAACGGTCTGGTCATTTTCAAGGTGGAAATTGGCTCCGTCACTAAGGGGTTAAATAATGCATAGACATTTTTTTACCAATACTGGAGAATATATTCGTTGTAAGTATTGTAAAATGTCATTTCTGTTAAGATGATATGCCATATAACTGTCATATTTTATGAATTTTTATAACTAGACTAATATTCAATATGTATTTTTATGATCATTATGATGTAATTTTTATAATCACTACCAGGTATATTTTAGAGGGAACATGTCTGGTAGTTTATGCCCCCCAGCTATTAGTGTTTGTACCTGTAGCTTTATAATACTATTCTAATCATCCCTGTCTGAGCTCAGAGTGTAATGTTAAAGGTGAAAAAAAGCATTTATACACTTACATTTTCTTAGGCAGTGACTACACTTTGGAGGATGTATTTACTCTGGCAGGTTAATAGTTAACATCTCAGCCGAATTTCATAAGGAAGCTCTAGGGCCTGTGTGATGTCATGATCATGTGACTATAATAGTGGGAGCTAAGTGTCCATAGACTAAAGATTTTGCTTGCTTAGTTCCATCCACTATGGTCACATGATCATCACATTACACAGGTCCTTTATACATAGAAGTTAACAGGCAGTTAACTGTTAACCTGTAAGAGTGACTACATCCTCCAGGGTGTACTGACTGCCTAAGAAAATGTAAGCGTATAAATGCTTTTTTTTCACCTTTAACATTACACTTTTAGCACAGACAGGGATGATTACAATAGTACTATAAAGCTACAGGGACAGACAGTGATTACTGGGGGGGCATAATGTAGCTGACAGGTTTCCTTTAATCACAGCCATGCATTTTATAATCACTATGATATTTTTTATATATATTATATATATTGATTCATGCATAACAAACATATTACGGTATACACATTGCTGTTAGAACGTAATGTTGAACAACCACCAACCTTTCAAACCTAATTGGTGTATGGTGTTAATCCTAATTACAAAAAAAAAAAAAACACATCCAAGATGTCTACTACAATATCCACATGCGAGCCTAGCATCAAGGCTGACATAGTTCCTGCATTTGTGCTGCAGACTGGAGAATTACAAAGAGCTGATCCACTATACAGATCAATTGAGTGAAAATACAATTTAAAAGATCAGTGCAAAAACCAAAATTTGTTGCAGCAGACATAAATATAATAATGAAAATATACATCAACACTTACATTCCAGCGCCCCTTGTCTCCCCTTTTATCCTCCCTTTTATATCTCTATGTCTAACTAGAGATGAGCGAACACTTTAAAGTTCAGGTTCGGTTCAACGAACAAGCTAACGTTTGACAAAAAGACCGGCGAACTTCCAAACCCCATTCAAATCAATGAGAGGTAAAATCAAGGGCCTGTATATTCTGCCACCACACAGATGCCTGTATACTATGCCACCACAGACACCTGTATACTCTGCCACCACACAGATGCCTGTATACTATGCCACCACAGACACCTGTATACTATGCCACCACAGACACCTGTATACTCTGCCACCACACAGATGCCTGTATACTATGCCACCACAGACACCTGTATACTCTGCCACCACACAGATGCCTGTATACTATGCCACCACAGACACCTGTATACTCTGCCACCACACAGATGCCTGTATACTATGCCACCACAGACACCTGTATACTGTGCCAACACACAGATGCCTCTATATTATGCCACCACAGAGACCTGTATATTCTGCCAACACACAGATGCCTGTATACTATGCCACCACAGACACCTGTATACTCTGCCACCACCACCACACACGCATGTATACTCTGCCACCACCACACACGCCTGTATACTCTGCCGCCACCACCACACCCGCCTGTATACTCTGCCGCCACCACCACAGACGCCTGTATACTCTGCCGCCACCACCACAGACGCCTGTATACTCTGCCGCCACCACACACACCTGTATACTCTGCCGCCACCACCACACCCGCCTGTATACTCTGCCGCCACCACCACAGACGCCTGTATACTCTGCCGCCACCACCACAGACGCCTGTATACTCTACCGCCACCACACACACCTGTATACTCTGCCGCCACCACCACACCCGCCTGTATACTCTGCCGCCACCACCACAGACGCCTGTATACTCTGCCACCACCACCACACACGCCTGTATCCTCTGCCGCCACCACCACACACGCCTGTATACTCTGCCACCACCACCACACACGCCTGTATACTCTGCCGCCGCCACCACACCCGCCTGTATACTCTCCCGCCACCACCACAGACGCCTGTATACTCTGCCGCCACCACCACAGACGCCTGTATACTCTGCTGCCACCAGCACCGACGCCTGTATACTCTGCCACCACCACACACGCCTGTATACTCTGCCACCACCACAGACACCTGTATACTCTGCCACCACACAGATGCCGCTATACTATGCCACCACAGACACCTGTATACTTTGCCACCACCACCACACACACCTGTATACTCTGCCACAAACCACCACACACGCCTGTATACTCTGCCCCCACCACACACACCTGTATACTCTGCCCCCACCACCACACCCGCCTGTATACTCTGCCGCCACCACCACACCCGCCTGTATACTCTGCCGCCACCACCACACCCGCCTGTATACTCTGCCGCCACCACCACACCCGCCTGTATACTCTGCCGCCACCACCACACCCGCCTGTATACTCTGCCGCCACCACCACACCCGCCTGTATACTCTCCCGCCACCACCACAGACGCCTGTATACTCTGCCCCCACCACCACACACGCATGTATACTCTGCCACCACCACACACGCCTGTATACTCTGCCGCCACCACCACACCCGCCTCTATACTCTGCCGCCACCACCACAGACGCCTGTATACTCTGCCGCCACCACCACAGACGCCTGTATACTCTGCCACCACCACCATCGACGCCTGTATACTCTGCCACCAGCACCGACGCCTGTATACTCTGCCACCACCACACACGCCTGTATACTCTGCCACCACCACAGACACCTGTATACTCTGCCACCACACAGATGCCGCTATACTATGCCACCACAGACACCTGTATACTTTGCCACCACCACCACACACACCTGTATACTCTGCCACCACCACCACACACGCCTGTATACTCTGCCCCCACCACACACACCTGTATACTCTGCCCCCACCACCACACCTGCCTGTATACTCTGCCGCCACCACCACACCCGCCTGTATACTCTGCCGCCACCACCACACACCCGCCTGTATACTCTGCCGCCACCACCACACCCGCCTGTATACTCTGCCACCACCACCACACACGCCTGTATACTCTCCCGCCACCACCACAGACGCCTGTATACTCTGCCCCCACCACCACACACGCATGTATACTCTGCCACCACCACACACGCCTGTATACTCTGCCGCCACCACCACACCCGCCTCTATACTCTGCCGCCACCACCACAGACGCCTGTATACTCTGCCGCCACCACCACAGACGCCTGTATACTCTGCCACCACCACCGACGCCTGTATACTCTGCCACCAGCACCGACGCCTGTATACTCTACCACCACCACACACGCCTGTATACTTTGCCACCACCACACACACCTGTACACTCTCCCACCACCACACACGCCTGTACACTGTGCCACCACCACACACGCCTGTACACTCTGCCACCACCACACACGCCTGTACACTCTGCCACCACCACACACGCCTGTACACTCTGCCGCCACCACCACACACACCTGTATACTCTGCCGCCACCACCACAGATGCCTCTATACTCTGCCGCCACCACCACAGATGCCTGTATACTCTGCCACCACCACACACGCCTGTATACTCTGCCCCCACCACCACACACGCTTCTATACTCTGCCACCACCACACACGCCTGTATACTCTGCCCCCACCACCACACACGCCTGTATACTCTGCCCCCACCACCACACACGCCTGTATACTCTGCCGCCACCACCACACACACCTGTATACTCTGCCGCCACCACAGACGCCTGTACACTCTGCCACCACCACAGACGCCTGTATCCTCTGCCACCACCACAGACGCCTGTATCCTCTGCCACCACCACCACACCCGCCTGTATACTCTGCCGCCACCACCACAGACACCTGTATACTCTGCCACCACACAGATGCCTGTATACTATGCCACCACAGACACCTGTATACTCTGCCACCACCACCACACACACCTGTATACTCTGCCACGACCACCACACACGCCTGTATACTCCACTACCCACAGACCCACCTTTATACTCTGCTACCCACAGAGCCCCCTGTATACTCTGCTACCCATTGACCCGCCTGTATACTCTGCTACCCACAGAGCCCCCTGTATACTCTGCTACCCACTGACCCGCCTGTATACACACAATTCATTTCACCCTGCTCCCGATGCAATTGCATCGGGCCTTTTTACTAGTAGTAGTATAATTAGAGGAAATATGTGGAATCCAACTGCGCTGCTTTACAATTGAATATATATCAACAAAATCTAAGAATGAATGTGGTTTTATTCAACGCATTTCAAGGTGTATCCCTCACCCCATCATCAGGACAAACCTGATGAAGGGGTGAGGAATACAACTTGAAATACATTGAATAAAACCACCTGCATTCACCAATTTCCTTGGTATATGGTCAATTGTACAGCAGCGCAGTTGGATTCCAAATATTTCCAATATTTTCTCTGATTGGATAAAGACAGGCTTAGCCTCACCCACCCTTTCTGCTGGCATCTGTGGTTGGTTGCCAGCATGACAACCAAACTGATGTATGATTACTGTAACAATTAATAAATATTTTAAAAATTGTCATGGGATCTCCCACCAATTTTGATAACATTCAAGATAAAGCCACCAGCTGTGGTCTGCAGGATGCAGCTGTCTGCTGTACCCTATCAGGCAAAGAAAACAAGGAGGAACCCCATGGCTTTTTAAAAAATTTTATGTATTGTTTTTTAAAGCTAAGTACAAGGCTAAAAAAAATTTAAATCTTGAAAAAAAATTAGCAGGCCACAGCGTCTCCAGGAGTTGCGCCCTCTTTAGATGTTGCCAATCCTGACACTTCACCCCACCTCTCCCTGCCCAAGTGCGTTGACACACATGGTAATGATATTTGGAGTTGATGCCAGCTGGGTAATGTCAGCTGGCATCAAATATTTTATTTGAAAATGAACCCTAATACTTTCCTCTTGTACCTTTTTAATTAAAATCCATTCATTGAAAGTCTCCTATTCCACCCAAGCCTCCCAAAAAAAGGATGTCAAAAATAATTAGAAATCCCCCTCAAAAATAATGAAACCTAAATAAATGCTGAAGTAGTCTCAGCATATGGGGAAAGATCAGTGACTGCATCCCCCATATGGTGGGGCAGCAGGCACAGGTGGCTCCCAGCAGTGTGACAAGCCATGACTTCCCTGAAGTTGTCTCAGGTTACACAGCGGGTATCATGCAGCAGGGAATTCCCTGCTGTATGACCTGAGACAATCACCGTGGCGTTAGCACTCGTAACACTAGCTGTTTCATGAGAGCCGCAATATCATGCGAGATGTAGAGGGTATATCTCACCAGTATTTTGAGTAGAGATGAGCAAACCTTTTGAAATTCAGTTCGGTTCACTGAACAAGGCATATGTCCACTGAATAATTCACTGAGTAGAGTGTCAAACAGTTCGGCAAACTTCTGAACCACATTCAAGTTAGTGGTAGGCAAAATCAAGGGCCTAGAAAACACCTTAAAATGGGCACAAAAGCTACCAAAACTGCTCAAATTAGGAACAGACACTAGGAAAAGTGCCATCTATTCCACACAGTTAAACTTTTCATCATTCTACATTATGGATGCATGGGACAAGGCCTGGCCCGGTATTTCAAGCTTCAACATTGATCAGTTACAGCCAAATAATTCACAAACACACCACACCACAGTGACATCCTCATTTTCATGGTCACTAATAGTCTACCATCTTGGTGTGGATATATAGACCCAACATAACGAAACACTCCTTATTACATAAGTGGAAACCATTCTAGAGTTAATGTTTCACAAAAATGTCACCTTTATTACAAGCTGTGTGCATAATGTTATTGTTATATAGATAGGGACTGCCTGCAGTTTTGTACCTGCTTGTGTGCTTTTATATCTATTATATAATTGCCGTAGCGACTTCCGTCGGAGCGGCGCTGCTTCCGGTGGCTTGGTTAGCGAGTCCGAGCTGCTTCTCCTGGACTCTCCCCGTGGCCGCGTAGCGGCCAAGGCGACTCACGAAGCAATGCCCGCAAAGCGGGCATTGCGAGTCGTTGCAGCCTAGCGAAGCAATGCCCGCGAGTCGCTAAACACCGCTAACCAAGCCACCGAAGCCGAAGCCCATACTCCTGTAGTGTACACCGCTATAGTATACTACAGTCCCATGACCATAAGCGCCATGGGACTGTAGTATACCATCGCGCTGTACACTACAGACCCCTGCCGCTCTAAGCCACTACGCGTACACTAACCAAGCCACACAACCCCAAGCCCCTACCCACTGCCGCCCTAACCCCTAAGCCACTACCCCGACGCCGAAGCCCCTACCCCCTGCCGCCTACTACCCCGCCGCACCCACTACCCTCTGCCGGAAGCCACTACCCCCTGCCGCCCTAACCCCTAAGCCACTACCCCCGCCGCCGAAGCCCCTAGCCCCTACCCCCTGCCGCACTACCCCGCCGCACCCACTACCCTCTGCCGGAAGCCACTACCCCCTGCCGCCCTAACCCCTAAGCCACTACCCCGCCGCCGAAGCCCCTAGCCCCTACCCCCTGCCGCACTACCCCGCCGCACCCACTACCCTCTGCCGGAAGCCACTACCCCCTGCCGCCCTAACCCCTAAGCCACTACCCCGCCGCCGAAGCCCCTACCCCCTGCCGCACTACCCCGCCGCACCCACTACCCTCTGCCGCAAGCCCCTACCCCCTGCCGCCGTAAGCCACTAGCCCGCATCCGCACCTAAACCCCTGCCGCCGCAAGCCCCTAACCCCTAATCCGCACCTAATCCCCTACCCCTACCCCCTAAACCGCACCTAAACCCCTGCCGCCCTAAGCCCCTACCCCCTAAGCCGCACCTAACCCCCTACTCCCTGCCGCCGTAAGCCACTACCCCGCATCCGCAAATAAACCCCTGCCGCCGCAAGCCCCTAACCCCTAAGCCGCACCTAACCCCTAAGCTGCACATAATCCCCTACCCCTACCCCCTAAACCGCACCTAAACCCCTGCCGCCCTAAGCCCCTACCCCTTAAGCCGCACCTAATCCCCTACCTCTACCCCCTAAGCCGCACCTAACCCCCTACCCCCCTAAGCCACTACCCCGCATCCGCACCTAAACCCCTGCCGCTGCAAGCCCCTAACCCCTAAGCTGCACCTAATCCCCTACCCCTACCCCCTAAGCCGCACCTAAACCCCTGCCGCCCTAAGCCCCTACCCCCTAAGCCGCACCTAACCCCCTACCCCCCTAAGCCACTACCCCGCATCCGCACCTAAACCCCTGCCGCCGCAAGCCCCTAACCCCTAAGCCGCACCTAATCCCCTACCCCTACCCCCTAAACCGCACCTAAACCCCTGCCGCCCTAAGCCCCTACCCCCTAAGCCGCACCTAACCCCCTACTCCCTGCCGCCGTAAGCCACTACCCCGCATCCGCAAATAAACCCCTGCCGCCGCAAGCCCCTAACCCCTAAGCCGCACCTAACCCCTAAGCTGCACATAATCCCCTACCCCTACCCCCTAAACCGCACCTAAACCCCTGCCGCCCTAAGCCCCTACCCCTTAAGCCGCACCTAATCCCCTACCTCTACCCCCTAAGCCGCACCTAACCCCCTACCCCCCTAAGCCACTACCCCGCATCCGCACCTAAACCCCTGCCGCTGCAAGCCCCTAACCCCTAAGCTGCACCTAATCCCCTACCCCTACCCCCTAAGCCGCACCTAAACCCCTGCCGCCCTAAGCCCCTACCCCCTAAGCCGCACCTAACCCCCTACCCCCCTAAGCCACTACCCCGCATCCGCACCTAAACCCCTGCCGCCGCAAGCCCCTAACCCCTAAGCTGCACCTAATCCCCTACCCCTACCCCCTAAGCCGCACCTAAACCCCTGCCGCCCTAAGCCCCTACCTCCTAAGCCCCTACCCTCTAAGCCTCGCCGCTTTCCCTAACACCTAAGGCCCTACCCGTCCCCTAACGTCCCCGTCGATCACTTACATGCCTTCAAGTCATCTGATCGTCCGTCCGGCCAGGCGTCCTCTTCGTCCGTCCCCGGGGATCTTCTGTCTTCTTTCCGCCAACTTCCAGCTCCGACGTCCTCTTCAACTAACATTAAGATACAATGGACGATCAATCCGCCATTGTATCTCAATGAAATGTGAAGGGCTCTTCTGATTGGTCGCTGACCTCAGCCAATCAGAAGAGCCCGTCATTCAGTTCTCATTCAGGTCCGTCTTTTTTCCCATTGACATACATTAGCGGTGTGTCGGCGATTTTATGGCCGGCCACCTGGTTCTATTTGTCGGCCCTAAAATCGCGGACACACCGCTAATGCATGTCTATGGGCAAGTCAGCTCGAATTCTGATTGGTCGCCGTTCAATCCGAAATCGGGCTGACTGCCCATAGAGATGCATTAGCGGTGTGTCCGCGATTTTAGGGCCGACAAATAGAACCAGGTGGTCGGCCATAAAATCGCCGACACACCGCTAATGCATTTCAATGGGAAAAAACAAAGGCGGACCTGAATGAGAACTGCGTCTCAGCCTAAATAATAAATTAAATAATAAAAAAAATAATTAAAAAAGAATTAAAAAATAATAAAAAAAAATAATTAAAAATAATAAAAAATTCAATAAAAATAATAATAAAAAAATAAAATATATGCTAATAAGATCAGCCCTTTGCGGACCTGAATGAGAACTGCGTCTCAGCCTAAATAATAAATTAAATAATAAAAAAAATAATTAAAAAAGAATTAAAAAATAATAAAAAAAAATAATTAAAAATAATAAAAAATTCAATAAAAATAATAATAAAAAAATAAAATATATGCTAATAAGATCAGCCCTTTGCGGACCTGAATGAGAACTGCGTCTCAGCCTAAATAATAAATTAAATAATAAAAAAAATAATTAAAAAAGAATTAAACAATAATAAAAAAAAATAATTAAAAATAATAAAAAATTCAATAAAAATAATAATAAAAAAATAAAATATATGCTAATAAGATCAGCCCTTTGCGGACCTGAATGAGAACTGCGTCTCAGCCTAAATAATAAATTAAAT
This sequence comes from Allobates femoralis, assembly GCA_033576535.1. Classification (NCBI taxonomy): domain Eukaryota; kingdom Metazoa; phylum Chordata; class Amphibia; order Anura; family Aromobatidae; genus Allobates; species Allobates femoralis. The sequence continues at coordinate 191,055,581 of JARQOC010000006.1, read as the reverse complement.
AATAAAAAAAATAATTAAAAAAGAATTAAAAAATAATAAAAAAAAATAATTAAAAATATTAAAAAATTCAATAAAAATAATAATAAAAAAATAAAATATATGCTAATAAGATCAGCCCTTTAGCGCACCTGAATGACAACTGCCTCTCAGCCTAAATAATAAATTTAATAATACAAAAATAATTAAAAAATAATTAAAAAATTATAAAAAAATAAATCAAACATAATTAAAAAATAAATAACAAATAATAAATAATAATTTAAAAAAAAATGCTAATAATAATATTACTGCTAATAATAATGCTATTAATGCTAATAATGTTATTAATTCTATTATTAATGCTAATAATCCTATTATTAATTCTATTAATGCTAATAATAATGCTATTAATGCTATTAATAATGTTATTAATGCTATTATTAATGCTAATAATCCTATTATTAATGCTATTTATGCTAATAATAATGATATTAATGCTATTAATAATGCTAATAATGCTATTATTAATGCTATTAATGCTAATAATAATGCTATTAATGCTATTAATAATGTTATTAATGCTATTAATAATGCTAATAATGCTATTATTAATGCTATTAATGCTAATAATAATCCTATTAATGCTATTAATAATGCTATTCATGCTATTAATAATACTATTAATGCTATTAATGCTAATAATAATGCTATTAATGCTATTAATAATGTTATTAATGCTATTATTAATGCTAATAATGCTATTATTAATTCTATTAATTTTAATAATAATGCTATTAATAATGTTATTAATGCTATTAATAATGCTAATAATCCTATTATTAATGCTATTTATGCTAATAATAATGCTATTAATGCTATTAATAATGTTATTAATGCTATTATTAATGCTAATAATGCTATTATTAATTCTATTAATGCTAATAATAATGCTATTAATGCTATTAATAATGTTATTAATGCTATTATTAATGCTAATAATGCTATTATTAATGCTATTAATGTCAATATTTATCCTATTAATGGTATTATTAATGCTATTAATGCTATAAATAATGCTATTAATGCTATTAATGCTAATAATAATGCTATTAATGCTATTAATAATGTTATTAATGGTATTATTAATGCTAATAATGCTATTATTAATGCTATTTATGCTAATAATTATGCTATTAATGCTATTAATAATGCTATTAATGCTATTAATAATGCTATTAATCCTATTATTTATGCTATTAATGCTATTAATCCTATTATTTATGCTATTAATGCTATTAATGCTAATATTTATCCTATTAATGGTATTATTAATGCTATTAATGCTAATAATAATGCTATTAATGCTAATAATAATGCTATTAATGCTATTAATAATGCTATTAATGCTATTATTAATGCTAATTATGCTATTATTAATTCTATTAATGCTAATAATAATGCTATTAATGCTATTAATAATGTTATTAATGCTATTATTAATGCTAATAATCCTATTATTAATGCTATTTATGCTAATTATAATGCTATTAATGCTATTAATAATGCTATTAATCCTATTATTTATGCTATTAATGCTATTAATGCTAATATTTATCCTATTAATGGTATTATTAATGCTGTTAATGCTAATTATAATGCTATTAATGCTAATAATAATGCTATTAATGCTATTAATAATGTTATTAATGCTATTATTAATGCTAATAATGCTATTATTAATTCTATTAATGCTAATAATAATGCTATTAATGCTATTAATAATGTTATTAATGCTATTATTAATGCTAATAATCCTATTATTAATGCTATTTATGCTAATAATAATGCTATTTATGCTATTAATAATGTTATTCATGCTATTAATAATGCTAATAATGCTATTATTAATGCTATTAATGCTAATAATGATGCTATTAATGCTATTAATAATGTTATTAATGCTATTAATAATGCTAATAATGCTATTATTAATGCTATTAATGCTAATAATAATCCTATTAATGCTATTAATAATGCTATTCATGCTATTAATAATACTATTAATGCTATTAATGCTAATAATAATGCAATTAATGCTATTAATAATGTTATTAATGCTATTATTTATGCTAATAATGCTATTATTAATTCTATTAATTTTAATAATAATGCTATTAATGCTATTAATAATGTTATTAATGCTATTATTAATGCTAATAATGCTATTTATGCTAATAATAATGCTATTAATGCTATTAATAATGCTATTAATGCTCTTATTTATGCTATTAATGCTAATATTTATCCTATTAATGGTATTATTAATGCTATTAATGCTAATAATAATGCTATTAATGCTATTAATGCTAATAATAATGCTATTAATGCTATTAATAATGTTATTAATGCTATTATTAATGCTAATAATGCTATTAAATCTATTAATGCTAATAATAATGCTATTAATGCTATTAATAATGCTATTAATGCTATTAATAATGTATTAATGCTATATTAATATATAATGTTATTAATGCTATTAATTAATAATACTATTAATGCTATTATTAATGCTATTAATGCTATAATTAATGCTATTAATGCTATTATTATATTAATTAATGCTATTAATGCTATATTATCTATTAATGCTATATAATGCTATTAATGCTATATTCTATTATTAATGCTATTAATGCTTAATAATTTAATTCTATTAATGCTAATTATATAATGTTATTAATGCTTATTAATGTATTAATTATGCTATATAATGCTATTAATGCTAATAATAATGCTATTAATTTATTAATTAATGCTATTAATTATCTATTAATGTAATATAATGCTATTATTAATGTTAATAATGTTATTAATTAATGCTATTAATGCTATATAATAAAATGCTATTAATTATTAAATGTATTAATTAATGTATTTAATGCTATTAATATGCTATAACTGCTAATATAATTATGCTTTTATTATTGCTAATAATAATTATATGTTAAAATTAAAATAATATTTAATACCTATTTGAATGCTAAAGCTATAATACGCTATAATAATGCTTAAGCTATATTCATCTAATGCTTTAATAATGTGTATTATTTATTAAACATGTAATCATGTAATTACTGTATTATAATAGATCATTAAGTAAGATGTGACACTCTGTATTGAATTGGCTGTATTAGCAGGATGTCGCGATATATTTCACTGTAACAATCACAACAACCATATTAAAATCATTGCACAGGCAACATATAACTACATAGAAAAATTATCACGCTCTAGAATCCGATGCATTTGCATCGGCTCACAGCTAGTGTGTAATAAAGGTGTATTTTTAGTGAAACATTAACTCCAGAGTGGTTTCCACTTATTATAATCATTGATCAGTTACAGGTAGAGATGGGTGGACACCTCTGGGTTTGAATTCGGCTGTGTTCACCGCGGGTGTTCGCCGAATTGCTCGACGAACAATTCGCCGAACACCTTTGAAATCAATGCCAGGCAACATTAAACACATAGAAAACATCTTCAAAGGTGTTGAAAAGCTGCCAACACAGACAGACACACAAACAGACAGACACACACAGATCATCTACCCTGCCTCCCGCTGCTTGCTTGCTTCCAAGTCTGCTCTCCCGCGCTTCCTCTCGCTTACTTCCTGTCCCGCCCATTAAGCTTTCTGCATATTCACTGCACTGACTCCACAACAGCCAATCAGAGACGCTCATGTCATGTGATAGCATCTGTGATTGGCTGTTGCAATTAGACTGCATTTTCACAATCTGGATAATGTCTGTGCTTGGTTGTCATACACATTAGTGTATCATAGGGTGTAAAATAAATAAATAATGGGAAAAAAAATGTGTAGGGCTCTGCTGTATTTTTGAGTCTTAGCACAGATAAATCAGCTATGAGCTGCCACCCTCAGCTGCCTATTTCTAATTTGGCTGGCAAAAAATTATGTAGGACCCCACCCTATTTTTTATTGCCATCCAAGGTAAACCTAGGCAGCTGAGGGCTGGTATTCTCAGCGGGATGAGGACTTATCGTTTTAGGGCCCCACATCTGATCCAGCGGCCCTAGAGGCAGTGGCTCGCTGGGTAACAAGGGATTAATAACAGCTTAAAGGGAACCTGTCAGGTGGTTTATGCCTCCCCAGCTCTCATTGTCTGTCCCTGCAGCTTTATAATACCAGTCTAATCATCCCTGTCTGAGCTCAGAGTGTAATGTGACAGGCGAAAAAAAAGCATTTATACACTTACATTTCAGTCCCCACCTTGGAGGAGGGAGACTGTCTGGCAGGATAATAGTTAACTCACTTTTAACTTGGATAGCTAAAGGACCTGTGTGATGTAACGATCATGTGACCATAGTGGGCGGAGCTAAGCCAGCAAACGTATTATGTTCTTTGAGAACTTAGCTCTGCCTATTGTAGTCACATGGTTGTGACAGCACATCAGGTCTCCCAACATGTTCTATCTAGCACAAGGCTGAAATGTTAACTATTAACCTGCCAAACAGTCGCCGTCCTCCAAGCTGGGGACTGACTGCCTCATTACATAAGGAAATGTAAGTGTATAAATGCTTTTTTTTCACCTTTCACAATACACCATGAGCTCAGACAGGGATGATTAGACTGGTATTATAAAGCTGCAGCTACAGACAGTGATAGCTGGGGAGGCATAAACTAGCTGACAGGTTCCCTTTAATATTACCAGCTGGCATTAAGCCCGAATTCCTTAATAATGTCAAGCCAAGTTAGACTCGGCCATTAAGATGTTCAAGTAAATTGTGAAGAAGACACAACACAGAGAAAAAAAAATTATTAGACAAAAACAGACATTTACAAATGCCATCTTTATTAACCCCTCACCCTCAAACCCCTCCTCGAATCCTCTTTGATGCCTTGTTGAAATGAGGCTGTTAAGAAAAATATAGTATCCTCATCACAGCCTCCAGGCACTGAATGAACCAGCTGCAAGTTCGGGTCAGGGTGTGTGGTGGCTCGCTGAGGTCACCGTTCAGGTAAGCCACCATTCTTACCTGAACAGTAACCTCAGATATCTTCAGCAAGTTACTGTACACCCGGACCAGAGATTGCTGATCTGGTCACCTTAGTAACCATGTCAGGTGCCCAGATCAGTTGACACAGTTGCTATGGTTACCAGATCAGCTGACAGCACACATCACTCTAGCATGGTTAACTGATCTAGTCACTATAACAATGCGTCACGATCAGTGACTCGATCTGGACATGTGACGCGATTGCTATAGTGACCAGATCAACTGACCATGCATATCACTCTTGCATCATGTGACCAGATCGTTTAGACGCCAGATCAAACGTTTCATTTAATCGCATAGCATTTGTACACATGTACCATCCCTTTATTTACAAGTTACATAAGTCTATATGTAGACATTGTCATCTGTTGTCTAAAGGTTACCCCATGATTCAAGAATTTCAACAACTGTTTTTGCCCTGTTTCAGAAGCCCCTGAAATCTTAAAAATCACTTTGTTAGGGTGCTTTCACATCAGCGTTTTTCGTAATTCGCGGCAGATGCGGTGAAAAAACCGCATCTGCCGCGTTTACCGCATAACCGTTCCACTTGCGGCGCGGTTGCGGTTTTTTCTATGCAAAGTATAGGCGTACTTGCGGCAGGTGCGGCAAGTGCGGTTTTGCACTTGCGGCAGGTGCGGCCGCGAAAAAAACCGCGGCTTACTGCGGTTTTTTTTCGCGGCCGCACCTGCCGCAAGTGCAAAACCGCACTTGCCGCACCTGCCGCAAGTACGCCTATACTTTGCATAGAAAAAACCGCAACCGCACCGCAAGTGGAACGGTTATGCGGTAAACGCGGCAGATGCGGTTTTTTCACCGCATCTGCCGCGAATTACGAAAAACGCAGATGTGAAAGGGCCCTTAGGCAGATATTGGTCCCTCCATACTCTACATCAGAGATTTCTGGGCACACCAAGACATGGTAAATTCCCGTATTTACATTGTTTCCAGTGTAACAATATACAGAAAGGGGATTCCTTCTGTCATCCATATACAGGAAACAGTACAAAATGCATGACTACTTTACATTTCACTCCAAGAACATTATCAACATGATCAGATGCCCATGCGATCTCTTATATATAGGAAAGACCATGCAGCATATAAGAGACCGTATATTGATGCATAAGTCCACAATGAGGACTGGAAATCTGCTGCTATCTGTTCCACAACACTTTCTTACAACTGGCCACAATATTGCCCAACTACTGTTCCAAGTCATTGAGCAAGTCAAAATCACAAGGCGAGGAGGTGACCATATTGGCTTACTTAAAAAATGGTAGTCCTATTGGATTCATGAGCTTAATACTTTAACCCTGAAAGACCTGAATAGAGAATATGACCTATATTCTTTTTAAAAGGGTATGATGTTACAATGTATTGCTTTTGGTAATAACATCCTCACAGGTATCTCTCAGCAGGGCATAACTACTGAGGTTGCAGTGGTTGCGACTGTGACGGGGCCGGGCAGTGTTGGGGGCCCGGCCGCCCTGCAGCGAAGCAGTCGACTCAAGCCAGTGGCAGAGGGCCTGCGCTGTTCCTGTACTTTGAATATAAGCAGTCGGCAGCGCTAGAGTCGGCCGGCATAGACTGCAGAGGCAGCGGGAGGTTACTTGCCCATTAGTCTAAAGTAATATGCACTGCATCCCTCTGTCCATCACTTCTCAGCAGAGGGATCAGCACACATTACATTAAATTAAGTATACTGACCCCCAACACAGTCTATGAACCCCCAATCCTGTTTATGCCCCCCCCCGGTCACGCTATATTGCCCCCTCTACTAGCACACACAAAAATAATAAATGATTTAACTCACCGAGCATTGCTCGCTGCCCTGCTTGCAGTACCGCGATCCTCCTGTCTGTGCCGGCATCCAATCATGTGCCCAGTGCGTAGCGATACGTCAATGTGCTGCGCGCTGGTCACATGATCTGATGCCAACCCGGCACAGACAGGAGGATCTCGGTGCTGCAAGTGGGGAGGCAAGAGACATAGGATAACTTAAATGTTTTTTTTTTGTATGCGCCAGCTAGGGGTCCATATACTGTGATGGGGGGCTATATGCCATGATGGAATGGGGGGCTTATACCATGATGGGAGACTATATACCATGATCGGGGGCTATATACCATGATGGGATGGGGGGCTTATACCATGATGGGGGACTATATACCACGATCGGGGGCTATATACCATGATGGGATGGGGGCCATATACCATGATGGGGGGACCATATACCATGATGGGGGGCCATTTACCATGATGGGGGCTATATACTGTGATGGGGGGCCATTTACTAGGGTGAGGGGGCTATGTACCAGGATAGGCACAGATATACCATGTTTGAGGGCCATGTACCAGGATGGAGGATAAGAGTTATGTTCCAGGATGGGGATGAGGGCTATGTACCAGGATGGGGAATGAGGGCTATATACCAAAATGGGGAATGATGACTATGTACCAGGATGGGAAATTAGGGCTATGTACCAGGATGGAGAATGAGGTCTATGTACCAGGAAAGGGCTGAGGGCTATGTACCAGGATGGGAAATTAGAGCTATGTACCAGGATGGGGAATGAGGACTATATATCAGGATGGGGATGTGGGCTATGTACCTGGAGGGACATGTGGGATATGTATCTGAATGGGGAATGAGGGCTATGTACCAGGATGGGGAATTAGGGCTGTGTACCAGGATGGAGGATGAGGTCAATGTACCAGGATGGAGGATGAGGGCTTATGTATCAGGATGGAGGATGAGGGTTATGTACCAGGATGGAGGATGAGGGCTATGTACTAGGTTGTGGGATGATATCCCAGGATGGGAGCTGCTGTGTTTCCCACCCCAGGCTTATACTTGAATAAAAAGTTTTCCAATTTTTTTGTGCTAAAATTATGAGCCTCGGCTTACATTCGGGTCGGCTTATACTCGAGTATGTACAATATAAAGCAGGATGGGAGACCATATATCTAATGGGATGGGAAACCATATATATAGCAGAATGGAAACCATATATTTAGCAGCATGGGACCAGATATAGTAGGATAGAGACCATATATATAGCAGGATGGAGACCATATATAGCAAGATGGGGGATATTAATAAAGAATGATGGGGGGGCAATTCTTAAATCCTTATAGAATTATAATGCTACATGGGGCCCATACATCTGACCAAAAATGCACGGGGGGAGGGGTGGCCCAAGTCCAGATTTTGCGGCGGGGCCCATTGGACTATATGTATGCCATTGCCTCTCAGGGTTCATCTATGTAACATTGACTTGATTTTGTTCTCATATATAGATGGAATATAGATCACAGAGACCTGATTGTCCTCAAATCTATCACCTGATTTTGTATTTATTTGCTATTGAATTGTAATATATTTTTTTCTTTTCCTCCAGGATCGACTTTGAGCCTTCCTTCCCAATGACTCATCCCGGTCCCACTTCCTACCCTCGACATCAATTCCACCTCATTAATACTGTTCATTGAATTTTCAACACTAACTCTCCTCTTAAAACACTATTCTCCTTCCTACTTTGATTTACCTACCTACTCATTTTCCTAATACAATTCCCCCTTCAGCACCACCTTCCCCATCAGTATACACATAGGGCCCTGTTATTCCTGCTTCTACTGCAGCATTACTATCGAAAATGCTTGCACACATGTGCATAAGACCTGATGTGACATCATCGGTACTTAAACAATTTGCACAAACTACCCGTATTCACGAGAGAACTTGCACTGAAATTCATACTAAACAGCGGAACATGCACTTTCCAGTGCGATGTCATTTCCGCACATGCATCGGCCGAATGGGAGAGGGTACACGACCATCTGGGATCAGTTCGATAGATGTCACAGTGGCAGTCCCGGATGCCGTGGCTTTGACCAAGCATGTTAAAAGGGGGTATATTTACAAGGGGTATGACGTTTTTTGTGATGTGATCTGTGGTATCTGGTCAGGGATGACCAGTGCTGCTTGTATAGGTCCCCAAGGGATACGTGGTTAGGAAGCTGGACGGAACACTTCCAACAGATGGAGCGGGCCCCTGGAGTATAGGTGGAGGTGATATGGATGATAGTGGTTGTAGTTGTTGGTGCAGGGGGAGCAGGAAAAAGTGGAAAGACACAGGGTTTAAGTTCTTACCAGTCACCTTTACTTGTAGTTAGTGTAAGGATAACCCAGCTATGGTTCTGTGTCCTCCATGATTGCAGATTGGCCAGCTAACATGTAGTCCGAGTCCACCTCAATGAGACACCAGGTGTAAGCCTTTCCGTGCTGCCCTTTCCTGACACTTTTATCCTTTCCTCCCCTGTGTCCTTGTGCTACGAGTCCCAAAGCAGACGACTGTGGGTCCTTCTGTGCAAGTCCTCCTGACCCTCTGTAGTCCCCTTGCTTGGGAGAGTCCACGTGCAGTTCAGTGGCCTCCGGTTTCTATGCACAGTAACGGGATGGCGTGAGGAGACAAGTGGAGGGTGGGAAAGTTAGACAGGAAACTGTCAGGAGGGAGGACACAAAACCAGAAAACACCACAAGAAGTTGAGCAGTTAGTTAGTAGAGTACAGTGAGTCAAGTCCAGTCAGATGGAGAGGAGAGAACACCACCATTACATGGGACTGAAAGGACATGGATACTTGTACCACCATGAGGCTGTTCCGGGTCCCGGGCTGCAGACTATAGAGACAGAAGGAGTCCTAAGGGCACAGATAGTGAGCAATCCATTTGTGCGCCCGAAGCTGAAGGACTGGGGCAGAAACCAGGGTGTCGGCTCTGAGGTGGTCAGGACGCTCTACGCTCAAACCACGAAAACGGCGGGGTGCGGGTCTTTATGTTCAGCAACCTAAAACCCGGCGCAGAAAAGAGAAGGCTGCTATACTAGGGTCAGGGGACCAGGCAGGTCGCCAAACAAAGGCCCGTGGTATTATAGCTTTGCATGTGAGAGTGTAAGGAAGAGAAGCCCTTTGAAAAGAACACAAAAGGGTGTGATCTGGATGAGCCATCCCGGCTACTAAGAGACTACTGAAGCTGCCACTGCACTGTCTTGTAACTTGAACATCTGCCGAGAAAGCAAGTAAACCGGGTTGAAACTCAGCACTGTGTGAGACTTTTATTTCTGCGCCTGAGGAGAGGTAGACTGAATCGTCAAGCCGGCGGCAGGAGCCTGTCTGAGAGTGACTCTGATCTTTGCCGCACAGCCAGCTTGTCTTTGCTGGAATCCCTGCACCCCCAACGACCCTATTACCTCCATAGAATATATGGTTGCCCTGGGGACCCGCTCTTCCCGTGGAGAGCTAAACCATCATAGCTGCTACTCCCATGATCCCCAGAGGTCCTGACTGCAGCAGTGGCTATACCAGCCGCATTCCACGTTCCACAGGTGGCATCACGACAAAAAACTCTTTTACTTTATTTGCTTTTAATTTTATTTTCATCCATTTTTCCCTTCCCTTATTAACTGCTCGCCCGACGAGGGGATAACGGACCGGGTCACGCCACCATGACATCCCGCAACCCAGACAACGACAAGAGGGCCCGGTTCTGAGTACCCCACGGTCCCCACCGGGGCAAGTCAGTATCACTAGCCCCAGCTCCAGCTTCCGCTAGAACTCATCTCCCTGGCCTGGAGTTTGGATTGGTGTTGGGTGTGTTTTTGGTGTGTCTCAGCTTAGTGTTCCCAGCTTACCTGAGAGCATGATACTACACCTTTGGGTTAGGTGCAGTACCACTGTGGCAACCAAACCACAGGGGCGCCACACACACACACATTTTTGGCACTTCTGATTGGACAACCGGGTCCTTTTAAACATTGGCACCCAGATTAGCGGCGGACACAGCTACAAACCACACAGGAATGGCTATACCACAGAATATTTAACTCTTCACCCACTGGGACCCTACTTTATTGAACTGGATTTTTACAGCTTTATTACACACTAGCTGTGAGCCCGATGCAAATGCATCGGGATTCTAGAACGTGGCAATATTATTTCATTAATAGCATTATTATTACCATTAATAATAGCATAATTATTAGCATTACCAGCATTATTATTAGCATTAATAGCATTATTAATAGCAATAATAGTACTAATAATAGTATTGTTATTAGTATGAATAGCATTATTACCATAAATAGCATTAATAATAGCGTTAATAGCATTATTATGAGGAGTAATAGCATTATTAGCATTAATAAAATTATTAATAGCATTAATAGAATTAAAAATAGCATTAATAGCATTATTAATAGGATTAATAGCATGATTATTAGCCTTAATAGCATTAATAGCATTAATATTAGCATGAATAGCATTAATAGCATTATTAATAACATTAATAGCATTATTAATAGCATTAATAGCATAAATAATAGAATTAATAGCATAAATAATCGCATTAATAGCATTACTATTAGCATAAAGAGCATTAATAGCAATATTATTAGCATGAATAGCATTTTGAATAGCAAAAATAGCATGATTTATAGCCTTAATAGCATTATTAATCGCGTTAATATGATTATTATTAGCATTATTAGCATTAATATTACCATTAATAGCATAATTATTAGCATTAATAGCATTATTATTAGCAGTAATAGCATTATTATTAGCATTAATAGCATTATTAATAGCATTAATAATACAATTAATAGCATTAATATTAGCATTAATAGCATTAATAGTATTATTAATAGCCTGAATAGCATTATTAATAGCATTAATAGAATTAATAGCATTATTAATAGCATTATTAATAGCATTAATAGCATAAATAATAGAATTAATAGCAGAAATAATCGCATTAATAGCATTACTATTAGCATAAAGAGCATTAATAGCAATATTATTAGCATGAATAGCATTTTGAATAGCATTATTAGCATTAATATTAGCATTAATAGCATTATTATTAGCAGTAATAGCATTATTATTAGCATTAATAGCATTATTAATAGCATTAATAGCATTAATAATACAATTAATAGCATTAATATTAGCATTAATAGCATTAATAGCATTAATAGCATTATTAATAGCATTAATAGCATTAATAATACGATTAATAGCATTATTAATACAATTAATAGCATTAATATTAGCATTAATAGTATTATTAATAGCAGTAATAGCATTATTAATAGCATTAATAGCATAAATAATACAATTAATAGCATTAATAGCATTATTAATAGCATTAATAGCATTATTAGGATTATTAATAGCATTAATAGCATTATTAATAGCATTAATAGCATGAATAATACAATTAATAGCATTAATAGCATAAATAATACAATTAATAGCATTAATAGCATTATTAATAGCATTAATAGCATTAATAGGATTATTAATAGCATTAATAGCATTATTAATAGCATTAATAGCATGAATAATACAATTAATAGCATTAATAGTATTATTAATAGCATTAATAGTATTATTAATAGCATGAATAGCATTAATAGTATTATTAATAGCATTAATAGCATTATTAATAGCATTAATAATAGCATTAATAGCATGATTATTAGCATTAATAGCATTTTGAATAGCATAAATAGCATGATTATTAGCCTCAATAGCATTATTAATAGCGTTAATAGCATTAATAGTATTATTAATAGCATTAATAGCATTATTAATAGCATTAAAAGCATAAATAATACAATTAATAGCATTAATAGCATTAATAATAGCATTAATAGGATTATTAATAGCATTAATAGCATTATTAATAGCAATAATAGCATGAATAATACAATTAATAGCATTAATAGCATTATTAATAGCATTAATAGCATTATTAATAGAATTAATAGCATTAATAGTATTATTAATAGCATTAATAGCATTATTAATAGCATGAATAGCATTAATAGTATTATTAATAGCATTAATAGCATTATTAATAGCATTAATAGCAATATTATTAGCATTAATAGCATTTTGAATAGCATAAATAGCATGATTATTAGCCTCAATAGCATTATTAATAGCGTTAATATTATTATTATTAGCATTAATAGCATAATTATTAGCATTAATAGCATAATTATTAGCATTAATAGCATTAATATTAGCATTAATAGTATTAATATTAGCATTAATAGCATTAATAGTATTATTAATAGCATTAATAGCATTATTAATAGCATTATTAATAGCATTAATAGCATTAATAATACAATTAATAGCATTAATAGCATTATTAATAGAATTAATAGCATTATTAATAGCATTAATAGTATTAATATTATTATTAATAGCATTAATATCATTATTAATAGAATTAATAGCAATATTAATAGCATTAATAGCATTAATATATTATATAATTAATAGCATTTAATAGCATTATAATATTATTAATAGATTAATAATGATTATAATTAATAGCATTAATACATTATAGCAATTAGATTAATAGCATTATTAATATATTAATAGCATAAATATTATTGCATAATAGCATAATAATAGCATTAATAGCATATATTAGCATAAATACATTATAATAATGCATTAATACAATATTATTAGCATTAATAGCATTATATTAGCATTAATAGCATATTATTAGCATTAATAGCATTATTAATAGCATTAATAGCATTATTAATATAGCATTAATAGCATTAATTAATACAAATTACAAATAGCCTAATTATTAGCATACATAATAGCAATTATTAATTAGCATAATATATAGCATTATTAATAGCATTAATAGCATTAATAATATTAATTAATAGCATTAATATTCCATTAATAGCATTATATTTATTAATAGCATTATAATATCATTATTTAGCATTATAGCATTATTATTAGCATTAATAGCATTATTATTAGCATTAATAGCATTATATTAAGCAGATAATTAATTAGCATATATTATTTTTTTATATTATATTTTATAAATTTTTATTATTTTTATTTATATTTTTATTAATTTTTAATTATTATTAATTAATATTTTTTAGTTATTAAATTTATTTATTAGCTTAATAGACACAGTTCTTTTCAGTCCGCTAAGGTGATATTATTAGCATTATACATTTAATTATTTTTTTATTATTATTTTTATTAATTATTATTATTATTTATTTATTTTTTTATTATTTTTTAATTATTTTTAATTATTTTTTTTATTATTAAATTTATTATTTAGGCTGAGACCAGTTCTCTTTCAGGTCCGCTAAAGGGCTGATATTATTAGCATATATTTAATTTTTTTTATTATTTTTATTGAATTATTTATTATTTTTTATTTATTTTTTTATTATTTTTTAATTATTTTTTAATTATTTTTTTTATTATTAAATGTATTATTTAGGCTGAGACCCAGTTCTCTTTCAGGTCCGCTGAAAGGGTGATATAATTAGCATATATTTAATTTTTTTATTATTATTTTTATTGAATTATTTCTTATTTTTTATTTATTTTTTTATTATTTTTTAATTATTTTTTAATTATTTTTTTTATTATTAAATTTATTATTTAGGCTGAGACCCAGTTCTCTTTCAGGTCCGCTGAAATGGCTGATATTATTAGCATATATTGAATTTTTTTATTATTATTTTTATTGAATTATTTATTATTTTTTATTTATTTTTTTATTATTTTTTAATTATTTTTTAATTATTTTTTTTTATTATTAAATTTATTATTTAGGCTGAGACCCAGTTCTCTTTCAGGTCCGCTGAAAGGGTGATATAATTAGCATATATTTAATTTTTTTATTATTATTTTTATTGAATTATTTATTATTTTTTATTTATTTTTTTATTATTTTTTAATTATTTTTTGATTATTTTTTTTATTATTAAATTTATTATTTAGGCTGAGACCCAGTTCTCTTTCAGGTCCGCTGAAAGGGCTGATATTATTAGCATATATTGAATTTTTTTATTATTATTTTATTGAATTATTTATTATTTTTTATTTATTTTTTTATTATTTTTTAATTATTTTTTAATTATTTTTTTTATTATTAAATTTATTATTTAGGCTGAGACCCAGTTCTCTTTCAGGTCCGCTGAAAGGGTGATATAATTAGCATATATTTAATTTTTTTATTATTATTTTTATTGAATTATTTTTTATTTTTTATTTATTTTTTTATTATTTTTTAATTATTTTTTAATTATTTTTTTTATTATTAAATTTATTATTTAGGCTGAGACCCAGTTCTCTTTCAGGTCCGCTGAAAGGGCTGATATTATTAGCATATATTGAATTGTTTTATTATTATTTTTATTGAATTATTTATTATTTTTTATTTATTTTTTTATTATTTTTTAATTATTTTTTAATTATTTTTTTTATTATTAAATTTATTATTTAGGCTGAGACCCAGTTCTCTTTCAGGTCCGCTGAAAGGGTGATATAATTAGCATATATTTAATTTTTTTATTATTATTTTTATAGAATTATTTATTATTTTTTATTTATTTTTTTATTATTTTATAATTATTTTTTAATTATTTTTTTATTATTAAATTTATTATTTAGGCTGAGACCCAGTTCTCTTTCAGGTCCGCTGAAAGGGTGATATAATTAGCATATATTTAATTATTTTATTATTATTTTTATTGAATTATTTATTATTTTTTATTTATTTTTTTATTATTTTTTAATTATTTTTTTTATTATTAAATTTATTTGTTGCCATTGAAATACATTAGCGGTGTGTCGGCGATTTTATGGCCGCCGACCTGGTTCTATTTGTCGGCCCTAAAATCGCGGACACACCGCTAATGCATGTCTATGGGCAGTGAGCTCGAGAGAGCGACCAATCAGAAATCGGGCTGACTGCCCATAGAGATGCATTAGCAGTGTGTCCGCGATTTTAGGGCCGACAAATAGAACCAGGTGGCCGGCCATAAAATCGCCGAGACACCGCTAATGTATATGAATGGGAAATGAGGGCCTCTTCTGATTGGCTGAGGGCATTAGACAGCGACCAATCAGAAGAGCCCCTCACATCTCATTGACATAGAATGGTGGATTTGTCGTCCATTCTATGTTAATGATAAGTGAAGAGGACGTCGGAGCTGGAAGTTGGCGGAAAGAAGACAGAAGATCCCCGGGGCCGGACGAAGAGGCGGAGATGGCGGAAAGAAGAGAGAAGACCCCCGGGGCCGGAGGAAGAGGACGCCTGGCCGGACGGTGGACTTGTGGATCGGACGGACGATCAGATGACTAAGAAGGCATGTAAGTGATCGACGGGGAGGTTAGGTTAGGGGACGGCGGGGGTTTCGGGTGTAGGGCTTTAGGTGTTAGCGACAGCGGCGGGGGAAAGCGACGGGAGCTTAGGAGGCGGCGGGGCTTAGGGGATAGGGGGTTAGGTGCGGCGACAGCGGCGGGGGAAAGAGACGGGAGCTTAGGAGGCGGCGGGGCTTAGGGGATAGGGGGTTAGGTGCGGCGGACTTAGACTTAGGGGGTAGGGGCTTAGGTGCGGCGGGGCTTAGGGTGTAGGGGGTTAGGTGCAGCGGGGCTTAGGGGGTAGGGGCTTAGGTGCGGCGGGGCTTAGAGGGTGCGGCGGGGCTTAGAGGGTAGGGGTTAGGTTCGGCGGGTCTTAGAGGGTAGGGGTTAGGTTCGGCGGGTCTTAGGGGGTAGGGACTTAGGTGCGGCGGGGCTTAGGGGGTAGGGGCGGCGCACTGAGGGGGTGGCTAAGAGCATGACTTAGGGGGTAGGGGCTTAGCTTAGGTGCGGGTTGTGGGATAGGCAGTGGCTTAGGTGCGGCAGGGGTAGGGGCTTAGGTGCAGGCAGTGGCTTAGGTGCGGCAGGGGGTAGGGGCTTAGGTGCGGGTTAGGGGGTATGCGGCGGGGTTTAGGGGGTAGGGGCTTAGGTAGGTGCGGCAGGGGGTAGGGGCTTAGGTGTAGGCAGTGGCTTAGGTGCGGCAGGGGGTAGGGGCTTAGGTGCGGGGCTTAGGGGGTAGTGGCTTAGCTTAGGTGCGGGTTCGGGGATAGGCAGTGGCTTAGGTGCGGCAGGGGGTAGGGGCTTAGGTGCAGGCAGTGGCTTAGGTGCAGGCAGTGGCTTAGGTGCGGCAGGGGGTAGGGGCTTGGGTGCAGGCAGTGGCTTAGGTGCGGCAGGGGGTAGGGGCTTAGGTGCGGGTTAGGGGGTATGCGGCGGGGCTTAGGGGGTAGTGGCTTAGCTTAGGTGCGGGTTCGGGGATAGGCAGTGGCTTAGGTGCGGCAGGGGGTAGGGGCTTAGGTGTAGGCAGTGGCTTAGGTGCGGCAGGGGGTAGGGGCTTAGGTGCGGGGCTTAGGGGGTAGTGGCTTAGCTTAGGTGCGGGTTCGGGGATAGGCAGTGGCTTAGGTGCGGCAGGGGGTAGGGGCTTAGGTGCAGGCAGTGGCTTAGGTGCAGGCAGTGGCTTAGGTGCGGCAGGGGGTAGGGGCTTAGGTGCGGCGGGGCTTAGGGGGTAGGGGCTTAGGTGCGGCGGGGCTTAGGGGGTAGGGGGGTAGGGGCGGCGCACTGAGGGGGTGGCTAAGAGCATGGGGCTGTAGTGTACAGCGCTATGGTATATTACAGTCCCATGGCCATACGCCTGTCAGGCATAAAGCATATGGGCATGGGACTGTAGTATAGCATAGCGGTGTATGTTAGCGACTCGCCACAGCGCCATGCTCTTAGCCGCCCCCTGTGGCTTTGTTAGCGACTCGCAATGCCCGCTTTGCGGGCATTGCTTCGCAACTCTGCAACGACTCGCAATGCCCGCTTTGCGGGCATTGCTTCGCGAGTCGCCGTGGCCGCTATGCGGCCACGGACAGAGTCCAGGAGAAACAGCCAGGACTCGCTAACAAAGCCACCGGAAGTAGCGCCGCTCCGACGGAAGTCAGTTACGGCAATTATATAATAGATTCCTTTTAGAAACCTGGTGCCACTAAAGCAGCATACTCCACATCTATAATGGAGCGCACGGCGGTCTGCAGATGCTTGCAGACCGCCGTGCGCTCCCATTGCCCGCCATGAGTGATCTGTGCGCAGGAGGATGCCTGCGCACAGATCACACAGTCTCGTCCGCACCAGGGACGCGACATGTTGTGTCCCTGGTGCGGGCGAGAGTGTGTGATTTGTGCGCAGGCATCCGCCTGCGCACAGATCACTCATGGCGGGCAATAATAATAATACTTTATTCATTTATATAGCGCTATTAATTCCATAGCACTTTACATACATGGGTAATGCTGTCTCTCTTGGTGCTCACAATCTAAACATCCTTTCAGTATGTCTTTAGAATGTGGGAGGAAACCAGGGTGCCCAGAGGAAACCCACGCAAACACGGGGAGAACATACAAACTCCTTGCAGATGTTGTCCTTAGTGTCCTTGGTGGGAATTGAACCCAGGACTTCAAGACCCCAATGCTGCAAAGGCTGCAGTGCTAACCACTTGAGCCACTGTGCTGCCCACGGCAGTCTTCAAGCATCTGCAGACCGCCATGTGCTCCATTATAAACATAGGGGCTGCCATCTGCATGCAGATGCTTGCAGATGCCTCCCCAAAACGCTGCGGAGGCATCTGCAAATCTGAAGGCAGCCTAACCTGATCCATATCCAACCAAACTCATTGTTAAGGTACTGAGTCCTAGTACATACATTCTTTTTCTGTTCTATTCACTGCATCTGGTTTCTTATTCACTTCTCTGAGTAAATAGCTTGTACTCCATCTTGTGGTTACTTTTGATTCCATTTCCTTTTTGTGTCATTGATTCTTTCCTATCTTCCTGCAGTAGATTTGTTTTTAGCACACTTAGGATGTACTTCCTCCTTCATTTACCTACTCAATTCCTTTGGTGTTAGTCCCTCCTTCCCAAGTCCTCCCTCCCTTTCCTAGATTTACCTAACCCAACTCCCTTCTTTACTTTTGACTAATTATTAGGGCACAAAATGCGACTGTGCCTCTAGAGATCTGCGTTATCTCTTTTCTTTGTTCACAACATGTGTATATAATTTTTGTACATATGTTTTGATGATTATGGTTACCAAATTCGTTTTTTTACTATTATCATTTTCAATTACTGACGAAGGTCAATTGTTTGAACGAAACATTTTTGTGCTCACTGAATTTGTAAATCTTGTTGATTTCACCTGACATGGAAGTGCATTGTCTATTGATACCTCGGATCTTTTCCCTGACATCCTTAGAAAGTTCTTTGGTCTTGCCCATGTTGTAGAGATTAGAGTCTCACTGATTAAAGGGAACCTGTCAGGTCATTTTTACCCCCTACGCTATCACTCCCTGTCCCTGTACCTTCTTAGCACATACCTAACCATTCCTGTCTCACCTAATAGTGTGCTATATTGACTGTGAAAAATTACTTTGATACTCACATTTTTGCATGCAAATGCAGCATTCAGTCTACAGTACCTAGACCAGTGATGGCGAACCTATGGCACGCGTGCCAGGGATGGCACGCTGAGCCACCTCCGCTGGCACGCAGCCTCGCCACTACACTGCCGCTTTGATCTGCCGGAGTGCGCCGCGCTGCCGGCAGACCAAAGCTGTGTCTGAGCAGAGGAGACATTTCTCCTCTCTCCGACACTTCTAGACCCGCCCTCCCGGCCAGCGTTATGTGACAGCGGTCACGTGACGTGCCCGGCATCACGTGACCGTCCTCAGCGCTGGAGACACAAGATGCAAGCTGCAGCAGCGGTGAAGGAAGAAAGGTGAGTATGACACTTTTTTTTTTTTTTTACTAGCAGCCAGGATGGGGCAATACAAGGAGGAGGATGATGGGGCAATACAAGGAGGAGGAGGATGGGGCAATACAAGGAGGAGGAGGATGGGGCAATACAAGGAGGAGGAGGATGGGGCAATACAAGGAGGAGGAGGATGGGGCAATACAAGGAGGAGGAGGATGGGGCAATACAACGAGGAGGAAGATGGGGCAATACTAGGAGGAGGAGGATGGGGCAATACAAGGAGGAGGAGGATGGGGCAATACAAGGAGGAGGAGGATGGGGTAATGCAAGGAGGAGGAGGATGGGGCAATACAAGGAGGGGGAGGATGGGGTAATACTAGGAGGAGGAGGATGGGGCAATACATGGAGGAGGATGGGGCAATACTAGGAGGAGGAGGATGGGGCAATACAAGGAGGAGGAGGATGGGGCAATACAAGGAGGAGGAGGATGGGGCAATACTAGGAGGAGGAGGATGGGGCAATACAAGGAGGAGGAGGATGGGGCAATACAAGGAGGAGGAGGATGGGGCAATACTAGGAGGAGGAGGATGGGGCAATACTAGGAGGAGGAGGATGGATGATGGGGCAATACAAGGAGGAGGAGGATGATGGGCCAATACCTGGAGGAGGATGGTTGATGGGGCAATACAAGGAGGAGGAGGATGGGGCAATACTAGGAGGAGGAGGATGGATGATGGGGCAATACAAGGAGGAGGATGGATGGATGGGGCAATACTTGAGGAGGATGGATGGATGGGGCAATACGAAGAGGATGATGGATGGATGGGGCAATACTAATAGGGGGCAGGATGGGGCATATTGTTATGTCATGGGGCAGGATGGGGCATATTGTTATGTGATGGGACAGGATGGGGCAATACTAACAGGGGGCAGGATGGAGCATATTATGTGATGGGGGCAGGATGGGGCATATTATTATGTGATGGGCTGATGGGGCATATTATTATGTGATGGGGGCAAGGATGGGGCAGATTACTATGTAATGGAGGCAAGAATAGGGCAATACTACCAGGGGGCAAGTTGGGGCATATTACTATGTGATGGGGACAAGGGTGGTGCAATAATACCAAGGGACAAGGATGGGGCACATTACTGCTGGATGGGGCATATTACTACATGGTGTGAGGCACCGCCGGCATGGTCCCCATGGCCGGGGCGCATCACATGCAGGATCAGGGTATGATCCTGTTCACACTGGTCGGTTTCATAGTGGATGACGCTGTGTGAACCTATCTGGAACACAAGGAGTTAAAAGTGATAGTGTGTGCTGTAAATCTGACAGTCATGAGACTAGTGAGCGGCTGTGAGTGGCATGAGATCGATGAGGCCCTGAGGAAAGGAATGGGTGTTGATTGTTGACAGCCCAGGTGGGTGTGTCCTCAGTAATAGCAGCCCAGCTGGATGAGTCAGAGTGGGAGTGGCCGGCACGATATAGAGCCTGCCAGCTGAGAGACAGAGAGATTGAAGCTGAGATCCTGCTGAGAGATCATGCTGAGAGATCATGCTGAGAGATCATGCTGAGAGATCATGCTGGGAGATCATTCTGGGAGATCATTCTGAGAGATCATTCTGAGAGATCATTCTGAGATCATGACCAGCCTGAGTGCAGAGCAGTGCAAGGCTCTGTGTGCATGGAATAATGGGAGCATGCTAGCTCCATGCCGGTGCCTAGGTCCGGGGTCGTGGCAGCACTTGGATGGGGAAGTCATGGCTGAACCTGCTGGATACTGGTCCGGGCATGGGGTGAAATACATCCGGGAAAGCAACCCGTGGGGATGCCTGGTGGAACCTGTGACACAGGTAGCGAGACCCGGATCCGTGCTCGGTAAGAAAAGCAGTTCCTGAATGATTGTGTGAACTGTGCACCTTGTGTGTAAATCATGCTAGGCGAGCATAGCCGCCATTAGGTCCAGTGAAGGACCTGTTGAACCTTATCAGTATTGTATGGCTTTTTAAAAGACCCAGCGAGTGAATGTAGCCCTATAGGGGCAGATGTATGAAGTATGCCAGGCGGGCATAGACCGCCCTTGGGACCGACTCAGTGTAGTCAGTTAAAGATCCTGTTGAACCAGAATGTATGTAGCCTTTCGGGAGGCGAATGTATGGAGCCCTTTGGGAGGCGATTTTATGAAGTGTGCCAGGTGGGCATAGACCACCCTTGGCACCGACTCAGTGTAGTCAGTTAAAGGTCCTGTTGAACCGGAATGTATGTAGCCTTTCGGGAGGCGAATGTATGGAGCCCTTTGGGAGGCGATTTTATGAAGTGTGCCAGGTGGGCATAGACCGCCCTTGGGACCGACTCAGAGTAGTCAGTTAAAGGTCCTGATGAACCGGATTGTATGGAGCCCTTCGGGAGGCGATTGTATGGAGCCCTTCGGGAGGCGATTGTATGGAGCCCCACGGGAGGCGATTTTATGAAGTGTGCCAGGCGGGCATAGTCCGCTTTTGGGTCCGACTCAGAGTAGTCAGTTAAAGGACCTGATGAACCGGAATGTATGTATGTGCTAGAGGTTAGATGCAGGGGTTAATAGGGCTCCTATAGTAGGGTAACGGATGGTTGTCCCGGATACTAAGGTTTGCCAATCCCTGTTCTGAACCCAGATGTGCCACAGTCCATGGATGTCTATATGATGGGATGTGAGCATGTGAAAGGACGCGTGTGGTCCATGGTGGCTTATAGGATGGATCACATACTGTATGTAAGAACCCGGTCAGGCTGGAGTCCTGATTCCGGGGTAGTATGAAGCTGGGGAAATAAAGCCAGGCGGCTGGTTCCGCCATTGGTACCCATAGGGCCCGATGATATATGGTAACTGATGTAGTGTTAAATGTATGTGAAATGTAGATAGGCCTGAGGCCGTAGCCAACACGGGAGCGGTTGTTAGAGCTCCAATGGGGACAGAGAGGTGGTTAAAGGTCCCGGGTAACTATAATCGTTATGTGCAATATATGTGTTATGTAATGTTATATGTAATATATTATGTGACGTGTTTGTGCTACATGTTAAATGTACTACCCCGGTTATTGATGCTGTAAGAAATAAACAGGTGGACATTTGCAAAATTATACACGTGTTGGCGTCATTACGCAGCAAGCGAGTCCCCTGGCTCACTACCTTCACAATGGGGACAAGGATGAGACACATTACTGCAGGATGAGGCATATTACTACAAGGGGAGAAGGATAGGGCATTACTGCAGGATGGGGAATATTGCTGCAAGAGGACAAGGATAGGGCATTACAACAGGATGGGGCAGGATAGGTACATTACCACAAGGGGACAAGGATGGGACATTACCGAAGGGGACAAGGATGGGGCATACTACAAGGGGATAAGGATGAAGACATTACTACAAGAAGGGGGTCAGGATAGGAACATTACTGCCAGGAGAGGGTCAGGATGGAGCACAACTGCAAGGAGAGGGTCAGGATGGATCATATAGCTAGTAGGGATGGGCGAGTCTACTCGCTAGGACTCGTTACTCGGCGAGTAGTAAGGGACTCGCAGGACTCGGTACTCTGCGAGTTTTCCAGCGATTACTCGCACAGTAACGAGTCCAATGCAAATCAATGGCAATCCTAGTTTTGTCAGAGTCTGAAACTCTGACAAAACTAGGATTGCCATTGACTTGCATTGGACTCGTTACTGTGCAAGTAATCGCAGGGAAACTCGCACAGTAACGAGTCCGGCTGTCTGCTCTGTGCCGGGCTCGGGTCCTGCGGGCTGCCGCAGCTCCAGGGTCCTAGAGCCCGCCTGCTCTCCCTGTGTACAGACATGAATGTCTGTGCACAGAGATGATGTAGCAGAGCTGAGATTGTTCTCAGTCTGCTCACTCCCTGTGCATAGACATCTATATCTATGCACAGGGATGTAGCAGAGAGGACATCGCGTTTTGGACTACGTTGGACAGAAGCGGATTTTTTTAAATAAAGATGGAGTCCCTAATGGCTTTTTTTTATTTATTTCTAATAAAAAAAAAATTTCTCTGTGTTGTGTTTTTTTTAAAACAATTTAATAGAAATTCATGGCGGTCATGTCTAATATTGGCGTGACCGCCATAAATTTCGGGCTTAGGACCAGCTGATAATACAAAGCTGGCCTTAACCTCATTATTACCCAGTGAGCCACCCGTCACCAGGGCCACTGGAAGAGCAGGGTTCAGCGCCAGAGGATGGCGCTTCAATGAATGCGCCATCTTCTGGGGCGGCTGCGGGCTGCAATTTACGGCAGGTGCCCAGAAAGCTTGGGCCTCCCTGCGCTGCGGATTCCAGACCCCATCTGCTTAGCTGTACCTGGCTAGACATAGAAATTGCGCGGAGCCCCACGCATTTTTTTTTTATTATTTCATGAAACTCATGAAATAATGAAAAAAAGGGCTCCCCTATATTCTTGTGTCCGGTCAGGTACAAATAGGCACCTGGGGGTTGGGGGCAGCCCGTCGCTGCCTGCTGGATCCGGCTGGTTCCAGAAATACGGCGAAGCCCACGTGAAATTTGTTTCTGACAAATCCATAAAACAATCCTAAAAAAGGGACTGCATCTTTATTAACCCCTCGCACATGGTCCAGGGTTAATAAAGATGCAGTCCCTTTAATTTATATTGTTTTATGGATTTGTCAGAAAAAAAGTTGACGTGGGCTTCGCAGTATTTCTGTAACCAGCCGAATCCAGCAGGCAGCGACTGGCTGCCCCCAACCTCCAGGTGCCTATTTGTACCTGGCCAGACTCAAGAATATAGGGGAGCCCTTTTTTTTTATTATTTCATGAATTTCATAAAATAATTTTAAAAAAATGCGTGGGGCTCCGCGCAATTTCTATGTCTAGCCAGGAACAGCTAAGCAGCTGGGGGCTGGAATCCGCAGCGCAGGGAGGCCCAAGCTTTCTGGGCACCCCCCGCTGCAAATTGCAGCCCGCAGCCGCCCCAGAAGATGGCGCGTTCATTGAAGCGCCATCCTCTGGCGCTGAACCCCGCTCTTCCAGCGGCCCTGGTGGCGGTGGCACGCTGGGTAATAAAGGGGTTAATACCAGCTTTGTTATTCAAGCTGGTATTAAGCCCGAGATTCTTAATGTCAGGCCAGGTTTGACCCGGCCACTAAGAATCTCCAATAAAGGGTTAAAAAAAAACACCACAGAGAAAAATTATTTATTAAAAATAAAGACACAGACACCATTAGGGACTCCAACTTTATTACCACCACATACCCCTCCAAAGACCCAGGTCTTCTCTCTTCTTTCTCTCTTCTGTCTTCCTTCTTCTTCTTGTTGAACTCATTCAGCTCTGCTACATCACACACCACACAGTAGGTGGCGGAAATGCAGATAGAGCCTGAAGCTTCCGAGACACATCTGCGATTTGTAAATCGCACATTACTCGCTATTACTCGCTTCCCCATTCAATAACATTGGACTCGCTAGACTCGCAACGAGTAGCGAGTCACGGGCTCGGACTCGCTAGAGTCAAGCGATTCCGAGTAATTTAGGACTCGCCCATCACTAATAGCTAGGAGAGGATCAGAATGGAGCAAAAAGCTGGAAGGAGAGGATCAGGATGAAGAACATAGCTAGAAGGAGGTGGTCAGGATGGAGCACATAACTACAAGGAGAGGGTCAGGATGGAGCAGGTAACTACAAGGAGAGGGCCAGGATGGGACACATTACTAGAATGAGAGGGTCAGGATAGGACACATTACTAGAAGGAGATGATCAGAATGGAGCACATTACTACAAGGAGAGGGTCAGGATGGAGCACATTACTACAAGAAGAGGATCAGAATGGAGCCCATAACTAGAAGGAGAGGGTCAGGATGGAGCACATAGCTAGAAGGGGAAGGACAAGATGGAGCACATAACTACAATGGGATGGTCCGGATGGGAAACATTACTGCTGTCAGTATTCCAGGTTTTCCAGCCTGCCGTTTGACAATATTGCCCTCAGTCAACATGGAGATCATTGTTTTGTTTTCCCTTCTTCCTGTCTCGTTTGCATAAAGACCTGGCTCAGGTGATCATTAATTGCTTGAGTATACTGGTTCCTGGTCTGCTCCTGCTCAGCTGCTCTCCTTGGTCCACTTACTTCCCTGGAGCTCTGTGAGATGTTTGTCTTTCTACAGCTTCCTGCAGTGTGATCCTGGTAGTGCTGCTTCTATCATCAGGCTCGGACGTCTTAAGTGTGTGTAAGCAACTTCCCGGTTATTACTTTATGTACTGTTTGCTCTCTGGAACTTGTGTTTACATTTCCTTCTCGGGACTGTGTTTTGAACTCCTCACCCGGTCATCCAGGTGTGGGGACCTTTTTGCCACAGACTATATTCATCCGGTCGGTCATGTACAAGGACTTGTGCTATGGACTACATTCATCCGGATCTACATATGTTGGACTATTTGTTTATCGGACTGTTTTCGTAAGGACTGTGCTTGGCAGTATATTTTGGGGTCGTGTTATTTTTGTATGTTTATTTGCTGTGTACTAAGTTCACATTGTTTGCTGTGTGTGTATAAATACTTTGCACCCAAGTACCTGTCTCTGCTCTTCATTGCCCTTAAGCGATCAGAATCCTCAAACCTATACAATAGTATTACAACTACACGGAGAGGGTCAGGATGGAGCACATAGCTACACGGAGAGGGTCAGGATGGAGCACATAGCTACACGGAGACGGTCAGGATGGAGCACATAGCTACAAGGAGAGGGTCAGGATGGGACACATTACTGCAAGGAGAGGGTCATGATGGAGATATTACTACAAGATGAGGACCATGATTTCAGTATGAAATCTGCTTGTACTCCATGATAAAATCTATCTCCTATCTGTCTAATATTCAGCATTTTTTCCATACAGATCAGTCCACCTGCTGATTCTAGAAAGGGCAGTATCAGCGGCTCAGCTTCAATGTGCAGTACACATGAGCTGTCTGGCCACTGCCGAAGAGAATAGAAGACTGCAAAGGTAAGTTTAAAATCAATTAATTGTTAAAATAATTGAATTGATCATCAATGTTTCAGGACTACAAGCACTGCACAGGGAAGAGAGTTAGCATCTGCTGGCTCTCCCCCCTGTGCAGCGCTTGTGATTACCACTACTGCTGTAATTTAGGTTATATTATCGTGTTGGCACTTCGCCATAAATAATTTTGTTTTAGGTTGCAGTTTGGGCACTCGGCCTCAGAAAGGTTCGCCATCACTGCCCTAGACTGACTGGGCAGCCTCCAGGGCTCTGTCTTCCCCCTTCAGTGCTGTTATCACGCCCCGGTGGGCGTGAGAATTCTCTCTCCAGCACGCGCCTGATTTGAAATTCCCACTTTCTTCTTCCGGGTATGGTGCACCGGTCGGACATTATTTCCAGTCATGTGCATTTTGGAAAAATATCAGGTGTGCAGCCGGATTCAACATGCACTGGAGCTGGCCTGTATGGTGGACGGTCCAGTGCATTGTGGGTCTGTACAGGCCAGCTCCGGAGCATGCTGAAGCAGATTGTTTTTGAGCCACTCCTTTGTTGTCTTGGCTATATGTTTTAGGTCATTGTTGTTCTGCAAGACCCAGTCACGACCCATTTTTAATGCCCTGTGAGAGGGAAGGAAGTTGTCACTCAGGATTTTACAGTACATGCCTCCATCCATTGTCCCATTGATGCAATGAAGTTGTCCTGTGCCCTTAGCAGAGAAACACGCTAAAACATAATGTTTCCACCGCCATTCTTGACTGTGGGGACAGTGTTCTTTGGGTCATAAGCAGGATTTCTCTTTCTCCAAGCACGGTGAGTTGAGTAAGGCCATGTGCACACGGTGAGTATTTGAGGAGTTTTTTACCTCAGGATTTGTAGACAAAACCTGGAGTGGAGCAATCAGAGGAAAAGTATAATAGAAACAAGTCACCACTTCTGTATTTATCACCCACTCCTGGTTTTGGCTACAAATCCTGAGGTAAAAAACTCATCAAATACTCAACATGTGCACGTGGCCTTAATGCCAAAGAGCTCCAATATTCGTCTCATCTGACTACAGCATTTTCTCCCAATCACTCTCAGAATCACCAAGGTGTTCATTGACAAACTTCAGACGGGCCTGCACATGTGCCTTCTTGAGCAATGGGACTTTGTGGGCTCTGCACAATTTTAATCCATTGTGGTGTAATGTGTTACCAATGGTTTTCTTGGTGACAGTGGTCCCAGCTACCTTGAGATCATTAACAAGTTCCCCCTGTGTAGTTTTAGGCTCATCTCTCACCTTCCTCATGATCCTGGATACCTCATGAGGTGAGATTTTGAAAGCAGCTCCAGATCAATGTCGATTGACACTCATTTTTTATTTCTTCCATTTTCTAACTATTGCATCAACAGTCGTCTCCTCACCAAGTGTTTTACTTACGGTTTTGTAGCCCATTCCAGGCTTGTGCATGTCTAGGATCTTTTCCCCTCCATCCTTAGAAAACTCTTTGGTCTTGCCCATGTTGTAGAGGTTTAGAGTCTGACTGATTAATTGAGTGTGTAGACAGGGGTCTTTTATACAGGTGACAATTTAAGACAGCTGTCTTTAATGGAGGTAACGAGTTGATTAAGAGCGTCTAACTGGTCTGTAGGAGCCAGAACTCCTAATGGTTGGTAGGGGATCAAATACTTATTTCTCTCTGCAAAATGCAAATATATTTCTAT
The DNA here is from genome assembly GCA_033576535.1 of Allobates femoralis. Classification (NCBI taxonomy): domain Eukaryota; kingdom Metazoa; phylum Chordata; class Amphibia; order Anura; family Aromobatidae; genus Allobates; species Allobates femoralis. Next base: position 191,027,157 of record JARQOC010000006.1, on the reverse strand, counting down.
AATTTAGACAATGTGATTTTCTGGATTATATTTTTGATATTCTACAGTGTTGCCCAAAAGTTTTGACACCCCTGCAATTCTGTCAGATAATACTCAGTTTCTTCCTGAAAATGATTGCAATCACAAATTCTTTGGTATTATTATCTTCATTTAATTTGTCTCCAATGAAAAAACAGAAAAGAGAATGAAGCAAAAAGCAAAACATTGATCATTTCACACAAAACTCCAAAAATGGGCCAGACAAAAGTATTGGCACCCTCAGCCTAATACTTGGTTGCACAACCTTTAGCTAAAATAACTGCGATCAACCGCTTCCGGTAACCATCAGTGAGTTTCTTCCAATGCTCCGCTGGAATTTTAGACCATTCTTCTTTGGCAAACTGCTCCTGGTCCCTGACATTTGAAGGGTGCCTTCTCCAAACTGCCATTTTTAGATCTCTCCACAGATGTTCTATGGGATTCAGGTCTGGACTCATTGCTGGCCACCCTAGAAGTCTCCAGTGCTTTCTCTCAAACCATTTTCTAGTGCTTTTTGAAGTGTGTTTTGGGTCATTGTCCTGCTGGAAGACCTATGACCTTTGAGGGAGACCCAGCTTTCTCACACTGGGCCCTACATTATGCTGCAAAATTTGTTGGTAGTCTTCAGACTTCATAATGCCATGCACACTGTCAAGCAGTCCAGTGCCAGAGGCAGCAACTCCAGAACATCAGGGAACCTCCGCCATGTTTGACTGTAGGGACCTTGTTCTTTTCTTTGAATGCCTCTTTTTTTCGCCTGTAAACTCTATGTTGATGCCTTTGCCCAAAAAGAGAGAACATTCTTCCAAACATTTTAGGCTTTCTCAGGTAAGTTTTGGCAAACTCCAGCCTGGCTTTTTCATGTCTCGGGGTAAGAAGTGGGGTCCTCCTGCGTCTCCTACCATACAGTCTCTTTTCATTCAGACGGGTGGACACTGTTGTGCCCTCGGACTGCAGGCAGCTTGAACTTGTTTGGATGTTAGTCGAGGTTCTTTATCCACCATCCGCACAATCTTGCATTGAAATGTCTTGTCAATTTTTCTTTTCCGTCCACATCTAGGGAGATTAGGCACAGTGCCATGGGCTTTAAACTTCTTGATGACACTGCGCACGGTAGACACAGGAACATTCAGGTCTTTGGAGATGGACTTGTAACCTTGAGATTGCTCATGATTCCTCACAATTTGGTTTTACAAGTCCTCAGACAGTTCTTTGGTCTTCTTTCTTTTCTCCATGCTCAATGTGGTACACACAAGGACACAGGACAGAGGTTGAGTCAACTTTAATCCATGTCAACTGGCTGCAAGTGTGATCTAGTTATTGCCAACACCTGTTAGGTGCCACAGGTAAGTTACAGGTGTTGTTAGTTACACAAATTAGAGAAGCATCACATGATTTTTCTAAGGATGTCAATACTTTTGTCCACCCCCTTTTTTATGTTTGGTGTGGAACTTTATCCAATTTGGCTTTAGGACAATTCTTTTTGTGTTTTTTTCATTGAAGACAACTTAAATGAAGATAATAATACCAAAGAATTTGTGATTGCAATCATTTTCAGGAAAAAACTGAGTATTGTCTGACAGAATTGCAGGTGTGTCAATACTGTATCTCTCACTGTTAAAATTAACATACCCTTAAAATTATAGACTGTTCATGTCTTTGTTAGGGATCTACTCCCTAGGACTCGTTACTCGGCGAGTAGTAAGGGACTCGCAGGACTCGGTACTCTGCGAGTTTCCCAGCGTTTACTCGCACGAGTCCAATGCAAATCAATGGCAAACGCTGACATAACTAGGATTGCCATTGTTTGCATTAGACTCGGCTACTGTGCCAGTGATAGCAGGGAAACTCGCAAATAACTGCTGTTACATTTCGAGCCGAGTCCAGCTGTCTTCTCTGTGCAGCTCCAGGGTCCTAGAGCCCGCCTGCTCACAGAGATGATGTAGCAGTGCTGAGATTGTTCTCAGTCTGCTCATTCCCTGTGCATAGACATCTATATCTATGCACAGGGGATGTAGCAGAGAGGAAATCGCGTTTTGGACTACGTCGGACGGAAGAGGATTTTTTTAATTAAAGATGGAGTCCCTAATGGCTTTTTTTTTTATTTCAAATAAAAAATTTTCTCTGTGTTGTGTTTTTTTAACCCTTTTTTTGGAGATTCTTAGTGGCTGGGTCAAACGTGGCCTGACATTAAGAATCTCGGGCTTAATACCAGCTTGTATAACAAAGCTGGTATTAACCCCTTTATTACCCAGCGTGTCACCGCCACCAGGGCCACTGGAAGAGCGAGGTTCAGCGCCAGAGGATGGCGCTTCAATGAATGCGCCATCTTCTGGGGCGGCTGCGGGCTGCAATTTGCAGCGGGGGGTGCCCAGAAAGCTTGGGCATCCCTGCGCTGCGGATTCCAGCCCCCAGCTGCTTAGCTGTACCTGGCTAGACATAGAAATTGCGCGGAGCCCCACGCATTTTTTTTTTAATTATTTCATGAAATTCTGAGATTCTGACTCTGAGACTCTGACTCTGAGACTCTGACTCTGAGATTCTGACTCTGAGACTCTGACTGTTGGTGGTACAGTGGATATATATAGGTATATAATCAGTGGTGGTACAGTTGAAGTACATAGGCAGAGGTGTATTTTGGTTTTCTGGCACCTGGGACAAGAATTCAGTTTGGCGCCCACACAGGCGGTCTGAGTAGTCGTGTGATCGATCATTTAAATGCGATTTGCATACTTACAGTCACAAGATGACAAGCTGTTCTACCTAATTCTCTCAATGTTCAGTGAAAAGCAAAGTATATTACACACTGTTAGTATTGGACATGCTGCACTGCTTAAAGGGATCCTGTCACCTCCAAAACGCCACCTAAGCTACAAAATTATGTCCCTGCCGCATCATATCACCATTCTCACACTCATTTTTTCTCCTAAAAGCATCCTGTCATTAGGGCGTGATCTTTTATTCATTTTCTAGGCAGATTGTGGGGTATTGGTTTGTCTTTTGGTCCAAAACACGTGTTTTGGACCAAAAGACAAACCAATACCCCACAATTTGCTATTGTTTAAAACTAATTTTCCACAATTTCAGTTTTCTGTCATTGTGGGGTTTTTTGCACTCTTTTTGTTGCTGTGTGTAGCTGGGCCATATGGGTGCGTTTGTTCCGGCGCAGGTAGCGGTGTTGAATGCCATAACAGCCCGCCTACTGAAATGGGGGCTAATGTAAGAGGCTGGGCATACACTGTGCAAACCTGTGTGAACTGCGCTCTATATGGACCCCATTGTGTTTGCAGGACAACCAGTGGTCACTCCCTCTGTGAGAAGGAGGTTGCTAGTGATTGGGGCTAATGTCTTGCATTCATAATGCCTTCAGTTATAACCTGGGCAAAGCTGCACACAGCACTGAGTGTAATGGTCGTCTGACCTGAATCTGCTTTGGTAAGAAAATGTATTTTCTAGGCAGGCCCTCCCTGCTCTCCACGATGCTGGAGGGGCATGAATGATGCGATTCGCGTCATGTCCGGGTAGGGTGACGTCAGTACACCCACGCCGCTCTTTCGGCTTCAAGCACCGCATGCGCAATGTGGTGCTGGAAGTCGAACAAGCGGCGTGGGTGTACTGACGTCACCCGATCCCAGAAAAGATGCGATTCGCATCATTCATGCCCCGCCAGCGTCGTGGAGAGCAGGGAGGGCTTACCTAGAAAATGAATAAAAGATCACGCTCATTAGGGCGTGATCTTATGACGATGAGGCACATAACGAACACGCCCTAAGGGCTAAAGAATATAGCCCCTACTAATTATAATGCCTAATGAGTGACTATAAAATCGTTTTATGTACTTTGACAGGATGATTTTAGAAGACAAAAGGAGTGTGAGAATGATGATAGGATGCTGCAGGGACATGATTTTGTAGCTTAGGTGGCGTTTTGGAGGTGACAGGATCCCTATTATTATTGTTTTTGCACAATTATTTTGTCACATGTTATTAGTATGACGTCCATTGGATCAACCCCCTTATAAATAATGACGTCATAAGCTATTGGACCAGCAGAAGTGGCACTTAGGGTACGAAACGGGCCGTTGTACCCAGGCAGTACTAGGGGCCCCAGGCTACACACCGGATCCCAGGCTACACACAGGGGCCCCATGCAGCATCCAAGGGCCCCAAGTAGCACAAAAGAGCCCCAGGCAACATACAGGGGTCCCAGGCAGTACTAGGGGCCCCAGGCTACACACAGGATCCCAGGCTACACACAGGGGCCACATGCAGCATACAGGGGCCCCAGGCTACACACAGGATCCCAGGCTACACACAGGGGCCCTATGCAGCATACAAGAGCCCCAGGCAGCACAAAGGGGCCCCAGGCAACATACAGGGGGCCCAGGCAGTACTACGGGCCCCAGGCTACACACTGGATCCCAGGCTACACACAGGGGCCCCATGCAGCATACAAGGGCCCCAGGCAGCACAATGTGGCCCCAGGCAACATACAGGGGCCCCAGGGAGTAGTAGGGGCCCCAGGCTACACACAGGATCCCAGGTTACACAAGGGCCCCATGCAGCATACAAGAGCCCCTGGCAGCACAAAGGGGCCCCAGGCAGCACAATGTGGCCCCAGGCAACATACAGGGGCCCCAGGCAGTACTAGGGGCCCCAGGCTACACACAGGATCCCAGGCTACACACAGGTGCCCCAGCCAGCATACAAGGGCCCCAGGCAGCACAAAGTGGCCCCAGGCAACATACAGGGGCCCCAGGCAGTGCTAGGGGCCCCACACTACACACAAGATCCCAGGCTACACACAGGGGCCACATGCAGCATACAGGGGCCCCAGGCAGCACAAAGTGGCCCCAGGCAGCACAAAGTGGCCCCAGGCAACATACAGGGGCCCCAGGCAGTGCTAGGGGCCCCACGCTACACACAAGATCCCAGGCTACACACAGGGGCCCCATGCTGCATACAAGGGCCCCAGGTAGCACAAAGTGGCCCCAGGCAACATACAGGGGCCTCATGCAGTAGTAGGGGCCTCTGGCTACACTCAGGATCCCAGGCTACACACAGGGGCCCCATGCAGCATACAAGGGCCCCAGGCAGCACAAAGGGGCCCCAGGCAGCACAAAGTGGACCCAGGCAACAAACAGGGTCCCCAGGCAGTACTAGGGGCCCAGGCTACACACAGGATCACAGGCTACACAGAGGAGCCCCAGCCAGCATATAAGGGCCCCAGGCAGTGCACGGGGCCCCAGGCAGCACAAAGTGACTCCACGCAGTACAAAAGGGCTCCAGGCCTCATACAGGGTCCCCAGGCAGCATACAAGGACCCCAGGCAGTGTTAGGGGCCCCAGGCAGCACAAGGGGGCCCCAGGCAGAACACAGGGGCCCCAGGCAGAACACAGGGGCTCCAGGCAGCATACAAGGACCCCAGGCAGTGCTAGGGGCCCCAGGCAGCACAAAGGTGCCCCTGGCAGCACACAGGGGCCCCAAGCTAAACACAGGATCACAGGCAGCACAAAGGGGCCCTGAACGCTGTCTCTTGCCCCCTTGCGCGCTGTCTCTCCCCCACCCTTGTGCTGTCTCTGACCCCGTGTGCTTCCTGGGTCCCCTGTGTGCTGCCTGGGGCCCCTGTATGTTGCCTGGGGCCACTTTCTGCTGACTGGGGCCACTTTCTGTTGCCTGGGGACATTTTGTGTTGCCTGGGGCCACTTTGTACTGCCTAGGGCCCTGTGCACTACCTGGGCCCATTGTATGCTGCCTGGGGCCCCTGTGTGTAGCCTGGGATCCTGTGTGTAACCTGGGATCCTGTGTGTAGCCTGGGATCCTGTGTGTAGCCTGGGGCCCCTGTGTGCTGCCTGGGGTCCCTGTGTGCTGTCTCGGGCCCCCATGCACTGCCTGGGGCCCCTTTGTGCTGCCTGAGACCCTTGTATGCTGCCTGGGGCTCCTGTGTGCAGCCTGGGGCCCCTGTGTGCTGCCTGAGGCCCCCATACACTGCCCGGGGCCCCTTTGTGCTGCCTGGGGCCCTTGTATGGTGCATGGGGCCCCTGTGTGTAGCCTGGGATCCTGTGTGTAGCATGGGGCCCCTAGCACTGCCTGGGGCCCCTGTATGTTGTCTGGGGCCACTTTGTGCTGCCTGGGGCCACTTTGTGCTGCCTGGGGCCCTTGTTTGCAGCATGGGGCCCCTGTGGGTAGCCTGGGATCCTGTGTGTAGCATGGTGCCCCTTGCACTGCCTGGGGCCCCTGTATGTTTCCTGGGGCCACTTTGTGCTGCCTGGGGCCCTTGTATGCAGCATGGGGCCCCTGTGGGTAGCCTGGGATCCTGTGTGTAGCATGGGGCCCCTTGCACTGCCTGGGGCCCCTGTATGTTGCCTGGGGCCACTTTGTGCTGCCTGGGGCCACTTTGTGCTGCCTGGGGCCCCTGTATGCTGCATGTGGCCCCTGTGTGTAGCCTGGGGCCCCTAGTACTGCCTGGGGCCCCTGTATGTTGCCTGGGGCCCCCTTGTGCTACCTGGGGCCCTTGTATGCTGCATGGGGCCCCTGTGTGTAGCCTGGGATCCTGTGTGTAGCCTGGGGCCCCTAGTACTGCCTGGGGCCCCTGTAAGTTGCCTGGGGCCACTTTGTGCTGCCTGGGGCCCTTGTATGCAGCATGGGGCCCCTGTGTGTAGCCTGGGATCCTGTGTGTAGCGTGGGGCCCCTAGCACTGCCTGGGGCCCCTGTATGTTGCCTGGGGCCACTTTGTGCTGCCTGGGGCCCCGGTATGCTGCATGTGGCCCCTGTGTGTAGCCTGGGATCCTGTGTGTAGCCTAGGGCCCCTAGTACTACCTGGGGCCCCTGTATGTTGCTTGGGGCCCCTTTGTGCTGCCTGGGGCTCTTGTATGCTGCATGGGGCTCCTGTGTGTAGCGTTGGGCCCCTAGTACTGCCTGGGGCCCCTGTATGTTGCCTGGGGCCACTTTGAGCTGTCTGGGGCCACTTTGTGCTGCCTGGGACCCCTGTATGCTGCATGTGGCCCCTGTGTGTAGCCTGGGATCCTGTGTGTAGCCTGGGGCCCCTTTGTGCTACTTGGGGCCCTTGTATGCTGCATGGGGCCCCTGTGTGTAGCCTGGGATTCTGTGTGTAGCCTGGGGCCCCTAGTACTGCCTAGGGCCCCTGTATGTTGCCTGGGACCCCTTTGTGCTACCTGGGGCACTTGTATGCTGCCTGGGTCCACTTTATGCTGCCTGGGGCCTTGTGCACCGCCTGGGGCCCCGTGCACTGCCTGGGGCCCTTGTATGCTGGCTGGGGCTCCTGTGTGTAGCCTGGGATCCTGTGTGTAGCCTGGGGCCCCTAGTACTGCCTGGGGCCCCTGTATGTTGCCTGGGGCCCCTTTGTGCTACCTGGGGCACTTGTATGCTGCCTGGGTCCACTTTATGCTGCCTGGGGCCTTGTGCACCGCCTGGGGCCCCGTGCACTGCCTGGGGCCCTTGTATGCTGGCTGGGGCTCCTGTGTGTAGCCTGGGATTCTGTGTGTAGCCTGGGGCCCCTAGTACTGCCTAGGGCCCCTGTATGTTGCCTGGGACCCCTTTGTGCTACCTGGGGCACTTGTATGCTGCCTGGGTCCACTTTATGCTGCCTGGGGCCTTGTGCACCGCCTGGGGCCCCGTGCACTGCCTGGGCCCTTGTATGCTGGCTGGGGCTCCTGTGTGTAGCCTGGGATCCTGTGTGTAGCCTGGGGCCCCTAGTATTGCCTGGGGCCCCTGTATGTTGCCTGGGGCCCCTTTGTGCTACCTGGGGCACTTGTATGCTGCCTGGGTCCACTTTATGCTGCCTGGGGCCTTGTGCACCGCCTGGGGCCCCGTGCACTGCCTGGGGCCCTTGTATGCTGGCTGGGGCTCCTGTGTGTAGCCTGGGGCCCCTGTATGCTGCCTCGGGCCCCCATGTGCTGCCTGGGCCCTAGCACTGCCTGAGGCCCCTATATGTTGCGTAGGGCCACTTTGTGCTGCCTGGGGCCACTTTGTGCTGCCTGGGGCCTTGGGGGCCCCTAGCACTGCCTGGGGCCCTAGCACTGCCTGAGGCCTCTGTATGTTGCGTAGGGCCACTTTCTGCTGCCTGGGGCCACTTTGTGCAGCCTCGGGCCCCCATGCATTGCTTGGGCCCCTGATCTACAGCTGCTGTGGTATACAGAGGGGTATAATCTGGCCTAGGCCTGTTTATACCCCGGGATATAGTTTGGGCTAGGCCAGAATATACCCGGGGTATAATCTGGGCTAGGCCACTTTAACCCCGGGTATATTCTGGTCGGGGGGTTAATCTGGCCTGTTACACCGGCATCTACGATTTGCTTAATATTCATGTATCTATTAGATGACGTTGTCTCTAATCGGAGTCACATTTTTTTTCTTTATCTTGTCCGGACACTATGATGGCTTTTCACATCCACAGCTCATCTATGCAGAATTCCATCTTCTCCGGTCTTCTGCAGCACATCCCAACACAATACCCTTAAAAATAGGAGAATTATCAAAATTCTAATGAGAAAAAAATGTCAGCTCTACACTGTACTCCAGAATAAACAGAACAAATAATTGGTTCTCTTCAAGCACAAAATATGGTTTACACACTGTCCCTCTTCTGGTACATGCCGTACACACTGCCCTCTCCTTTCCATACTGGGCCACCTCTTCACACTGTCCTCTACACTGTGTCCTTCTGTATTGCCGACTGTTTATACTGTTCTCCCTCATCAAACTCCCCCACCTTTGCTTACTGTCTCCTCCTGACTATGGCCTAACATGGCCCACTCTCCATACACCCACACTACTCTCTATTCTGTAACCCTTACATTTTTCTCATCTCCTACTGTTTCCTCACTACTTCACTCCCCCCCACACGCCGTAAACTGGGCCCACACTGTTTCCCCCTCACTCCACATACTCTACCAGAGCCACCTCCCCCACTTCACATACTGTGCCACAGCCATCCCCTCATCACTCCACATACTGTGCTCTAGCCATCCTTCTCACTCCAAATTAATGCAACTCGCATAACTGACATCACAATTGCCACAGACCCATATACGGGTCTCAGTGTCACATATACTAAGACTACGGAAGGACCATAATAGTTAAACCACCAACAGAAATAACACTATCAGAGGTCCTTTGATTGCAAGTAAAACATCACTTTATTGTCCAAATCAGGTATCAGAGGGTTAAAAAGTGCAAAATACAGTCGCGGTCAGTTTGGCAGTAAAATTTCATTACATGCACCAATTTCCATATGCACAACTATCATATCAATTATATGGGTTTGTTCTGTCACTTCACAGACACCTATCCTTTACCACGTATTCACTATATGTGCAAATGGATAATTTGCAAAAAGTCAGGTTACTGAGAATTCTTACATGTATAGCTATATCTCAAAGTTTGCCTAAATATTCTTAGTTAAAGATAAAAATTGGCACTATGATGTATTGGAAGTTTCCTCTATACATTTGGGAGGGCCCTCCTCTATACTTTTGGGGCTGAAACCATTGTCATAAGAATAACAGCATTAGCAAAGCCATGGTTAATGCCATTGATGGTCATCTATACATTAGGAAGGGCCCTCCTCCATTCATTAGAGAACCCTTTTTATTCATTTGGGAGGGCCCTCCTCTGAACATTTAGAAAGGCCCTCCTGTATACATATCTCTGAAAATAACCTTTCGTGCACTACACCAGGGCCTGTGTGGCTAATCTATATCGAGAGCTATGGCCATGTTACACCAATTTATATGGGCTTAGTTTCTAAAAAAGCACTGTGTAGACTCTGTGCACCCGGTTTTGTGGGCTTATCCTCTCTAAAGGATTTTGGTGCACTACACCAATCTGTGTTTCTAAATTATACTCTAAATTATTCCTCATGTAAAGCACCATGGAACCTAATGGTGCTATATAAATAAATAATAATAATAATAATAATAATAAATTATAACACACTCTATTTGACCACTGTGCATCAGTTTCTTTGTGTTTTGTCTCTAAAAAAGCTGTGTATGGACTTTGTGCACCAAGAATATTTTTAGTACAATGCACCAGGTCCTGCGTGGTTAATCTAGATCAAGCTGTATTTTACCATTTTCTTTAGTCTTAATCTCCAAAATAGCAAGGTGTGGACAGTCTAGACCCGCTTCAGTGGGCTTATTCTTTTCAAAATCTTATGGTGCACTCCACCAGGCCCTGTGTGGCTGATCTATAACCAGATCTATTTTACCACTGTACACCAGCTTCTGTTGGCTTCATCTAAAAAAAAATCTTTCTGTGGATATGTGGCGTCCCTGCGGTCCCGTCGCCACTAGAAGTTGCAGCAACCGGGATCAGTAAGTCCAGTCACCCAAACACACACCCAACACACTCCGATCCCAAGACTAGGGAATCTATGCCCAGCAAAGGGATGGCAGGAGGAGACAAGTGGAGGGTGGGAAAGTTAGACAGGAAACTGTAAGGGGAGGAAACAAAACCATGAAACAACACAGGAAGTTAGTCAGTAAGTCAGTTGTCAGCTAGTCAGTTGTGAGTAGTCAGTCAAGCAGACAGAGAGGAGAGAACACCATCATTACACAAGACTGAAAGGACATGGACCCAGCGGCCTGTACCATCCTGAGGCTGTTCCTGGTATTGGGTACAGAACGTAGAGAGACAGAAGGAGTCCTAGGGGCACAAGTAATGAGAAATCCACCTGTGCGCCTGAATTAGCGGGCAGGCTGAAGGACTGGATCAGAAACCAGGGTGCCGGCTCTGAGGTGGCCCAGACGCTCCATGCTCCAACCACGAAACTGGTAGGGTGCAGGATCTTTATGTCCCGTGACCCAAAACCCAGTGCAGCGAAGAGAAGGCCAGGGGACCAGGCAGGTCACCCAACAAAGGCAGTGGCTGCTGGATCGTAGCTTTGCGTGCGGAAATGAAAGAAAGAGAGGCCCATGGAAAGGAACACAAAAGGGGGTGACCTGGATGAGCCATCCCAGCTGCTGAAAGACTACCAAAGCCACAAATGCACTGTCTTGTAACTTGAACATCTGCCGAGAAAGCAAAGTATATCGGGCTGAAGCTCAGCCTTGTGTGAGACTGTCATTTCTGCGCCTGAAGAGAGGTAGACTGAATCACCGAGCCGGCAGCAGGAGCCCCGCTGGCCTCGCATTCCCCAAATTACCTCCACAGATTATACACTTGCCCTGGGGACCCGCTCTTCCCGTGGAGAGCTAAGCCATCAGAGCTGCTACTCTCATCATCCCCAGAGGTCCTGACTGCAGCAGCGGCAATACTGGCCGCATTCCATGTGTGGTGTCATGACAAAACTCTTATTTTATTTTTTTATTTTTCTTTCATCCATCTTTCATGTCCCTTTTTAACTGATTGCCTGATGAGGGGATCACGGACCGGGTCACGCCACTGTGACATCCCACAACCCCCGACGACATCGGGAGTACCCGATTCCGAGTACCCCACGGTCCCCGCCGGGGCGAGTCATATACTGTGCACCAGGTTTGTTTGGACTTAACCTCTAAAAAAAAGTTTTTAGTGTACTGCTCTATGCCCTGTGTGGCTAATCTATAACAAGATCTATTTGACCACCATGCACCAGATACTGTTAACTTAATTTCCAAAACAGCTGTGTGTGGACACTAGACCAGGCTTTGTGGGCTTAATCTCTAAATAATCTTATAGTGTACTGCACCAGGCCCTGTTTACCTAATCTCTAACAATCTCTTTTTGAACATTGTGCACCAGTTTCTTTGAGATTAATCTCCAAAAATGCTCTGAGGACACTGTACACCAAGATTTGTGGATTTAGTTTTTGAACAACCTTTTAGGCTGCCTTCACACTTGCAGATGCATCTGCAGCGTTTTGCAGATGCATCTGCAAGTATCAGCATGCAGACCGCGGTCCCTATGTTTATAATAGGGCGCACCGCGGTCTGAATGCTCTCATTGATTCCTATATGTGAGCCGTAAGCAGGCGTATGCCTGCTGACAGATCACACACTCCCGCCCCGCACCTTGGACGCAACATCTCGCGTCTATAGTGCGGGCGGGAGAGTGTGATCTGTAAGCAGGCATACGCCTGCTTACGGCTCACATATAGGAATCAATGAGAGCATTCACACCACGGCCGTGGTCTGCATGCTGATACTTGCAGATGCATCTGCAAAACGCTGCAGATGCATCTGCAAGTGTGAAGCCAGCCTTAGGGCAATGCACCAAAACCTGTGTGTTTAATCTATAACAAGGTTTGTTTGGCTACAGTGCACTAGTTTCTGTGCGCTTAGTCTCCAATAAAGTTATGTGTGGACACTGTGCACTTGGTTTTGTGGGGTTAATCTCTTCAAAAGCTTTTAGTGCACGGCACCAGACCATGTGTGGATAAAGTATGACAAGCTCTATTTAACCACAGTGCACCAATTTCTGTGGACTTCATCTCCAAAAATGTTTTGTGTGTGGGAACCGAGGGATGCACATAGTACACAGTGGGTCACAAATGGAGATGTAGCCTGCCGTCATCTAAATAAATGTTATTTACTCAGGGACACAGTGGACACATGATTATGTGTTAGCATTTCTCAAAATTCACCCCAAGAAATACATGTATTTACATACATCAGGTCCGGTGGAGTGAAATCAAAGTGCTATTTAGAGATGAGCAAACCTTTTGAAGTTTGGTTTTGGTTTGCCGAATTGGCATATGTTTGTCGAATAGATGGGCGAACTTCCAACCCCAAACAAATCAATGGGAGTGTCAGGAAAAGATGTATTTTGTCATTGTTTCAAAATGTTGAAAGACACCCAACTCTTAGCAGCAGAATCTGTGTCTTTGCAAATGGTCACTGACCAGAGCCCTTATCCCTTGGACAGAGAGGCATTTCCTTATATGGCAATCCTAGCAAGGACCCCAAGTTTTACGATCTGAAAGAATGCAACTTTATGACTTTGTTCAGCAACACAAGGAGAGGCTATGCTTCTCGCTCCAGAATCTCTTTGTCTCAAGTCATCAACTTTAACAAATTTAATAATGCACGTTCATGTCACAATTGCATAATTCATATTTTTGTAATATGTACTTTTTTGGTCATCTATTGATACCGCTCTCATAACTGGAAAACCATCAGAAACTGAGAAAATGAGTTCTGGCCTTCCACTTGTCCCAGAGATGTCATATTTGATATCAATCTTCGTGTAAATTATCGAGGGTAAACATGATGTTCATATCGTGGATGTGGGAGCCTTTAATCCAGAGATATGAAACATGGGGTTGTTTGAGAATTGTTAATTGTGTGGATTCCAGAGAGCCAGCCCACCATGGAGGTGAACACAAGTGGGGTTGGCTTTACTTTCTGTGTCCTTACATAAAATCAAAGCAACCATTTTGGCATCATTCCAGCTTAAATGAAGGACGTAGGAACACTATCTGCTGCAAGGCCGGAATCCTAACCCATCTCTGGGGTGCCTTCCCCCCTGAAATCTGCTGATGGCCACTGTGTGGCACAGGTTTTAATTTTTCTTATTTTAATTCCTTTTACTTTAATAACTCTTTTAGGCATATATGTAAATTGACTAAATAAACTTCCCATCGACCTGGATATGGGTGTCCTAACACCATAGACAGTACAGCCATATACAGACGGGGATACTGAAAGACAGCTGCAGTACCATAAAGTGCATGGACGAAAGTCTGTCGCGGGCTAGACAAAAGAAAGAGAAGGACTACAATCAGCAATACCCTGCTGCTCCCTTGTCACCAGGAGAACATGTGTTAAAAAGGAAAAGAAGAACTCATAAACTGGATGACCAGTGGGAAGCTGTACCAAATAGCCTCATGCCCTCTCACTTTGAGAACAGTAAAGTGAGCCTCATCACTAAGGATGGAGGAAGAACTTCAGTCGCTGTATCCAGAGACCACCTGAAGGTGTGCCCAAATCAACTGCGTGAGAAAGATAGAGGTCAAGATGCTCCTCAAAAGATAGAAGAGGTTGAAGGGAAAGTCCATACAATATTAGGAGAATTTCCCCAGTCTTCAGGCAGTGGTGGTACCAGTCTTATTGTTTCCACAGATGACTACAGAAGAAACAGCAGAGACCTTGGATTCTCATGAAGACCAGTCAGCTCCAGAAACAGAGGTCCCGCCAACAGCGGATCAAGAGAATCTACCCCTGTTAGCGGCAAATCTGTTGTGCCCATGGTGAGTCTAAGAGGTCGTAGAAAACTGCCTAGTGTACCTGTGCTATGTAAATATAAGCGTAGCATAGTCCACAATGAGCCTTTCACACCTGCAGTAGACACATCATATCAGGAAAGATCAACAGAAACAAATAGGTTAGGCAGATCACAGAGTAGTACCCAAGGTCAGACCCCAGCTCGTTATAAAATGTAATTTCTAGAATGTTATAAGGTTAAAATATTGAAAAAGCTTCTGCCCACATGGACTAAGTAATGTGAGACCCAGTAACCACCATGCGTAAATTACTTACAGAGACTATTATATGAACTTTTAAGCCATAGTAACCTCTTTATGGACAATTTGACCACAGGACTATGTGTGGCCAGGACATTGTTATTAAATGTTCACATCCTACCTGACCTCGAAAATAACCATCAGACCA